>OZ010610.1:17853005-17985505 GCA_963932145.1 Acanthosepion lycidas
TAATAAATTGGAGATTAATTAGTTATCCTGAGTTCCTATTTAATCTAGTATTAATTTTTAAAGCATTAATAAATTGTATTAAGGGGTCGTTGTTGGCTATTTGAATTATATACTTGTAATTTGATTGGCCAGTACATCTTACTTAAATTATTCCCCCTAGTAGGGTAGTGGTTCGTTCTGAAATCTTTAAAAACTTTTTATTTTACAATCAAAACCATCACTTGATAAAACACCAGAAGTGTTGAAACAAAATGGCTATTTTTGTAGTGATGTTATAACATAATTAGTTTATATTTTTAAAATAAATATTGTATTGAGCACGTTTTTTTTAAAAATAGTGTTTTTGGTTACTGGGATTTTATTCCATCTATACCAGCCTTGTGTTCGGTGAATTATGTCATCTAGTATTATGCCGACTGACCGGGAAAAAAGCCCAGCCGACGAATGCAGAAACACGTAACCTCACAATTGCATTCTATTTTGAAAGCATGGGAACGACAGAGGCAGCTGTATAATTAACCGCTCCAGAAAGGAGCTGGTCAGTCTCTTGTACATCGCAGGCGAGAATGTAAGGCTCATGGCCCAGTGTACCGTGCAAAAAACGAATGAGCTCAGAATAGTAGATAGAGTATTGGCATGAATGAAAGGCACTGTTAAATAATAAAAGATTCCAGTCTTCTGTTGTCATTTGATCGGTACCCCGATTTCATGTTTGCAGATTCCGGCCAGGTAGCTGTGAACGAGAAAAGGAAATATATTTTGCTTCCCCCTCCATAAGAAAACTATTGTCTATAAAGTTAAGGTGTTTATAGACTAAGAAAGCAAAGTTATATTTGGCTTTCTTTCTTAGATAAAGGAAAGCATTACAATATATTTGATATTTTCGCTTATTCTGACCGGTGATGATAGAAAAACAATTCGTCTTTTACGCTTCGGGCAGCAATTGTTGTTTACAAAATGTTAGTGAACAAACGGCTACAACAAGTTAAAATAACTTTCTTTCAATTGAACAAGTTACACATGCAAGAATAGAGACATATGCATGTGAGTTTTGGTGCATAAATTTACACACATACGCGAACACACATACACAAACAGATACACGTATTTATACGGGGTGCAAAAGTAAAATAGTTCAAATCGTGTAACAGAAAATTGTCCAATTGATGCATTAAGCTTGGGCCGCTGTATCGTAGAAATGATTAAAGATATCATACTGGAATTCTCCGAGTTTTCTTATAACACTATTGGATTCTAATTTGAGCAATAAAAACGTATGTTTACTCTCGAAGCTTAACAGAAGAATAGGGATGAAATCAATCATAAACAAAAATGACATGTTCATCATAGCTTAGGATAGGAAGCCCAGGAAGGATTGTAATAAACTTTATATATATATATATATATATATATATATATATATATATATATATATATATATATATATATATATAGTTAGTTAGTTAGTTCCAGGATAATTTCTAACTTCTGTTCTGGAGTAAAAAAGTTGCCTCATATATTTCACGTACAATTTCATTTTCAAGTCTTTTTTTCACTGCTTTTTGGATTGTCATAGCTGAAACTCCTTTCTTCCGTGCCAAACATCTTATGGATTGAGTTGGATCTTTTCTAATTGATCTCTTTAGCTCCAAGTTGAAATGATGAACACTCTTCTTGTGATCTGATCCCGTTTTCCTCTCTAGTGTTCATCTTTTTTAAACTTATTCACCGTTCTCTTGATGGTTCTTGAATGGAGTATGAAGATGGAAGCTATCATATGAATGTTCGTACCATTACGGAAAGCCAGAACGATATTTTTCCTCTCACCATTGCTCATTTGGGAAGACAGTAGGACTGACAAAAAAAAAAAAAAGATTTTATCCTGTTCTCCTTCGAAGGATTTTTCACTGATTCTGAGGACAAATGGCGTCAATATCGCTAAACATCTTATCTGAAAACCCGGAAAAAAAGAAATTCAATTAGGTTAGTATTGTTTTTAGATATTAAACATTTTGTGGAATGGGCAACAATGCTGTTACACAATTAGGACAATTTTGCTGTTACGCCTGGTATATATGACACGTTCTGAGGAGGAGGGAGCGAATTCAAGATTTGATAATTTAGCGGCAATATACGCTTAAAGTTTTTACGTAGCTTGGATTAACATTTCTTTACATGGATAGCCGAAAGGAATTTGTAAATGTAGGACTACCATACACTTAAGTAAAATAATAATTATTATTATTTATTAAGAATTTATTACAGGAAATATCGTGTTTTACGGAAACATTTTGACAATTATGGATTTAGTTACATAACAAATAAATAAAAGTAATAAAAAAATTTGATGTAATATTCAATTTTGTTTTAGATATTTTTCAATTTCTCCTTTGTTACTGGCAGCATTTAAGAAGACATTGGTTGCAATGCTAAGTTACCGAAGTTGAACAAATTGGAGCTATTTCATTTACACTTTGTTACCTCTCTTTTCCATAATTGTTTTTAGATCGCGTTCTTCTGGTCATTTTGATGGGCAATAGCGAAATTCTGAAATTTAGAAAGATCTTATTCCATTTCAAAAATAAGGCCGGTAAAATATATGCCCCTTCCTCTGCCGAATGCGTCACATGATGTATGTATACATGACAACTGCAGAATAATCATTATATCTCCCCTCCTCTGCCGAATGTGTCACATGATGTATGTATACATGTTAACTGAAGAATAATGATTATATGTCCTCTCCCCCGCCGAATGCGTCACATGATGTATTTATACATGTTAACTGCAGAATAATCATTATATCTCCCCTCCTCTGCTGAAAGTGTCACATGATGTATGTATACATGTTAACTGTAGAATAATAATTATATGCCACCACCTCTGCCGAATGCTTCACATGATGTATGTATACAAGTTAACTGTAGAATAATGATTAGATGCCCCTCCTCTGCCGAATGCGTCACATGATGTATATACATGTTAAATCCAGAATAATGATTATATGCCCCCACCTCTGCCGTATGCTTCGCATGATGTACGTATACATGTTAACTGTAGATTAATGATTATATGCCGCCTCCTCTGCCATATGCGTCATATGTATACATGTTAACTGTAGAATGATGATTATAAATCTAATTCTGTGATTCAATAAATCAAATAATATTTTTGCAGTTCCTTGACTTTTTTTCATTTTAACTAAAGTTCATTTCATTGTTGTTTTTAAATCACTTTCTTCCAGTCATTTTGATGGGCAATAGTGAAATTCTGAAATTTAAATGATCTTATTCCATTTAAAAAATAAAGCCTGTAAAAAGGAATATTTTAAATGAATATTAATGTAATGTCTGTGGTTATCTTCTGTCTTCTTAATTCTTGTTCTTTTATAATTGTCTTTCCTAACTCGTCTTTTACTCATATTCTCTAACACTCAGTAACTCCTTGCGTCTCAGTGGCTTTATTGCCTTTATTGGGCTGAAATGATTAACAAAGAGAAGTTCATAGATAGATAGATGGATAGATATATAGATAGATAGATAGGTTTATAGCAAATAAAATCTCTTTAGGTCGTGTATGTAGGCATGTGAACAGACATTCTGAGAAAGTGCACAGTAAGATGTCGTCAGCTCTATGACGCTATATTGTATGATAGATTAAATTTATATTGTTCTATTTGTTTGCATGCATCAGTTTAATTCTGTTTTGTTTTTTTTGGTTTTTCACTTTGCTTGTCATTATTTTTATCATCTTCATTCAGAACATCGCCAGATATTTTGAATTTCGACTAAAAAGAATCGTTTAAAGAACAAATAAATTCAAGCAAAAATCATATTATCGTTTGCTTCATTCAATATTATTTGTGTCTCTTTTTTCAGTTTCTTTTCAAATTTCTCTGATTTGACTCATAAAGTTACATCTTTTTTTTTTCTTTTTGTTTAATTTCGATGTTACTTTTTTTTTTCTTTTGGACCAGTTTCTGCATTTTTTCCTGCAGCTTCCTCTTTCTCTTTCAAGATATGAATACACTTTAATCAATTGTTGATAGAGTTTATCTGCATTCAAATGCAACAAATATGTCTATCTCTTTCCTTATCCTCTCTATTTCGTCGGGACTTGACGTTAGGTTCGTTTTGGCTTTAGGCCAGTGATTTTCTTGCCAAATAAGATAGTAAAAAAAAAATATTAGCGACGAGAATATCACTAAAAGTAAAATCTGAAATGACTAAAAAAAAATGGAAAACAAAATGAATGCATTTTGAACCAAAATTAAATAAAAGATAGACGATGGTTGTGTAACCTTTTAACTCAGGAGAGTGTAAGTACATTTACGTCAAAACCAATCTCTTTATTGACAGCAAGAAAACGAAAAAAATTTTTTGCCAGATATTTCGTCTTGTTTGTTACAAGCGTTTATTTGTTTCTTTAAGATTAGAAAATAAGACACACGTTTACTTATTGATGCAGGGTTCCACACAAAGTCCCACGATGTGTGTTTCCAGAAACTACCTGTTCTATTTAGTTTTAGCACATATATTAAGAGATGTGGCTTACTTTACTCTTTTTAAAGCAGTTAGAAGCCGCTGAGAAAGTAATGAAATCTCAAGAACCACGACAACTCGTACTTGAGAAAGACATACCATTAGCCGGTTATTTAATGTTTCTTTTTTATTCTACACACACAAACACAAACACAGAACATTTGAGGAAGTTATAAAAAATTAAAGGGAACTAGAAGGACACTTATATTAAAGTCAATTAAAATATCCGGCGCACATTATGAGGAAAGAGGGCTTGTAAAATTCGTTTTTATTACAATTTTGTGACGTCACAATTCCGAAAAATCCTCGTTGAAAATACAACTATACTTAAACATGAAAACAATAAATAAAAACTAAAAATTCTTGAAGCTATATACATAAAGCAGTTGAAACCTAACCTGAACAAAATAAACTATGAAATTTCTACAAATATTCTTCAATGCCTATAATTGATAACAGAAGCCATTGTTTTATACCAACGGCTTCCCATACTTAATACTTCTCGTTTTCGCTCTCGCGTGGTCATATGTGATGTCACGAGCTACGGTGAGATTTTCGCTTCTGCGTCTCGTATACGCGAATTTGTCGTTGCTTGGAAATCTTTCATGCAACAAAAACAGACTATCATTATTGTTTTGTCCGTGTTTTGCTTAATATATTGAAATGTAATTGTCATCTTTGAAATTTAAAACAAAACAGTCCGATGTGTAAGAAAACAAACAGCTTTTTAAAATATTTATTTTGTAGTAAATAATAAATCTACTGCAATTATTTTTATCGATTGTATATATATATATATATATATATATATATATATATATATATATATATATATATATATATATATATATATATATATATATATATATGATGCTTTTTATTACTGGTCCGTCTTTTCACAATTGTGCTGCGTTTTACTTAGGTAATATAGGTGGAGTAATGGATAGCAGCTCGGATTGAGGAATCGGAGAGCCGAGTTCGTATTGCATTCAAATCCATTCACTTACGTGCTAATGAATTCTCCTCTTCTCCCCCCGCCAGGTAAATAGCAGGACAGACCGGGTTCTATAGCCTTGGATGTCAACTGGTCTACGGCAGGAAGAAATGGCAATGAAAAAAAAATCTGCCTTGTTGAAAGATCGCCTAAGCATGTATCACGCATGGCCCATAACTGACTGAAAGAAGGCATGCTGGATTAATGGCTAGCGGCTCGGATTCATTAGAACTGAGTTCAAATTCATTACATTCACTTATGTGCTAATAGCCTTGGGAAAGGTATGAATCCTCCTCTTCTCTCCACAGCTATTAATAAATAAAGAAATGGCAAACTACTATGGGAAAAATCTATCTTATCATTCATGTATCGAAAGATACATGATCGTCTAAGCGGGTATCACACATGGCACATAGGTAAGGGAATCTACATTAATTAACGTCAGTGGCAATATGACGTATATGACTGTGATTTTTATTATTAAAATTGATGTTTAAATGGAATTTGTTTTGGTTATCGACGATAAAATTCAGGTACCCTGATAAGTGTTTGTTTTATATTATCCAATTCTTTACGGAGAATTATTTTGGCTGAAGAAATGAATTTAGAGCTTTGCAAAAGTTCTTTAATGACATCTGTCATATTTTTCAGGGAATTTTCTATTTTAGCTTAGAATACAAGAATTAGAACCACTAGACTTTTATACGGAAATGTGGTAAAATTATCACTGTTGTAGTGAATAAAAATATCTAGAAATCGGATTTTTTTAAATACGTGATTACGAAAGGATATATATATATATATATATATATATATATATATATATATATATATATATATATATATATGCTGATGCGGGTTACATAATAATTGCTTTGATTTGTAGATTGTTGTTTTTTCTTCGAGCATTATAAGTTTGCTTCTACTGCTTGGTTTTGCTAGTATTTTGGTATTATTTGTGAGTAGATGTGACCTTAATATTACCTTACGTTGCTTATTAATGTGTTGCCTGATGGCACTCTGTTCTGATAGATGGCAGGTGAGTTTCCGTGAACGTGTGATTATAGTGCAACCAATGTAAGATGTTTTGTGTTTGTTATTTACAGAAAAACATTCTCAGGGTGGGCAGGTATACCCATACACATCATTGGTCTTTTATATGGGGATGGAAGTTTGTGATATATTAGTTTTAATAACGATGTGTTTTATTGAATATTTTTGGTATTAAATAAAGAATATGGTCTATTTCTTTTTATTGCCTAGTTTTATATATCCATGTATATTTTTTTTTTTATTGCTGTTTTGTCTTTTTTGAAATTGTGGTGCATTAGATTTTGGTAATATATTTTAATATCTTTATTGAGAATATTATCTTTATTATTTAAAATTTTTGTTTAAATACAGTTTAATTTGCTTGTCAACCATTTAATTCGAGTACCCATTATTAAGTATTTATTTTATATTATTTAATTCTTTATGGAGGATTATTTTGGCTGAGGGAATGAGTTTAGCTCGGATTAGGTTATTAATGACATCAGTCTTATATTTTTCCGTGTATTCTCCGTTGTAGTTTAGAAGGCTAGAGTTTTGAATGGATAAGTGCTAAAACTATCATTGCTATAGTGAATGAAAATATCTAATGTTTTATCAACGTTTATTTTTGAACTTTAAAACAGAATTGTTTTCAGATTTTTAAAAATATTTCTGCGATGTCATTGACGGATGTGGTTTGGATGAAAATGTCATCTATATATCTCTATATCTCTATATATATCCAGCATAAGTGGTAGGTTTATGTATTTTATTGAATATTTTTATTTCTTAGTCGTTATGTGCCATTATACCGCTACCCAGAACGTAGGTGATCATGGTTCTCCACAACTTCCTGTCCTTTTTAGATCTTTCTGTTATTTCTCCTACACCCCGTTCCTCCATCCATTTACTCAAGCTCGCTTGGTAGGTTATGCGTTGTTTTCCTCTGTCCACATTGCCTTCATTTTGTCCCTGTGAGTATCAAATTTTCCGTGCGAACTTTCCTCATTGTGTGCCTTGATATTTTGACTGTCTCTTCCTGATGTTAAGTATAAGTTTCCTTTTTGTTTCCATTTTCTCTAAAACTGCGTCGTTGCTCACATATTCGGACCAAGGTATCCTCAGCATTTTTTTGTTGAAGTACGTTTCTGTTGCTTCAAATGTTTTCATCTTAGAGATGATTGTCCAACAATCAGTGTTATAGAGGAGAGGAAATATCAAGTAATAATTTAGTAAGCTTTTCATAGTTTTTAGCGATATTTTCCTATTTCTTAATACTCTGCTTAGCATTCGGAATGCATCTTTGCCTATCCCAATGTTCCTTCGGATTTCTGTGTCGCATTATCCGTCCTCTGTTAAAACACTTCTTCCCAGATATTTAAATGTCCGCACTTGTTTGATTTTGGTATCTCCAATTTGCAATTTGCAATTTCAGCTCTTCTTTTTGCTAACAACCATTCATTCTGTCTTCTTGCACTTGATGATCCTTTCTTTTCGCTTTTCTTCATTAACTTCTGTAGAATTTGTTGTAGCTTTATTTCCATCTCTGATATCAACACTGTGTAATCTGCAGGTCATATGTTGATATAATAATGACAACAGAAAAAAAATCTTAGTTTTTGCTGAACTCAGACTGACAACAATAATCTACCGGGAGTAGCTGCCGAAGAACTGGTGTATGGAAAAGCAGCAAAACGAGTGAGATTTACTATTTTTTGTACAAGTTTAAGGCATCATATGAGTTTCGAAATTTAAATTTGTATGTAGTGCATTCAGTAAGGATCGAACTCACACTGACATCAATAATCGACCGGGAGTAGCTGCCGAAGAATTGGTGTATGGAAAAGCACCAAAACCAGTGAGATTTTGCATATTTACTGAGTTCATTTTCTGTCTGTATCCAGGCGGTTTTCTGCCAGGTTCTATCCCAACGCGCTTTTGGATTTCAGTGTCGCAATTTACATCGTCTATTAAAAGACTTCCCAGATATTTAAATTTACTGATATTGGTTGACTTTGGTATCTCCTATTTGTCATTCGTACTTTGGGCTCGCCCAACAATTTATTCTGCTTTCTTCTATCATTACTTTTTCTGTAGGAGTTTAGTAGTTTTCTTTCCTTGTCCACTATTAACACTTTCATCAGCATATCTTATGTTGTTAAGATTGTGGCCGTCAATAATGAATCCTAATAGGATTTCTAATTCTCTTAGAATTGTCTCGCAGTATCGGTTGAATAAGTCCGGCGAGAAGATACGTCCTTGTCTTACACCCCTTTCTATTTTCGTATGTCTGCCATTTGCTATCCGTATGCAGGCAGTTTCTTGTCATTATAGGTTCTTAATTATTCTGATATTCCTAAATATGTCAAAGTTGCCGAGCAGCTCTAACAGATTTTTGTGGCGTACTTTGTCGACCGCCTTTGCGTAATCTATCAAACACATGTATACGTCCTTTTGAATTTATATCACTCTTTCTGATAATATTCTGATCATAAACATTGCATTCCTTGTTCCGGTGTCTTTGACGAACCCGCACTATTCTTGTCCTATCTCAGCCCAATTCTGCTGAGAGCTCTATTCATCCGAATTCAAGTGACGAATGTTGTTATGTGGCTCATGAAGCTGATTGCTCGGTGGAGTTCACATTCGTTTGCACCTGGGTTTTTTTTCTAGGCTGTGCTATTAAAATAGGTCGGTTTAGGTTTTCCGGTATATCACCAGAGCTGTAGATTTAATTTATTATGTCTACAATCTTCTCTATGCCGAAATCATCTAAGGCAGCCAGCATCTTTATTACAATTCCGTCTGGCCCTGCCGCTTTGTTTCTGTTCAATTTGGCCAGTGCAGATTCCGCTTCATATTTCCGGTTCCTCGATATTTCTGTATATTGCCGGTTGTTCTGTTTCGAAGAATTCTTCGATATATTGGTTCCATCACTGAAGTATTTTTCTTTTTCTAATATCAGCGTTCCGTCCTCTGGATTTTATGCACCTTTTTGATGAGCATCTTTTTTGTCCTATTAGTTCTCTTATATTTTTATGCATATCTCCTTTATCTGTGATACTCATTCTTTCTATTTCTGCACATTTTTCGTTGGGTCATTCCTCTTTAGCTTACTTGCATTTCCTTTGTGTAGTCTCTTATACTCTGTGCCGTGTCTTGATGTTTTTGCCGCCTTTCGATCACGTCAACAGTTACATCTATCATCAATTCTTTTTTTTCCTTCGTCTTTTTTCCTTTCGGCTGATATCGATTACTGATGTTACTAAAGCGGTGAGTTATTGAGACACAACCTCTAGTTAGTTAAACGTTGACTCGTCAAGAGTTCTTACGACATTTCTAAGGTCTTGTTTTTTATACTACAGGGTTGCTAACAACACATTTCATACGCCTGGATTGGGGTGGCCGGTTTAGTTGCCGACCCTCCGACAGTAGCATACATACTTACCAATACAGATCCTCTTATATATATATATATATATATATATATATATATATATATATATAAAAGTGACTTGATGATTGTGTTTACCATGAAACAGTCTGTCGCCTCTGAGTGTTGACTTAAATGTTCACTTTTATATTTACATACGTTCTATCCGATATTTTTAAAAATTTATTTGTCTAAACGTTATTTTTAATAGAGCATCTACTGAAATATAAGTATACATTAAAAATAACACTTAAACAAATAAATTATATATATATATATATATATATATATATATATATATATATATATATTGGAAAATGTATTAAAAATGAGATATTTTTCATTTTTTTGCTTAAACATTATTTTCAATGGAGCATCTACTCAAATATCCATTAAAATAACGTTTAACCAAATGAATTATATATATATATATATATATATATATATATATGTGTGTGTGTGTGTGTGTGTGTGTGTGTGTGTGTGTGTGTGTGTGTGTGTGCGTACTTGTGTTTATGTTTATGTTTAAAACTTATTAAAAGTGAAAAAAGGTTATTACATTCGATTTTAATCAATCTGGTTTCTGGTAGTCAAAAACTTTATTTTTCTTTTCTTCGAGGAGCTTGAGTCTGTTGCTGGTGTTAATAGCGGAGGAATATTTATGGATGTAAATTATTTCATTTATTTGTCCTTATTATTAAGTGTTAACTTGGTATAAGTCAAGATACTTCTTATTATCTTAAAAAAAACGAGTGTAATCTTAATTTAAACTCGCCACAGCTTCTTTTTCCGGCACTGACATTAAGCTGAGGGATAATAAATAGATTTATACCCTTTCCCATTGAGCTTCAACACGTAAAATACATATTTGTCCATAGCTAGCTACAGTCATGTATCTTATTTGCAATTTCACTGATCATTTCGCTGACGAGTTCAGTTAAATTATAATTCAAGGTAAACGTTAAAGAGCTCTGAGAGCTTTTGAACAACTTCCGGTTCAGCATTCCAGTTCATTATCGTCTTGGATTATCGTACAAGATTAGTTTCTCTTCAAAATGTCTTTTGGGACCGGCATACCAGGATTGGATATTTGGTTACTTTAACTTCTCTTTTTATTTCTTTTAGTATTCTTCTCTCCATCATTTGATCTGATGTGCTGTTAACCATTCAGTTACAAAGAAGCACAAAACGCGAAGCAGTTATTTCCGAGGAAATTTATTGAACATTCGGGCCGGATAATGTAATTAATACTGTTTAAAAACAGAGCAAATACCTAAATAAATTATATCTATAAATATAACGTATAAACGGAATATATATATATATATATATATATATATATATATATATATATATATATATATATGTGTGTGTGTGTGTGTGTAAATCGTTCTCTTGAGGGGTTTGTAACACATTATTTATTGTCTCTCAGTTGCGTCTCTGTCTTTGGGCAGAGTGGACAGAGTCACAATTGAGGAAAATTATACTGAGAAGTGACCAGCCCTGCGGAACAGCTGTCCGAGGCCTCGCCCTCTCATTGCACCAGAGAGAAGGATCGGTGCTCGCACCGAGGCCAGCGCAACCGACGCTTGCGGAGGCTGCAGGGGCTGCGGGGGCTGCGGGGGCTGCGGGCAATTTTTGTTCCTTGCCCGGGTGTATGTACTCGGGTCCTCCACCTTAAAAAAAGACCTTGTGTCACAACTAGTCTTAGTGGGGAGACAGAGTAAATATCTAATATATATATATATATATATATGCGTGTGTATGTGTGTGTGTGCGTATAAATGTATATATGTATATTAATGTACATATATATGTATATATATTATATATTATATATATATATATTAAACATGGCTAAATATATTTTGAAGGAAATGCATTGTGAATAAATTTAATCTAAGTGGACTGCAAATAAAGGAAAATGAAATAATGCATTATTTTTGTAAATATTTTAAAAATATTTTATTACAGAAATACATTGGTAATTGGAGAATAGTGAGCACCATTTTCCTATAGAAATGCATTGGAGATAGTTTTCCTATAGAAATACATAGTGAATAATTTCATTTTTCTCCCTTACTTTTTTCAGTCCTTTAGTGCCTTGGCCTAACCAATAAGCCAATTCTTCATATCTCTCTCTTGTGTGAGTGAATCTAATGGCTGACGCTAGCTTGGTATCGTCGTAATGAATTCGACGCACCACGAAGCATGGACACTTAGACCACACGCTGCATTGTTGGCAGACTTCCGTCTTCATATGCAGATCATTTCCGCTCCTCGTAATTTATGCAAATGAACTATGCTCTTGTATGTTAATGAGTTCTTTTAATGACCTTTTTGTGTTTGTCAATTCGCTGTGTAAATAACAGCGTGCTTCGTAGAAATAAAGTCTGCCAAACTTACAAGTCTGGCTTTATTTACCAGGAAGATTGGGAATCAATTTAATCGTAGACCCTTCAATAAATAAACTTCCTACAGATACCATCGATAAACAGGCATCTACGTCTAGAGCTACTTTTTATCTGATATTAATGCAACTATATTAACATTAATGTATTTTCACATTGGAATACTTTGCGTAGGATAAAAGGCAGTATTCCAGTTTAATTCCTAAAATTAACTGCAGTTTATAGTTATGTTATAAGTCGTTAACTAAGTTTACATTATATGGACATTAATCATTTTACCCCAAACAAGGCGAGAAAGCCACTAATACGCAAAGGGTAAGGAAGAGTAAAAGTGTGAGAAAAGACTGAAAATTAGTGTAGTGCTTTTAATTTTACATGACGATTTTAAAAATCAAAAGTACGCATTGAAATACTTTGAAACGCATTTGATAAAGCAAACGCTAAAACCTATTTGATCTGCTAGGAAAACTTGAATTTAAAAATGTTGTAACCTAGGGAATGTTAGTGAACAAAAATAATCACACGAAGGTTGCTAATAAACAGTAAAATTTAGGACACAAAACATAAGATTGACCAGCGGCGCGTAGAAAAAGTAGTCAACTGCTAGAAGTGAGTCAATGAATTTTCAGCTGCAGGATATAGCCCAACCACCCGACGTGGCACAAGGCAGAATACAATGACTGGTAACCGAGCCCATAGGCTCGCCTAAAAATTCGCCGTAGGCTCTGTATAAAAAGGGATCGGGTAGCTGTTTACGAGACGAGAATCTTCCCTTCAATATAGCCTTGTCTGGAGATCCTTTCTATCTGGAGTCAGAGAGTTTGGCCAGCACAGCGGGAGACGAATCTCCAACTGCTGTATAAAACGGCGTCGGTAGCCGTTGCCCGAGACTGCCCTTCCACATAACCTCGTCTGGGGATCCTTTCTGGCCGGAGGTAGAGAGTCTGATCAGCCTAGCTGGACACGAATCTCCAACTGCGGAATATTTACCAACCGACCCACGTGGTCAGATGTGGCACAAAGCCGAATTTAATGTAGGGTATCAGCGCCCTTAGGCTCGGCCAAAACTTCTCAGTCGACCTAGTAGAAAACGTGGTCGGTATCTGTTTCCCGAAACTGCCCTTTCACATAACCAATTCTAAAGTCTACTTCAACTCTAGATCTCTAACGTCTCCACCTAAACTGTAAAATGTTATTTATTTATTTTCTTCCTTCAGTCGGAGTAGATAGGTTTTTTGAATAGGTGTAGAGGTTTATCCCTTGATTCCTGTTTAGGATTGGGTTTCCGGTTCGTTCTAAAGTCTACTTCAAATCTATTCTTCTAACGTCTCCACCTAAACTCTGAAATGTTATTTATTTATTTTCTTCCTTCAGCAGGAGTAGATAGGTGTTTTGAATGGGAGTAGAGAATTATCCCTTATTTCCTGTTTAGAATTGGGTTTCCGGTAAGTTCTATGCTAACAGTTTCGTTTCGTTTCGTTTCTCGCACTTCTCGCTTGTGGAATTCTATTTCAGCTTCATGGTTAGACAGACAACTTTAATCCCCGAAATATAATGTCAATCACTTTCTACTACCCTTCTGATTACTCTTCTTTTGTTCTCGCTCCTTAGTAAAATTGCTATTTCATAATTTTCTTTGCTTGGAGTGAAATCGATTATATATATATATATATATATATATATATATATATATATATATATATATGAAATCGATTATATATATATATATATATATATATGAAATCGATTATATATATATATATATATAATGAGTGTGCGTGAGAGAGAGAGAGAGAGAGAGAGAGAGAGAGAGAGAGAGAGAGAGAGAGAGAGAATGAAAGAAAGAGAGAAAGAGAAAGTGGGGCTGTTGCGTTTTGTGTCGTTTCGGGCCTCCACGCTACTAAATAAAACGGCATCAATGAAAAAGGTCACTTAGTTTTGTTATTCGTTTTATTAATGGTGTCAGCTTGGATACTAAGAGGCATTAAGGTGACTGACTTGACAGGAATGCATGTCGCACATTGGCTCAGTGTCCCTCCGCGGGTGGTATTAGCCGGTCGCAAACCTGAGTGTGGGTGGCATATCGGCGCTTCAGTATTGTTGAAGCCCTCTGTCCAATTTGTGCTGTTTGAGGCCTATTCAAAACACAGGAAAAAGCAATCCACTATTGTCAAAATGTCACGCCCATGAGGCGCTCCGGCCAAGTGAGGCTCTGGCCTTCACATTCTGTTACAGATTCAAGTTCCCCAAGCGTTATTTTGTGGATAGCCATATTTGAGTAAACCCTTTGTTTTGTAATTACGATTACTGACCCATGCAGTCGAGAGAGATATGTAATGTACTGCTGCTGCCTGTGATGCTGCCCGTCATCAGCCCCTGTGGAATGAAGTAAAAAATATTGGGCAAAGAAGGGTCAGCGCATATGCTAGGCTATGAGAATCCTCTTAGTAAATCTAGCATAGAAATAAATGGGAGCCGTTAATAAAGAAAGAAAAACAAATGACAGAAGTTTCGCAGCAGCAACAACAATCAACACATGCCGGGCAGCAGAAGTAGAGGCAGCACTAATCAGCAGGCAACTTAGCCTTAAGGCTCCAAGTTCACTTCAGCAAATTGTCCCAGGAGACAGTTCAAATCTCAGAGTTGGACTGTGTGGGCTCAGTGGAAAAGGGTGATCAATAACTTGGCAGTACTAAAAATAAGAACAAGAAGATATCCCTAGATATAGGCAGCGGATCGAGAAGAGTCTACCCTCATAGAATTCAGTTCAGAATTATATATATGTTACCGTCATCGATAGAGGAAGGTCGGAGGGCACATCGGCCGAAAAGAGGTGATAACAACAACAAAGATGAGGACAATAGTCTGAATATATATATTAGGTTGGTGCAAAAATAATGTCGTTTTCTCACATATGTTACTATGTGTGAAAACGACATTGTTTTTGCACCAACCTAATAGCATAAATAATAAAAACATTCAACACTCTTCCCAGGTCTTTTGTACAGGAGTAGAAGTTTATCCCTTGTTTCTTGTTTACGATTGGGCTTCCGGTTCCTTCTAAAGTCAACTTCAACTCTATTCTTCTAACGTCTCCGCCTGAATTTGACATTTTATTTACTAATTAAACCTTGACCTCTTCAAGTTGAGAATTATGTCTTTCTTGCTAACTTGCCTTTTTCTTACGCTAATACAACACCACACAGTAAACCTCTACCTTGAGTTATCCTTGGGCCTTGTAGTAGGTGAACGTTAGCAAAAGAAAAAGATATGTTTGCTTATATAACACCTATTAGTAGTAGCAATAACTTAAATTACCTGAACTGAGATAAAATATTACTTCAGAATGATATATTATTTTTCCATATAGAAAAAATTCTAGCTTAACAATTGAAACATCATTTTCCGTACGATCACCGAAGTTAAGAAAAGTTGAGCCTGGTCAGTACCTAGATGGGTAATCGCTTGGGTATACCAGGTGCTGTAAGCTTGGATGTGCGGGTGGTGTAATGAATAATGGCTCAGAATTGCTAATTCGTGGCAAGTTAGTTTTAAGGGTCCAAGTTCCAGTTGAGTTCGTTATAATCATTTACGCGGAAATACCCTTGGGGAATGTGTGGATTTATCTCTTCTCCCCCATCTATGGGTTAATTTGTAAAACTTGTATGACCGAAACCATTGTTATCTCCCAAAATATAAAATTGCGTACAAAATATTTAAATTTTGGCATTAAATAACTCATAGAGGTTGATATGCCGCTAAACAAAAACAAGTAAGCAATGCACTTGTGTGGCTTTTTATCACAGCCCATGGAACGTTTTACTTCATTAAGTAAGCAGTGTATATCGACAATAAAGTCTTTTATCAGATTTGAACTCATGGCTCGTATCATTAGAAGGATGACATTTCATCACTAAATTCTAATAGTGATTTTGAAACAAGGCTAAATTGTTTTAAATTGTTCAAAAGTTTGATGAAAAAAAAGTTTGAACAAAGTAACCATAAACAGTTTTTTGCTATCCTCTGCCAGCCGCAATGATGGAGAAAGCATTACCTCGAACCATGGCCAGTGAGACACGATGCAAGAGCCACTCCGTTTCACGAGGCTCGTCCCTTAATCGAGACGCAATTGCGCCAATCCTCCGAAGGAACGCCATCGAACGAGGGCCAATAACCCCTGAAGTCTCTATTGCCGCAGTTTCAAAAGTTTATATAATGGATAGTCTATTTTAAATGCTAGTATCCACTAATAATATCGTTTGTCCATATATATATTCTCAGTTAATCCTTGTAAAAGTGACGTCATGCTTCTTCAGAATAAAAGTTTATCTATTGAATTCGACATTGGTAGAAATGGAGGAAGGCTAAAATTATATTGACATGATAGGCGCCGAACGTGGATCTCTAGTCTGTATGAATAATGAGTTTCATTTCCATGGGGATGCCACGTTTGTATCTTTTGGCAAAACTTAGCTTAGTTTGATAAATGTTTATTTCGATATAATCGCACGTCAGTGACCAACGAGAACAGGAATTCCCCATGCAACTCTGACCATAACTTGTGTGATTTAACAAGCACTCAAACAAAGAAACATTCTAGCAATTGTTTCGGCGATCAGCAAGCAAGAACCTGCGATATGTTTAGGATTGTCTGTTATCTTAAAATGAAGACTGTTCACTGTTTCCTATATTAGGCATGTGGGCTGAGAAAATTTAATTTTCTGAGATGAAAGATATTTATTATTTTATATTAGGTTGGTGCAAAAATAATGTCGTAATAATGTCGTTTTTTGACGTATTTTTTAACGTCAAAAACGACATTATTACGTCATTATTTTTGCACCAACCTAATATATTTGATGCGATTTCTTCATTGTTACCCGAACATTTGAGATTAGATATTTTCGTTGTCCCTAATATTTTTAGAGATTTATTTATATTGCTGTCTGAATTTTGCGATTATGCTATGAAATATCTACCCTCCCGTATCTCTCTGAATGCTGAAAAGCTACTTTATAAAAGAAACTCGATGAATTATTTTTGTTCTGTAGTAGGATGCTGAGAAACTTACGAACGGAATATTTTAGCAAAAAGCAAATTTGAAAGAAAACTAGAACTAAAAGGATATTTATACTTAAAATCAAAAAAGTGATCTTTGAAATTTTAGGGAGACGTAATGAGGAAAGCGGGCTTGGAAAATTAGACGCTCACAGGATATACAGATGGCAAGAGGGACAGAAAAAAGAGCGTGTAGTCTACAAAATGTTTTTGTCTGAAAGCATGGGAAAGATGAAATAAAGAAAAATGGTAAAGAAGGAAACGTTGCTTAGAGATAAAAGGATCAATAAGTTTTGGGGTGAGGACATAATCGTCTACATACTAAGGTAAGGGTGCCATGAAGTAAACTCTACAAAAGATGTTTTAACATCTATAACGTCTATTTCTTACTGTATTAACCCCTATTTGCTGGAAACTGAATTAGAAGCATTATTCCACGTGATTAATATCATCTGCTCGTTATAATTTGGACGAATATATTCTTCATATCAGGAAGTATCAGGAACGAGAAAGATGGACGCGATTTGGATAAGAACCAAAAAATCACAATAGAAAAAAAAAGAGCTGTCTATGTCATGTAGCAACACTTATACTAGTTTGATCATTAAAACGCTACAATTGAGATTTCATTCTTATTTTTAATTCTACTCATTTTTTACACTTTGTCCAACTTTTTTCACGAAGAGAACACACAAAAATCAGTGGAGCGTTTTTTTAATTTTAGATAATTTTAAAAATCAAAACTACACTTTTCAAATAGATGTATCATTATTAATAGACTTTCAACAATTACGCAGGCATATTTGATAAGGCCAACGCTAAAACCTATTTGAACTACTAGGAAAACTTGAATTTCACCTCGAGCAAGGCGAAAATGCCACTAGTATATGCAAAGGGTTACAGGGACTGAAAGTGAGAGAAAAGAGTGGGTATAGGTAGGAATGAAGAAAGGACAAAAGATTAACGGTATTTAACAAAATAGAAGATGGCGATTGACGTTAGGTTTGTTTTGTTTTGTTTTACGGCATATCAGCCTCAATGGGTCATTTAATGCCAAGAACTTTTCTTTCCTGGTAATATTTTGTTAAAAATCTATTTTTGGTAATATTTTTTTCCTCAAAAATGTGTAGCTAGTAATATTATTTTTAAAAAATGTATTGCTGGTAATATTTTTTTCAAAAATATATTGCTGGTATATTTTTTTTTTTTTCTTAAAAAAATTATATTTGGTAATAATTTTTTTACAAAGTATTTCTGGTATTCAAACCTATTTTTACACTTTCATTATGCTTTTTGCCTCAGTTTCGGGGTTTAACTATTTGCCCATAGCTCGGACCCTAACAGGTGCTACCACCCCGGGTTAGAGTGGACCTGGGAACATCAGCAATTAAGAGGTGGTTCCATGTTTCTCAAACCTCCTGATCAGAGGCCTTGCAGTTGGACGTCTTTAATCGTCTTACCCTGGATGCGGATGTAGTTTATCGTCATACCTAGGAGCGATTGGCGTTAGATTAAATTTTTGAAGAGTGTAGTTACCAGGCAGCAAGTAAACGTAAGGGAATTCTATAGGTGGGAAATGTGAGAAAAGAAGTGACGGTTGCATTTAGCTAGTTCATCAGTAAAACGGTGAAAACTAGTAGCCAATTTAGTAGCAAGCTTAAATTTATGGAGTCGGGCCACTAGGGAAAAAAAGCTCGTCAGAGCAGTTTCCATAAAAATGTTTGTAGAAAAGACAGAGGGAAGCCACGTACATCGGTGAGAAAGTGACTGAAATCGAGATGCCAAGTCAACCTTGATTACATTGCAGACCCTTCTTGGGACTTTGTCAAGATCTTTGAGGTGAATAGCAGGAGCACCAGACCACATATTGCAGCAGTGTTCAATGCATTGACGAATGATAGATTTGTAAACTTGAATGGTGGACTCAGATGAGAAAAATCTTCTGGCACGACACAATGGCCCAAATTTCCTTGCAATAGATGCAGCTATTGATTCGATGTAATCGTTCCACTTCAAGTCAGTAGAAAACATAAGAACCAAAAGACGCACTATGTTGCTCTCCAGGAGTTATATAAATTATTTTGAAAAACGTATAATAATCAGTAACACACTGCCTCCATGAATATAGGATAGGAACATTTTCAATTACACAAAATAAGAATGCATTGAGCTCAATTATAATTCAGGATCGGAGAACAGAGTTCGAAATCCAGTCGAGTCCATTACATTCCCTTACGTGCTAATACCCTCGGGAAAGGCATGATTCTCCCCAGCTATGGGTAAAATATAGGACAGACTGGGTTTTATAGCCTTGGGTGGAAAACGGTCTAAGAAAAGTAAAACCCTGAATTCAAAACCGTACGTAGCCTTGGCGGAGCCCATACTATGCAGCTAAGGAAAGCATCGTTCGCCTTGATTCGATGATTCCGACTGCTATCGACTCATTTAGAATAAGACGACTATGCGTTTCCTAACCACTAATGTTTTAAAACTATACAGCGAAACTATCTTGAGGAGACTAGTAGTCCTACCAATTATTGTCGGCGGATATAACCTTAAATATATAAGATACGCAGATAACACTGTACTGATGGCGAACTCAGAAAGAAAACTAAACTAACAATCGACAAGTTAACGGTAGAAAGCTAGAAAAAAAGACTATCAATTGTGGGAGAAGGAAAGTATAGTTGCCCGCAAGATGGGTAGCGGAAGATTCACGCTACACTCTAGAAGCATCAGGATTGATCAGGGAAGTGGTTAACAGATAAGTGAAAATGTAACACGGAAATCCGAAGGTGTAATGGAATAGCGAAAGATGCCTTCCAGAAACTAAGCAAACTATTAAGATAAGAAGTTTTCGTTAGAAAGATAGAAAAGCGTGCTGAAAAAATATATCATATCCATCTTCCTGTATGGTGTTCAGTTAACTTAGAGATGAAGTGGAAGTTTGAAGCGACAGAGATGTAGTTCTAAATAGAGATTCTGGGAATACAATAGATTGAACATGTGATTAATGAGGAAGTTTTAAAGAAAAATATAAATGAAAAGGGCATTAATATCAGAAAAAGACAGTTGAAATTTCTAGGGTAGAAAATAAGGAAAGCGGGTTGGAGAATTTGACACCCACAGGCAGGATAAGCAGAGCGATACATCGAGGAAACTACCTAACGAGCTTGTGGAAATGGATGGCAGAGATCTTTTTTTAAAGCATATCACCCTAGGCAAGGCTGTATTGCCACTAGCACGCAAGGGGTTACAGAGAGAGAAAGGAAGAGTAAAGAGGGGTGTTTGAGGAAAGGATAAAGAGAAGGACAGTGATCAAGGTCAAGGCATCAGAAGATGACGATTGACATTACATTTGAATATTTGAAGATTAAATATATCGTGGAAGCAAGTAAGAGGAAGGGTGTTCTACTGACGGGAAGTGTGAGATGAGAAGCCGTTGGAGTAGAAGAGGCTGTAACATTTAACTGTTTCGACAGTGAAAGGATGGGACCGAGATGCCAACCTAGTAGCACGCTTAAATTCATACAATTTGGGATACCCTGAAAGTAGCTCGTCGGTGCAGTTGCCACGAAAAAATTTGTAGAAAAGACAGAGGGAAGCCACATCACGTATGTGAGAAAATGACTGTAGACGAGATGCCAGATCAGGACCAATCACATTGCATATCCGTCTCTGGATTTTGTCGAGGACTTCGAGATGAACAGCGGGGGTTAAAGAATGGAAAACAGATAAATGTGACTCTGAACTTCAGTCTTGTGGAAAGCCATGACTGTGGCACATAAAAAAAGCGTTTTTATGAGCCTACCTTTTAAAAGTATAGCCAAAGTGAAGGATTTGCTATAAATAGTGATATGTGTCGTTATATGATCGATATTTTTCTTCGACCAGTACGAAATGAGATTGATAATCATGATTCGATGTGATTTCAGCAGGATGTTGCGTCAATTTTTTTTTTGTGGTGGGGTGCGGGGAGGGAATCGAATCAACTTGCGTGGCGTTGACATTTATTGGCCATTAAGATTACCTGATCTAAGTTCACCTGAGTTTTTTTTTGCGTTTGGGGATATTTCAAGGAAAATGTCTACATCAATAATCTTGGGACATTTAATGGTCGAAGTCGTGTTACCACAGATTCAGTTTCCGAAATCAGTCAAGAAACATTATTTAATGTTACGAAAAATGTTCTTTTGAGAACACATTTTTGTTGCCCTTGGACCACACTTAAAATATTTTGTTTTATCCTAAATCTTCATTTTCAGATTTGCATTCACATAACAAAAATCCATTTTTAATGATTAAATCAATCCAGGAACGTCTTATTCTCACTGGACAGACCCCGATTTTTTATTTTATTTTTTTACGGTTTATCAACCTCAACGAAATATTTAATACCGACAAGATTTTTATTGCTGGTAATATTTTTGTTCAAAAATGTATTTCTTCCAATATTTTTTAAAAAATGTATTGCTTGTAATATTTTTTCTTCAAAAATGTATTGCTGGTAATATTTAAAAAAAAAATGAAATGTTGGTAATATATATTTTTTTTCAAAAATGTATTGCTTGTAATAATACATTGCTGTTAATTTTTACACTTTCATAATACTTTGACCACTTTTGGGGGTTAACTATTTGCCCATAGCTGTGACCCTAATAGGAGCTATCACCCCGGGTGAGGGTGGACCTGGGAATACCAGCAATTAAGAGGTGATTTTACGCTCCTCAAAACCTCCTGACCAGAGGCCTTACTGTTGAATGTAGTTTATCGTCTTAACCAGGACTCTTCAGTTGGTGAGGAAGCGGGCTTGCGCCTCTGCAGATGTGCACTCAGCGTATTCTAAATCCCTTGCCGACAGGGCCTCTTCGATTTTATTCCAGTCTTTCTGAATGGTTGCACACTCTATCGGGACTCAAGTTCCCGTCAGACCTCAAATGGAACTCATATATACAATACGTATACGCTTCCAGATTCTTTCACATTAATGCGCGATACTCCAGGAATCTATCTTTGGACCTACTGTGTTTCTTATCTTCATTTTTTTACAGTAAGGTTCACCCTTTACAAGGTTTACTAGAGGTAGAGTGTTACGTTAAGGAGTAGTTTATATCAGGTCATCCCATAAGTTCTGTCCGAATTTTAACTTTTTGTTAAAATGAGCGAAATTTAAGTGTATTTTATAATGTCTAATAGAGCTGAACATTATTTTTATGTTTAGATCCATTTAAACTGATCAAATTTTATTTCAGAGAACAATAAATTTAAATTTAGTTTGATTAAAACCCTGCTAACATGGAAGTACCCAAGAATCATTTGAGGCACATAATGCTTTATGAGTTCAAGAAAGGAAACTCAGCAGCCGAAGAGGCTAGAAACATTCACTCAGTTTATGGAGAGGAATGTGCGTATGAAAGAACTTGCAGAAGATGGTTTGCGAAATTCAGAGGAAGAGATTTCACCCTTGAAGATGAAGATCGAACCGGACGTCCAGTTCAGTTTGATGAAAAGCATCTTGAAGCAGCCCTTGAAGAAAATCCTGGTTTATCAGTTGAGGAATTGGCAGTGGTTCTCAGTTCAAACCATACAACTGTCATTTCAATCGTCATCTTCAACAACTTGGAAAAGTTCACAAACTTGGAAAATGGGTGCCTCATGAATTGTCTGAAAACAACCTCAAATCTCGAGTTGACATCTGCTACATCTCTCCATTCTCGCCAACTTCTTTCACTTTTTTTGGATAGACTTGTGACTGGCGATGAAAAATGGATCTTTTATCGAAATATTAAGCGTCGTAGACAGTGGCTTGGTAAAGGGGAAGGATCCCAGTCACAGCCGAGAAGGGAACTTCATGGGCAAAAGGTTCTTCTTTCAATCTGGTGAGATCGCCAAGCAATAATCCACTTTGAATTCTTACCACCTAATGCAACAATTAATGCTCAAATATACTGTCAACAATTAGAGCGTTTGAACCAAGCTTTGAGGAAAAAAGACCTGCTCTAGTGAATCAAAAAGGGGTGATGTTTCATCAGGACAATGCGCGACCCGACACAGCAAGAATAACGTCATCAAAAATCGAAGAACTTGGTTGGGAGAAAATTCCTCATCCACCTTATTCTCCCGATCTTGCTCCTTCAGACTACCATTTGTTTCGTAGCTTACAGAATCATTTGGATGAAACAGCTTTTGTAACACAGGAAGAGGTTGAAACTGACATTTGTGAGTTCTTCGAATCAAAGCCAAAAGAATTTTACAGTAATGGAATTAGTAAGCTTGTTAATAGATGGAAGGAAGTCATAGATAATCAGAGAAAATACATTGTTGATTGAATCTGTAATTAAATGTAACATTTGGTCACTTGTTTTCTTTATTCAAAATTCGGACAGAACTTATGGGATGACTGATATGAGTAGGAGGGGGATATAATCGTTAACTCTAGACTTGAACAGGATAAGATCGGGGAAATATCCTCTTGGGAATCAGTTCCAGTTAGCAGAAATTCCCGGGAAAAAGCTGTTCGAGTGGAACGTACTTCTCAGCGATGGAATACGGAATGAATTTAGGTGATTTTTTTTACGATGTAAGTTGCATGGCGGGTCTTAGTTGTCAAGGTTGGACCTGGCAGAACTAAAAAGAATGTAGTGCGTCCGAGCACTTTCTATGGAAGTAGCGATAGAGCAGTTAGAGAGAGAGAGAGAGAGAGAAAGAGAGAGAAAGAGAGAGAGAAAGAGAGAGAAAGAGAGAGAGAAAGAGAGAGAGAGAAAGAGAGAGAGAGAGAGAGAGAGGTTGGAGAATAGAAAATAATTCGACTTCAACAAGGATTCGGGGACGCATTTGAACTCTATCAAAACTGGAAAAGTGAGGTCTGGGCAGCTCTTGACCTAATATGGCAACGGTACTCTATTTTCAGCATGATATGGCTTTTATAAAGGCAGAGGTTAGCATGAAGAGTCAGATTTCTTTCTCATCAGAGTCCATCTTTCAAATTTACAAATCAATCATTCGTCAAGGCATTGAACACTGCTGCAATATTTGGTCTGGTGCTCCTGCTATTCACCTCACAGATCTTGACAAAATCCCAAGAAGGGTCAGCAATGTAATCAAGCCAGACTTGGCATCTCGTTTTCAGTCATTTTCTCACCGACGTTCGTGGCTTCTCTCTGTCTTTTCTACAAACATTTTTATCGGAAATGCTCTAACGAGCTTTTATTTCCCTAGTGGCCCGACTCCATAAATTTAAGCTTGCTACTAAATTGGCTACTAGGTCTCACTGTTTTACTGATGAACTAGCTAAATGCAACCGTCACTTCTTTTGTCACATTTCCCACCTGTGGAACTCCTTTACGTTTAAATGCTGCCTGGTAACTACCCTCCTAAAAAATTGAAATCTAACGTCAATCGCCATCTTCAAACTTCTTGAATCATCTCATTTGTTGTCCTTTCTTCATTCCTCCCTATATTCAGTTTTTTCCTTGTGGCTTTGCTCTGTCTTGTCTATCAATACTTTCAACGCAAATCTTCTAATGAAATCTTCTGCTTGGTACCTCAATCTCATGAATTTAAGCGTACTACTCGATTGGCAATTAGGTCACATCGTTTTACTGTTGAAATAGAAGCAACCGTAAGTTATATTCTAAAAGTCTTCTCTCGCACTTCTCGCCTGTGGAATTTTCTTCCAGTTACTTGCTTCTCAAACATCTATAATCTTTGAAGATTTAAATGTAGCTTTCATTAGCAACTTTCTGTTGTCCTTAATCTTGTTCATTTATTGTTTCTTTTTCCATCCCTAAAATCTTCGCATATTTATTCCATCATTATCTAGTGTGTCTTAGTGACATTACTGCAATTGCAGAGGTGAATTGATATAAAAAGCTTCGTTGAAGATGCTGTAAAAAACGTCAGTTCCTTATATCACCCCAGAAAATAGTGGACACCTAAAGTCATCATCATCAGTCGAGAATTCTCGGATTCTCCTGACTCGTTCCTTCACTGTCAGACATCGCTGTTGACAGGTTCTGCAGATGGCATCCCGAATCATATACATGTTGGTCAATGTAGATGTGATGAGGTTTTCAAACGGACCTTTGCCGCGTAATGGGTTCCATGGGAGGGTGTCGTTCACATTTTCTGATTTACTTTTCCAGGAGTGACAAGCTATCCGAAGTGTTCTCTTCTCGGATTCTCCAGACTCGTTCCTTCCAGACGTCTCTGTCAGACATCGCTGTCGACATGTTCTGCAGATGGCATCCCGAGTCATATACATGTTCGTCAATGTGGATGTGATGAGGTCTTCAAACGGATCTTTGCCGCGTAATGGGTTCCATGGGAGGGTGTCGTTCACATTTTCTGATTTACTTTTCCAGGAGTGACAAGCTATCCGAAGTGTTCTCTTCTCGGATTCTCCTGACTCGTTCCTTCTAGACGTCACTGTCAGACATCGCTGTTGACAGGTTCTGCAGATGGCATCCCGAATCATATACATGTTCGTCAATGTGGATGTGATGAGGTCTTCAAACGGATCTTTGCCGCGTAATGGGTTCCACGGGAGGGTGTCGTTCACATTTTCTGATTTACTTTTCCAGGAGTGACCAGCTAGCCAAAGTGTTCTCTTCTCGGATTCTCCTGACTATTTCCCTTCCAGTGGTCTCTGTTAGACATTTCTTTCGACAGGTTCTCCGGATGGCATCCCGAGTCATATACATGTTAGTCAATGCTGATGTTATGAGGTCTTCAAACCGATCTTGTGCCGCGTAATGGGTTCCGTGGGTAGGTGTCGTTCACACTTTCTGACTTACTTTTCAAGGATTGACCATCTAGCCGAACCCTTCCCTCTCTTAGCGAAACTGAGATAGAAAGTAGGTCTCCATATAGACGTGTCTTTGTTGGATGTTTCTTACAGCTGATATCGAGTGTAACTCGTAACATCCTTGTGTATGTTCTGTGAAGTGATGTTTCTTTGTGTTTCTTCAGTGTCCATGTTATTGAGCTATAGAACCAGACAGATTCTACCATGGCCTTAAAGCAGTCCTCCTCAAGATTTTCAGAGTGAGGACTTCCAGATGTTTCTCAAACCATCAAGAGCTTTTCAGGTCTTGCCTTTGCGGATTTTGATGCCTTCTCCCTCTGTTGAGTGGATGTTGCCACTGGAGTAAACAAATTCCTGGACGGATTTGATATTGTTGCCGTTTATCAACTTAATTTCTCCTTCTCGATTGTAGCTCATAAATTCTCTTTTGCCAGTAATTTAACGTACTTTATAGTTTCGTGAGTAAGACCAGACCATAAATGGAATATTGCTGTGATATGGAGAGGCCCAATCCTCTCATTCCAACCATGAAAGATTTCAATATCATTTACTAGGCCTTTTCTCACCTTCCAACCTGTTTCCCAAAGACGCAAAGTTGCATGTCTATTGCTACTCTATCGCTTTTTCCATGGCAAATGTTCCATTCTTTAGTACCACCAACTCTTTGCTACATCCACAGGATTGAATCACTCTCATATCTCTTACGTATTTATTTAGTAAAAATGGCGTTCCATTTCGAAAGCCTTTTCCCAAAAACGTCTAATTGGTCGATGAACTCCGGTGGGGATGCTTCCCTGAACACTACAATATAAACCTCTTCAAGTCTAAGGTCCATCGTTATGCACCCGTCATATTCATAACGAGGAAGTGATAAGTCAGTTACTTGATACACGTCTGAGCAGTCATGTCTCTTTCGATTAATGACTGAGTATTTAGAAGATTTTCCCTACATGGGTTGCCGTCTCATTTTCAGCTTCTCCTGTTATTCAACCAGTAGATGAATTCATACCTTTCCCAAGGGTATTTGTCAATAAGAGAATATAGCGAACCTGACTGGAAGAAAATATAATACTGAGGTACTTGCTAAAACGGTACAAGGTACTGAACATGTTACCAGCATCTTTAGAACGTATGGATGAGTTCAACTTGAGATCTGGTATGAGTTTTTCTCAATACATGGGGCCTTCCCGAGAAACATACGTTCATTACGATTGCTTAAAAGGTCTGTGTTTGATCGGTAATAGTGTAAGATCAAGAATTTGGCTTTGAACGTGAAAGTTTCTTTTTCTTTTGCTACTGAGATATTTATATATTAAAATATTAGGTTGTCCCAAAAGTTCGTAAACACTTGCGAGACAAGCGATGGGCTCAGAAAGGGAAAGAGACACCGTCGGTTCCAAAATAAGATCGATTCAGCAAGAAAGTCATGTTGTGCGTTTGGTGGAACTTGGAAGGAATCGTGCATTTTGAGTTGGTTCCGAATGGTCGTGCCATCAGTGCCGAACTTTACTGTCAGCAACTGGAGCGGGTCTACGAAAAGTTGAAGCAAAAGTACCCGGCTCTGATCAACCGAAAGCGCGCTTTGATGCAGCAGGACAATGCTAAGACACACACCGCCAGGTTAGACCAAAGACAAGTTTGAAGAGCTGGACGGCGTTGAGGTTCTGCCACATCCAGCCTACAGTCCTGACTATGCTCCATCAGATTACGGCCTTTTCCGCTCAATGCAACACTTTCTGAAGGGCCGCCGATTTGACTCGTTTGATGAAGTCGAGGAAGCGTGTCAAGAATTCTTTGATTCGAAGCCGGCTGAATGGTACTTTCACCCGATCCGAAAGCTTGCAGATCGATGGCAGAAAATCTTGGAAAATGATGGTCTTTATTTTGAGGAATAATTTTTGTTGTTTTTGTTATTACTTAGCGAGTAAAATTTCAATTTTTTGCAAGTGTTTACGAACTTTTGGGACAACCTAATAGTTCATATGTTGATTTTGTATAATTATTAGATATACCTGTGTGCACTCAAGTGATGGTGGAAGGTCAGTAGTTTGGCCTTTGAGCCAGTTCCCCCACCACCACCACAGTGAGCTGCTAGAGTTAGATCAGAGGAGAGATCAGCTGCTAAGCTCTAGTCATCGAGGGTTTTCGAATGCACCCATAAAACCGTTGTATCATCAGCATAAATATCAGACATTTCAACCCGGCATATGGATCAGTTATAACAGATTTAGTATAGAAGAGGGAATTCAATAGGTTATGTGAAACGTGACTTTCAATATTATTTTCCCTTTGTGCAACCTAATTTGATATGGAACAGATCAAGCCAAAACTGTGTCATGACAAGAGAAAATGATGAAGATACATCTTTTAAAACTATTTGCATTATCATTACATTTCTACAGACAATGTCTACTTTAGTGTGACTTATTACCCGCCAATGAAAGGTTATCTTTGCCTCCTGGTCGGCTTTTAGTTTTGCCAACATTCATCTCGCCTCCTCTTCTTGAATATCTGCCACTTTCATTTTCTTCCCTTACCTATTTCGTTCGTCTCTCCTTCTCAATCAGCTTCTTTTTGTTAGCATGGGCTCTCGGCTTTTTTAACCTTCAAGCCAACAAAACGTACACCCTTGGGATTGTGTAAAATTCCACCAGACAGATTTTCCTCATTATGCTAAGAAGTGGCACGCCATATCTACGGCTTGTCCTTTGGTCTACCATCTCATTCTTTCATATTTGTTTTTGAAAACACATGAAACTTGTATCATGTTTTGAATTCTGCAACAAAATATAAAACAGATCAACCCAGATCTAACCTACTCTGTTCCTTATCTTCATCAACGATCTTCCTGACGCCATTGATTCCCAAGTAGGCATCTATGCGAACGACACTACTATTTACTCCTGCCTCAAAAACAAATCTAGTGTCTTTAACAAAACTAACCTGGCCGTTCATCTCGAAAAGTACCTCTAATCGGTTGTGAACTGGGGCCTTAATTGGCTGGTTAACTTCAACGCCTCAAAAACAAAACTGCTCTCTATTACATCTCATGCCCTCCATTAGAATGTCTGATGCTCAACTTCTTGAGAGCTCCTCTTTGCGACTACTCGGCCTCACATTGACTGCTGACCTGAGATGGAACAAATACACTGAGTCAATAGCTTCATTCACCGCAAAGAAATTTGGCTCCCTGTGCCGCGCCAGGAAATTTTTCTCGCTGGAGTCGACCCTTCAAACCTACAAATCAACCATCAACTTGGGTGAAGTATTGCTGTCATATATGGTCTGGAGTCCCTTCTGTTTGTCGCAAGGTTCTTGATAAAATCCAGAGACAGATATGCAACGTAATTGGCCCTGATCTGGCATCTCGTCTGCAGCCGCCCTCTCACAGACGTGCTGTCGCCTCCCTCTCACAGACGTGCTGTCGCCTCCCTCTATCTTTTTTACAAATACTTTCATAGCTCCGAGGGGCTGCTTTCACTAGTTCCCAAACTTCATGAATTTAAGCGTTCTACTTGGCTGGCATCTCGCTCACACCCTTTCACTGTCGAAAGTGTTAAATGTAGCCGTCTCTTCTACTTCAATAGCTTAACGTCACGCACTTCTCACCTGTGGAACTCCCTTCCCATCTTCCTGTTTCCCTGATAGCTATAATCCCCAACTATTCAAATTTAATGTCAATTGACGTCTCCAGATGCCCTAATCTATCCCCTATCCTTCTCTTCATCCTTTTCTCTATCACTCCTATTTGCTCTCTCTCCAAGTCTCTGTAACCGCCTTGCTTGGGGCGAAACGCTTTAAAAAATCGAATTAATCTATCACTTCCTTTGGGTCGACTGAGTTTCGGGGTCTGTGAAACTGTGTATTTACTTTATCAAACGGAGTAAACAAAATATGAAATCAGGTTAATGTTTTTAGACGATTACAGAATAGGTATTTGCACTTTTTAAATCGTTCGGACTGTTGTCCTCATCTTTATTGTCATGTTCACGACGTTTCGTCCATTGTACGCTTCGGCAATCTTCAGGATATTTATATTTCTATGATGAGGGATTTTAACTATTTACACTACTTACATTGTTCGGACTGTTGTCCTCATCTTTATTGTCATATTCACGACATTTCGGTCGTTGTATGCACCGTCCTTCCTCAAGATATGTCTATATTTCTGAGATGAGTTATTTTAAATATTTACACTATTTAAATTGTTTTGTCTGTTTTCCTCATCTTTATTGTCATATTCACGACGTTTCGGTCGTTGAACGCTCCGGTCTTCTTCCACCGATATATGTTGGAATTTCGATCTGAACCCTTTTTTTAGTCCAAGCACACATGGACCAGTTGATGAACGCGTTGCTTGAAGTAATCTAGTGACTTGACACAAAGAGTTGGGAGTTCAATATTTGGCCACAGCAGAGGTGAGCTAAAAAATTGGAGAGTTAAGTTACTAAAGGGAAATAACTGAAACTGCGATATCCAGAAGAGGCATGGCACGTGGAACTAGAAAAATTTAACCCAGTGGACGAAATAAAGGATTCGGTTCGAAATTTTAATGTATATCACCTGAAGAAGGTCGGAGCGTACAGCAGCCGAAACGCTGTGAATATGACAATAAAGATGAGGAGAACAGTCCAAACGGTGTAAATAGTGTAAAATACCTCATTTCAGAAATATAAACATCCTGGAGCGTACTATGGCCGAAACGCGGTCATGTTCTTACTTCGGTCTGAATATTGGTCGTATTTATACTTTAATCTAAATATTGTTTTTATACTTGTGTCTATGTGAAAACGTTGGTTAGATTTCATACTTGAGCCTATAGGAAGATAACAGTCATGTACTTAGTTCAGTCTGAATATTGGTCGTGTTGATACTTAAGTCTAAATGTTTTTTTTATACTCGAGTCTATATGAAAACGTTGTGTTCATATTTGAGCCTATAGGAATATAGCAGTCATATTTTTAGTTCAGTCTGATTATTGGTCGTGTTTATACTTGAGTTTATTGTTTTTATACTTGAGTCTATATGAAATCGTTGGTTTGTTCATACTTGGGCCTATATGAATATAACAGTCATGTACTTAGTTCAGTCTGAATATTGGTCGAATTTATACTTTGCTTTGGAGATAAACATTGTCTGAATTTCTGGGCTGTGTAATTATCATTATTCACACTATTTAAATGCAAGTTATTGTTTGCATCTGTCTTGTTTCCATTCCAACTTTTTAGCCATTTGGTCCGACGGGACAATAGCTTAGTGAGTTAAAGTGTTAATTCAGTGAATTTAGTGACATAATAATTGTGAATTCAATCCCTGGGCCTGGAAGTGTGTACTTGGACTCAATGTAAATAGGACGAGCAATGACACTACTAGAAATAAGAAGTAGACGAGATATTCTTAAACATGGGAAGTGGAACGAGAACAGTATCTCTCCGTAGGTTAAAGAAAGGGTTCAATTAAGAATTCCCTGTAGATCGCTTCACAGTTGAGTCTGAACACATCCACTAGGAAGGGCGCGCACTGCAGGGTATGTACAGGGTGTTATGGATAAACTCCCGTTTAAATGACGCAAAAATGAAAATAACACTGAGATCTCATTTTAACAGATATATTTACCAAAGTGGCAAAAAAAATTAAAGATACATAGCAGATCAATATTACTTATTTTAGGATATTATAAAAAAAAGAATCGCCACACATTGAAATCGTGTTTTAGTGCATAACAATGCGTCTCCTCAGTTCTCATCCACAATAATGAACAGTGGATTAAGAACTTTGATGATTACTTTGATATTTCAATGGGATCATTAGATTCTGCTGAGTCTTCTAATCTGGTGACTTTATGTATTTTTTGACAATTTTTTTTAGATTTTAGTTGAAATGTGTTGCCGCATATATGACTTACCTTTCTATTCGTATGAATAATTTGGGTTAAATATAATTATATATAGATCTCTTGGTAGAATCACTAAATCTTATACCAATGCATTGGTATTTAGTAAGTATTATTCATATTTACATTGATTGGTTGATATTATTAACAGCTTATATGGATGCTGTTTATTTAAGAGATGCAAATTATTTACCACATAATTCCATATATTTAGATTATTTACTAGATTCTTAAAGAGGCCTCTTATTTATCAACTAAAAAAAATATGTTGGAAATCCGCAAAGCCTAATGTTTGGCAGGTGTTATATGTCAAACCCTGGCCAAGACACATTTGTAAGATAATAATTTCTAATTAAATTTAACATAGGTCATATTCGATTGGTTGATCAGCTTCGAGCCTTATATATTTTTTCAAAAAAGAGGATTTATTTTGTATTTGAAACCAAATTAATGATTAACTCGCTAGTAATTTACAATCACCTGAGGAGACGCATTGTTATGCGCTGAAAAACGACTACAACTGGGTAGCAATTCTTAGATATTTTTGTTTTAATATCCTAATATATATATATATATATATATATATATATATATATATATATATATATATAGAGAGAGAGAGAGAGAGAGAGAGAGAGATAGATAATGAAAAGATTGAGATTGATATGAATAGACTGAGATAGATAGATGGATATATAATGAACAATGAAATAGATGGATAGATAGATAGATAGATAAATAGATAAATAGATGTGAACAGTGAGATAGGTAGATATTAACAGTGATATATATATATATAGATAGATAGATAGATAGATAGATAGATAGACATGAACAGTGATATATATATATATATATATATATAGATAGATAGATATGAACAGTGAGATATATATATATATATATATATATATATATATATAAATATATATATATATAGATAGATATGAACAGTGATATATATATATAGATGGATAGATATGAACACTGATATATATATATATATATATATATATATATATATATATATATATATATATATATATATATATATATATATATATATATAGATAGATAGATAGATATAAACCGCGAGATAAATAATTGGATATGAAAGACTGAGATAGAAGGATAGATAGATAAATAGATAGATAATGAAAAGATTGAGATAGATAGATAGAGAGATAGATATAAACAGTGAGATAGATTGATAATAAAAATATTGAGATAAATAGATATTAAAGACTGATAGATAGATAGATAAATAGATATATATTAACAAACTGAAACAGAGCAAGGCAAATACTGATACTTATTTCCGAGTAGTAAAGCTTTCTGTCACGATTCCAATTTCTCAATATATACAACCTTATTCTTCCGCCATCGTGTACGTCTGCTGCTTCCATTTTCATCCTCTGTCCAGTTCCCCGTTTTCTGTTCCGACTATTTCATTTTCCCCCTTTCGTTCACAGCTTTCTCGATCAACCCATTCCTACTCTGCATGTCTCCAGCTTAAATCCTCTGCTAATTCTGAATGTCTTTCAAAACAACATTAGCTTCCTCCAATGGGAATAATGTACGCTTTAAATTCACACAGAACAAATTTATTGATGTTTCTTTGTCTAAATTCATAAGAACACACGACTGCATTCCAAGAATCTAGAATTTAACTCCGTATAACGACAAAGGTCAGTTTGTTAGTATCAATCTATCAATTTTCATGTTATTCATTATCTATTTACTTTACTACTGTTCATATCTATCTATCTATCTATCTATCTATCTATCTATCTATCTATCTATCTATCTATCTATCTATATATCTATCTATCTCAGTCTCTTCATCTATCTATCTATCTATCTATCTATCTATCTATCTATCTATCTCAGTCTCTTCATCTATCTATCTATCTATCTATCTATCTATCTATCTATCTATCTATCTATCTATCTATCGTGCTGTCCATATCTATCTATCTATCGTGCTGTCCATATGTATCTATCTATCTATCTATCTATCTATCTATCTATCTATCCGATTCGCTCAAATATACATGTGCATGTGTATATATGCGTGCGCACGCATGTGCGTGTGTGTATGTATACATACGTGTGTGTGTGTGTTTATATATGAATTCGTACCATGTATATGCTTAGAAACTTGGAACGAAAAATTGGCGTCCAACGGCCGAAACGTAGTGAATATGTGTGCGTGGCTGTGGAGAGCTATTCGGAAACTTTCTTCCGGAAAGTCTTCCTGGACCTACGTAGGTTTCACCATTCTAATCAAATCAGATTTGTAGGCATTTGTAATGGTTCGATGCTAAGATCTGTCAGGCTTTCCGACGTCTTAATCGACGTGAGCGTCCACTCACAGAGACACAAACTCACACGCACAAAGACACACACTGACACACAGTGGCACACACTCACACACGGAGAGAAACACACTTACACACACAGAGATACACACCCACATACACAGTGACATACAGACAGAGAGAAACACACTTACACACACAGAGACACACACTCACACACACAGAGACACACACTCACACACACAGAGACACACATTCATACACAGAGAGAAACAAACTTACACACACAGAAATACACACTCACACACACAGAGACATACACACACAGAGAAACACACTCACACACAGAGACACACACTGACACACACAGACACACACTCACGTCACACACACAGACACAAATTCACACACATACACACATATATTATTCTACCCACCAATTCTATCAGAAATAAAATTCAACAGAATTTATCTAAGCTTAATAAAAATTGTTACAACTATTTCTAAAACAATAGAAGGCTTCATTAATGCAAAACGAAATAATTATAATAATAATAATAATAATAATAATAATAATAATAAACATTCTTCCACTGAAACAGAAGGGATGCAGAAGAGGTTCATATGGCTTCAAAGAACAACTACTGATAAACAAAATGGATCCTGGAAAATTGCAGACGTTGTAGAAATCTTAGCGCGCCGTGGATTGACTATCGTAAAGCTTTTGATAGTGTGCCACGCTGTTGGATCCTTAAGATTTTGGAAATGTACAAAGTTTCCCCTGTGGCAGTAAATTTCCTTAAGCACAGCATGGGGATGTGGAACACCGCACTATACGTAAATCACACCAGAGGCACCGCCATCTCCAACCGTCTGAATCTCCGACGTGGAATTTTTCAAGGAGACTCCCTCTCACCCCTTTTGTTTTGTTTGTCCTTAATCCCCCTTACGCGTGAACGAAACAAGAGTAGCTATGGTTACAAACTAGATAAAAATATTCAATCACCTACTCTACATGGATGAACTCTTTACCAAAAAAGACAAGGGCCTCTTCAATATTGTAAAAATGTTCCAGTGACGACATAGGTATGGATTTCGGATTAGATAAATGTCCAAAAGTAACATTCAAGAAAGGGAAGATTATAGAAATAATGTCAGTAGATTTAGACTTTGTCCAAAGATTAGGGCACTAGAACAAGATAAAGCCTATAAATACCTAGGAATTGGCGAAGGACATGGTATACAACATTCCCAAATGAAGGAGAAGCTAAGAAAGGAGTACTACAGGCGTGTACGTCTGGTACTGAATACCGAGCTGAACTAGTGCAAACAAAAAAAAAAAAAAAGAAGCAGAATATCAGCCATAAACACCTTGGCTGTCCCTGTGGCGTAATACAGCTTTCACATCCTTAATTGGACCATAGCTGACATTAAGCGAATGGACGCCAAAACGAGAAAGCTTCTCACCTGCTACAGTATGCATCATCCCAAAGCTGATGTTGATCGTGTGTATGTGCCCAGATCCGAAGGAGGCAGAGGATTCGTTTAACTAGAACTGTTCTACAAAACTACAACAATTGGCCTCCAAAGATACTTGGAAACTACAGAAGACAGGATGATAGTATGTGTCAAAGAACATGAAAGAAGTGTCTTTATTCCGTAATAAAATACGCCAACAAGTTCAAAATGGAGTTTCAAATAGATGAATGTTATATAATTATTCTTATAACTTTATAAAAATAAGTTTATTGATCTTTATATTTTGGAATTATATAATTTACCTTTTATATCCTTATTTTTCCTTGATAAAATGTTCTTTGAAGCTTTAAAATAAAAAGTTATCTCACATTTAGACTTTTTCTTAATATCGTTCTGATCTTTATGCTCTCTGCTATATATATATATATATATATATATATATATATATGATAAGAATGTAGTTATAAGGAATGTTATATTTATGGATAAAAGTGGTCAATATCTGACATAGAGTATATGCATGTGTAAATAATAAAGTGAAAACTGAAGTCAGCACCAAGTAGCAACCGTCTTTTCTATTTATGAATGCAATCTTCAGGATTCAGTGTTCATATATATATATATATATATATATATATATATATATATATATATATATATATATATATATATTCTAAAAAATATGTATTTCGTATTTTAATCTGACATGTTTTTATTACTTCAAGTGTCATTTTTAGTGGATACTCGTATTTGAGTAGACGCCCTGTTTTTATTTTACTATTTTACTATTTACTATTTATTTCCTCTATCAGTGAGCGCACTCAAGAAAACTTACTAAAGAAAAGGTGAAGAGAGAGAGAGAGAGAGAGAGAGAGAGAGAGAGAGAGAGAGAGAGAGAGAACAAGACTATAGAGGGGTGTTTGAGGAAAAGATATAGAGAAGAACGGTGATCAGGGCCAAGGCATCAGAAGATGTCAATTGACATTACATTTGAATATTTGTAAATTATAGCTATCAGGGAAGGAGTTCCACTGTCGGGAAGTGCGAGAGAAGAAGCTGTTGGAGTAGAAGAGGCGGTTACATTTAATTGTTTCGACAGTGAAAAGGTGGGACCGAGGTGCCAATGTAGCAGAACGCTTAAATTCATGCAATTTGGGAATCAGTGAAAGTAGCTCGTCAGAGCAGTTGCCATGAAAATATTTATAGAAAAGACAGAGGGAAGCCACAGCACGTCTGTAAGAAAGTGACTGTAGACGAGATGCCAGATCATGACCTATCACATTTGTCTCTGTATTTTGTCTAGAACCTAGCGATGTACACTGGGGGCACCAGACCATATATGGCAACAGTATTCAAGACAAGGATGAATGGTAGATTTGTAGAATTGAAGCATGGCCTCAGTCGAGAAAAATCCTCTGGCGCCACACAGAGAACCAACTTTCTTTGCAGTAGATGAAGCTATTGATTCAATGTAGCTCACAAATATTCATTCAGTCGATGTTTTGTTTTCTGAAAGAGATTGAAGACATTTTCAGCACATGAAAAAAAGTGAACAAACTTGTCCAAATATTAGGTTGGTGCAAAAATAATGACGTAATAATGTCGTTCTTGACGTTAAAAAATACGTCAAAAAACGACATTATTGCGTTATTATTTTTGCACCAACCTAATAAATTAATATATAATAGTAACGATGCCGGATCGATATAAAAAAAATAAACTGTAATTTGAATCCAGATGAAAACGTAAGTTAAAAATGCTGATTTTCAAAAGTAACGTTTCTCTTCTAGATATTAATTGAAGACAAAGATTTCGCTCACTATCTATAAACGCATTTATCTGCTTTCAATATTAACAATGGGTATTCACTATTTCAAAATATATTTATCAGTTTCTGTGTATCTGACACGAGCTGAACTGACATTATCCCAATTACCTATATACTTTATGCAAGCAAACCTCGACTAATCAGAAGCAGAGACCAACTAATAACCGCCAAATGCCAAAGGTAGAGTTCGTCAAAAGATTAATCGATATATACATTCGCTGCCTCCATTTTGTGGGCGCGGCAAAAGAATGCTGGCGAGGAACGAAGGAACTGCAAACAACAAATAACATGCACTAAAACGTATGCTTTCCTCTAATTGCTGAAAAAAAGGCACCTTATCCGATTCAATTCAAGACCGCTTCATTAAAATTAATACACTGTCTGTGCAGGGAGGGTTGCAGAATTAACTTCAACGTCACCCTCCGCGACGCGAATAAGTCCAAACTTTTATTGTCGATAAATACAAAATGGTAGATTTCATCAAAATTTCTTTGTTATTTTCGAATTAAACATGTACATTTAAACGTAATTGGAACTATTCGAGAATTTCTTTTAATTAGAATCTCAGCGTGTGGATTGAATTGCAAATTATCATTTTCAGGTTCCGAGTTGAAATTAAATTCTGTCGCCCGTGCAAACCATTAAGAACCATATGTCACCCGTGTCAAACCATTAAGAATATTTCAAGAACCAGTTGCGTCGCATTGAAATAGCTTGGCGGCTAATCAAAAGAGACCTGAGTACTAATAATTGCACAGATGCTCTCCCGTGAAGTTACTCACTCGCCAATATAATGCAACTGCGCGGGTTTATATACCGTTTTCTAGCAAAATATACATATCTCTTGTAGGAGTTTTTTTTTTTTTTTTTATATGTCAGCCCTTTTCACTATTTACATGGTTCGTGCTGTTTTCTTCATCCTTGTTGTCGTATTCACGACGGCCTTCTTCAGGTGATTGGAATTTCAAACGCACCCTTTATTCTTCCTGCCCGGGAGTGCAGATCCAGGCTTCACTCGTGGCCGTGTCTGGCATATTTTAGATAATCATTTCACCCCAAGTAAGGCGGTAATGCCACTGAGACTCCGGGATTACTGAGGGTGAAAACTGCCCTGTCGGCTGGGGCTTCAGATTACGACGACTGCACCTCTGAAGAGGGTTAATACCCCCACCAAATGAGGCGTCCTGGGTAAGACGATAAATTACATCTGCATCCAACAGCAAGGCTTCTGATCAAGAGGTTTAGAGAAGCGCGGAACTACTTCTTAATTGCTGGTGTTCCCAGGTTCACCCTGAACCGTGTGGTAGCACCTGTTAGGGTCCCAGCTATGGGCAAATAGTTACTCCCCAAACTGGGGTAAAAAAAAAAAAAAAACTATGAAAGTATGAAAATAGATTTTAATACGAGCATTTATTTTTTGAAGAAATTTTTACCAGCAATACATTTTTGGGAAAAAATTACCAGAAATAAAAAAAAAATTGTCGTCATTATATAATCCATTGAGGTTGATATGCTGTGAAATAAAACAAATCAAACCAAACCTGAGATTGAAAGAAATTGGGGAAGCGTTAATGCCGAAGAAGGACAATAAAAGAACAGATTTCAGGAAGACAGAAGATAGTTATTGATATTGCATTTAAACTAAAAATGATCGTTCGTGAAATGAAAAAATGAAGAAGCTGGTGGAGAATTTCAGAACCGAGAAGTGCGAGAAAAATATTCGAATAGAATCTACGGTTAAACCTAAGTATTTCAATAGTCAAAGAATGAGACTTAATTGCCAATCTAGTACCACACCTAACTACAGGTGATCGCGACACTAAAGGGGAAAAGCTCATTAAAACAATTGAACTCAGCGTTTCTTTCAGCAACTAGGCATATCTGCTGGCTTTTGTCAATATAAGAGGAAATTGATGTTTCTTTTCTACTTCATAAAAAAAAAAAAAATCAATTCATCCCAAGCAAAGGGAGACACATGAGTCTACTGTGTGTGAAAGAGAATGACAACACTTTAGAAAGAACAGGAAAACTAATCTTAAACAAGAAACAAGGGATAAACCTCTAGACATGTTCAAAAGACCAGAGTGTGGACTAGACCAGTGGCTCTCAAATTATCTGATATGGCCGGCCGGCATTTTTTTTCTCAATGTGTCACGTACCTGTAAGATTTCGTGGCTAGATTAATTTTTACCGGAAACAATATACAGTGTAACCCGGATATAAGAGAGTTGTCGGGACAGGAGAAGAAGTCTCTTATATCCGGGTCTCTTATATCCGGGTTACACTGTATATATATATATATATATATATATAATGAATATAATAAAAGTTAACTGTTTTTTAATCTTACATTTATTTTGCAAAAAAATAATTCAATATCAAAAAAATAAATAAATAAATAAATAAATAAAAAAAAAAAAAGCAGTTTATTTAAGACAAAAACAAAAATTATATAAGCTTAAACTTTACAAATTCCTTAGTATGGCCTGGGCATTGGCCACTTAATGGTAGCTGATGGCTGGCGTACCGACACTGGTCCGCGGACCACAATTTTCAGTATACTGAACTATTAGGTTGGTGCAAAAATAATGACGTAATAATGTGATTTCTTGACGTATTTTTTAACCTCAAAAAACGACATTATTACGTCATTATTTTTGCACCAACCTAATAGATTATAAGTGAACCTATCTATTCCTATTGGATGTGAGACAGAAATTTCAACAAACTTTTGAAGATAGTATTTCAGTTATGGCACATTATCACCTGCAATCCATTATCCTTTACATACGAGTTAAATATTATAAAGTTTTCTTGTACAAAAATGTTTCTGTTATTCGCTAATGTTGGGTTGTTTTAATCCATCAACGTCAAATATCTTGAAAGCGTTAATTAAATATATGCTTGTACGATTTTTCAATTAAGGAACATAGAATTCCATTTACAAGTAAATGTAATTCCCCTTTCAATAAAATCAATTTAATAATGGAATTTCAATGTTGGGATAAAATTTGGCAATTTCTTTGTCTCTACCTCTCTTCACTTTCTTTGATCATTCTTTTACTTCTTCTTCTTTTTCTGCTTCTTTTTCTCTTCTTCTTTTTCTTCTTCTTCTTCTTCTTCTTCTTCTTTTTCTTCTTCTTTTTCTTCCTCTTTTTCTTCTTCTTTTTCTTCTTCTTCTGTTTCTTCTTTTTTCTTCTTCTTCGTCTTCTTTTTTCTTCTCCTTTTTCTTCTTTTTTTCTTCTTCTTTTTCTTCTTTTTCTTCTTTTTTTCTTCTTTTTCTTCTTTTTTCTTCTACTACTACTACTACTACTACTTCTGCTTTTTTTCTTCTTCTTGCTACTTCTTTTTCTGCTTCTTTTTCTTCCTCTTCTTCTTCTTCTTCTACTACTACTACTACTACTTCTGCTTTTTTTCTTCTTCTTGCTACTTCTTCTGCTTCTTTTTCTTTTCTTGATACTTCTTCTTCTGCTTCTTTTTTTTCTTCTTTTTCTTCTTCTACTCCTCCTCCTACTACTACTTCTTTTTTTTCTTCTTCTTCTTGCTACTTCTTCTTCTGCTTCTTTTTGTTCTTCTTCTTTTCTGCTTTTTTCTTCTTCTTCTACTACTACTACTACTACTACTTCTGCTTTTTTGCTTCTTCTTGCTACTTCTTCTTCTGCTTCTTTTCTTGCTCTTGTCCTTGTTCTTCAGATTCTTCTTCTCCTCCTCCTCCTTCTTCTTCTTCTTCTCTTGCTACTTCTTCTTTTCCTTTTTTTCTTCTTCCTCATGTTGTTGTTGTTGTTCTTCTTCTTCTTCTTCTTCTTCTTGTTCTTGTTCTTCTTCTTCATTTTCTTGTTGGTCTTCTTCTCCTACATCATCTTCTTCTTCTTGAAGATTATCAGGGAAGCAAATAAAAGGAAGGTAGTTCTACTGTCGGGAGGTGCGAGAGAAGAAGCTATTGCAGTAGAAGAGGCGGTTACATTTAATTGTTTCAACAGTAAAAGGGTCGGATCGAGATGACAACCTAGTAGCACGCTTAAATTCATGCAGGTGGGACACCAGTGAAAATAGCTCGTCAGAGCAGTTGCCATGAAAATATTTGTAGAAAAGACAGAGGGAAGCCACATTACCTCCGTGAGAAAGTGACTGGCGTCGAGATGCCAGGTCTGGACATATCATATTGCTTGTCTATTTTTGGATTTTGTCGAGAACCTCGACATGAACAGCAGGGATACCAGACCATATACGGTAACAGTATTCAATGCAATGACGAATGGTCGATTTGTAGATTTGAAGGATGGTCTCAGACTAAAAAAAACCTGGTGCGACGCAGAAAACCAAGATGAAGCTATAAAAATTCTGGTATAAAACCACTTTAGATAAAAGGAACAGTTTTCTTCGTTTAAGATGAGCTAAACTTTGTTTGTTGAAAAATAACAGCAATAAGTGTAATATTTTTACATATAAATTATATTATAAATTGGGATCTTTTAACATTTTTAAATTTCATGTAACTATACAACATTTCACTTTTGTTTATCATTAATCGACATGATAAAGTTGAATGAGGAAATTTGAAGGACTAATTACTATTTTCTGAGTGTCTATTTTATTCACACACATACACATGCACACAAACATACAGATATTATGTATATATATCATTATCCTGTAACATCTCTCTCTCTCTCTCTCTATATATATATATATATATATATATATATATATATATATATATATATATATATATATGTGTATTGGGATCAAATATGGATTAAAATCCGACAGAATTTTCCTATTTGTTCATTATCCGATAATATCTATCTATCTATCTATCTATCTATCTATCTATCTATCTATCTATCTATCTCAATCTCTTCCTTATCTATCTATCTATCTATCTATCTATCTATCTATCTGTCTATCTCAGTCTGTTCGTATCTATCTATCTATCTATCTATCTATCTATCTCAATCTCTTCCTTATCTATCTATCTATCTATATATCTATCTATCTATCTATCTATCTATCTATCTCAGTCTGTTCGTATCTATCTATCTATCTATCTGAATTGTGATCAAATATGTATCAGAATTCGACAGAATGATAGTATAAGAAAAAATAGGCAAAATTTATAAATTTAACATCCTTCACTTTTACTTAATCTTTATCAGAAATGCAACATACAAGAGAAACTTCTGGTATTTTTCCCTTAGTGTGATTTGTCTTTCATTGGTTAATTAAACCTCACATATATTTGTCATGTCTGGTGGCGTTCGTTTGAATAATTCTTGTGTGTTCATATATCATAATTCTAGTTTGTCTATGTGGGATTTGGTTTATAATATGTGTTTGTGTGTACCTCTAGCGGGCATTTTTTATGTCTCGTGTTGCCCGCATGTTGATTGGGCATGTGTTTTATGCGAGTAAAAGAATTGAGGTTGCACCGGTTGTGGTTGTGGGCAATCAGATCAATATATAAAGTAATGTAATTATCACTGACTTTTTTTTTTACATATATTATCCATACAAATACGGAAATGTAAGTGATGCCAATTCACTTAGTTATATCTGCATTGTCGTTTGCCATTCAATGATAGCTTTGCTTCGAATGGCCCAGTTTTGTGGCGAGCGATTCAGACAAAACCAAATTGAAATAAGAATTAATTAAAATGTAATTTTTTATGAAATGCAGATGGATGCAAAAAAAAAAAAACGACGGATTTTTTAACAGAATAAATAATTAATGAGAGTTTTACTCAGAAATGTTTTCGCTTGATCAGGTACAATTGATTGACAAAAACGATGATACGTTGATGACCAATTACTGGTACTGTTTTAAAGTTGACATTTTTTACCGATAATATCTGTTTCATAATAGTTCTACAATTTGCATATGAGCAGCTATTATAAAAAGAGATAGTCAACTATAGGGAGCAGTTAAAAAACACATTTTCAATTGCAATTTCAGGCCATTTCCTGCTCACATTCCTTGCAACATTGCGATCGACATTTGTCGACATTTACACCAAAAATAGGCGTCATTTACTGTTTGCCAGGATAATAATGCATTGTATATCGACATCAATTTTATTCCAATATTAATTAAGAGGTACATCATATTAAAATATTACAAGTTAATAGTGAAATCATTTTTGTGCGAAACCTAGGCATCATTTTCTAAGGTAATAAACTTTGCCTAACATATCCATCTCACGCTTTGTATCCTGTCACTTCAGAGCAAGCCTCAGTCATCACTTTTTTCCCTCTTTAAACTCCGCCTGAGGACTGTTTGGGCATTTCTAATGCTCACTTGAGATGTTGATCTGATAGAGAAGCAATGTAAGGAGGCTTAGTCTTGAGTTCATTTATCCAGCTAATTATGGGATTATTTTTTTGATTGCCACTTTAGCTTGGGAGTCACTAATTTCTCATGTTGAGTACAAGAGGCACATCCTCATTCACAACTAAATCTTCAGTGTCCTCCACATCTTCAGTGTAGTTTAACAATTCCTCATCAACAGAAACAACAGAATCTTCTTCCTCATCATCAGATCTACCAGTGCATTCTTCCATCTGCTGATTGTCTTTTCTAATTTTTCTTATCATTGAGACAGATTTTTCTCTAACAGCCACATCCTCATCTGCACACATACCAAGAAGTTGATCTGTGTGGGTGAAGTACGCATTTCTCTGGACAACCTTCTTCACTATCATTTTCTCCTTACTATTGAAATATTTCCTTAAGCCGTGCCTTATGTAAGGGTACATTTTGATGTAGAACCATATTGGATCACTGAACTTTATAATTGTAATGACGATTCTTTTCAGCTCATGGCTGGGTCTTGATGTTGCTGCATACAACCTGAGAATTCTACTCCATAAAGTATTCCGCCTTGATGCGAATGGACGACCTGGCTCAATAGCAGTCCAGTCATCATTAATAATGTAACAACTCCTTTACAAATCCTATATAGGTATATATATATATCCCAGGACATATGTTTCTCCACTTCTTCATTCAGGACAGGGAAAGTAGTGAAACTGGCTGGGGGGCAACAACTGGCAACTTGGACAAAGGCTCCTTAATCTGCTTTCCAATGGGACCCTGCCATTGCTCAGGACCACTTGGTTTATCATCGTTCTGATAGAAAACAGCATGTAAAAGCAGCTCATTTCCATAAAGCTGACAGATTAAATAATGAAGCAGGTGACCAAGTAACATTTCAAGATGGTGAATGGCTCCTTTTCCTGATCCTGCACTTACATTGGTTCCATCACTACAAACACACAATGGGCTGCTGGGTTAGATTTTTCTCTATCAGGAACTTGTGAATAGTTTTGGCACTCTGCTTTCTGTGTCCGAACTTGGGAGTCACATGTGTAAAATATTCATTGCCAGGCTCAACCATGATCTTGCATCTTCTCTGAACTCTGTTTATTGATCTTCTCATTCTTTATCGTCTCATGAATGGCAGTCTTCTTACCATCAAAATAATGTGATGTTATATTTTCAAAACTAGCCATTCAAAATTTGTTGCTTCTTCAATCGTTTTTTTTTGCCTTGCATCTTGTAGCTTTTATGGTCCAATAACATGACTCTTGTCATCCTTTGTGATAATGCCATAGTCACTGAAGGCAGAAGTAGCAATAACAGTTCCAGCATAATTACTAATCAAGTATCAGTCACAAGTGGCAGCCAGTGTGGGCACGTGGATGACAGAACGTAGTGTGGGGGAGTTCGTAGAGGGACGGAACTTGTTGAGAGCTGCAAGGTAGAGAGAAGTGTAGAGCCATGAAAGGACACGGCGCGTAGAAAGTCTTGTTTATAGTGCGATGTTAATATAAGTAACCTCAACATCAGTACTTGGCTGGTAAACGTTAGACTCCAAATAATATCTCCAAGCGTATATGTAAAAAAAAGACAAGTAGCCGTGACTTTTCAAGAGAGAGAACTCATGTGAAACTCCGAGAAACGAAGGTATTTCCGGGGAAAATAACAATTAAATTTCTGCTTAATGTCTTTAGCGAAACATCAAAGTTTCTTGGCATTCATCTTCTTATATCTGGTTGTTAGAATTAACTTCTTTTTTTCCACCTTTCAGGCTTTTCTGACGATATCATACTGCAGACATTTTCAGGAAGACATTTTCATTCCAGTAAGATTTTATCATTTTGATTTCAGAAACGAAATTTTTCAATAAAATGTCTTGATGCAAATCTCTTCATTTTTTTCTTTCCTTCGTTATTAATTAAGAATGTATGCTCCCAGCATCAATGCACACATATACACGTGCATAATATCTATCTATCTATCTATCTATCTATCTATCTATCTATCTATCTATCTATCTATCAGCTGTTCATCTATCTATCTATCTATCTATCTATCTATCTATCTATCTATCTTTTCATAGAGAGAACACGTGATCAACGGAGATAATTCCAAAGCAAATGACAACGAAAATACACTCAATTATGAGGAAAGGAAACTTGCAATATTTAATATTCACAGAATATATTTAACAAAACAACGAGTAACCATAGGAATGAGATTGGGACAGATGGGTGATAATGAGTCAAACATTGAATCGGCAAACATGGGACAGAAAGTTGTCGAGAGTCATGATGGCAACGGTTGAAATTGCTACCTGTAATTATTTCTATATAAAGTTTTTTTTCCCGCACTACTCCTATTTGAACTCTCTTCCGCCTTTTTGCTTTCCGATCAAATTTGTCAATCGTCATCTTCCATCTTCTGAATATCCATTCTTCTATTGATCTTCCTTTTTAGTAAAGTTTCTTTTTTCTCCGATAATTTCACATTCAGTAGCCATTTTGCAGCTTAGCGGCATTATCCCTACAACTCTTCCTCAGATCGTTTAAGTGGATTGTAAGTTGTAAAAAGAACTCATATGATAAGGAATGCCTGGAAATATCTAAAATAGCATTGGTAAAAAAAAAGCAAAAACAAAACAAAAAAAACTTCCTAAATAGAACGCACATGACCTTCTCCGAGAAAAGCGAACTGAAACATTTAAAAGAAACGTGTAATAGATATTAGGTTGGTGCAAAAATAATGACGTAATTATGTCGTTTTTTGACGTTAAAAATACGTCAAAAAACGACATTATTACGTCATTATTTTTCCACCAACCTAATACTTTCCCCATTTGCATTATCGATAGCCAGATCATTCCTTACCGAAATCGTACGTCACTAATACTATAAAAATATAGATTTGACCGGCGATCTATGGAAACGCTTAAAACTTACTTTGTACTATGGAAAATTTAAAACTAGCAAACTTATAATTGCCAAGAACAACACGGTTATCAAATCTAACCTTCAAATCATCAACATAATTTATCAATTTCGTTGCCCTATGAAAACGTGATGGTTGAGTCAGCAAAAAACAACATTGGTCAGACGACAATAACATTAAGTCGTTAATTGACAAACCACTTAAACAATCACAGTTCTGCAAGGGCGCACTAAAATAACAATGGACAACAACATGATTCAATATGAAAACTCCTTGTAGATAACACTGTCATTTTAAGGATATCTAATTGTAAAAAACTTTAAAGATAATTGAAGCACATTATATAAAGTGACTTAAGCTAAGTCTCAACTTTATCCTCTTTGAAATATGGAAAAAACGTGTTGACGGTGTTTTAAAAGCACACTCAACATGGAATTAATTCTAATCCCATCCAACCCGGTTTAGAATTACTACTTTTTATATAAAAAAGAAAAATTAGAAAATAAAATAAATTCAATGAAAATATGCTAATAATGAAAATGGCTAATGAATTGGTCGGAGACGCCTGGAATATATGGTTAGTTTCTATCCTCGCTTACTTGACGGTAACATTTCAGGAGGAGGGACCAGTCTGATCTCGACCAACACCGGAAAACACGAAAGGAGGAATAGGGAAAAATCTACATGATCTTAGCGGTCAAACCGGAGGAAGAGAGCAGCACCAATTTGATTGGTATAACTAGGGGGGACCTTGACAGCCCAATGAAAGCATGTTTGCCAGATCTGACCTGTTTCATTACGCTTTGAATCACCAGGTGAGATTTCCCAGCATTCACTGCCATAGAGGAGGACCGATTATCTTACAGCAGTTTAGTACACGATTTCTAAAAAATCTTCCCCCTTTTCTTAATACTTTGCTTATCTTTTGCAAGGCATCTTTCGCTATTTAAAAGCGCCTTCGGATTTCAGTGCCACATTTTCAGTCCTCTGTTAAAACACTTCCTTGATATTAACATTTTTCTATTTGTTTAATTTTGGTATCTCCGATTTATAATGCGTACGTTGGACTGTTCTTTTTGCTAAAAACGGTAAACGAGTCTTAGAATAAGCCAACACCTCTCACCCAGCAGACACCAACAGTAGTGGCCACTATACCAAATCTCGGATCTGTGGTCCAGCGATCGAAATATTATCATAATAGATATTATCATAATAAATATTATCATAGTAATAATAAATACTATGATACTAAAATTTAAATAAATACTATCATAATAATATTTAAATAATAAACACTTTTCCAATAATTATAAATACTATCCAAATAATATTTAAATAATAAATACTATCATAATAATTAATACTATCATAATAATATTTAAATATCATAAGAATAATAAACACTGTCATAATAATATTTTAATAATGAATGCTTTCTCAATAATAATAAATACTGTACTAATAATATTTAAATAAAAAAATACTATCATAATAATAATACTATCTTTATAATATTTAAATAATAAATACTATCATAATAATAAAAACACTATGATAATAATATTTTAATAATAAATACTTTTCCCAATAATAATAAATATTATCCTAATAATATTTAAATAATAAACACTATCATAATAATAATAAATACTATCATAATAATATTTAAATAATATATAGTATTATGATAATAATACATACTAAAATAATAAATACTATCATAGTAATATTCAAATACTATCATAATAATATTTAAATAATAAATACTATCCTAATAATAATTACTGTCATAATAATAAATATTATCATGATAATATATACAATCACAATAATGTTTAAATACTAAATACTATCATGATAATATTCAAATAATAAGTACTATCATAATAATAAATGCTATCATTATAATGATAATAAATAATATCATAGTAATATTTCAATAACAAATAATATCACGATAAAAATAAGAACGAAGACGAGGAAGTTTATACGTATGAAACGGAATGCAATATCTGTGATCTTGCCCACGTTATAAAATCGATTATCTTGCAAAGATCTGCTTCAATTTGACTGCATTAGCATGCGGCAAAGTAAGGGTTAATATTATATGACAACTACGCTGGCAAGTTAAAGCCTTATATCACTATATTACTACAAGCGATCAACATTGGTTGAACGCTTGTTGATCATCAGTCAAATTCTGATTAATACAACGTGAAGTAGAGACATGGGATTAGAGTCTTAACTCGTAATCGAATGCGATATGCATCTGGGATTAGGAATTGGGAAAGGCTTTTATGTGACCTTAGATTCTAAAAGTAATTCTAACCGACTTATTAAATCACTGATGGTTTCAGAAGTACAGTATTCCACCCTTATCCGCTTTTCTCGGGCTCTGTTGCCCACAATCAAATCCCAAAATGCACAATACATTACTTTTAATTATTCTCCCAAATATTAAGAATAGGTTCGGTAGGAGTTTAGATTATGCCAAAAAGAAGTCGCCAAGTTCTTCCTGGAAGTCAAAAGTTGTAAGTTCTCGACCGTGGCCGGATATTAAACCGACAGATCTTTGGCCGACGGAAATTTAACCGACGGACATTTGGCCGAACGGACATTTCACTGACGGACATTTCACTGAAAAAGTACAAGTAAAAATAGTAACAAGCAATATTTTAAGTATTTTAATTAGTTGTATTATAAGGTAGAATAGGACTAATAATTACCACTGAATTTCAAGTGATTAAATTACTAAATCTAAATTTAAAATTAAAAGTTTTCTTATTTCAATATTTGTTTATTGAAATTAGTATTTAAAAAAATATTGTAGCGTATTTGGATAAAAAGTAACACCTAAATTAGTTAAATTCGGATTTAACAGTAAGATAAAAGCTAGTCCATCCCTTTAAGATAATGATCATTAGAAGAAAATTGAAAGATCTTTCATATCGTAAAAGCTTAAGATTTTTGCTGTAGTAAAATGTGCTTTTTCATCTTACAGTAATATTTGAAGTAAAATATAATATATACAGAATAGAATTTAAAAAAGCCTGCTAAAAAAACAAAAAATTATAAATTAATACAGTAAATAAATATAAATATATGTAGCATATTACAATAAAGAGTGTGGCATACATCTAATTACGCCACTACATTTTCGGCTAAATTCGGTTAAATGTCCGTCGGCCAGATGTCAGTCCGCCAAATGTCTGTTGGCCAGATGTCCGTCGGCCAGATGTCTGAGTACCGTTCTCGACTTAATTAGGAAAGACAATACATAGTCCTTCTTAAGATCAATTTTATTATTAATTATTGTTGCTAATGTCTTACTGAGCCTCGTCAGATGAATGGTAATTTGTTTTAATCGATTTCACCCCATGCAAGGGAGTAAAGCCACTGAGACAGAATGTGTTACCTGATTTGGAAGCGTTAGAAACATACCAAAGAACGGGAACAAAAGAAGAGTAATCGGGAGAGCAGTAGATAGGGATTGACAATTCATTTAATTTTTTTCAGATTAAAGATGGCTGAAAAGCACGAGGAGAATTCCACAATCGAGAAAATGCGAGAGAAGAAACTGTTAGCATAGAACTTACGGTTGCATCTAGCCAGCGCAGCTGTAAATTGGTGAGACCTCCTTTCTAGTTTAGCACTGCGCCTCAATTCAAAAAGTCTAGGTACCATAGCGAAGACCTCACCCGAACAGCAACCATGAAAGTATTTACAGATATGTCAAAGGGAAGTAACATAACGCTGGTGGTAAAGTTGAGATGACAGCTGGGAGGAACAGTTATGGCAATTTATTTTATAAATGCCTACTTCAGAAATATTATTTCTATTAGTGTTTGAAGATCTGAGTATATCCATAATGGTTTTGGAAGTGTTTGTGACTATTTTAAGATTATTTAGATGGGATAGTTTATTCTGGATAGTGGACGTGACAGAGTTGGTCGGTAGTATTATGTATCTGCATGTATTATTCCGCCCAATATATTGGAGAAACAAGTAGAAATTAAAAAAAAAAACGCATTTATGAACACAAAAGAGACCTCATAAAAACAACTTACCTAATGCACTAGTCATACAGATAAATGAATTCAACCACAATTTTGATTAAAAAAAAAAAAAAACTCACTCAGATGGAAAATCCTAGAGAGTGCCGACATTGAATATTACCCAAATATTAAGCTACGCCCAGGCCTTTTCCTTATTTCACCTTTCTTAACAGAATTGCTACTCTTCCAAACAAACCTACACAACAATATCGTGAAATCAAAAGAAAATGGTTGAATCAGTCAACAGAACAATAATAACAATATCTCCACACGTGACAGTAATTGACGTAATTTTCAGTTAACAGTATGAAAATAGTGTTCACGAAATTCTTCCAGTTACTAGAGACATTTTGTTTTTGTTATTATTAGTTATTTTGCTTAAGAAATTCATCCACATTGGATGAAACGCGTCGGCAACTATTACAGTTTTTCTATTGCCACTTATACTTATAAATATTGTCTTTTCTACAGGTTAACTCTGAGAAAGTTTCATATATATAAATATATATATATATATATATATATATATATATATCATAGCCACTCATCTTTGCAACTTGCTGCAATCGTTTTCTAAAGTTTTTGATGAGATTTTGAGATTTTTCTTGGATTTTCTTCCATTCTTTAATTGCTACACCTAATTCCTGAAGGTTTTTTGGTGACCGATGATTTATTCAAACTTTCACTTCTTGCCATAGATTTTCAATAGGATTTAAGTCAGGACTCATTGAAGGCCATGGCAGAACTGTAATCTTCTTTTTCTGAAGCCACACATTTACTGATTTAGACGTATGTTTGTGATAATTGTTTTGCTGGAAAATAAATCGCCGACCTACATGAATTTTTTGCGCTGATTGTTGTAGATTTTCATCCAGAATTTTTATATAGTCGCCAGATTTCATTATTCCTCTTGTTACAATTAATTTTCCAGTCCCTCTTGAACTAAAACAACCACAAAATATCACCGAACCGCCTCCATGTTTTGCCACTGTGTTCTTTGGAGGGAAAGCGTCACCTTTCTTGTGCCAAATCTTCTGGATATCATTATGTCTAAAAAGTTTAATTTTTGTTTCATTACACCATAGTACTTTTTCTCAAAAACAACCTTCTTTGTCCAAGAGCGTTTTGTCAAAATTAAACTAAGCAACAGAGTAACATGGTTTGTGAAGAGGGGCTTGTCAGGCTCGTTTTCCATAGAACCCATTTCTACTTAAACAATATTGTATTGTGCGAGTACTTACGCTAAAACCTAACGTATCCAAACTTTTGGCGATGTCTTTCAAAACAACTCCTGGCTATATATTAGCCTCACTACATAGTTTTCGTGCGGTTCTCGGTGACAATTTTGGTTTTCCTCCGCACCAAACTCTTTACACTTCTTTATAATGGACTGTACCATAGATAGAGGGAAAGCTAACCGGTTTGAAATAGAGCTGTAGCTATTTCCCGACTTGTGGAAGTTAATAGTCAATGCTAAGCTCCTTTGTCTTTCCCATCATTTTGTTAACGGAAGAATAACAATAGTGACACTCTATACGCCACGTGATGTTCTTTGCTAGAATTATCACAAATATTCTACTGAATAAATAATCTAGAAGGCTTCACCGATAAAATAATTATGTAAATTACTTATACTTAAACGAATCAATCAATTAAAAACGATATTTTCTACTGTACAAATAATTTTGTCCTATTTTGCATAATTCAACTGTCAAATTTGTTATATTTAACAGATTCTTCTGAAAATTGACTTTTCTATTCCTTTTTGTGTTTATTAACATATAAAAAATCTGGCATTATACGGGCATTAGATTCTGATAAATGGATAAAAATATTCAAAATTGATGGGTGTACAAATAATTTCGTCTTTGACTATATATATATATATACTTTTAAATAGGTTTTGTTGAACAATATTAATGACTGTCTATTTAAGTTGTACAAGATTTTAACTTACGACTCAGTTGTTTTATGCAATTGGTAAACAGAAAATTATATATTTTTAAAATTTTTGATCTGATTATTTATTAAGAATTACTGTATAGACTGAAATGACATGCATCAAAATCATCGCCCTGGGTCAGAAGATAAACGGCATCCGCGTCCTGCGTAAGAAGATAAACTGCATCCGCGTCCTGGGTAAGACGATAAACTACATCCAGCAGCAAGGCCTTTGATTAGGAGGTTTTGAGAGATGTGGAACCACCACTTAATTACTGGTTTTTCCAGCTCCATCGATTTTTAAATAAAACCTAATACTAGTTCGAACTCGGTATCTACGTTATTTACATAATGACGAGCTCAACGATACCTCATTTTTATTTCTACGCCATTGCGTTCAGGGAAAAAACGCGAAAAACAAAAAAAAAAAAAAAAGATTTCAACACAAATTTTAAACTAAAAACACCTTCAATTTTCAAGCAATCTAATACAACATTCACTTAATTGTAGCCAATAATAATTTGATTGTTTAACAGTCATTTACCTTGATAATTGAGTGAAAACCCGCGTAAATAGCGAATGATGGCGATCTTTAATGGTTTCTTTCTTATTTTTCGTCGATCTTTCAATCAATTTTCATCAAACTTAACAATTGCTTTATAAATGTATCCTCTTTTACATCCCTGGTGTCACATCTGACAAATTGAATTTCAAAAACACCAAAATAATTATGATCTGAAGTGGGTCTTCATGTTATCTGTATTACCCCTTCATATCCTCGGCTAACTTCGATTGAATAAATAGAGAGTACTTCTGTTATATCAGTAAGTGCATTAATTCAAAATGTTTTTTTTAATGAAAGTACTTTAAAATAATTGAAGAAGATAAACTCTAAACCTGATGCTGTTTTTGCTCCATTCTAATTGAACGCTGTTTTCAGATTAATTTCATAAAGTATTGCTTCGGAATAAGAACTAGGTTCGAACACCAGTCTTGTTCGTTATATTCATTTACGTAAAAGGTCATGAATCCATCTCCTCTCCCAAGCTATGGGTTAAATAGTAGGTGTTTGAATCTGGAAAAATATAATGTTATCGCCAAAAATTGCTCCTGCAATATTCACTAGCCAAAAAAGAAATAGGTTGATTATTTGACTTCATACGATCATTCTTGCCAAACCGTGTGATGAAGGTTGTTCTTAACGGATTCTCCTCCAGTTCCTTTCCCACGAACGCAGATGTTCCCCAAGTCTCTATCCTGGGCCCTACTCTGTTCCTTATCTTCATTGATGATCTTCCCGATGTCCTCAGTTCCCAAGTAGGCATCTATGCAGACGACACTACTATTTACTACTGTCTGAAAAGCAAATCTGATATCGTTGACAAAACTAACCTGTCCGTTAGTCTTGAAATGGACCTCCAATCGGTTGTTGACTGCGGCAGGAATTGGCTGGTTAACTTTAATGCCTCTAAAATAAAACTGCTTTCTATTACTTCCCTGCCTCTCGTTAGAATGTCTGATGCTCAAATCCCCGAGAGCACCTCTTTATGACTGCTCAGTCTCACACTGTCTGCTTCATCCCTTGGTTCCCTGTGTTGCGCCAGAAAGTTTTTTTCTCGACAAATTCCATCCTTCAAATCTATAAATCAACCATTCACCCTTGCATGGAATACTGCTGCCATATATGATCTAATGCCCACGCTGTTCGTCTTAAGGTCCTCGACAAAATCCAGAGATGGATATGCAATGTGATTGGCCCTGATCTGACATCACGTCTACAGTCGTTCTCCCACAAACGTGCCATCGCCTCTCTCTGTCTTTTCTACAAATACTTTCATTGACGAGCTACTTTCTCTAGTTGCCAGACTGCATGAATTTAAATGTGCTACCAAGCCGGTATCTCGCACCTCCCATCTGTGTAATTTCCTTCATATTGCTTGTTTCCCGGATAACTATTCAAATGTAATGTCAATTGACATCTCCAGATGCCTTGATCTATTACTTGTCCTTCTCTTCAACCTTTCCTCTATCAGGCCTCTTTACACTCGCCCCCACTCTTTGTAACCACTTGCGTGCTAGTGGCATCTTGCCTTGCTTGGGATGAAATGCTTAAAAAAATTCAAAATAGGATTCGATTGATAAGCTCTAAAATAACAAGAAATCAATGAAATCAGCCAACAGACACAAGAACTTAACGACGGAATCAAATATAATCAAGAACGATAATTCGAAATTAAATAAACCTAAATTTAGGACGCCGAGAGTCTCAGGAAATAATGAAGTTTACAAAGCTGAATACTTAATCCACGTGTTGTAGACGTCTTGTTAGATACAATTTGTGTTTCTTCGACACTTAGAGAACCAACCTGTGGCTGCTACTGACAGTGAAACCCTGATATTCGGTTCAGAATGCTTGTAACCACTCGGCCATGAGCCGACAAATAGGACAGGTGGGATCGATATGTCGAAAAAACGCAACAAACCCAACAGCAGACGTAGGAAGAGTATTTAATGCAAGGGCGACTTTTTAGACATTTACATGTGTAATAAAGATTATGGTGAGAAAAACTGTCTAGCACGGAACAGTGAACCAAACATCCGAGCAGCAGACTTAGCAATTGGTTCGATTTAATAAACTTTCTTTATGTCAGTAGAAAACGTAAGGCGTAACGAGTTTCTGTCTTGGAGGTTAGCATGAGAAATACTGAAGGATGTCATTTACGGGATCATTTGAAAGGTCCATGAGTGACCTATATATGTGTCTCATTACGCTGAATGCTGGGTTAAATATTTATTCTATATCGATCTCAGTCTGTTCATATCTATCTATCTATCTATCTATCTATCTATCTATCTATCTATCTATCTCAGTCTGTTCATATCTATCTATCTATCTATCTATCTATCTATCTATCTATCTATCTATCTATCTCAGTCTGTACATATCTATCTATCTATCTATCTATCTATCTATCTCAGTCTGTACATATCTATCTATCTATCTATCTATCTATCTATCTCAGTCTGTACATATCTATCTATCTATCTATCTATCTATCTATCTATCTATCTATCTATCTATCTATTTGAGTCTGTACATATCTATCTATCTATCTATCTATCTCAGTCTGTTCATATCTATCTATCTATCTATCTATCTATCTATCTATCTCAGTTTGTTCATCTATCTATCTATCTATCTATCTATCTATCTATCTATCTATCTATCTATCTATCTATCTATCTATCTATCTATTTCCGTATGAACATTATCTATCTTTCTATCTATCTCCGTATGAACACTATCTATCTATCTATCTATCTATCTATCTATCTATCTATCTATCTATCTATCTCCGTATGAACATTATCTATCTTTCTATCTCCGTATGAACATTATCTATCTATCTATCTATCTATCTATCTATCTATCTATCTATCTATCTATCTATCTATCTATCTACATAGGCTTATCTACAGAGAAGAGTTAATAGATAAGCTGGTTTATCCGAATGGGATTTTTGTGGGTTGTAATAAACTTAGCGGTGTCTTATTTGGCCGTCCACATATCCATAGACCGCATCACGCCTCTAACCTACAAAACTTATGAAGTCATGCTCACAGAAGCGTAAACATCGGTAATGATTAGGAAGTGAAAATCAGAAGGTTTCAATCAATCTTCGAAATTAGTACAACAAATAAATGATCAATAGATCGTGAGGAGAATATATATATATATATATATATATATATATATATATATAGAGTGAGAGAGAGAGACAGACAGACAGACAGACAGAGAGAGAGAGAGAGAGATGGGAAAATGATAAGAGAAATATGAAAAGATAGTAATGTAATCATAGGATAAGAGAAAATGTGAGTTTGGGGAAAGAGAGAGAAAAAACCATTAATAAGAACGAGAGAGAAAAAAATGGGAGAAAATCGGGCGGGAAAGTGAATGCTATTGATATAGAGGGAGAGAAGAGGGTAGGTGATAATTTTAGAGAGGGGGAGACGATTTATACTAGCATATTAAAAGAAGAGGAAAATTAGTGATACTGGGATAGGAGAGAGTGAAAAGAAGCGATACAGGATACAAAGAGAGGGGAAACGGATGATAGTAAGAAGGGAAGAAAGAATTATACTCGGATGGAAGGAAATAGAAAGAATGGCTGTGAGGACTACTGGAGTGAAAGGAAGAGGAGATAACTGACTAGAAAGAGGGCGCATATTTCTGTGATGAGGAGTATAATGAGAGATAGTAGAAAAGAAATAGGGAGGGGGAATGTGTGATACTGGAATCGAAATAGAGCGACGGAATGTGTGATATCAGAATAGAAAGAGTGATACTATAATAAAAAGAGAGGGAGGGAATGAATTATAGTGCAATAGAAGAAGAAAGGGAGAAAAGTTATATAGAGAAAAAAAGAGAGATAAATAGATAGATAGATAGGTAGGTAGTGAGTGAGTGATAGAATAGCGACTATAGAAGAGAGACGATAGAACATGGACGATAGAAGAGAGAGACGATAGAAGTGTGCCGATTAAAGAGGAAAGATAGAAGATAGAAGATGGACGATAGAAGAGAGAGAATAGAAGAGGAACGATGGAATAGGGGCGATAGAAGAAGAACGACAGACGACAGACGATTGAAAAGAGATGATGCACGATAGAAGAGGGACGATAGAAGAGGGACGATAGAAGAGAGACGATAGAAGAGGGATGATAGAAGAGGGAGGATAGAAGAGAGACGATAGAAGAGGGACTATAGAAGAGAGACGATAGAAGAGGGACCATAGAAGAGGGATAGAAGAAGGAGGATAAACGATAAAAGAGTGACGGTTGAAGAGAGACGATAGAAGGACAATGGAAGAGAGACCATAAAAGAGAGACGATGGAAGGACGATAGAAGAGAGAGACGATAGAAAAGAGACAATAGAAGACAGGACGATAAAAGAGGGACGATTGACGATAGAAGAGGGACGATTGACGATAGAAGGAAGAGTGAAGATAGACGAAGAACGATAGAGAGGATAGAAGAGGGGCAATAGAACAGGGACGATAGAAGAGAGAGACGATAGATGACGGACGATTGAAAAGGGATGATAGACCAAAGAAGATTGACGATAAAAGATGGATGATAAAAGAGAAAGAATAGAAGAGGAGGCGATAGTAGAAATGAGACGATAAAAGAGAGACAATAGAAAAGGGACGATAGAAAAGGGAAGATAAAAGTGAGAGGATAGAATATAGAAGAGGAACGATAGAAGAGAGATGATAGAATAGAGACGATAGAATAGGGACGATAGAAGAGAGTGGCCATAGAACAGGGTCGATTAAAGAGGAAAGATAGAAGACAGAAGAGAGACGATAGACGATAGAAGAGGAACGATAGAAGAGAGAGACGATAGAAGGACGATAGAAGAGAGACGACAGAATGGGGACGACAGAAGAGAGACGACAGAATAGGGACGATAGAAGAGAGAGACGATAGAAGAGAAACGATTGAAATGGGATGATAGAAGAGACACGTCAGAATGGGGACGATAGAAGAGAGAGACGATAGAAGAGAGACGATAGAAGCGGGACGATTGACGATAGAAGAGGAACGATAGAAGAGAGACGACAGAATGGGGACGACAGAAGAGAGACGACAGAATAGGGACGATAGAAGAGAGAGACGATAGAAGAGAGACGATAGAAGCGGGACGATTGGCGATAGAAGAGGAACGATAGAAGAGAGACGACAGAATGGGGACGATAGAAGAGAGAGACGATAGAAGAGAAACGATTGAAATGGGATGATAGAAGAGACACGTCAGAATGGGGACGATAGAAGAGAGAGACGATAGAAGAGAGACGATAGAAGCGGGACGATTGACGATAGAAGAGGAACGATAGAAGAGAGACGACAGAATGGGGACGACAGAAGAGAGACGACAGAATAGGGACGATAGAAGAGAGAGACGATAGAAGAGGGACGATTGAAATGGGATGATAGAAGAGACACGTCAGAATGGGGACGATAGAAGAGAGAGACGATAGAAGAGAGACGATAGAAGCGGGACGATTGACGATAGAAGAGGAACGAGAGAAGAGAGACGACAGATTGGGGACGACAGAAGAGAGACGACAGAATAGGGACGATAGAAGAGAGAGACGATAGAAGAGGGACGATTGAAATGGGATGATAGAAGAGACACGTCAGAATGGGGACGATAGAAGAGAGAGACGATAGAAGAGAGACGATAGAAGCGGGACGATTGGCGATAGAAGAGGAACGATAGAAGAGAGACGACAGAATGGGGACGATAGAAGAGAGAGACGATAGAAGAGAAACGATTGAAATGGGATGATAGAAGATACACGTCAGAATGGGGACGATAGAAGAGAGAGACGATAGAAGAGAGACGATAGAAGCGGGACGATTGACGATAGAAGAGGAACGAGAGAAGAGAGACGACAGATTGGGGACGACAGAAGAGAGACGACAGAATAGGGACGATAGAAGAGAGAGACGATAGAAGAGGGACGATTGAAATGGGATGATAGAAGAGACACGTCAGAATGGGGACGATAGAAGAGAGAGACGATAGAAGAGAGACGATAGAAGCGGGACGATTGGCGATAGAAGAGGAACGATAGAAGAGAGACGACAGAATGGGGACGATAGAAGAGAGACGACAGAATAGGGACGATAGAAGAGAGAGACGATAGAAGAGGGACGATTGAAATGGGATGATAGAAGAGACACGTCAGAATGGGGACGATAGAAGAGAGAGACGATAGAAGAGAGACGATAGAAGCGGGACGATTGACGATAGAAGAGGAACGAGAGAAGAGAGACGACAGATTGGGGACGACAGAAGAGAGACGACAGAATAGGGACGATAGAAGAGAGAGACGATAGAAGAGGGACGATTGAAATGGGATGATAGAAGAGACACGTCAGAATGGGGACGATAGAAGAGAGAGACGATAGAAGAGAGACGATAGAAGCGGGACGATTGGCGATAGAAGAGGAACGATAGAAGAGAGACGACAGAATGGGGACGATAGAAGAGAGAGACGATAGAAGAGAAACGATTGAAATGGGATGATAGAAGATACACGTCAGAATGGGGACGATAGAAGAGAGAGACGATAGAAGAGAGACGATAGAAGCGGGACGATTGACGATAGAAGAGGAACGAGAGAAGAGAGACGACAGATTGGGGACGACAGAAGAGAGACGACAGAATAGGGACGATAGAAGAGAGAGACGATAGAAGAGGGACGATTGAAATGGGATGATAGAAGAGACACGTCAGAATGGGGACGATAGAAGAGAGAGACGATAGAAGAGAGACGATAGAAGCGGGACGATTGGCGATAGAAGAGGAACGATAGAAGAGAGACGACAGAATGGGGACGATAGAAGAGAGAGACGATAGAAGAGAAACGATTGAAATGGGATGATAGAAGATACACGTCAGAATGGGGACGATAGAACAGAGAGACGATAGAAAAGAGACGATAGAAGGACGATAGACGGACGATAGAAGGACGATAGAAGGACGATAGAAGAGAGATGACAGAATGGGGACGATAGGAGAGAGAGACGATAGAAGAGGGACGATTGAAATGGGATGATAGAAGAAAGAAGAAGGACGATAGAAGAGGGACGATAGAAGAGAAGCTATAGAAGCTGGACGATAGACGATAGAAGGACGAGAGAAGAGGGACTATAGAAGAGAGACGATATAAAAGGGACGCCTGACGATAGAAGATAAAAGTGGGATGATAGAAAAGAAACGATAGACAATAGAAAGGGTACGATAGAAGAGGGACGATATAGCAGGGACGATAGGGGTGTGAGAGAGAGATAGAGAGAAAGTAAAATATAGAAGAGAGACGATAGCGCGAAAAGATGTGAGTGGGAAAAAGAGCAATGAAAAAAGATAAAAAATATAAGTGATTAGCAAAAGGGAACCAATGTGTGGGGTTGTATGAAGAATACGGCCTTTTGGAGTAGTAGAAAGGAAAGAAAGAAAGAACGAAAAAAGAAAGGAAAAAGAGTGGGAGTAAAAATAAATAAAGACAGCTGAGAAACAGTGATAGAGTGGGTGTGAAAATAAAGAGTGCGAGAAAGAAAGAAAGAAAGAAAGAAAGAAAGAAAGAAAAAATGGAAATAAGAAGTAAATAAAGAGGGGTGAGAAATAAAGAGGAAGAAAGAAAAAAGAAAGAAAGAAAGAAGGAAAAAAAGAGGAAAGTGATAAAGAAAGAAAGGAAATGAGATAGAAAGAAAGGGAATGGGAAAGAAAGAAAGAAAAGAAGGAAGGAAGGAAGAAAGAAGAGAATGGGGAAGAAAGAAAGAAAAAGGAGGAGTCAGAAATAAATAAAGAGGGGTGACAAAAGAAAGAAAGAAAAACAGAAAGAAAGAAAGAAAATTGGATTTAAGAAATAAATAAAGAGGGGTGAGAAATAAAGAGGAGAGAAAGAAAGAGAGAAAGAAAGAGGAAAGTGATAAAGAAGAAAGGAAATGAGATAGAAAGAAAGGTAATGGGAAAGAAAGAAAGAAAGAAAGAAAAGAATGGGGAAGAAAGAAAGAAAAAAGAGGAGTCAGAAATAAATAACGAGGGGTGACAAAAGAAAGAAAGAAAAACAGAAAGAAAGAAAGAAAGAAAGAAAGAAACAAGCAAAGAAAGAGGCGGAGTGAGAAAGAAAGACAATGAGTAAGAACGAAAGAAAGAGGGACAATGAGAGGGGGAGAGAGAGAGAGATAAAATGAGAATGAGAGGCTAATGAGAGAGAAAAGCAAAAGAGCTCGAAATGCGACACGATTGGGTCATATTGACCTTGTCGGCCTCGAAACTGACAACATTATCAACTCTTTGTCTTCATTCGCCTGTAGATGATCGAATGAAAAAATTGAAATTGCAATTCTGGCCACGTGACAGCAAGAGCGAATCTGTCTTAGTCGCATCTACCTGTGCCGTTGGCTTGTTATTTGCATTGAGAACAGGGCAAAAAGATTATTTCAAAAAAAAAAAAAAAAACGAAAACAAAAAAACTCCTTCATTAATTGATGACGAAGATGATGCAGACGAATAGATGAAAAAAGAAAAATGAGAAAAAAGAAAAAAAAAGGAGAAAAATCGTTACAATAATAAGATTCCTAAACTGTTCTGTACAAAAGAATTACATTTAGGCAGAAAATGAAGCAATCCCCCCTAAAATGAAACAAAAAAAAAACATGTAATTGCAACATGATGCCTCTACAGAGTTTTACATTCAGAAGCAGAGCCCTGCAGGAAGTAATAACGAAAACATCTAATCTCACACACACACAAAGAGATATTATATATATATATATATATATATATATATATATATATATATATATATATAAAGAGAGAAATGGGGAGATATCGTACATAAAACTTCCCTTCATATCCCTAAATATATTCGTAAGTATATAATTACCTGTATAGCATATATGAATATGTACTTGGCACACATACACACACACACACACACACACACACACACACACACATATATACCTCTGTTGTTATATGTTGTTGTTAATTGAATAATTACATCTATATATGTGTGTAAGTACATTCACATACAGAAAATTGTGATAATTTAGAAAAGCAAAACTGAACTTCATCTTTCAGTCTCTCTCTCTCTATCTATATACATATATATATATATAATTCTGCTTACAACTATAAATATATATGGTTGAAGTATATATATATATATATATATATATATATATATATATACACACATATGAATACATATATATATATATATATATATATATATATATATATATATATATATATATATATTTATATATAGTTGTAAACACAATCATTCGCCCCCACTTAATATATTGCATATTTTATAAGGAAATGCGAATATTTGTAAGTACTTACTGAATTTACCATAAATAGTTAATTCCGGATTTAGTTTTGAATAATTCGTGAAATTTTTATAAGTTTTGATTTCTTATATTCATAGTTAGAGATTTTTCTAAAAATTGGTCAAGTCCAAAACTGTTCACTCCACTTATAGAAATTATGAAATAATATTGCTCTATGGCAACTATAGTATTTTTTTTTCTTCTTAATTTGACATTTAATACAAAACCGTTTTGAAAATGAAAAAGTATTGACCTGATTCTATAAAATACTAAAAGTTACTGAAGAATACAATATGTGAGTGCCACGTAACGCGATAACTTCTTTCATTGTGCAACCATGGCGAAGATGGCTGAACTTGAAAAATCTCCGAATGAGAATTATTGAAGCCTACAAACAAGATGATGGATATACAACACTTTCCAAACGTTTAAATATTCTTAGGTCGAAAATTCAGAGAACTATCAACAAGTACAACGGGAATCATTGTGTTGAGAACAAATTAAGGACTGGTAGAAAACGGTTAATTTCTGAGAAAACTGGAAAGGAAACTCAAAGAATCCTCACTTAATGACAAAGGACTCGAAGAATCCTCACTTAATGACAAAGGACTCGAAGAATCCTCACTTAATGACAAAGGACATTGACAGTGGTGTAAAGACATCAGGGTTGAATGTATCGACGAAGACAGTCACTAGATGCTTTCATCGAGGAGGATTTGAGATTATCTCCCAAGGAAACCGCACTTACCTAAGGCTAAACACCTAAAATGCAGATTAGCTGATGCTAGAAGCCCTCTAAAATATGGGAATCAATATTGGAACTCTGTTTTATTATAAGGTGAAGCCAAAACTAGAATTATTTGGTCACATGAACTCTCCTAATGTATGGAAAATATGAATGAAGCTCACAAACCAAAACGTACTCTGCCTACAATGAAGCGCGGTGGTGGGAGCATTCTGTCTTGGAGATATTTTGCTCTTTCTGGACCAGAAGAACTAGTGAGAGTCCAGGGTTTCATAGATAAAGAGAAATATTTGGTTATTCTTTAAAAATAATATGAAGCAAAGTGCACGAGAGTTGTTTTGAGGTGTCACTGGATATTCCAACATGACACTGATCCGAAACACATGGTATGAATTCTTTCAAAATATTTAGAGGCAAAATAAAAATGAAGCTACTAGCGTACCCCTCACAAAGTCCTGACCTAAACACCATTGAAAATTTAGGTGCATATTTGAAGAAAAAAGTAAGAGAAGTCCTTCAAATTTGGAGGAACTAGAAGCCATTGCGAAGGAAGAATGGAGCAAAATATATATCAATGTGTGTAATGATCTTGTAAGGAACTATAAAAAATGACGGCAATAAAGAATAAAGGTTACACAAATTATTATTGAGACGAGAGGGTCAATAATTTTATCCCATGATAAATGTTTTGGGGTGTTTTTTGTATTATTGTTTAAAATGAAAATAAAATTATTGCACAAATACAGCACATTCTCTCAAATGAATTATTTTATCATTTGTGAAATAACGCACATGAATTTCCCATAAAAATCTGAAGTATTACAACTTTATTTGTAATCATGGAAGGGGGTGAATAATCCTCCCCACAACTGCTGAGATGGATAAATTGTTGTCTAAATGACGCAACAATGAAAATACCACTGGCATCGCATTTTAAAAGATATAATTACCAAAATTATACAAACATATCTTGAAATACTAAAGAGTAAATTTATTCAATAAAATCGCTATTGGCTCCAACCTCGGTCTCCAGACAATATAGGAATTTCTTGCGGAGAGTCTCTTGTTTAAGTTGGTGAATGCTGCTATAATCCTCGCTTTCAGTTCCTCTTTGGTGTTACAAGGAGTTTTGTTGATCTGTCGCTCAACTGCGCCCCACACATAATAATCAAGGGGGTTGTAGTCTGGGAAGTTAGGTTGGCAAATGTAAGGAGTGATGTGGTCGCAGAAATTGTCTGACAGCCATGACTAGGTTCTCCTTCTTGTGTGGCATGCTGCAGAGTCCTGATGCCTTCTAGCAGTCAGTCAATTGACTCAGGGAATCACTACCTCCTCAAGGCACTTGATGTAGGCCTCTCTGTTGATTCTGAAGCCCTGTGGGAAGACTTATTGAGGCATAACTTCGCCATCACTAGTGATCACTCCAAACACCTTCGTAATCACCATTAGACGCATTGAACTTCTTCCGAATCCTCTTCACTGTCCTCAGATTGACACCCAAACACTCTGAAATCTTCATATTGGAGCTTGAATGCCTAGCAGTACACATGCTCTTTCCAAATTTATGTCGTGGTGAATTGCGTCATGGTGCTCTTTCTCTCACAGACGGTGCCCAACTGACCCTACTATAGTGTACAGTCTAAAAAAATCAAAAACAAACAACGCGCATGAGCAAAATTAAATTAAAAATAACAAATGGTGAAAAATTATCTATCGCATATATATATATATACATATATATATATATATATATATATATATATATATATATATATATATATATCATACGCGCGGTACTTAGTGGAAAGTGATCTATTTCTATCTGTGATAGACCTAACATATTCGATATAAAGGGCGATAATGAGGATTATTCCACGTTTGCCGCAATCGTAAATAAACGTTGCGACGACTTCAAATTAGTGGAATTAACCCCAGACAATTTCAAATGTCTTATCTTTGTTCAAGGGTTAATTTCAACAAAAGATAGCGAAATGCGCAAAAGAATGATTTCAAAATTACAAAATGAACCGGGACTAACACTACAACAATTATCGGAAGATTGCCAGAGATGTCTAAGTATAAATAAAGACGCGAAGGACATTGAGGTATCAGCTGTATCTCATATACGTGACTTAAACAAAAGTCTACGTTCTTCACCCTCCCCGGAAAGAAAACAAAAATTTTACAATAATGAAAAAAGATTCTCACCCATCCCGGAAAGAAAAAGAAAATTTTATAATAAGAGAAGAAGTACAACATACAGGACAAATTATGACGAAAATCGAAGCAAATATAAGCACCCCCCCCATCCCCATCAGCATGTTATCAATGTGGAGGACTACATAAATTTCACGTCATGAAAGATACTGAAAATCTAGTAGGTATCGACTGGATGCAAAAGTTCAAAGTTTGGGATCTACCTATCAGCTCTTTTTGCAAAAAGTTAGAGGTTGAACCATCAGATACTATAAAATTAAAGGAAGAATTATATAACTAATTTCCTGAGGTATTTTCGAGCGATGCAACAAATTTGAGTCCAGAATTAAATTAAAAGAAAGCGTCCAACCATTATGTAAAAAGAAGCGAAACGTGTCATTTGTTACCATAGATGAAAACAGTAAAGAGTTATAAAAGGCAGTAAAGGAACTACCTGTGACTTTGCGAGAGATAAGAAGAGAAGCGGAAAAGGATGAATTTATGCAGAGGACGAAGGTAAAAATACAGTCTGTGTTTGACAAATCCTTACTAAACAAGAACAAAAACCAGTATACACCTATTGTACCCAAGAGATCATTTAAAACAGGAAGATACAATTTACCGAACCTCTGGTTATCGACCAAAAGAGAAACAAAAAAATACTAACTCCCCCCAAAAGGGATCTAAGGAGGAGGTGTTATGAATTTCCCAGACTATATATATATTATTATTATTGCTACTAACCGCATTTCTGGATCTACTAACCGTATTACCAATTGTATTATTACGTCAATACATTTATTTGCTATATTTCATTCCTGCGTTTGTCATTCATTTTGAGACCGGATTTCATTCCGGAATCCACAACAATATATATATATATATATATATATATATATATATATATATATATATATATATATATTTAAAAGAAATACAGACCACTTTAAGGTACCATTATAATAATTTACTTCATCAGAGCCTTTTTAAAAGACGCCGGATCATCAGATAGCTCTTCCAAAAAAGAAATGAAACGAAAAATGAAATTAAAATTGATGGGTAGTGTAAATTTTTGTAATTTAACAGAGAGTGTAAGAGGGGTAGTTAAACAAACATGGTAGAGTATAGGGAGGGATTAATTTCATAACTCTCTCAAGCATACTTTGTATTAGCTCTGGATTTACATTGAGCTCTCAGGATTTCATCCTCCTTGGGATTACCCATACGGATTACCAAGTTCTTCATAACTTAATTATGCATATATATATATATATATATATATATATATATATATATATATATATAGATAGATAGATAGATAGATAGATAGATATTGATAATATTAGTGCTAAATATACACATATATATGCAATCATACATCTAAAATATTAGTGTTTAAGCCTTTTTATTATATATATATATATATATATATATATATATATATATATATATATATATATATATATAAACATTGAAGTCAATACTCAGAGGCGTGAAAGTGTATATATACAAGTCAAATAGAAATTATACGCTAGACGTGAGTAATCTAGCATTATAGGCTTTGATAATAGTACTCTTACATAAGTGGTTTATATTACAGAATTTAAAGAAATCAAAAACGTAAGTTAAATTGATTCAAGTATTAGGGTTTTCGGAAAATAATGACGCCTTACCAGAAATGATATAAAAAGAAATATAAATTTATTGAAATATCAAAAGTGTAATCACATTTATTTTCAATAATGGCAGCCTAAGAGTAATGCAACTTTTCGATTTTATGTTTAAAAAATATAAAGACCGGTAAAATTTGCTGAATTGGTCAGAAACACACAGAAAAAAAAAGAAACTATATAGACCAATAGGTTCAGTAGGCAAATCAATTCTACAATTATCTCCGTTCCTTAGTCGCAAGTACGCACCTCCTTGTCAGAAACGATACTCCCTCTTGAATGAGAGTACTTTGCTTTCAGGCACTTGACCCAGCCATCGCTCAGCCAATAAGCGCACAGAACCAGCCAATAAAATTGTCTACAAGCGACTTCACCACTTCCGCCCGCACGAAGTGCTGCCCGATTTATCTTCAGTCTGAAGCTCGCCAATTTGCCGTCTCCACACTCCCTTGCAAAACATACACGCGTCTCTGGCCATTTTGATTCCCCGAGGTAAGTCACCGCTACACTGACAATTTTGGAATTTGTAATGTTTCTAATAATTCTTTAATTTCAGTTAAATAAAATGCAAAATTTCTTCCCCTTCTTGCGAAGGATAACAAGTCAAGAAAATAATGCAACGTAAATCAATATCAGCGAGGTAACATGAACAATTCAAAATGGCTGATCTCGGACAGATTTCTTTCTCTCTAGATATACAATTTACATTTTAAAACAATTTGATTGAGATGAGCCACTCACAGTATATAGAAAAGATTCTAATCAAATATGGAATTCAGTATTGTAAACCCCGATCAACTTCCTATAAAATGGAAATCAATAGAGTGAACGAAACCAATTCTGAACTAGCAGATGGAAAAGTTTACCGAAAAATAGTCGTTTGCTTGATATGTATTATGACCATAATTCTTTCAGATATTTGTTATGTTGTGAGAAAATTATCACATTATTCAACAAACTCTTCCATGAATTGCTTGATAAGATCCAAGCATGCCATAGCATATAGTCTAATGATTAAGAAATCTGCCATCAAGTGGAGTAACGGATAGCGGCTCTGATTGAGGAATCGGAGAGCCGAGTTCGAATTCCAGTCAAATCCATTACATTCACTTAAGGGCTAATATCATTCTTCTTTGCACCCCCAAGGGTAAATAGCAGAACAGAACAGGTTCTATAGCCTTGGATGGCAACTGGTCTAACGCAGAAAGAATCTGCCACGTTAGTCATGTATCGAAAGATACATGATCTCCTAAGTGTGTATCACGCATGCCACATACCTGAGTGATGTAGGCATAAAAAAAACTACCAAAAATATGCATCTTACAGAAGTTAGGTTTATTAGGTTGGTGCAAAAATAATGACGTAATAATGTCGTTTTTTGACGTTAAAAATACGTCAAAAAACGACATTTTTACGTCATTATTTTTGCACCAATCTAATATAACGGGTAAATATTTTGAATTCCGTTTTCACATTATTTCTTCGGAATGCAGTTTTCACATTATTTCTGGCTGTCATAATAGCAGACGTCCATAATAATTTTGGTTATTTTCTTTTAATTAGTAGATATCTTCCTATTTCAAAGTGGGATCCTCAAGATCTATCAACCTTTTATTATGTTGAATAGCATCATTATCATTATGTTTCAAGCTTTTTATTATCTTTCAAACATTCATTACGTTTTAATCGAGTTATTATAATTGTTCATCAATTATTACAATTGATGAACAATTACTTTTGCATGGGAAGAGAAAACGAAAAAGTCAGTGATATCACAAAATAAGAAACTAGACTCAACATTAAAAAAGGAATCTCTCCACCGAAGCTATTGCTTTGGTTCAGGTGTGATACGAATGATGTTGTCCATTACGAGCCACAGGAGCATAGAAGGACCATTCATGTAGAACTTTATTGGCAACAGCTTAATTGAATAAACGAAACCGTCAGATTTTGGTAAACAGAAAATGTGTTATTCCCGGCCATGACAACTAAAAGACACAACCAACAAAACAATCCCATGCCAAAATAAGATCGTTACGAAAGTAGTTACTTCTTCATCTTCCATATCCACTAGATTTGGCATTTGAAGATTTTCATTTATTTCGCACACTATAACATTTCATAAACGACAGGACATGTAGAAATAATATGAAAATAGTATGTGTCTATATTTCTGAAATGAGGCATTATGTACACTATTTACATTATTCGGACTATTGTCCTCATCTCTGTCACCATATTTATTACAACGTTTTGGCCCTTCAGTATCTGTCTATATTTCTGAGATGAGGTATTATGTACACTATTTACATTATTCGGACTATTGTCCTCATCTTTGTCTCCATATTTTCGGCCTTTAAGTATCTGTCTATATTTCTGAGATGAGGTATTATGTACACTATTTATATTATTCAGACTATTGTCCTCATCTTTGTTGCCATATTTATTACAACGTTTCGGCAATTCAGTATCTGTCTATATTTTTGAGATGAGATATAATATACAATATTTACATTATTCGGACTATTGTCCTCATTTTTGTCGCCATATTTTCGCAACGTTTCGACCCTTCGTTATCTGTCTATATTTCTGAGATGAGGTATTATGTACACTATTTACATTGTTCGGACTATTGTCCGCATCTTTGTCGCCATATTTATCACAACGTTTTGGCCGTTGTACGCTCCGGCCATCTTCAGGTGGTTGGAATGTCGAACTAAACCCTTTATTTTGGTCACTGGGGTAGACTCTTCTAGTTCCACGTGTCACGTTTAATGCATGTCAATTGTTAGTTATCTCCTGTTAATGACCCGCTCTAAGTTCTCCACTGCCTTAACCGGATATTGAACTCACACTCTTTGGGTCCTGTCGCTCGATCTAACTGAAAAAGGCCGGAGCGTACAACGGCCGAAACCTTTTCAACTTTCCTCCTAGATACTGTAGCCCAACATAAAAATCAATTAAATGAATACAATTTTCTAACTTTCAATAGTTAATGTTCAAATAAAAAAATTACTGTTCTTAAATTACAGAGTTTCAAAATTAAATTGTCCGTGTTTTCAACTTTACTCCTAGATACCATAGCCCAACATATCATAACATTTTGAAATCACGCCAACTCTTTGAGCAAATTAAAACATCCCGGTTCGGATCCAGACCCGCAATCCTGATATTTGGATTCCTAAGTTTTCATTACTCTGATTATCTACGGCGATTTTTTAACGCTTTTTTTTTAGGCAACGAATTTTTTTGTACGATAACAATTTTTATAACTTGGAAATAAATTTGGGAATAATCGAAATTAATTTCGAAATCCAGCGAATGTCACCCATGAAATAAAAAACATTGCTTGTACGGAAAGTAAGGACATACGTACATCAAATTGTCTTTAAATGATGTGGCAGCAGAAGAATTATCGTTGTACCTTTAAAAAGGTAAGCTTAAATATTTAATATTTAATTGCATCAATCAATTTTGAGTTCTGTAGTTTTGTTGCATCTACTCCTTCATTACGTATTGTGATAGGGAGACTTTTAATCCTAGTATTTAAATAAACTTGAAATTTGATTTTGTTTTATCTTTCTGGTAAATTAGCATTATTTTCCGAATATCCAAATAATTAAATAAATTGAAATTTTATTTTTTTAATTCATTTTGGTTCGTTACGTTCTAAACACGCAATGTATTTAAAAGTTTCATATATTTTATGGCCAAGCGTCATTACTTTTAGAACACACTGATATTTAAATTAATTTGCTTTTAGATTCTTTCTCGTAAGGCGTAATTACTTCCCACACAATCTTACAGATACTCCAAATTGAATCGCTGGGGGCTTGGTATTTCAAAGTTGATCTATGGAAATCTACAGAGTCACATATCTGCTTCTGCTGCAACAAGTAGAAGGCGGGGTTAGGCATAGCCATAAGGGTTGCAATAGCTCAAATAAATCTTAAAAGATAAACTGATTTTTCGGGTCTCAAGGCTGAGAATCAGTCTCTTTGAAGTAACGTCTCCAAAGAAATATTTTGCCAGTTGAGGACAGGAATAGACTCAAAGTTCTATTGGCGAACGGGGAAAATTAACAGTAAACGACTCTTTCTTAGTGAGATTAAGCTTTTCCTCAGCGGTTGGCTGGTAATGGGTCTTCGTGAAAGTAGTCGACATCCTACGCACCAAAAATGATACGAACTTTTTACTCGATTAAAAAAAAGAAACGACAAACAGACGATGAGTACCGTATTTTCCACATTTTTTTTTTACTAAAAATTCCCTTAAAAATACGTGTGTGTCTTCAAGACGAATGTAAGGCAACTCTTAGGCTCAAAAAAGCTTAGACGGTCACCTAATTGGCTTGACTAAAAGGGACGTGATTTATATGTTGAATCATTACACTATAATGTTAGCTATCTATCTAATTCAGTATTTTATATGATGTAACCTCAGTACTTAGCTGTTACAAGTATTTCCAACACAATAAACCTTACTGGAGCCGAGCCATAAGTTTAAACATGCTCTGTTTACTAGCAGCGGTGGGAGCTTTTCTACTCTTGATCTTGATGGTGTAGGTTTACTCACACTCTTATGTCGTTAAAATATCAGTTACCTCCTGGAAATTATCACCCATGGTGAGTTCATCAAAACGATTTATGACCAGCCCTTGGACAATGAAAGATGTGTAGTATATTTATTAACCACTAACTAGTATGTCATTGCCATACAAACAAAATCGGATTAATGTAAACAATATATGTAGCACCAGTATGCGAGAAACGTATGGTGAATGTGTTGTGTAATTTTTACTTAGAAATTTCTTTCCAATATTCGGGTGCGTCTTCCAAGACACAACATCTTGTAACCCGGAAAATACGGTAATGTATCCTTCATTATTAGTTCAAGCCTCAGCTTACGATATCCAGAAATATATATATATTGTCTAGAGCTCCTTGATGAAATCCAAAGAAGACTCAGCAATATTTATTTGTTTATTTTGTTTTACGGTATATCAACCTCAATAGGTTATTTAATACCGACAAGATTGTTTTTATTGCTGGTAAATCTTTTTTAAAAATATATTGTTCGTAATTTTTTTTCAAATATGTATTTCTGGTAATATTTATTTTTCAAAAATGTATTGCTGGTGGAAAATTTTTTCAAAAAGGTATTGCTAGTATTAAAACCTATTTTTATTCTTTCATAGTGTTTTGACGCATTTTGTGGGGTTAACTATTTGTCCCTAGATGGGAACCTAACAGGTGCTATCACCCCGGGTCAGGGTGGACCTGGGAACATCAACAATTAAGAGGTGATTCCACGTTCCTCAAAACGTCATAATCAGAGGTCTTGCTGTTGGACGTAGTTTATCGTCATACCCAGGACGCGGACGTAGTTTATCGTCATACCCAGGACGGAAAGGCCATGAGTAACTAAAAAGAAAAAAAAAAGTATTGGCGTTAATATAAAACACATACTGAAAACTTCATTGTAACCGAATTTTCTTTTAGTCTTTGGATATGTTAAATGTTTTGAAATTGACAAACTTTCAAGATATAAGAACTTGAAAATATAAATTGCAAGAATCTGGTATTTAAACACAACTACAATTCCGGTGGAGTAATGGATAGCGACTCGGATTGAGGAATCGGAGAGCCGTGTTCGAATTCAACTCGAGTTCATTACATTCACTTACGTGGAAAAGGTATGAATCCTCTTCTTCTCCCCCAGCTATGAGTAAATAGCAAAACAGAACGGAAAAAATCTGCGGAAAAAATCTGCCTCGTCAGTCATATATCGAAAGATACATGATCGTCTAAGCGTGTATCACACATGGCACATAACTGACTATTCATAATAGGAATACTAGGAATGGTTGAAAATAATACTGATACAGATATTAAGAAAATCCCAGGAAATTCCACACTATCTGAGTTCGATACATTGTGCTTATGAGTACAGCTCATCTACTCAGGAAATATCCCCTCAATGTAATATGCTCAAGAATTTTCAAAGAAAAAACCTCCTTAGATTTTAGCCAAAAAACTTGTTAAAGGATTGCATGAAACAACAAAACAAGAAAGTCATAAACAATAACAACTTCAACATCATTAATAATAATAATAATCAGATTGCACGATATTGGCACCCACTGAGTATAAAACCCGACATGACAGAGTGGGCCAATATCTGCATTGGAAAATTTGCAACTTCTACGGGAAGGAAACTGAAAGAAACTGGTATGAACACCACCCAGACCCGGTTACGGAGATAGGACCTGTTACAATTTTATAGAACTACACAATAAACACTGACAGAACAATCAAAGCTAATCGACAAGACATCTTTATAAGAGACCAAAAATAAAATTAAAAAATACCTCCTTATTGATATGGCAGTCCATTCAGAGTGCAGTGTATCTTTGAGGATCTTCAAAAAGCTATCAAAATAAAAAGACCTTGAAATCAAAATCTCAAAAATGTGACACATGGGAACATCAGCAAACCCTGTTTTAGTTGGAGACATCGGATTGGTTCGAAAAGATTCCATAGACTCACTGAAGGGATTCCTAGAAGCCCATGCCTTAAAGAAATACAAAAATGTTCTCACGAGTACAGCTCACACCTTACGAAGGGCTTTATATATGTAAAATATGTTTTATGTTTTTTTAATTGCTCAGTGAAAAATGTCATGATGCCATTTCTGACCTGAAGTCTCTGGGCGGGACCCGGAAAGAATTGAGTACACAACAGAAATCAAGGGAATTATAATAAAATTGTGCAACACAATTTTGATTCCTTGGGTAGCAAAAGTTATTTTCTGTTATTTACGCCTAGAAAGTATAAATAATGGTTAATGTTTCCTTCAAAATTTTCTTTTGTGATCAGGATAATGACATTTCTAAAATTTAGCCATTTCCATTTTAAGCACTGGCAAATGTGACGATATTCTTACATGAAAAGTAAGAATGAAACGACACATGATTCATGAGTAGCATTTATTTATTCTAGGATTACACAAGAACATTCTGGTTCTCACAAAGTAGGAACAAAACGATACATGATTCATTAGTAGCATTTATTTATTCTAGGATTATACAAGAACATTCTCGTTCACGCAAATTAGGAACAAAACGATACAGGATTCATGAATAGCATTTATTTATACTAGGATTACACAAGAACATTCTGGTTCTCACAAAGTCGGAACGAAACGATACATGATTCATGAGTAGCATTTATTTATTCTACGATTACACAAGAACATTCTCGTTCACACAAGGTAGGAACAAAACGATACATGAGTAGTATTTATTTATTCTAGGATTACACAAGAACATTCTTGTTCACGCAAAGTTGAAACAAAACGATCCATGATTCATGAGTAGCATTTATTTATTCTACGATTACACAAGAAAATTTTCGTTCACGCAAAGTAGGAAGAAAACGTTACATGATTTAGTGTTACTTATTCTAGGATTATAGAAGTGAGAACACAAAAAATTTAGAAATGAATAATTTTTCGAGATTTATGCTTATAATATAAATTTCAGGAATCAGCCCCTAAATATAGTCTCCCATCATGTTTTCTCTATACGATCCTTGTTAGCGGCGCTTAAAATCCCGTACATCCTGATGGAAGCGTTTTGTTTGCTCCTGTGAGGACACCTCATTGAATTTATCAAGATGAGCGTCAATGATATGTACTTTGTGGGACACCCTGCAGCCGATTTGGCCGTAGTTCTTCAACAGGATCTCCGAATGTTCCATATAGTTTTCGGCCTTGTGATTCCTCAGAAAATCGCGAACCACTGCCACAGAGTCGTTTCACACTGCTTCCCTTGTCTTGATGAGCTCCTTGGGGAATTACTTGCAATGTATGATCGTTTTTTTAATTTTTGATTCGAGAAAGACACCTGTTTTGAATTTTACAACAGACAGCTTAGGAAAGACGTCATGAAGATATTAAAGGTTGTAGACTCCCTCTCAAGAGCTTTGATTAATTGTTTTATGACGCCCAATAGTCTCTCCAATTTGACGTTGTTCATACTCACAGTGAACTCGATCCACTGTGGCCCACCCTGCCGATAGAAGTGTGTTGCTGTGTTCCTGCTGTTCCCAAGGCAAATCTAACGCAGAAGCTCGATGAATCCACCTTGGAAACAAGAAGGCCGCCATTTTGAAGACTCCTATAACCTCCCAACTATACTGTTCATATTTCAAGGTATATCTTAAGATCTTGACCTAGCTGTATTCCTCTTTCAGTCGCACCGAATGAGCCAGGGGAAGAGATAGATACTTGTCCCTGATATGAAGCATCACAGCTTTGAATCTTCTGGTTTAAACGTCGATGAAGACATGAGAGTCGCTGGTGTTACCGCCTATTCCAATTGCCTTGAACAGACCAATCACATTGTCACTGAAGCAAAGCTCATCTTAACGGCTTATAAACACTGGTGACGCTTTCTCTTACCTGCTACTTATCAAATTTAACTGCTTGAGTCTCGATCTCTGTTTTGACCAAATAATTGGTTAAGAAATAACAAAACAAGAGGTTGCAGATAAATTGTGTATTGAACAGTAAATACAACAGAAGTGAGTTACACGACTTGGTAGTGTGTGTCGGATGAACAGCGTTCAGTCTATATCACTGTTCTTTTAACGGCCAGCCACGTGGGTCGTATGTGGCATAAGGCCGAGTTTATCGTGGGTTCTCCGAGCTTGTAGGCTCGGCCAAAAAATGTTCTCTTAGAAACCGTATAAGCGGGTTCGGGATCTGTCTACCTCCCCGGACGAAAATTCACCCTTCGACAAAGCTTCGTCCGAGTTCCTCTCCGCCAAGGTGGAGAGATTGTCAGTTGAACAGTTTATATCACCGTTATATTTAACGCCCCACCACGTTTGTCGTTTGTGGCACAAGGCCGGTTTATTGTGGGTTCTTCGAGCCCGTAGGCTCGGTCAAAAATATTCCCTTTAGAAAACGTATAAACGGTTTCAGGGCCTGTCTACCTCCCGGTACGAAATTTTGCCCTTCGACAAAGCCTCATCCAATTTCCTTTCCGCCGAGGCCGAGAGTTTGACAGTTGAACAATTTATATCATCATTCCTCCGAGGCTTACTTTTCCTACTAAATTGCAAGTGGAAGAGTCCACAATAGCCTTATTAGAGGAAGGACGCCACAACAACCTGAAAAGCTCAGTACCAAGATCTCCAAACAGTTCGTTGATGTACTTTTGTTGGTGTAGCATGAATTTCTCTCCTCAGTTGGACCTCTGTAATCTGGATCGATGAATTCATCCTTATTTGAATTGTTGACCCCTTCTGAACACAGATGCTCTCTCTTTTGAGGTGTGGGTACAAGCAGATCAAGACCACGTGACAATGGGGCAATGGATGACAGAACGTCTGGATATACGACAGTAGGCACATTCTTGACAGATGGACGTTTCGAAGGGTCTACTAGGCAGAATAAGCAATTGCTTGAGTCGTCAGTTGGTTCCTTCCAAATTCGTTGGAGTGAGGATATCATGGCTCTATTTTCCGCTTTGCACCATCCTGCAAAAGAACAATATATATATTCGTACAATCAACCTTGCAAATCTTTGGGCAACCGTTATCTATCTTACTTAACCTCATATGCACCTCTGTATACTCTTACAACAAACTCATTCAGCGACCCTCTATTGTCTTCTATCATGCTTTTATTATACGATTGGTAGTCAGAATATTTGAGAAATACTTGAAATTTTGAGAATTTTTTACTGAATCTGTCTGGAATATAATGGAAAATAGGTTAGTTTCAAAACATCAATGTCCAGGTCAAAAAAGCTTTGCAGAGACTAATATTCACTTTCTTTGTTTTCTAGACAGAAACAATTAAGAAATAAAACTTACTGACCAAAGACATAAGAAAAGTCGAAACTTTGTTACACAGTGTAATTGATTTGTTGTCTCTGTTAGATGAACCCACATACTCATTTGAGATGCTGATATATCTCAATTTCCAGTCTTGACAAAGGATTTAAACAGCCTTGGGGGTGATGAATTTTGCTGCACTTAAACCCCTTTCCTTCACATGAAACCTTGTTAGCCTCTTGCTACTTTATTTCTATTTCTATGGAAAATGTTCAGACAAGCTATATCACTTAGTCCCACCAGTCCAGACCTTCACTGCTAAGACTCAGCATGCCTCCATACCCAGCGTCAAATCTTCCTCATTCCCTTTATATTCCATTAGTAAGGAGGAAGTTCCATTTGGATAGCTTCTTCCAAAAAGCCACTATTTTGTGGCATAGTCAACTGAGGGGATGCTACCCTGGTTCCTACAACCACTCTTAGCAAGTCACTGGGCAACCGTTATCTATCCTACTTATCCTCATATACACCTTTTATTTCCTCCTTGTATATTCTTACAAAAACTCCACTCAGTGAACCTCTACCTTGAGTAGCTCTTGAGCCTTGTATTGGGTGAACAAAAGTACTTAAAAAATCGCCATTATTTTTTAATTTTCTAATAGTTTTCTGTTAATTATCTGGACTTTATGTCAGAGAGAGTTTCTACCTCCCTCCAGCCATACCAAATTTGGTTTTCTTTGGTTAATGAGTTTTAGCCTGTTCTACACATATTTATTGTTTGGAATCACCTGGACAATTCTTGAAACTTTTAGAAAGAGCCACTAATTTGTGAAACAATCGACTGTGACGATGCTCCTCTGATTCCTACAAAATCTTCAAGGGACTAATGTTCATTTCTTTTGTTTTCTAGAGAGAAGCAAGTAGAAAATAACCCTTACTGACCAAAAAGAAAACTTATGTTGCACATTGTAATAATAATAATTAAAATATTAATAATAATAATAACCTCTGCCCAAAACATTCTCTATCAGAGCCAGCGATCCTGATGAAGCTCACACTTAATAACATTTTTGAGATTTGGATTTCAAGGTACTTGTATTTTGATAGCTTTTTGGAGATCTTCAAAGATACATTGCAGTCTGCAGGGACTGTCATATCAATAAGAAAGCTTTTTTTGTTTGCCGTCTCTAATAAAGATGTAATAAAGAGTGTTCTGTCTGTGTGTATTATAAAGTCCCATAAAATTGTTACAGGTCTTTCTTTCAGTTTCCTTTCTGTAGAAGTTGCAGATTTTCCAGTGCAGATATTGGCCAACTCTGTCATGTCGTGTTTTATACTCAGTGGGTGCCAGTACCATGCAACCTAATACAAGATGATTAATTGTTTCTGGATATTTATCACAGAATCTGCAGTTTGGGGCTGATTATTATTATTATTATTATTATTATTATTAACACATACCCATCAGTGTTTGGCAAGATGTGGTTTTGTTGTGGCCTGTTTAGGGGCCAGAAAGAAAGACAAGGAAGACGAAGGTAGGTTGAAAAAGTATATTGAAGATATATACAAAACAATAGTGTTAGTAATAAGTAGATTAGCACTGCGTCTACTACTCCACTTCACTTTCCCGAGTCTCGCAGTTTGTATTTATGAGAGGAGGAAGAGTTCATTATACTGTAAGAGGGTTTACCACAACAGGTTTCAAACTAGAAACTGAACGATTCATAAATACTTCCCAGGATCAGTACCTCCCATTCAAGAACTAGTGATGTAATATCATGAAACTTAAAAGTCTATCCTGTCCCGTATTATCCGGAGACAATTGATAACATAATACATTGATATATATATCCCGCATTTAACCTCCCTCGCAAAGAGAATGAGAGGTAATGCACCATAAATCTTACAGAATGACCTCCACTGGAATGTCAGCGTTCAGATTAATAGGGATATCCAGACCATCCAACCAGACACAATTGTAAAAAATATTATTAAAAACATGTCCCCCGATAGAAATTGTAGACCAAATCGGCAAAAGCACTTCTTTGAAAATATTTCCGAAACTAGGTAAATACAAGGATATCAATCAGGCACTAGGTAATAATTTCATCACGAGAACCATTACTTTGAAAAGGTGTGCCATCGAATGCTCCAGCTATGAACTGTCTGGAACGGCTTTCGTAATCATCAAGTCCTTGCTAAGAGGTAAGCACCTGAATGTCATTCATCGGAAGCCATTAAGATTAATGCCGGCGTTCCACAGGGTTCTCTACATGGTCATACTCTACTTCTATTGCATATGAATGATATGCTTAAGCGCAGACTCCAACCATTAGTGATCATCTATGCGGATGACCCAACACTTTATAGGTGCACCTCGCCTAATCTGGGAGACGAGAACCTATCGATTCAGCTCTCCTCCGACCTAGCTCAAGTGGCTTAATAATGAGGAATGTACTCGCTTGTAGAATTCAATGCGACTAAAACGAAATAAGTAACGCGCATCACCACCGAGCAGACCCCGAAATTTCACTCATGGATGTTTTTTCAAGGAAGCCCTCTATTGGGTTCATGCCCTCCCCAGACTTCGAGTGGAACTCACACGCATATATATATATATATATATATATATATACAGGGTGTCCATATATATATATATATATATATATATATATATATATATATATATATATATATATATATATATACAGGGTGTCCATAAAATTAGTGTGCACTTTAAAACATTTATAACTTTATTTGTATTTGCGATAGAAATAATTTGTAAAAAGGATTAGAAAGAAGTAAATCTATATTTTTTAACGGTTTTATTGAAGGTTTATTTGTCCTCCATCATTAGCAATACAAAGGGTAATACGATTTTGCAGTTCACGGAAAACATTTGCCAAATTTCCTGAAATCACATTAGTTATTTTAGCTATACTTAAAACTAGGTACATTAAACTTTGTAACATTTTTATACAGATTATTTCTATCACAAATACAAATAAAGTTATTAGGTTGGTGCAAAAATAATGTCGTTTTCTCACATAGTAACATATGTCAGAAAACGACATTATTTTTGTATATATATATATATATGTATGTGTGTGTGTGTGTGCGTGCGTCTGTGTTTGTGAGTGGAGTGAGGTGGGTAATTTTTCGTCTAAATGATGCAAAAATGAAAATAACACAGACATCTGATTTTAACAGATATATTTACCAAACTACACAGAGATATCTTGAAATACTAAAGAGGAGATTTATTCAATAACATTGCCATTGGCTTCAACCACGCTCTCCAGACGACATCGGAATCTCCTGCAACTCTTCTGGACCGTCTTCTTGTTTATGTTAATGAATGCTTCCATAATCCTCGCCTTCAGTTCCTCTTTGGTGTTTTGTTGGTCTCTCATTCAACTGCACCCCACACATAAAAAATCAAGGGAGTTGCAGTCTGGGAAGTTAGATGGACAGATGTTAAGGTTGTTTTGGTCGCAGAAATTGTCTGACAGCCATGACTGGGTGCTTTTTTGGGTGGCTTAGAGGAGAGATTTGTTGCCAGACATAGGGTCTTTCTACAGAACTGCTTTTAAACCAGGGCATCTCTACCTCTCAAGGCACTTGATGTAGGCATCCTTGATGAGTCTGAGACCCTCACCGACAATTTTGGAAGTTCTTTTCTTATCGGGATGATCAGTCGGGTCTTGGTAATTACCATTAGACTCATCCAAGTGTTTCCGAATCCTCCAGTACTTATATGGCATCTCTTGCTATAATCTATCTTTACAAGAGCCACAGCAGATCAAAAATGGAATATTGCTGTCATATCTAGACGGGAGCTACGCAGTCCTCTCTTGTTTGATCTGATAGAGTTCTCCCCGGCCTTGTGGATGATGAATTATTTTACACCCTATAACCCCTTTTCCCACAGGTGAAAGTTTGCGAGACTCTGGCTGCTCTATCGTTACTTGTCCTGATGAGATACACTCCTTAGTCCCACCACCCTGACTTTACCACTGGGACCCGCCGTGCTACGTACACGGAGTTGAATCATCTTCATTTCCTATTTCCAATCGTAAGGAGTAAGTTCCATTCGGACAGAATCTTTCCAAGAGCTGCTGCTTTGTGGAACAGACTCCCGGCAGGAATTTTTCCCAATGACTACAAGCTTGACCGCTTCAAGTCTAGGGTTAACCGTTATCTTTTCTGCGTAACCCAATGAATTACACTTCTTGACTTTTATTATGACCATAGAACACCTTGATTTGCACCTGGGCTTTGTAAAAAATGTGGCATCTCATGGCAACGTTACCCGCTATTTTGTGGTCTTTGGGGAAAAAAGTAAACAAATATGTGGAGCATCTTTCTTGTAGCTCTAAACATGTGAAATAAAAAAAAATCTTCATGATGGGCGCTTTCCTCATTTTTCTCAGATATCTACAAGGTGCGGCTGGTATTTGAGGACGTACAGATTTAAGATTAATACTTATTCTCACTAACTTCTAATGTTTTTATTTTTCAGAAATCAACAATGGCAAACCTTATGATAACAAATGAAATGAAAAGGCATGCTGTGATTGTGGCATTAAAGGCTGATCATAGCGATTTGGATATTGCACGTTTCCTCAAAGTTGCAAGATCGTTTTCCCACAATATACGAAAAGCGTTAGAAGACGCTGACAGTTCCGCAATGTCTGTATCAAAACGTAAAAGACATTTTGCATTTTATGATAAAGTGAGAACGGCCGAATTTATTCAGGAAGTCAAGCAGACAATTGATGAAAACCGAGGTCAATCAATGAGGTCAATTGCCAAAAAGCTGCATGTGCCTGAAAAAACAATCAGAAGTAGTGTTCATGAAGACATTCGATACAAGTCCTACGTGAAGAGATGTCAATTTATGTCTGAAAAAAAAAAACAAAAAAAAAAAACAGAAGAAAATCGTTTAAACAGATCCGAAAGGCTTTTAAACAAACTTAAAAATCCGTCAGAAGCTGGTGGGATTTGGTTTTTCTCAGATGAGAAAAATTTTGATCAAGATCAAAAATTTAACAGAAGAAATCACCGATGGCTTTGTTCAGATCCTTCTCAGGTACCATGAGTGATGCGCACAAAATTTCCTTCAAGTGTTATGGAAATGGGTGTTGTTAGCAATGAATGTCTTGTTATACCACCACACCCATTTCCACAACGTCTTAGAATAAATGCTGCTGCCTAGATTGAGGTTCTAGAAACAGTTGTCAAGCCCTGGATTGACAACATATGCAACCGCAGATCTTACATATTCCAGCAAGACTCGGCTCCATTTCACAAGGCTCTACGAACACAAGAATGGATCGCTGACCATTTGTACGACCACATCACACCCAACATTTGGCCTCCTAACTCTACAGATCTCAATCCACTAGACTATTATGTGTGGAGTGTTGTTGAGAAGGAGGTTAATAAACAGCCTCATAGCACCAATGACTCTCTTAAAGCTGCAATAATTCGAATAATGTCTTATATAAATAAGGACCAATTAATCAGAGCTTGCAGCCAATTTCAACCTCGTGTAGAGGCAGTTATTGATGCTAATGGTGGTTTTATTGAATAAAATTAAATAATAGTTAGCTAAATTTCATGTTTACTTGTAATCAAATATAATTATATTCATTTATTCAGCAAGGTTTTTTTTTTATTAATCCATAAAATTTGTCCTCAGATACCAGCCGCACCATGTATATACTGTGACCACCTATCTTGCAAGGGATATTTTTGTATATAGTGACCACATATTATTTTTCTCCCAGTGACCTATTGACTCTTCTGATACAATATAAAGCATTTTTTTCCAGAAGTTTCTGATTGGGATTGTGAGGCAACTGATACAACACAAAACAAACATCAAACACTATAATAATGGTAATTTCTGCTCTTAATGTACTGGCGGTATTAAGGTCTACATGCTTTGTCATGGTAAAATAAGATGGATTACGCTAAATATGCTGTTATACATCACAGATGTGCCTGTCATTTGCCTGACTTTAACAACTTGGGCATGGCCTCGAGGGACTAAGGCGAGGGTCTGTCAATCTTTGTTCATCAGCAGCGGTAGCATCATGGCCGTGTATCCAGAATGAGTAATTAAAAAAGTATAAACGAGTAGACAGTTAAAACTACATTAGGGGCCTATTTAGATCCTTCAGAAAGAATACTCATACTTTTACTCTTCCTTTCCCGGTGAATATACCAAATTACAAGACTGGAACGTCCCGGGTAAGACGATAACCTACATTCGAGAGCAATGTCTCTGTTCACGAGGTTTGGAGGAGTGTAGAAACATATCTTAAATGCTGGCGTTCCAGGTCCACCCGAGGTGATTGCACCTATTATGGTGCCAGCTATGGGAAAATTAGCGAACCCCCTCCAAACGGGGTCAAAATGTATAAAAATAGGATTTAATACCAGCAAAACATTTTTGTGAAAAATTATCAGCAATAAATTTTTAAAGAAAAAGTTATTACCAGCAATACATTTTTGGTAAAATATTACCAAAAATACTTTTTGAAAAAGAAATATTTACCAGCAGTAAAATCTTGTCGGGAATGAATAACTCATTAAGGTTGATATGTCGTAAAACAAACCAAACCAAACCTGGATATGATCGAAAAAAGTGCACAAAAAGTAATTAAAAAATCCTTGGCAGCCCCTGTTTATAATAGATCAAAAATGACAGTGTAGAACCGCTCATCTACTCGGGAGTGTATTATTAGGTTGGTGCAAAAATAATATCGTTTTTTGACGTATTTTTTTAGTTTAAAGAAAATATAAACACATTAAATTTTAATTATCAAAATAGCAATCGCAATTTATGCGAACAAAAGGCAATATATTTATTGCGTTGCCCTACCTCAGGTGTCCGGTAAGGGTGGAGACTACCAATTGCTACTGGAGCTTTGGGTCGATTCCAAAAAATCTCCAGCAGCTAGTTGATGTCCTCAAAATTGCACTCATTATACCAATTTTGCAAAAAGCAATGATCTTAGGCACTGAAAATATCCTGCAGAAAGGGGCGTCGAATTTCACAGGAAGTCAGTTGAAATTACTACTGTTGTTTGAAACCATAAACGTGCAAATTTTAATAATAATAATAATGTCCTGATAATTTCTGACTGAATTACTGAAATGAAGATTTATCATTAGTTACACTATTTAAATTACGACTATTGTCCTAATCTTTGTTGTTATCACAACGGTATCCCCATTCATAATAAGAGGGGCGAGAACAGTCTACCGCCTTAGAATAATTAAAGGGTTAAATTCATGATTCCCTGTAGATTACCCACACCGATATACAACTGAAGAAGGCATGAGGGCACAACGGCCGAAACGTTGTTATAAGAACAATAAAAATGAGTACAATAGTCCGAATACATATGGTACAAATGAGTATTGTAAGATCATTTACAAAGACAAAGGATGTACATGTTAACATCTCCGAGCAGTTGAGATCAGAAGCTAATGGAGCCATTGTGTAGTATGAGGGCATTATTATTTACACTAGTTACATTCCGACTATTATCCTCATCTTAGCTTATCATTTCGGCCTTCCTCGGGTTTGTTGCGGGCCAGCTATGCTGTTCCCAACTGGTTTCGGGCGTTAGTAACGTCGGTGTTTGAAATTGGTGTCTCTGTCTCTTGAAATGTCCACAACAGATATGGCGGACTCGGGATGTGAGTACACGTAATGAAATATAAGAAAACGACATGAATCAATATATATGTACAAACAAATAATAATGTATTAACAAAAAGCTGATATAAATGACAAAAATCTGTCCATCAAATGAATGAGAAAACTTTTATGTGAAGTGTATGAATGTGCATGTGTACGTACGTGTGTCCGTGCGTGTGTATGTGTCTATTGTTCAGAATAAGTGCATAGAGTAAGAAGAGAGTGACAAAAAATATCGCCGAGTATTTATAGTTCGGAGAGTGTCCCCTTGTAATGGTTTTGAAAATTATTAGGGGTTAGGGTTAACCCTACGGGTGTAGGGTTAGGATTACCTCTACGAGTGTAGGAGTAGGTTTAGGGTTAACTCTACGTGTATTAGGTTAGGGTTAGTGTTAGGGCTAACTCTACGGGTGTAGGGTTAGGATTAACTCTACGGGTGTATGGTTAGGGTTAACTCTACGAGTGTAGGAGTAGGTTTAGGGTTAACTATACGGGTCTAGGTTTAGGGTTAATTCTACGAGTGTAGGTTTAGGGTCAACTCTACGGGTGTATAGTTAGGATCAGGGCTAACTCTACAGATGTAGGGTTAGGGTTGGCGTTAGGGTTAACTCTACGTGTGTAGGGTTAGGATTAACTCTACGGGTGTATTAAGATTACCTCTACGAGTGTAGGAGTAAGGTTAGGGTTAACTCTACGGGTGTAGGGTTAGGGTTAATTCTACGAGTGTAGGGTTAGGGTTAACTTTACGGGTGTATAGTTAGGATTAGGGTTAACTCTACGGGTGTAGGGTTAGGGTTAACTCTACGGGTGTAGGTTTAGGGTTAATTGTACGAGTGTAGGGTTAGGGTCAACTCTACGTGTGTATAGTTAGGATTAGGGTTAACTCTACAGGTGTAGAGTTAGGGTTGGCGTTAGGGTTAACTCTACGTGTGTAGGGTTAGGATTTACTCTACGGGTGTATATCAATCTGGTTAATCTACAGGGAATTATAAACTGAACCGCTATTTAATCTACGCTGGTAGGCTGTTCTTGTTCCACTGACCAGGTCTAGGGATATCTCCTCCAGGTTTTATTCTTTGTTTAGTACTGTTCAGTTCCCACCATCTATAAAGTGTGAAAAAATATCGTTTGAAGCCTACAACATCTGGCAAAAAACATGTGGCGACCCAGGCATATACTGACAAAAAATGTTTAGGATCAAACTTTTTCTTCAGAATAACAACTATGCGTCAAACATGACATCAGCGTCTACAGATATGAACAAGGAGAAGGACCAGAAAATTGCAGCAGTCTGTGTACATTACGCCTGGACAATATTCAGAAGCAGTTCCACTCTGTGGAGAAAGTTTTGATGAGTAAAGCATAACACGCGGAGAACATGAACACGAATTGGCTGTACTCAATTCCTTGGAGTTGTGGGAGAGAATATAAAGAAGAAAGAAACCGCCGCCTAAAAGTATAGCTGGAGGAACAGAGGTGAGACAATGAAATCGGGCATGGTTGATCATGTATATAGGGAATAGGGTAGACTTACTTGTTACTTGTATCGTTTTTTACCCTGGTCGGGTTGAACCGGCTTCCTTCCGAGCAAGTACAGCATCGCGGACCATCGTTCCCCACGCTCGTCGATCCTGTGCCAGGTCACACGAAATGGCGAGTCAATCGTGTTTCCATCGTCGAAGACCAACTACTTGTGGACACGATAGTACTGCTAGGTCATCCTGGATTGTGCTAGCCCACGTCCTCAGCTGTCCACCGACACGTTTTCGCTCCAGGAAGAGAAGGAGGGAGAAGTACATCGCAGATGAGCTCTCCCTCCGGGCGTCGAGCTACGTATCGAACCATCGGAGACGACGCTGGAGCAGAACAGGTGGAAGAGAACGGACACACAGGCGACGACGTAGAGTGATTGTGGGCACACGATTGATTCGGCGGCATCGTAGAATGCAGCGAAGGTAATCGTTGTCGAATACTTCAAGCCTTCGTAAGTCAACCGCTCTAAGTGGTCACGTTTCGCAGTCACAGAGATGGATAGTCCGAACAATAGCCTGATAGATGTGCCCCTTCGTAGCCGCGAAAAATCTTCCGTCGCCCGCACAGTGACCGCTTGAGACGCACGAATGCGGACCTTGAAGCTCCTATACGGCGTTCAACCTCAGCAGCAGCCTGCCTAGTATAATGGTTGAACTGAGATAGACGAAAGACTCCACGTCCTCCAGATTGACCCTGTCCAGCGTCAGTGGCTGCCAGTTGGCTGGATTAACAAGCGACGGCATAACTTTGGTCTTCGAGGCATTGATGGTCATACCCACATCCCGTGCTGCAGCTTGCACACGGTTGAGCGCAGCTTGCACTTCGTCACAGATTGATCCGACCAAGACAATGTCGTCCGCGTAGGCCAGATCAGACACCCTGATCAAAGGGGTAGACTCCTTTGGAATGAAGTGAAATATACTGGACAATGAAGAACACTGGAGAGTTAGACGTCTGACAGAATCAGCGCATATGCTAGATTATGACGACCTCCTTAGTAGGCCTTGCATAGAAATAAATGCAATGTGAGATTTGCGAATAAATAAATAAAGACAAATGACAGCAGGTCTTCAGCGGCAGCAAAGCAGCACTGAAAATTCGGCAGCAGCAGTCCAAGCACAAGTAGCAGCAGTACCACCAGCAAAGTAAGTAGTGACAGCCTCATCAGCAGTGAAAGTTAAGCTTAATTTACTCTAGCAAACTGTCTTAGACAATGGCGTCGTTGGTAAAATCGTTGGTTTGTGAGTTCGGACAGTGCGTAGTTGTGCTGCATTGAAACGGACCAGGAATAACTGAACAGTACCTAATAAGAATAAGAACTAAACGATATCCCTAGACGTGAAGACGTGAGAACAGTCTACCCCTGTAGATTAAATAAAGGGTTCAGTTTAGAATACCTGGTAGGTTATAGATATCGATATAAATCTGAGGAAGGCCGGAGGGCACAGCGATTTAAACGTTGAGATAACAACAACAAAGATGAAGGTAATAGTCTGAATATAAAAAATCTATCTATCTATCTATCTATCTATCTATCTATCTATCTATCTAGTTCATTCTGTTCATATCTATCTATCTATCTATCTATCTATCTATCTATCTATCTAGTTCATTCTGTTCATGTCTATCTATCTATCTATCTATCTATCTTATTCTATTTCTTTCTTTCTTTCTATCTATCTATCTATCTAGTTCATTCTGTTCATATCTATCTATCTATCTATCTTATTCTATTTCTTTCTATCTATCTATCTATATATCTATCTATCTATCTATCTATCTATCTCAGTCTGTTCATTATCTATCTATCTATCTATCTATCTATCTATCTATCTATTTAAATGAAACGAGAGAACAATAACTGAACAGTACTAAATAAAAATAAGAAGTAGATAATATTCCTAGACGTGAGAAGTGGAACGAGAACAGTCTACTTCCGTAGATTAATAATTCGGAATTCCTTATAGGTTTATCCAGATTTATATAGTATTGAAGAAGACCGGAGGGCAGAACGGCCGAAATGCTGTGCGAAAAACAATAAAGATGAAAACAATAGTCTGAATATAAATACTGTAAAAAGGGATAACTCCTCATCCAAGAATTTCAGACAAAAAGCTTACAGTAAATATGCTGTCCGGTACAATATTGTTTGGAACTATCTGAACTTAACCTCTTGCACCGATGCTGAGTAGGCACAAGTACAGACCTCACGACAACCTGACCGGGAAAATCAGGCAAATATATATAGGAAGTTCTACATCAATAAAATATCCGTAGAAATTCGTCTATCGTAACGTAAAATATTTGAGCTTAACCACTTTAACAATCATCGGTCATTATTTTAAGAAGTAAGTGGGTACAAATGAAAAGATTTGAAATTGGCAACTGTCCTTTCTTTCTTTCATTTTTCTTTATTTCATTTTCTCACAGAAACCAAGTAGCCTCTCTGATATGTCTTTTCCGTCTTTCCACGCGATCAAAAAGAAATAGTTCATTATTTATGAAGTAAAAGAAAATGGAATTAAGAGAAACTCATAATTTAGCGAAATCAATCATTTTTTCCCCTTCTCTCAATTTCTTTCTTCTGTGCCTCTATTTTCTTCTGCTTTTCGTGCCGTCACCAAAATGCCGAAAAGCATTTTATCATCGCTTCTATCGTTTTGTTCAGGTGCCAATACACTGCCAAACAATCTACAATCCAAGCATAAAAAATGCTGACGATCACAAAATAATGAAGAATGACAATAAAAAAACAAAAAAAAACAACGAGTATAATTGCATTGAAATTTGACGACAAATTCCAATTCCTGTTGAATAAAAAATATCGATGCCCGGAATACGATTATACAGTTCAACAACGGAGCAACATGTCACTAATTTGTATCTTGAAAGGAATAAGTGTTTCCTTTAAGATAAGGAAAAAATAAAGAAAGGACATATCAATGCTTTTCGTTTTTGTATTTAACAAATGATTTTGTGGTTTCAAAAATATTTGTTTTCAAGTTACAAAAAATAAACAACAAAAAAACAAACAAAATGAACTAAACCGAACTTAAGAATAACAATTTTTTTTTTTTTTTTTTTTTTTATTGCTATTCTTTGTTGTAATTTCAGGCTGTATGATAATGGAGAAATAGGTAACAATGAGTCAGCATTGGGGAATCGTGTAAGAAAATTGATTCGGGGTTTATTTTATGTACAAGGGCAATTTGGTTGTTTTTTTTTTTTGTTTTTTTTTTTAAAAGTGTATATTTGAAGAAATAAAATTCATTACTTGTCTTTTTTCGAGAAAAAAAATTAAGTATGTATCATTGTCCAAATAATATAAAAATTTCAACGTATGTTGCATGAATAAAAGAATAATTAATCTTTTGTTAAAAAAGGACACATTTTATATGCTTGAATCTGTCGTTTTATTTTTTTTCTTTGCCTTTCGTTTTCCTTGCCGCTAAAGGAGATGAAGAGTTTGTACATGATTCTAGGTCTTATATTTTGAAAAGAAAACTCTGAAATAAATCGCGGTCATATTTGACAAATGCGCACACACTTTGTTGATCTTAGAATTTTGAAAGACATTTCTGGACCAAGTTCCATATGGATCACATTATATTAGGTCCAAAAACTTCGCAGAATTTCATGTGAATTTCAAAAGTAATACATGCATACATACATACATACTTACATATATATATATATATATATATATATATATATATAATAATAATAATAATAATAATAAAAAAAAGGTTTAAACACTAATATTCCATGGTTATCATTTATTACATTGGAATCGTAATTACGATCTAATTCATCAGACCTACAAATTCAAAAAGAAATCAGAAAACGGGAATAATAAATAAAATTTAGTGAAAGTGTATGTATGAGAGTGGGGGACGAATGTGAGAGGTAAATGAAAGTTCTAGAGAGGGGTACCAGACGAAAGAAGAACAGGAAGGCCTAAAAGTGAAGAGAGTGATTAAAATTTAACAATGAGAAGTATTAAAGGGAGGAGTTTAAATAATGGTTTAAATGAGTGAGATACAAATAAATATGAATTATTTTCCGATGCACTATTCATTACTGAATCGCTAACTTAAATTAAATTAAAAACCGACACCGGAAATGGGTTTATACATTTGTTGTGACACTACGCACAGTAAAAGACGACAGGTCTGATGAATTTGATCGTAATTACGATTCCAATGTAATAAATTATAACCATGGAATATTAGTGTTTAAATCTTTATATTATATTCTTACACTGTCCAGGACATTGAGTTCTACCTGGATTCTATCATCTTGGAAACTTTGATATATATATATATATATATATATATATGTATGTGTATGTGTGTATGTATATATATATATATATATATATATATATATATATATATATATATATATGTATGTATATATGTATGTGTATGTATGTATGTATATTTATATATTTTATATATATATGCGTGTGTGTGTGTATTAACCACTAATATTATCTCTCTCTCTCTCTTTCTCTCTCTCTCTCTCTCTCTCTCTATATATATATATATATATATATATATATATATATATATATATATGCATGAATGAATAAAGACAAAAGGAAATCTTATTTCAGCCGACGCGTTGTGTCCTCTGACGGATATTATTAAGGCAGAGGTGAGGATTTCATTTCGCCACAAGTATGTATAAATCAGTTATGTGCCATCCATGATAGACGCCCACGCAATCATGTATCATTCAAGGCAGAATTTTTCCCGGAGTCGGTTGCCATTTCTTTCGTCGGTAGATCAGTTGCCATCCATGGTGAGATTTGAATCAGAAAGTCAGAAAGCGAACGTTCTAAACGATACCCAACAACCCCACAGCTATTTACCCATAGCTGTGGGGTGGGTTGCGGGGCGTTGAGAAGAAGAGAATTCATACCTTCTCAATGTGATGGATTCGACTGCTGGATTTTGAACTCGTCTTCGCTTCTTCAATCTGAGCTGATATCCATTACCCCCCTGTATTTATAACCAAAAGTAAATATATATATATATATATATATATATATATATATATATATATATATATATATGAGAATATATATAGAAAATAGGAAGGAACTGGTTAGGTAAATAATCCAAAGAATTTTTGTTATTATTTTAAAAAAAAATAGTGCTCGATACAAATGTAGAGCATAAATATAATTATTTATTTAAAAATATGATTCCAACACGCTACATAAGATTCCAACACGCTACATGAGAACACAGAAGAATCATATTTTTAAATAAATAATTATATATATATATATATATGTAAAATGTCCACTTTTATACCTTCTTTTACATACGCTCTGTCTCTGATATTGAGCACTTTATTCCATAAATACAGCACACCTTAAGACTATATTTCTTCATTCATATATATATATATATATATCTGAGGATACCCGTCTACTAGTGTGGATAGCCAATCCCTCGTGGTATGGTTTTCAGGTACTTTTCAAATGTGCTGCATGCTGGGATGTCCTTCCCGACGAATCGACCATGGTTAGATTCGGACCCGGGTCTTATGGTCAAAAAATCTTGCCAAACAAGAAAGTTGCCCTTTTCAATGGCCGGTGAACCGACGAATCAGAAATTAGCGAGAATGAGATATTTCCCACAAATAGCAGTGCAAAGATATGGCTCAAGGACAATAAAAGAACAGGACTTAAAGAGAGAGATGTTGATAATTGACATTGCGTTTAATTTTAAGATTGTAGTTGACAAGAAAGTAAGGAAGCGGAAGAGAGTTCCACATGTGAAGAGTGCGAGAGAAGAAAATATTCGAATAGAATTTACAGCACACTTAACAATTTCGCTATTTAAATTGATGAGACTTAGCCGCAAATCTATTAGCACGTGTAATAAGGAACAGTTTCTATAAGGGCTGATGCTTCTACGGACGTTAGTGATCATGAGAAGAAAGCCACTGGACGCCCGGCCTGATTCAAAGCAGCAGGTATTACCATATCAGAAGTGACCGTCTCGATTATTAAGGGGACATTTTCTTTAATAGCAGGAAGCTGGTTGGTTGCTTCGTTTGGTTTGTTTTACGGTATATCAACCTGAATGGGTTATTTAATGCCAAGATTTTTATTTACCCTATTTACATTATTCGGACTATTATCATAATCTTTCTCGCCATATTTATTACAACGTTTCGGCCGTTGTTCGCTCCGGACTTCTTCAGATGGTTACAATGTCGAACTGAATCCTTCACTGGGGTAGACTGTCCTAGATCCACGTACCATGTTTTAATGGATGTCAGTTATCAGTAATCTCCAGTTAATTCCCCTCACCAAGTTATCCACTGCCTTAACCGGGTATTGAACTCACACTTTTCACTTCTTAAGGACACATGGCATAGTGGATAAAGGCGTTAGTTAGATCGAGTGACAGGACCCAAAAGAGTGTGAGTTCAATACCCGGTAAAGTGAGTTAAGGCAGTGGAGAGCTTTCAAAGGGGAATTAACAGGAAAAAACTGATAACTGACATCCATTAAGACATGGCACGTGGAAATAGAACACTCTATTGTTTACTATATTTATGTCTAAGAGATACAGCGGTTTTCTTTCTATGTTTTCCACCAAATATCATTTGTGTGTTTCGGGGATTTAAGATTGTCTAAACTTATAATGAATCTCAGTAGGACCACAAATATTTTTCCCGTCCTGGGTAAGACGATAAACTACGTCCGCATCCTGGGTAAGAAGATATACTACGTCTAAAAGCAAAGCCTCTTATCAAGAAGTTTCTCTATATTGATGGTGTTACAAGATTCACCATGACCCGGGTGGTAGGGCTTGAAACGGGCCCAGCTATGGGCAAATAGCTAAACCCTAACTGGAGTCAAAAAAATATGAAAATGTAAAAATAGGTTTTAATACATATTAATACATTTCTGTAAATAAACCAATTATTGTAAATAAATTACCAGCAAAAATTAAATAAAAAATAAAAAAATTGTAACCAGCAATATTATTTTTGAATGAAAAAATATTACTAGGAATACATTTGTGAAGGAAAATATATTAAAAAGAAAATAAATTTCAAAGAAAAAAATTACTAGCAATATATTCTTGAAGGAAAAAAATGTTATCAGTAATACAAATTAGAAGAAAAAATATTACATGTAATACATAACTAAAGGAAAAAATATGAACAGAAGTACATTTAGAAGAAAAAATATGTTGATATGCCGTAAAACAAAAGAAAGCAAAACAAACCAGCAATATAAATCTTGCTGGCATTAAATAAGCCATTGAGGTTGATATGCCGTAAAACAAAAGAAAGTAAACCAACCAGCAATAAAAACCTTGTCGGCATTAAATAACCCATTGAGGTTGATAGGCCGTAAAACAAAAGAAATTAAACCAAACCAGCAATAAAAAACTTCTCGGCATTAAATAACCCATTGAAGTTGATATGCCGTAAAACAAAAGAAAGTAAACGAAACCAGCAATAAAAATCTTGTCGGCAATAAATAACCCATTGAGTTTGATATGCCGTAAAACAAAAGAAAGTAAATGAAACCAGCAATAAAAAACTTTTTGGCATTAAATAACCCATTGAGGTTGCTATGCCATAAAACAAAAGAAAGTAAACCAAACCAGCAAAAAAAAATCTTGTCGGCATTAAATAACCTATTTAGTTCGATATGCCGTAAAACAAAAGAAAGTAAACGAAACCAGCAATAAAAAACTTTTTGGCATTAAATAACCCATTGAGGTTGATATGCCGTAAAAGAAAAGAAAGTAAACGAAAGCAGCAATAAAAATATTGTTGGCATTAAATAAACCATTGAGGTTGATATGCCGTAAAACAAAAGGAAGTAAACGAAACCAGCAATAAAAATCTTGTTGGCATTAAATAACCCATTGAGGTTGATATGCCGTAAAACAAAAGAAAGCAAAACAAACCAGCAATAAAAACGTTGTCGGCATTAAATAAGCCATTGAGGTTGATAGGCCGTAAAACAAAAGAAATTAAACCAAACCAGCAATAAAAAACTTGTCGGCATTAAATAACCCATTGAAGTTGATATGCCGTAAAACAAAAGAAAGTAAACGAAACCAGCAATAAAAATCTTGTCGGCAATAAATAACCCATTGAGGTTGATATACCGTAAAACAAAAGAAAGTAAATGAAACCAGCAATAAAAAACTTTTTGGCATTAAATAACCCATTGAGGTTGCTATGCCATAAAACAAAAGAAAGTAAACGAAACCAGCAAAAAAAAATCTTGTCGGCATTAAATAACCTATTTAGTTTGATATGCCGTAAAACAAAAGAAAGTAAACGAAACCACCATTAAAAAACTTTTTGGCATTAAATAAACCATTGAGGTTGATATGCCGTAAAAGAAAAGAAAGTAAACGAAAGCAGCAATAAAAATATTGTTGGCATTAAATAAACCATTGAGGTTGATATGCCGTAAAACAAAAGGAAGTAAACGAAACCAGCAATAAAAATATTGTTGCAATTAAATAACCCATTGAAGTTGATATGCCGTAAAACAAAAGAAAGTAAACGAAACCAGCAATAAAAATCTTGTCGGCAATAAATAACCCAATGACGTTGATATGGGGTAAAAATAAAGAAAGTAAACCAAACCAGCAATAAAAATCTTGTTGGCATTAAATAACCCACTGAGGTTGATATGCCATAAAACAAAAGAAAGTAAACCAAACCAGCAATAAAAATTTTGTCGGCATTAAATAACCTATTTAGTTTGATATGCCGTAAAACAAAAGAAAGTAAACGAAACCACCAATAAAAATCTTGTTGGCATTAAATAACCCAGTGAGGTTGATATGCCGTAAAAGAAAAGAAAGTAAACGAAAGCAGCAATAAAAATATTGTTGGCATTAAATAAACCATTGAGGTTGATATGCCGTAAAACAAAAGAAATTAAACCAAACCAGCAATAAAAATATTGTTGCAATAAAATAACCCATTGAGGTTGATATGCCGTAAAACAAAAGAAAGTAAACCAACCAGCCATTAAAAATCTTGTCGGCATTAAATAACCCATTGAGTTTGATAGGCCGTAAAAGAAAAGAAAATAAACCAAATCAGCAAAAAAAACTTGTCGGCATTAAATAACCCATTGAAGTTGATATCCCGTAAAACAAAAGAAAGTAAACGAAACCAGCAATAAAAATGTTGTCGGCATTAAATAACCCACTGAGGTTGATATGCCGAAAAACTAAAGAAAGTAAAGCAAACCAGGAATAAAAATCTTGTTGGCATTAAATAAACTATTTAGTTTGATATGCCGTAAAACAAAAGAAAGTAAACAAAACCATCAATAAAAAAAAATTTTGGCATTAAATAACCCATTGATGTTGATATGCCGTAAAACAAAAGAAAGTAAACGAAAGCAGCAATAAAAATATTGTTGGCATTAAATAACCCATTGAGGTTGATATGCCGTAAAACAAAATGAAGTAAACGAAACCAGCAATAAAAATCTTGATGGCATAAAATAACCCATTGAGGTTGATATGCCGTAAAACAAAAGAAAGCAAACGAAACCAGCAATAAAAATCATATCGGCATTAAATAACCCATTGAGGTTGATATGCCGTAAAACCAAAGAAAGTAAACCAAAACAGCAATAAAAATCTTGGCGGCATTAAATAACACATTGAGTTTGATATACAGTAAAACAAAAGAAAGCAAATCAAACTAGGAATAAAAATCTTAACGGCAATAAATAACCCATTGTGGTTGATATGCACTAAAACAAAAGAAAGTAAACGAAAGCAGCAATAAAAATTTTGTCGGCAATAAATAACCCAATGAGTTTGATATGGGGTAAAACAAAAGAAAGTAAACGAAACCAGCAATAAAAAACTTTTAGGCATTAAATAAACCATTGAGGTTGATATGCCGTAAAACAAAAGAAAGTTAACCAAACCAGCAATAAAAATATTGTTGGCATTAAATAACCCATTGAGGTTGATATGGGGTAAAACCAAAGAAAGTAAACGAAACCAGCAATAAAAATCTTGTCGGTATTAAATAACCAATTGAGGTCGATATGCCGTAAAACAAAAGAAAGTAAAAAAAAACAGCAATAAAAATCTTGTCGGCATTAAATAAACCAATGAGGTTGATATGCCGTAAAAGAAAAGAAAGTAAACCAAACCAGCAATAAAAATCATGTCGGCATTAAATAAGCCATTGAGTTTGATATGCCGTAAAACAAAAGAAAGTAAACGAAACCAGCAATAAAAATCTTGTTGGCATTAAATAACCCATTGAGTTAGATATACCGTAAAACAAAAGAAAGTAAACCAAAACAGCAATAAAAATCTTGGCGGCATTAAATAACCCATTGAGTTTCATATGCCGTAAAACAAAAGAAAGTAAACCAAACCAGCAATAAAAAACTTGTCGGCATTAAATAACCCATTGACGTTGATATACAGTAAAACAAACGAAAGCAAATCAAACTAGCAATAAAAATCTTATCGGCAATAAATAACCCATTCAGCTTGATATGCCGTAAAATAAAAGAAAGTAAACGAAATCAGCAATAAAAATCTTGTCGGCATTAAATAACCCAATAAGGTTGATATGCCGGAAACAAAAGAAAGTAAACCATACCAATAATAAAAATTTTGTTAGCATTAAATAACCCATAGAGGTTGATATGCCGTAAAACGAAAGAAACTAAACGAAACCAGCAATAAAAATCTTGTTGGCATTAAATAACCCATTGAGGTTAATATGCCGTAAAAGAAAAGAAAGTAAACGAAACCAGCAATAAATATCTTGTTGGCATTAAATAACCCATTGAGGTTGATATGCTGTAAAACAAAAGAAAGTAAACCAAACCAGCCATTAAAAATCTTGTCGGCATTAAATAACACATTGAGGTTGATATCCCGTAAAACAAAAGAAAGTAAACCAAACCAGAAATAAAAATCTTTTAGCATTAATAACCCATTGAGGTTGATATGCCATAAAACAAAAGAAAGTAAACCAAACCAGCAATAAAAATCTTTTGGCATTAAATAACCTACTTAGTTTGATATGCCGTAAAACAAAAGAAAGTAAACGAAACCAGCAATAAAAATCTTGTTGGAATTAAATAACCCACTGAGGTTGAGATGCCGTAAAACAAAAGAAAGTAAACGAAACCAGCAAAAAAAAATCTTGTCGGCATTAAATAACCCATTGAGGTTTATATACCGTAAAACAAAATAAAGTAAACCAAACCAGCCATTAAAAATCTTGTCGGCATTAAATAACACATTGAGGTTGATATGCCGTAAAACAAAAGAAAGTAAACCAAACCAGCAATAAAAATCTTGTTGGCATTAAATAACCCATTGAGGTTGAAATGGCGTAAAACAAAACAAAAAAACCAAACCAGCCATTAAAAATCTTGTCGGCATTAAATAACCTACAGAGTTTGATATGACGTAAAACGAAAGAAATTAAACGAAACCAGCAACAAAAATCTTGTTTGCATTAAATAAACCATTGAGTTTGATATGCCGTAAAAGAAAATAAACTAAACGAAACCAGCAATAAAAATATTGTTGGCATTAAATAACCCATTGAGGTTGATATGCCGTAAAAGAAAAGAAAGTAAACGAAACCAGCAATAAAAATCTTGTCGGCATTAAATAACCCATAGAGGTTGATATGCCGTAAAAGGAAAGAAATAAACGAAACCAGCAATAAAAATCTTGTTGGCATTAAATAACCCATTGAGGTTGATATGCCGTAAAAGAAAAGAAAGTAAACGAAACCAGCAATAAAAATCTTGTTGGCATTAAATAACCCATTGAGGTTGATATGCCGTAAAACAAAAGAAAGTAAACCAAACTAGCAATAAAAATCTTGTCGGCATTAAATAACCCATTGAGGTTGATATGCCGTAAAAAAAAACAAAGTAAACCAAAGCAGCCATTAAAAATCTTGTCGGCATAAAATAACCCATAGAGGTTGATATGCCGTAAAACGAAAGAAAGTAAACCAAACAAGCATTAAAAATCTTTCGGCATTAAATAATCTATTTAGTTTGATATGCCGTAAAACAAAAGAAAGTAAACGAAACCAGCAATAAAAATCTTGTTGGTATTAAATAACCCACTGAGGTTGATATGCCGTAAAACAAAAGAAAGTAAACGAAACCAGCGAAAAAAATCTTGTCGGCATTAAATAACCCATTGAGGTTTATATGCCGTAAAACAAAAGAAAGTAAACGAAACCAGCAATAAAAATCTTGTCGGCATTAAATAACACATTGAGATTCATATGCCGTAAAACAAAAGAAATTAAACGAAACCAGCAATAAAAATCTTGTCGTCATTAAATAACCCACTGAGGTTGATATGCCGTAAAACAAAAGAAAGTAAAACAACCCAGCAATAAAAAAACTTTTGGCATTAAATAACCCGTTGATGTTGATATGCCGTAAAACAAAAGAAATAAAACAAACCCGCTATAAAAATCGTGTTGGCATTAAATAACCCATTGAGGTTGATATGCCGTAAAACAAAAGAAAGTAAACAGAAACTAGCAATAAAAATCTTGTTGGCATTAAATAACCCATTGAGGTTGAAATGCCGTAAAACAAAAGAAAGATAACGAAACCAGCAATGAAAATCTGGTCGGCATTAAATAACCCATTGAGGTTCATATGCAGTAAAACAAAAGAAAGTAAACGAAATCAGCAATAAAAATCTTGTTGGCATTAAATAACCCATTGAGGTTGATATGCCCTAAAACAAAAGAAAGTAAACGAAACCAGCAATAAAAATCTTGTTGGCATTAAATAACCCATTGAGGTTGATATGCCGTAAAACAAAAAAAGTAAACCAAACCAGCAATAAAAATCTTGTTGGCATTAAATAACCCATTGAGGTTGATATGTCGTAAAACAAAAGAAAGTAAACGAAACCAGCAAAAAAAATTTTCTCGGCATTAAATAACCCATTCAGGTTTATATGCCGGAAAACAAATAAAGTAAACCAAAGCATCCATTAAAAATCTTGCCGGCATTAAATAAGACATAGAGGTTGATATGCCGTAAAACAAAAGAAATTGAACCAAACCAGCAATAAAAATCTCGTCGGGATTAAATAACCCATTGAGATTCATATGCCGTAAAACAAAAGAAAGTAAACGAAACCAGCAATAAAAACCTTGTTGGCATTAAATAACACATTGAGGTTGATATGACGTAAAACAAAAGAAAGTAAACCAAACCAGCAATAAAAATCTTGTCGGCATTAAATAACCCACTGAGGTTGATATGCCGTAAAACAAAAGAAAGTAAACGAAACCAAGCAATAAAAATCTTGTCGCCATTAAATAAACCATTGAGGTTGATATGCCGTAAAAGAAAAGAAGTAAACCAAACCAGCAATAAAAATCTTGTTGGCAGTAAATAACCCATTGAGGTTGATATGCCGTAAAACAAAAGAAATTAAACCAAACCAACAATAAAAATCTTGTTGGCATTAAATAACCCACTGAGGTTGATATGCCGTAAAACAAAAGAAAGTAAACGGAACCAGCAATAAAAATCCTGTTGGCATTATATAACCCACTGAGGTTGATATGCCGTAAAACAAAAGAAAGTAAACGAAACCAGCAAAAAAAATCTTGTCGGCATTAAAAAACCCATTGAAGTTTATATGCCGTAAAACAAAAGAAATAAACCAAACCAGCCATTAAAAATCTTGTCGGCATTAAAAAACCCATTGAAGTTCATATGCCGTAAAACAAAAGAAATTAAAACAAACCAGCAATAAAAATCTTGTCGTCATTAAATAACCCACTGAGGTTGATATGCCGTAAAACAAAAGAAAGTAAACCAACCCAGCAATAAAAAAACTTTTGGCATTAAATAACTCGTTGATGTTGATATGCCGTAAAACAAAAGAATAAAACAAACCAGCTATAAAAATCGTGTTGGCATTAAATAACCCATTGAGGTTGATATGCCGTAAAACAAAAGAAAGTAAACCAAACTAGCAATAAAAATCTTGTTGGCATTAAATAACCCATTGAGGTTAAAATGCCGTAAAACAAAAGAAAGAAAACGAAACCAGCAATGAAAATCTGGTCGGCATTAAATAACCCATTGAGGTTCATATGTAGTAAAACAAAAGAAAGGAAACGAAACCAGCAATAAAAATCTTGTTGGCATTAAATAACCCATTGAGGTTGATATGTCGCAAAACAAAAGAAAGTAAACGAAACGAGCAAAAAAAATTTTCTCGGCATTAAATAACCCATTCAGGTTTATATGCCGTAAAACAAATAAAGTAAACCAAAGCATCCATTAAAAATCTTGCCGGCATTAAATAAGACATAGAGGTTGATATGCCGTAAAACAAAAGAAATTGAACCAAACCAGCAATAAAAATCTCGTCGGGATTAAATAACCCATTGAGATTCATATGCCGTAAAACAAAAGAAAGTAAACGAAACCAGCAATAAAAACCTTGTTGGCATTAAATAACCCATTGAGGTTGATATGCCGTAAAACAAAAAAAGTAAACCAAACCAGCAATAAAAATCTTGTCGGCATTAAATAACCCACTGAGGTTGATATGCCGTAAAACAAAAGAAATTAAACCAAACCAGCAATAAAAATCTTGTCGGCATTAAATAAACCATTGAGGTTGATATGCCGTAAAACAAAAGAAAGTAAACCAAACCAGCCATTAAAAATCTTGTCGGCATTAAATAACACATTGAGGTTGATATGCCGTAAAACAAAAGAAAGTAAACGAAACCAGCAATAAAAATCTTGTTGGCATTGAATAACCCATTGAGGTTGATATACCGTAAAACAAAAGAAAGTAAACGAAACCAGCAAAAAAAATCTTGTCGGCATTAAATAATCCATTGAGGTTGAAACGCCGTAAAACAAAAGACATTGAACCAAACCAGCAATAAAAATCTTGTTGGCATTAATAACCCACTGAGGTTGATATGCCGTAAAACAAAACAAATAAACGAAACCAGCACTAAAAATCTTGTCGCCATTAAATAAACCATTGAGGTTGATATGCCGTAAAACGAAAGAAAGTAAACGAAACCAGCAATAAAAATCTTGTTGGCAATAAATAACACTTTGAGGTTGATATGCCTTAAAACAAAAGAAATAACCCAAACCAGCAACAAAAATCTTGTTGGCATTAAATAAACCATTGTGGTTGATATGCCGTAAAACAAAATAAAGTAAACCAAAGTAGCAATAAAATTTCTTGTCGACATTAAAGAACCCATTGATGTTGATATGCCGTAAACCAAAACAAATTAAAGCAAACCAGCATTAAAAATATTGTCCGCATTAAATAACACTTTGAAGTTAACATACCGTAAAACAACATAACACAAAGCAAACTAGCAATACAGCTCTTGTCGGAATTAAATAACCCATGGAGGCTTATATGCCGTAAAACAAAAAAAAGTAAACGAAACCAGCAATAAAAATCTTGTTGGCATTAAATAACCCATTGTGGTTGATATGCCGTAAAGCAAAAGAAAGCAAACCAAACCAGCCATTAAAAATCTTGTCGGCATTAAATAACCCATTGAGGTTGATATGCCGTAAAAAAAAAGAAAGTAAACGAAACCAGCAATAAAAATCTGGTCGGCATTAAATAACCTATTCAGGTTGATATGCCGTAAAACAAAATAAATAAACGAAACCAGTAATAAAATCTTCTCCGCATTAAATAACCCATTGAGGTTGATATGCCGTAAAACAAAAGAAAGTAAACCAAACCAGCAATAAAAAACTTGTTGGCATTAATAACCCATTGAGGTTTATATGCCGTAAAACAAAACAAATAAACGAAACCAGTATAAAAATCTTGTCGCCATTAAATAAACCATTGAGGTTGATATGCCATAAAAGAAAAGAAGTAAACCAAACCAGCAATAAAAATCTTGTTGGCATTAATAACCCATTGAGGTTGATATGCCGTAAAACAAAACAAATAAACGAAACCAGCACTAAAAATCTTCTCGGCATTAAATAACCCATTGAGGTTGATATGCCGTAAAACAAAAGAAAGTAAACCAAACCAGCAATAAAAATCTTGTCGGCATTAAATAACCCATTCAGGTTGATATGCCCTAAAAGAAAAGAAAGTAAACGAAACCAGCAATAAAAACCTTGTTGGCATTAAATAACCCATTGAGGTTTATATGCCGGAAAACAAAAGAAAGTAAACCAAACCAGCCATTAAAAATCTTGTCGACATTAAATAACCCATTGAGGTTGATATGCCGTAAAACAAAAGAAAGTAAACCAAACCAGCAATAAAAATCTTGTTGGAATTAAATAACTCATTGAGGTTGATATGCCGTTAAACAAAAGAAAGTTAACGAAACCAGCAAGAATAATCTTGTCGGCATTAAATAACCCATTGAGGTTGATATGCCATAAAACAAAAGAAAGTAAACCAAAGAAGCAATAAAAATCTGGTCGGCATTAAATAACCCATTGAGGTTGATATGCCGTAAAACAAAAGAACGTAAACGAAACCAGCAATAAAATCTTGTTGGCATTAAATAACCCATTGTGGTTGATATGCCGTAAAACAAAAGAAAGGAAACCAAACCAGCATTAAAAATCTTGCTGGCATTAAATAACACATTGAGGTTGATATCCCGTAAAGCAAAAGAAAGTAAACGGAACCAGCAATAAAAATCTTGTCGACATTAAATAACCCATAGAGGTTGATATGCCCTCAAACAAAAGAATGTAAACGAAACCAGCATGAAAAATCTTGTTGGCATTAAATAACCCATTCAGGTTAATATGCCGTAAAACAAAAGAAAGAAAACCAAACCAGCAATAAAAATCTTGTTGGCATTAAATAAAACATTGAGGTTGATATGCCGTAAAGCAAAAGAAAGTAAATCAAATCAGCACTAAAAATCTTGTCGGCATTAAATAACCCATTGAGGTTTATATGCCGTAAAACAAAAGAAATTAAACCAAACCAACTATTAAAAATCTTGTCGGCATTAAATAACCCATTGAAGTTGATATGCCGTAAAAAAAAGAAAGTAAACGAAACCAGGAATAAAAATCTGGTCGGCATTAAATATCCCATTGAAGTTGATATGCTGCAAAACAAAAGAAAGTAAATGAAACCGGCAATAAAAATCTTTTTGGCATTAAATAACCCATTGAGGTTGATATGCCGTAATACAAAAGAAAGTAAACCAAACCAGCAATAAAAATCTTGTTTGCATTAAATAACTCATTCAGGTTGATATGCCGTAAAACAAAAGAATGAAATCAAACCAGCAATAAAAATCTTGTCGGCATGAAATAACCCATTGAGGTTGATATGCCTTAAAACAAAAGAAATAACCCAAACCAGCAACAAAAATCTTGTTGGCATTAAATAAACCATTGAGGTTGATATGCCGTAAAACAAAATAAAGTAAACCAAAGTAGCAATAAAATTTCTTGTCGACATTAAAGAACCCATTGATGTTGATATGCCGTAAACCAAAACAAATTAAAGCAAACCAGCATTAAAAATATTGTCCGCATTAAATAACACTTTGAAGTTAACATACCGTAAAACAACATAACACAAAGCAAACTAGCAATACAGCTCTTGTCGGAATTAAATAACCCATGGAGGCTTATATGCCGTAAAACAAAAAAAAGTAAACGAAACCAGCAATAAAAATCTTGTTGGCATTAAATAACCCATGAAGGCTTATATGCCGTAAAAGAAAAGAAATTAAAGGAAATCCAGAAATAAAAATCTTGTCGGAATTAAATAACCCATGGAGGCTTATATGCCGTAAAACAAAAAAAAGTAAACGAAACCAGCAATAAAAATCTTGTCGGAATTAAATAACCCATGGAGGCTTATATGCCGTAAAAGAAAAGAAATTAAAGGAAATCCAGAAATAAAAATCTTGTCGGAATTAAATAACCCATGGAGGCTTATACGCCGTAAAACAAAAAAAAGTAAACGAAACCAGCAATAAAAATCTTGTTGGCATTAAATAACCCATTGTGGTTGATATGCCGTAAAACAAAAGAAATAAACGAAAACAGCAATAAAATCTTCTCGGCATTAAATAATTCATTGAGGTTGATATGCCGTAAAACAAAAGAAAGTTAAGGAAACAAGCAATAAAAATCTTGTCAACATTAAATAACACATTGAGGTTTATATGCCGTAAAACAAAAGAAAGTAAACCAAACCAGCCATTAAAAATCTTGTCGGCATTAAATAACCCATTGAGGTTGATATGCCGTAAAACAAAAGAACGTAAACGAAACCAGCAATAAAATCTTCTCGGCATTAAATAAACCATTGAGGTTGTTATGCCGTAAAACAAAAGAAAGTAAACGAAACCAGCATTAAAAATCTTGTTGGCATTAAATAACCCATTCAGGTTAATATGCCGTAAAACAAAAGAAAGTAAACCAAACCAGCAATAAAAATCTTGTTGACATTAAATAACACATTGAGGTTGATATGCCGTAAAGCAAAAGAAAGTAAACGGAACCAGCAATAAAAATCTTGTCGGCATTAAATAACCCATTGAGGTTTATATGCCGTAAAACAAAAGAAAGTAAACCAAACCAGCAATAAAAATCTTGTTGGCATTAAATAACTCATTGAGGTTGATATGCCGTTAAACAAAAGAAAGTTAACGAAACCAGCAAGAATAATCTTGTCGGCATTAAATAACCCATTGAGGTTGATATGCCGTAAAACAAAAGAAAGTAAACCAAACCAGCAATAAAAATCTGGTCGGCATTAAATATCCCATTGAGGTTGATATGCCGTAAAACAAAAGAACGTAAACGAAACCAGCAATAAAATCTTCTCGGCATTAAATAACCCATTGAGGTTGATATGCCCGAAAACAAAAGAAAGTAAACGAAACCAGCATTAAAAATCTTGTTGGCATAAAATAACCCATTCAGGTTAATATGACGTAAAACAAAAGAAAGTAAACCAAACCAGCAATAAAAATCTTCTTGGCATTAAATAACACATTGAGGTTGATATGCCGTAAAGCAAAAGAAAGTAAACCAAATCAGCACTAAAAATCTTGTAGGCATTAAATAACCCATTGAGGTTTATATGCCGTAAAACAAAAGAAATTAAACCAAACCAGCCATTCAAAATCTTGTCGGCATTAAATAACCCATTTTGGTTGATATGCCGTAAAAAAAAGGAAGCAAACGAAACCAGCAATAAAAATCTGGTCGGCATTAAATAACCCATTGAGGTTGATATGCCGTAAAACAAAATAAATAAACGAAACCAGTAATAAAATCTTCCCGGCATTAAATAACCCATTGAGGTTGATATGCCGTAAAACAAAAGAAAGTAAATGAAACCAGCAATAGAAAATCTTGTCGGCATTAAATAACCCATTGAGGCCGATATGCCGTAATACAAAAGAAAGTAAACCAAACCAGCAATAAAAATCTTGTTGTCATTAATAATCCAGTGAGGTTGATATGCCGTAAAACAAAACAAATAAACGAAAACAGCAATAAAAATCTTGTCGGTATTAAATAACCCATTGACGTTTATATGCCGTTAAAGAAAAGAAAGTATCCCAAACCTGTTATTAAAAATCTTGTCGGCATTAAATAACCCATTGAGGTTGATATGCCGTAAAAGAAAAGAAAGTAAACCAAACCAGTCATTAAAAATCTTGTCGGCATTAAAAAAAGCATTTAGATTGATATGCCGTAAAAAAATGAATTAAATCAAACCAGCAATAAAAATCTTGTCGGCATTAAATAACCCATTGAGGTTGATATGCCTTAAAACAAAAAAAATAAACCAAACCAGCAACAAAAATCTTGTTGGCATTAAATAAACCACTAAGGTTGATATGCCGTAAAACCAAAGAAAGTAAACCAAAGTAGCAATAAATTTTCTTGTCGGCATTAAAGAACCCATTGATGTAGATATGCCGTAAGCCAAAACAAATTAAAGCAAACCAGCATTAAAAATATTGTCCGCATTAAATAACACTTTGAGGTTAACATACCGTAAAACAACATAACACAAAGCAAACTAGCAATACAGCTCTTGTCGGAATTAAATAACCCATGGAGGCTTATATGCCGTAAAACAAAAGAAAGTAAACGAAACCAGCAATAAAAATCTTGTTGGCATTAAATAACCCATGAAGGCTTATATGCCGTAAAAGAAAAGAAATTAAAGGAAATCCAGAAATAAAAATATTGTCGGCATTAAATAACCCATTGAGGTTGATATGCCGTAAAACAAAAGAAAGTAAACGAAACCAGCAATAAAATCTTCTCGGCATTAAATAACCCATTGAGGTTGATATGCCCTAAAACAAAAGAAAGTAAACGAAACCAGCAATAAATATCTGGTCGGCATTAAATAACCCATTGAGGTTGATATGCCGTAAAACAAAATAAATAAACGAAACCAGTAATAAAATCTTCTCGGCATTAAATATCCCATTGAGGTTGATATGCCGCAAAACAAAAGAAAATAAATGAAACCAGCAATAAAAATCTTTTTGGCATTAAATAAGCCATTGAGGTTGATATGCCGTAATACAAAATAAAGTAAACCAAACCAGCAATAAAAATCTCGTTGGCATTAAATAACACATTGAGGTTGATATGCCGTAAAGCAAAAGAAAGTAAACGAAACCAGCTATAAAAATCTTGTCGGCATTAAATAACCCATTGAGGTTTATATGCCGTAAAACTAAAGAAAGTAAAATAAACAAGCCATTAAAAATCTTGTCGGCATTAAATAACCCATTGAAGTTGATATGCCGTAAAAAAAATAAAGTAAACGAAATCAGCAATAAAAATCTGGTCGGCATTAAATAACCCATTGTGGTTGATATGCCGTAAATCAAAAGAAAGTAAACGAAACCAGCATTAAAAATCTTGTTGGCATTAAATAACCCATTCAGGTTAATATGCCGTAAAACAAAAGAAAGTAAACCAAACCAGCAAAAAAATCTTGTTGGCATTAAATAAAATATTGAGGTTGATATGCCGTAAAGCAAAAGAAAGTAAACCAAATCAGCAATAAAAATCTTGTCGGCATTAAATAACCCATTGAGGTTTATATGCCGTAAAACAAAAGAAAGTAAACCAAACAAGCCATTAAATTCATGTCGGCATTAAAAACTCATTGAGGTTGATATGCCGTAAAAAAAAGAAATTAAACGAAACCAGCAATAAAAATCTGGTCGGCATTAAATAACCCATTAAGGTTGATATACCGTAAAACAAAATAAATAAAAGAAACCAGCAATAAAATCTTCTCGGCATTAAATAACCCATTGAGTTTGATATGCCCTAAAACAAAAGAAATTAAATGAAACCAGCAATAAAAATTTTGTTGGCATTAAATAACCCATTGAGGTTGATATGCCGTAAAACAAAAGAAAGTAAACCAAACCAGCAATAAAAATCTTGTTGGCATTAATAAACCAATGAGGTTGATATGCCGTAAACCAAAAAAAATAAAGGAAACCAGCAATAAAAATCTTGTCAGCATTAAATTACACATTGAGGTTTATATGCCGTAAAACAAAAGAAATACACCAAACCAGCCATTAAAAATCTTGTCGGCATTAAATAACCCATTGAGGTTGATATGCCGTAAAACAAAATAAAGTAAACCAAACCAGCAATAAAAATCTTGTTGGCATTAAATTACTCATTGAGGTTGATATGCCGTAAACAAAAGAAAGTTACCGAAAACAGCAAGAATAATCTTGTCGGCATTAAATAACCCATTGAGTTTTATATGCCGTAAAACAAAAGCAAGTAAACCAAACCAGTAATTAAAAATCTTGTCGGCATTAAATAACCCATTGAGGTTGATATGCCGTAAAACAAAAGAAGTAAACCAAACCAGCAATAAAAATCTGGTCGGCATTAAATAACCCATTGAGGTTGATATGCCGTAAAACAAAAGAAAGTAAACGAAACCAGCATTAAAACTCTTGTTGGCATGAAATAACCCATTCAGTCTTATATGCCGTAAAACAAAAGAAAGTAAACCAAACCAGCAATAAAAAACTTGTCGGCATTAAATAACACATTGAGGTTGATATGACGTAAAACAAAATAAAGTAAATCAAAACCAGCAATAACAATATGGTCGGCATTAAATAACACATTGAGGTTGATATGCCGTAAAAGAAAAGAAAGTAAACCAAACCAGCAATAAAAATATGGTCGGCATTAAATAACAAGATGAGGTTGATATGCCGTAAAAGAAAAGAAAGTAAACGAAACCAGCAATAAAATCTTCTCGGCATTAAATAACCCACTGAGTTTGATGTGCTGTAAATCAATAGAAAGTAAACCAAACCAGCAATAAAAATCTTGTTGGCATTAAATAACACATTGAGGTTGATATGCCGAAAAACAAAAGAAAGTAAACCAAACCAGTCATTAAAAATCTTGTCGGCATTAAATAACCCATTGAGGTTGATATGCCTTAAAACAAAAGAAATAAACCAAACCAGCAACAAAACGTTGTTGGCATTAAATAAACCATTGAGGTTGATATGCCGTAAAACAAAAGAAAGTAAAACAAAGTAGCAATAAAAATCTTGTTGGCATTAAATATCCCATTGAAGTTGATATGCCGTAAAACAAAAGAAAGTAAACAAAACCAACAATGAAAATCTTGTTGGCATTAAATAACCCATTGACGTTGATATGCCGTAAAACAAAAGAAAGTAAACGAAACCAGCAATAGAAAATCTTGTCGGCATTAAATAACCCATTGAGGTTGATATGCCGTAAAACAAAAGAAAGTAAACCAAACAGCCATTAAAAATCTTGTTGGCATTAAATAACCCGTTGAGGTTTATATGCCGTAAAACAAAATAAAGTAAACCAAACCAGCAATAAAAATCTTGTTGGCATTAAATAACCCATTGTTGTCGATATGCCGTAAAAGAAAAGAAAGTAAAGGAAAGCAGTTATTAAAAATCATCTCGCCATGAAATAACCTATTGACGTTGATATGCCGTAAAACAAAAGAAAGTAAACCAAACCAGCAATAAAAATCTTGTTGGCATTTAATAACACATTGAGGTTGATATGCCGTAAAAGAAAAGAAAATAAACGAAACCAGCAATAAAAATCTTGTTGGCATTAATAACCCATTGAGTTTGATATGCAGTAAAACAAAAGAAAGTAAACGAAACCAAAAATAAAAATCTTGTCGGCATTAAATAACTTATTGACGTTTATATGCCGTATAAGAAAAGAATGTAAACCAAACCAGCCATTAAAAATCTTGTCGGCATTAAATAACCCATTGAGGTTGATATGCCGTAAAACAAAAGAAAGTAAACCAAACATGCAATAAAAATCTGGTGGGCATTAAATAACCCATTGAGATTGATATGCCGTAAAAGAAAAGAAAGTAAACGAAACGAGCAATAAAATCTTCTCGGCATTAAATACCCAATTGAGGTTCATATGCCATAAAAAAAAAAATTAAACGAAACCAGCAATAAAAATCTGGTCGGCATTAAATAACTCATTGAGTTTGATATGCAGTAAAAGAAAAGAAAGTAAACGAAACCAGCAATAAAATTTTCTCGGCATTAAATTACCCATTGAGGTTGATATGTCGTAAAACAAAAGAAAGTAAACGAAATCAGCAATAAAAATCTTGTCGGCATTAAATAACCCATTGAGGTTGATATGCCGTTATACAAAAGAAAGTAAACAAAACAAGCAATAAAAATATAGTCGGCATTGAATAACCCGATGAGGTTGATATGCCGTAAAACAAAAGAAAGTAAACGAAACCAGCAATAAAAATCTTGTAGGCATTAAATATCCCATTGAGTTTGATATGCTGTAAATCAAAAGACAGTAAACGAAACCAGCAATAAAAATCTTGTTGGCATTAAATAACCCATTGAGGTTGATATGCCGTAAAACACCAGAAAGTAAACCAAACAGCCATTAAAAATCTTGTTGGCATTAAATAACCCATTCAGGTTGATATGCCGTAAAACAAAAAAAGTAAACCAAACAGCAATAAAAATCTTGTTGGCATTAAATAACCCATTGAGATTGATATGCCGTAAAACAAAAGAAAGTAAACGAAACCAGCAATAAAATCTTCTCGGCATTAAATAACCAATTGAGGTTCATATGCCATAAAAAAAAAAAAAAATTAAACGAAACCAGCAATAAAAATCTGCTCGGCTTTAAATAACTCATTGAGTTTGATATGCAGTAAAAGAAAAGAAAGTAAACGAAACCAGCAATAAAAATTTCTCGGAATTAAATTACCCATTGAGGTTGATATGCCGTAAAACAAAAGAAAGTAAATGAAACCAGCAATAAAAATCTTGTTGGCATTAAATAACCCATTGAGGTTGATATGCCGTAAAACAAAAGAATGCAAACCCAACCAGCAATAAAAATCTTGCCGCATTAAATAACCCATTGAGGTTTATATGCCGTAAAACAAAAGAAAGTAAACCAAACCAAACATTCAAAATATGGTCGGCATTAAATAACACATTGAGGTTTATATGCCGGAAAACAAAAGAAAGTAAACCAAACCAGCCATTAAAAATCTTGTCGGCATTAAATAACCCATTGACGTTGATATGCCGTATAACAAAAGAAAGTAAACCAAACCAGCAATAAAAATATGGTCGGCATTGAATAACCCGATGAGGTTGATATGCCGTAAATCAAAAGAAAGTAAACGAAACCAGCAATAAAAATCTTGTTGGCATTAAATAACCCATTGAGGGTGATATGCCGTAAAACAAAAGAAAGTTAACGAAACAAGCAATAATAATCTTGTCGGCATTAAATAACCCATTGAAGTTGCTATGCCGTAAAACAAAAGAAAATAAACCAAACCAACAATAAAAAATCTTTTCGGCATTAAATAACCCATTGAGGTTGATATGCCGTAAAACAAAAGAAAGTTAAAGAGACCAGCAATAATAATCTTGTCGGCATTAAATAACCCATTGAGGTTGAGATGCCGTAAAACAAAAGAAAGGAAACGAAACCAGCAATAAAAATCTTGTTGGCATTAAATAACCCATTAAGGGTGATATGCCGAAAAACAAAAGAAAGTAAACCAAACCAACAATAAAAATCTTGTTGGCATTAAATAACCCATTGAGGTTGATATGCCGTAAAACAAAAGAAAGTAAACGAAACCAGCAATAGAAAATCTTGTCGGGATTAAATAACACATTGAGGTTGATATGCCGTAAAAGAAAAGAACGTAAACCAAACAGGCATTAAAAATCTTGTTGGCATTAAATAACCCGTTGAGGTTGAGATGCCGTAAAACAAAAGAAAGTAAACGAAACCAAGCAAAAAAAATCTTGTCGGCATTAAATAACCCATTGAGGTTGATGTGCCGTAAAACAAAAGAAAGTAAACCAAACCAGCCATTAAAAATCTTGTCGGCATTAAATAACCCATTGAGTTTGATATGCCGTAAAACAAAAGAAAATTAACGAAACCAGCAATAATAATCTTGTCGGCATTAAATAAGCCATTGAGGTTTATAAGCCGTAAAACAAAAGTAAGTAAACCAAACCAGCCATTAAAAATCTTGTCGGAATTAAATAAGCCATTGTGGTTGATATGCCGTAAAACGAAAAAAGTAAACCAAACCAGCAATAAAAATCTTGTTGGCATTAAATAACCCATTCAGGTTAACATGCCGTAAAACAAAAGAAAGTAAACCAAACCAGCAATAAAAATCTTCTCGGCATTAAATAACACATTGGGGGGGATGTGCCGTAAAGCAAAAGAAAATAAACCAAATCAGCAATAAAAATCTTGTCGGCATTAAATAACCCATTGATGCTTATATGCCGTAAAACAAAAGAAAGTAAACCAAACCAGCCATGAAAAATCTTGTCGGCATTACATAACCCATTGAGATTGATATGCCGTAAAAAAAAAGAAAGTAAACGAAACCAGCAGTAAAAATCTGGTCGGCATTAAATAACCAATTGAGATTGAGATGCCGTAAAACAAAATAAATAAACGAAACCAGTAATAAAATTTTCTCGGCATTAAATAACCCATTGAGGTTGATATGCCGTAAAACAAGAAAAGTAAACCAAACCAGCAATAAAAATCTTGTTGGCATTAATAACACATTGAGGTTGATATGCCGTAAAACAAAAGAAAGTAAACGAAACCAGGAATAAAAATCTTGTCGTCATTAAATAACCCATTGACGTTTATATGCTGGAAAAGAAAAGAAAGTAAACCAAACCAGTTATTAAAAATCTGGTGGGCATTAAATAACCCATTGAGGTTGATATGCCGTAAAACAAAAGAAAGTAAACGAAACCAGCAGTAAAAATCTTGTCGGCATTATATAACCCATCGAGGTTTATATGCCGTAAAACAAAAGAAAGTAAACCAAACCAACAATAAAAATCTTGTTGACATTAAATAACCCATTGAGGTTGATATGCCGTAAAACAAAAGAAGTAAACCAAACCAACAATAAAAATCTTGTTGGCATTAAATAACACATTGAGGTTGATATGCCGTAAAATAAAAAAAATTAAACTAAACCAACAATAAAAATCTTTTTGGCATTAAATAATCCATTGAGGGTCATATGCCCTAAAACAAAAGAAAGTAAACCAAACAAACAATAAAAATCTTGTCGGCATTAAATAACCCATTCAGGTTGATATGCCGTAAAGCAAAAGAAAGTAAACGAAACCAGCAATAAAAAACTTGTCTGCATTAAATAACCCATTGAAGTTTATATGCCGTAAAACAAAAGAAAGTAAACCAAACCAGTCATTAAAAACTTGTCTGCATTAAATAAACCATTGAGGTTGATATACCGTAAAAGAAAAGAAGTAAACCAAACCAGCAATAAAAATCTTGTTGGCATTAATAACCCATCGAGGTTGATATGCCGTAAAACAAAATAAATAAACGAAACCAGCAATAAAAATCTTGTCGGCATTAAATAACCCATTGAGGTTTATATTCCGGAAAACAAAAGAAAGTAAACCAAACCAGCCATTAAAAATCTTGTCGGCATTAAATAACCCATTGAGATTGATATGCCGTAAAACAAAAGAAAGTAAATGAAACCAGAAATAAAAATCTTGTTGGCATTAAATAACCCATTGAGGTTGATATGCCGTAAAACAAATGAAAGTAAACGAAACCAGCAATAGAAAATCTTGTCGGCATTAAATAACCCATTGAGGTTGAGATGCCGTAAAAGAAAAGAACGTAAACCAAACAGCCATAAAAATCTTGTTGGCATTAAATAACCCGTTGAGGTTGAGATGCCGTAAAACAAAAGAAATTAAACGAAACCAAGCAATAAAAATCTTGTCGCCATTAAATAAACCATTGAGGTTGATATGCCGTAAATGAAAAGAAGTAAACCAAACCAGCAACAAAAATCTTGTTGGCATTAATAACCCATTGAGGTTGATATGCCGTACAACAAAACAAATAAACGAAACAAGCAATAAAAATCTTGTCGGCATTAAATAACCCATTGAGGTTTACATGCCGTAAAACAAAAGAAAGTAAACCAAACCAGCCATTACAAATCTTGTGGGCATTAAATTGAGGTTGATATGCCGTAAAACAAAAGAAAGTAAACCAAACCTGCAATAAAAATCTTGTTGGCATTAATAACCCATTGAGGTTGATATGCCGTACAACAAAACAAATAAAGGAAACAAGCAATAAAAATCTTGTCGGCATTAAATAACCCATTGAGGTTTATATGCCGTAAAACAAAAGAAAGTAAACCAAACCAGCCATTACAAATCTTGTCGGCATTAAATAACCCATTGAGGTTGATATGCCGTAAAACAAAAGAAAGTAAACCAAACCTGCAATAAAAATCTTGTTGGCATTAAATAACCCATTGCGGTTGATATGCCGTAAAACAAAAGAAAATTAACGAAACCAGCAATAACAATCTTGTCGGCATTAAATAAGCCATTGAGGTTTATATGCCGTAAAACAAAAGAAAGTAAACCAAACCAGCCATTAAAAATCTTGTCGGCATTAAATAACCCATTGTGGTTGATATGCCGTAAAACAAAAAAAGTAAACCAAACCAGCAATAAAAATCTTGTTGGCATTAAATAACCCATTCAGGTTAACATGCCGTAAAACAAAAGAAAGTAAACCAAACCAGCAAGAAAAATCTTCTCGGCATTAAATAACACATTGAGGGGGATGTGCCGTAAAGCAAAAGAAAATAAACCAAATCAGCAATAAAAATCTTGTCGGCATTAAATAACCCATTGATGCTTATATGCCGTAAAACAAAAGAAATTAAACCAAACCAGCCATGAAAAATCTTGTCGGCATTACATAACCCATTGAGATTGATATGCCGTAAAAAAAAAGAAAGTAAACGAAACCAGCAGTAAAAATCTGGTCGGCATTAAATAACCAATTGAGATTGAGATGCCGTAAAACAAAATAAATAAACGAAACCAGTAATAAAATTTTCTCAGCATTAAATAACCCATTGAGGTTGATATGCCGTAAAACAAGAAAAGTAAACCAAACCAGCAATATAAATCTTGTTGGCATTAATAACACATTGAGGTTGATATGCCGTAAAACAAAAGAAAGTAAACGAAACCAGGAATAAATATCTTGTCGTCATTAAATAACCCATTGACGTTTATATGCTGGAAAAGAAAAGAAAGTAAACCAAACCAGTTATTAAAAATCTGGTGGGCATTAAATAACCCATTGAGGTTGATATGCCGTAAAACAAAAGAAAGTAAACGAAACCAGCAGTAAAAATCTTGTCGGCATTATATAACCCATCGAGGTTTATATGCCGTAAAACAAAAGAAAGTAAACCAAACCAACAATAAAAATCTTGTTGACATTAAATAACCCATTGAGATTGATATGCCGTAAAAAAAAAGAAAGTAAACGAAACCAGCAGTAAAAATCTGGTCGGCATTAAATAACCAATTGAGGTTGAGATGCCGTAAAACAAAAGAAAGTAAATGAAACCAGAAATAAAAATCTTGTTGGCATTAAATAACCCATTGAGGTTTATATGCCGTAAAACAAAAGAAAGTAAACCAAACCAGTTATTAAAAATCTTGTCGGGATTAAATAACACATTGAGGTTGATATGCCGTAAAACAAAAGAAAGTAAAACAAACAAGCAATAAAAATCTGGTCGGCATTAACTAACCCATTGAGGTTGATATGCCGGAAAACAAAAAAAGTAAACGAAACCAGCAATAAAATCTTCTTGGCATTAAATAACCCACTGAGGTTGATATGCCATAAAAAAAAAAAATAAACGAAACCAGCAATAAAAATCTGGTCGGTAATAAATAACTCATGGAGGTTGATATGCCGTAAAACAAAAGAAAGCAAACCAAACCAGCAATAAAAATCAAGTTTGGATTAAATAACCCATTGAGGTTTATATGCTGTAAAACAAAAGAAAGTAAACCAAACAGCCATTAAAAATCTTGTTGGCATTAAATAACCCGTTGATGCTGAGATGCCGTAAAACTAAAGAAAGTAAACGAAACCAAGCAATAAAAATCTTGTCGCCATTAAGTAAACCATTGAGGTTGATATCCCTTAAAAGAAAAGAAGTAAACCAAACCAGCAATAAAAATCTTGTTGGCATTAATAACCCATTCAGTTTGATATGCCGTAAAACAAAATAAAGTTAACGAAACCAGCAATAATAATCTTGTCGGCATTAAATTAGCCATTGAGGTTTATAAGCTGTAAAACCTAAGAAAGTAAACCAAACCAGCCATTAAAAATCTTGTCGGCATTAAATAACCCATTGTGGTTGATATGCCGTAAAACAAAAAAAGTAAACCAAACCAGCAATAAAAATCTTGTTGGCATTATATATCCCATTCAGGTTAATATGCCGTAAAACAAAAGAAAGTAAACCAAACTAGCAATAAAAATCTTCTCGGCATTAAATAACACATTGAGGGTGATGTGCCGTAAAGCAAAAGAAAATAAACCAAATCAGCAATAAAAATCTTGTCGGCATTAAATAACCCATTGATGTTTATATGCCGTAAAACAAAAGAAAGTAAACCAAACAAGCCATTAACAAACTTGTCGGCATTACATAACCCATTGAGATTGATATGCCGTAAAAAAAAAGAAAGTAAACGAAACCAGCAGTAAAAATCTCGTCTGCATTAAATAACCAATTGAGGTAGAGACGCCGTAAAACAAAATAAATAAACGAAACCAGTAATAAAATCTTCTCGGCATTAAATAACCCATTGAGATTGATATGCCGTAAAACAAAAAAAGTAAACCAAACCAGCAATAAAAATCTTGTTGGCATTAATAACCCATTGAGGTTGATATGCCGTAAAAAAAAACTAATTAACGAAACCGGCAATAAAAATCTTGTCGGCATTAAATAACCCATTGAAGTTGATATGCTGTAAAAGAAAAGAAAGTAAACGAAACCAGCAGTAAAAATCTTGTCGGCATTAAATAACCCATCGAGGTTTATATGCCGTAAAACAAAATAAAGTAAACCAAACCAGCCATTAAAAATCTTGTCGGCATTAAATAACCCATTGAGGTTGATATGCTGTAAAACAAAAAAAGTAAACCAAACCAGCAATAAAATCATCTCGGCATTAAATAACCCATTTAGTTTGATATGCTGTAAATCAAAAGAAAGTAAACGAAACCAGCAATAAAAATCTTGTTGGCATTAAATAACCCATTGAGGTTGATATGCCGTAAAACAAAAGAAAGTAAACCAAACCAGTTATTATAAATCTTGTCGGGATTAAATAACACATTGAGGTTGATATGCCGTAACACAAAAGAAAATAAAACAAAGATGCAATAAAAATCTGGTCGGCATTAAATAACCCATTGAGGTTGATATGCCGTAAAACAAAAAAAGTAAACGAAACCAGCAATAAAATCTTCTTGGCATTAAATAACCCACTGAGGTTGATATACAATAAAAAAAAAATAAACGAAACCAGCAATAAAAATCTAGTCCGGATTAAATAACCCATTGAGGTTTATATGCCGTAAAACAAAATAAAGTAAACCAAACAAGCAATAAAAATCTGGTCGGCATTAAATAACCCATTGAGGTTGATATGCTGTAAAACAAAAGGAAGTAAACGAAACCAGTAATAAATATCTGGTCGACATTAAATAACCCATTGAGGTTGATATGCAGTAAAACAAAATAAATAAACAAAACCAGCAATAAAATTTTCTCGGCATTAAATAACCCATTGAGGTTGATATGCCGTAAAACAAAAGAAAGTAAATGAAACCAGCAATAAAAATCTTGTTGGCATTAAATAACCCATTGAGGTTTATATGCCGTAAAACAAAAGAAAGTAAACCAAACCAGTTATTAAAAATTTTGTCGGGATTAAATAACCCATTGAGGTTGATATGCCGTAAAAGAAAAGAAAGTAAACCAAACCAGCAAGAAAAATCTTGTTGACATTTAATAACCCATTGAGGTTGATATGCCGTAAAACAAAAGAAAGTAAACCAAACCAGCAATAAAAATCTTGTCGGCATTAAATAACCCATCGAAGTTTATATGCCGTAAAACAAAAGAAAGTAAACCAAACCAGCCATTAAAAATCTTGTCGGCATGAAATAACACATTGAGTTTGATATGCCGTAAAACAAAAGAAAGTAAACCAAACAAGCAATAAAAATCTGGTCGGCATTAAATAACCCATTGAGGTTGATATGCCGTAAAACAAAAAAAGTAAACGAAACCAGCAGTAAAATCTTCTCGGCATTAAATAACCCATTGTGGTTGATATGCCATAAAAAAAAAAATAAAATAAACGAAACCAGCAATAAAAATCTGGTCGGCATTAAATAAGTCATTGAGGTTGATATGCAGTAAAACAAAAGAAAGTAAACGAAACCAGCAATAAAAATCTTCTCGGCATTATATTACCCATTGAGGTTGATATGCCCTAAAACAAAAGAAAGCAAAGCAAACCAGCAATAAAAATCCAGTCCGGATTAAATAACCCATTGAGGTTTATATGCCGTAAAACAAAGGAAAGTAAACCAAACCTGCCATTAAAAATCTTGTCGGCATTAAATAACACATTGAGGTTCATATCCCGTAAAACAAACGAAATTAAACCAAACCAGCAATAAAAATATGGTAGGCATTAAATAACCCATTGAGGTTTATATGCCGTAAAACAAAAGAAAGTAAACCAAACCAGCCATTAAAAATCTTGTCGGCATTAAATAACCCATTGAGGTTGATATGCCGTGAAACAAAATAAAGTAAACCAAACCTGCAATAAAAATCTTGTTGGCATTAAATAACCCATTGAGGTTGATATGCAGTAAAACAAAAGAAAATAAACCAAATCAGCAATAAAAATCTTGTCGGCATTAAATAACCCATTGATGTTTATATGCCGTAAAACAAAAGAAATTAAACCAAAACAGCCATTAAAAATCTTGTCGGCATTACATAACCCATTGAGATTGATATGACGTAAAAAAAAAGAATGTAAACGAAACCAGCAGTAAAAATCTGGTCGGCATTAAATAACCAATTGAGGTTGAGATGCCGTAAAACAAAATAAATAAACGAAACCAGCAATAAAATTTTCTCGGCATTAAATAACACATTGAGGTTGATATGGCGTAAAACAAAAAAGTAAACCAAACCAGCAATAAAAATATGGTCGGCATTAAATAACCCGATGAGGTTGATATGCCGTAAAACAAAAGAAATTAAACCAAACCAGCAATAAAATCATCTCGGCATTAAATAACCCATTTAGTTTGATATGCTGTAAATCAAAAGAAAGTAAACGAAACCAGCAATAAAAATCTTGTTGGCATTAAATAACCCATTGAGGTTGATATGCCGTAAAACAAAAGAAAGTAAACCAAACCAGTTATTATAAATCTTGTCGGGATTAAATAACCCATTGAGGTTGATATGCCGTAAAACGAAAGAAAGTAAACGAAACCAGCAATAAAAATCTTGTCGGCATTAAATAACCCATCGAGGTTTATATGCCGTAAAACAAAAGAAAGTAAACCAAACCAGCCATTAAAAATCTTGTCGGCATGAAATAACACATTGAGGTTGATATGCCGTAACACAAAAGAAAATAAAACAAAGATGCAATAAAAATCTGATCGGCATTAAATAACCCATTGAGGTTGATATGCCGTAAAACAAAAAAAGTAAACGAAACCAGCAATAAAATCTTCTTGGCATTAAATAACCCACTGAGGTTGATATACAATAAAAAAAAAATAAACGAAACCAGCAATAAAAATCTGGTCGGCATTAAATAACTCATTGAGGTCGATATGCCGTAAAACAAAAGAAAGCAAACCAAACCAGCAATAAAAATCTAGTCCGGATTAAATAACCCATTGAGGTTTATATGCCGTAAAACAAAATAAAGTAAACCAAACAAGCAATAAAAATCTGGTCGGCATTAAATAACCCATTGAGGTTGATATGCTCTAAAACAAAAGGAAGTAAACGAAACCAGTAATAAATATCTGGTCGACATTAAATAACCCATTGTGGTTGATATGCAGTAAAACAAAATAAATAAACAAAACCAGCAATAAAATTTTCTCGGCATTAAATAACCCATCGAGGTTGATATGCCGTAAAACAAAAGAAAGTAAATGAAACCAGCAATAAAAATCTTGTTGGCATTAAATAACCCATTGAGGTTTATATGCCGTAAAACAAAAGAAAGTAAACCAAACCAGTTATTAAAAATTTTGTCGGGATTAAATAACCCATTGAGGTTGATATGCCGTAAAAGAAAAGAAAGTAAACCAAACCAGCAAGAAAAATCTTGTTGACATTTAATAACCCATTGAGGTTGATATGCCGTAAAACAAAAGAAAGTAAACCAAACCAGCAATAAAAATCTTGTCGGCATTATATAACCCATCGAGGTTTATATGCCGTAAAACAAAAGAAAGTAAACCAAACCAGCCATTAAAAATCTTGTCGGCATGAAATAACACATTGAGTTTGATATGCCGTAAAACAAAAGAAAGTAAACCAAACAAGCAATAAAAATCTGGTCGGCATTAAATAACCCATTGAGGTTGATATGCCGTAAAACAAAAAAAGTAAACGAAACCAGCAGTAAAATCTTCTCGGCATTAAATAACCCATTGTGGTTGATATGCCATAAAAAAAAAAATAAAATAAACGAAACCAGCAATAAAAATCTGGTCGGCATTAAATAAGTCATTGAGGTTGATATGCAGTAAAACAAAAGAAAGTAAACGAAACCAGCAATAAAAATCTTCTCGGCATTATATTACCCATTGAGGTTGATATGCCCTAAAACAAAAGAAAGCAAAGCAAACCAGCAATAAAAATCCAGTCCGGATTAAATAACCCATTGAGGTTTATATGCCGTAAAACAAAGGAAAGTAAACCAAACCTGCCATTAAAAATCTTGTCGGCATTAAATAACACATTGAGGTTCATATCCCGTAAAACAAACGAAATTAAACCAAACCAGCAATAAAAATATGGTAGGCATTAAATAACCCATTGAGGTTTATATGCCGTAAAACAAAAGAAAGTAAACCAAACCAGCCATTAAAAATCTTGTCGGCATTAAATAACCCATTGAGGTTGATATGCCGTGAAACAAAAGAAAGTAAACCAAACCTGCAATAAAAATCTTGTTGGCATTAAATAACCCATTGAAGTTGATATGCCGTAAAACAAAAGAAAATAAACCAAATCAGCAATAAAAATCTTGTCGGCATTAAATAACCCATTGATGTTTATATGCCGTAAAACAAAAGAAATTAAACCAAACCAGCCATTAAAAATCTTGTCGGCATTACATAACCCATTGAGATTGATATGACGTAAAAAAAAAGAAAGTAAACGAAACCAGCTGTAAAAATCTGGTCGGCATTAAATAACCAATTGAGGTTGAGATGCCGTAAAACAAAATAAATAAACGAAACCAGCAATAAAATTTTCTCGGCATTAAATAACACATTGAGGTTGATATGCCGTAAAACATAAAAAGTAAACCAAACCAGCAATAAAAATCAAGTCCGGATTAAATAACCCATTGAGGTTTATATGCCGTAAAACAAAAGAAAGTAAACCAAACACCCATTAAATATCTTTTTGGCATTAAATAACCCGTTGAGGTTGAGATGCCGTAAAACAAAAGAAAGTAAACGAAACCAAGCAATAAAAATCTTGTCGCCATTAAATAAACCATTGAGGTTGATATGCCGTAAAAAAAAAGAAGTAAACCAAACCAGCAATAAAAATCTTGTTGGCATTAATAACCCATTGAGGTTTATATGCCGTAAAACAAAAGAAAGTAAACCAAACCAGCCATTAAAAATCTTGTGGGCATTAAATAACCCATTGAGGTTGATATGCCGTGAAACAAAGAAAGTAAACCCAACCTGCAATAAAAATCTTGTTGGCATTAAATAACCCATTGAGGTTGATATGCCGTAAAACAAAAGAAAATAAACCAAATCAGCAATAAAAATCTTGTCGGCATTAAATAACCCATTGATGTTTATATGCCGTAAAACAAAAGAAAGTAAACCAAACCAGCCATTAAAAATCTTGTCGGCATTATATAACCCATTGAGATTGATATGACGTAAAAAAAAAGAAAGTAAACGAAACCAGCAGTAAAAATCTGGTCGGCATTAAATAACCAATTGAGGTTGAGATGCCGTAAAACAAAATAAATAAACGAAACCAGCAATAAAATTTTCTCGGCATTAAATAACCCATTGAGGTTGATATGCCGTAAAACAAAAAAAGTAAACCAAACCAGCAATAAAAATCTGGTCGGCATTAAATAACTCATTGAGGTTGATATGCCGTAAAACAAAACAAAGCAAACCAAACCAGCAATAAAAATCAAGTCCGGATTAAATAACCCATTGAGTTTTATATGCCGTAAAACAAAAGAAAGTAAACCAAACCAGCCATTAAAAATCTTGTCGGCATGAAATAACACATTGAGGTTGATATGCCGTAAAACAAAAGAAAGTAAACCAAACAAGCAATAAAAATCTGGTCGGCATTAAATAACCCATTGAGGTTGATATGCAGTAAAACAAAAGAAAGTAAACGAAACCAGCAATAAAAATCTTCTCGGCATTATATTACCCATTTAGGTTGATATGCCCTAAAACAAAAGAAAGCAAACCAAACCAGCAATAAAAATCAAGTCCGGATTAAATAACTCATTGTGGTTTATATGCCGTAAAACAAAAGAAAGCAAACCAAACTAGCCATTAAAAATCTTGTCGGCATTAAATAACACATTGAGGTTCATATCCCGTAAAACAAACGAAATTAAACCAAACCAGCAATAAAAATATGTTTGGCATTAAATAACCCATTGAGGTTTATATGCCGTAAAACAAAACAAAGGAAACCATACCAGCCATTAAAAATCTTGTCGGCATTAAATAACCCATTGAGGTTGATATGCCGTAAAACAAAAGAAAGTAAACGAAACTAGCAATAAAAATATGGTCGGCATTACATAACCCGATTAGGTTGATATGCCATAAAACAAAAGAAAGTAAACGAAACCAGCAATAAAATCTTCTCGGCATTAAATAACCCACTGAGTTTGATATGCTGTAAATCAATAGAAAGTAAACGAAACCAGCAATAAAAATCTTGTTGGCATTAAATAACCCATTGAGGTTGATATGCCGTAAAACAAAAGAAGGTAAACCAAACCAGCAACAAAAATCTTGTTGGTATTAAATAAACCACTAAGGTTGATATGCCGTAAAACAAAATAAAGTAAACCAAAGTAGCAATAAAATTTCTTGTCGACATTAAAGAACCCATTGATGTTGATATGCCGTAAACCAAAACAAATTAAAGCAAACCAGCATTAAAAATATTGTCCGCATTAAATAACACTTTGAAGTTAACATACCGTAAAACAACATAACACAAAGCAAACTAGCAATACAGCTCTTGTCGGAATTAAATAACCCATGGAGGCTTATATGCCGTAAAACAAAAGAAATTAAAGGAAATCCAGAAATAAAAATCTTGTCGGCATTAAATAACCCATTGAGTTTCATATGCCGTAAAACAAAAGAAAGTAAACGAAAACAGCAATAAAAATCTTGTCGGCATTAAATAAGCCATTGAGGTTGATATGCCGTAAAACAAAAGAAAGCAAACGAAACCAGCAATAAAAATTTTGTTGGCATTAAATAACCCATTGAGGTTGATATGCCGTAAAACAAAAGAAAGTAAACCAAACAAGCAATAAAAATCTTGCCGGCATTATATAACACATTGAGGTTGATATGCCGTAAAACAAAAGAAAGTAAACCAAACCAGCAATAAAAATCATGTCGGCATTAAATAACCCATTGAGGTTGATATGCCGTAAAACAAAAGAAATTAAACGAAACCAGCAACAAAAATCTTGTTGGCATTAAATAACCAATTGAAGTTGATATACCGTAAAACAAAAGAAATAAACCACACCAGCAATAAAAATCTGGTCGGCATTAAATAAACCATTGAGATTGATATGCCGTAAAACAAAAGAAAGTAAACGAAACCAGCAATAAAACCTTGTCGGTATTAAATAACCCATTGAGGTTGATATGCCGTAAAACAAAAGAAAGTAAACGAAACCAGCAATAAAAATCTTGATGGCATTAATAAACCCATTGAGGTTGATATGCAGTAAAACAAAAAAAGTAAACGAAACCAGCAATAAAAATCTTCTTGGCATTAAATAACCCATTGAGGATGATATGCCGTAAAACAAAAGAAAGTAAACCAAACCAGCAATAAAAATCTTGTTGGCATTAAATAACCCATTCAGGTTGATATGCCGTAAAACGAAAAAAAGTAAACGAAACGAGCAATAAAAATCTTGTCGGCATTAAATAACCCATTGAGGTTGATATGCTATAAAACAAAAGTAGTAAACGAAACCAGCAATAAAAATCTTGTTGGCATTACATAACCCATTGAGGTTGATATGCCGTAAAAAAAAATGAAGTAAACGAAACCAGCAATAAATATCTTGTTGCCATTAAATAAACCATTGAGGTTGATATGCCGTAAAACAAAAGAAATTAAACGAAACCAGCAATAAAAATCTGGTCGGCATTAAATAACCCATTGAGGTTGATATCCCGTAAAACAAAAGAAAGTAAACGAAACCAGCAATAAAAATCTTGTTGGCATTAAATATCCCATTGAGGTTGATATGCCGTAAAACAAAAGAAATAATCGAAAGCAGCAATAAAAATCTTGTTGGCATGAAATAACCCATTCAGATTGATATGCCGTAAAACGAAAAAAAGTAAACGAAACGAGAAATAAAAATCTTGTCGGCATTAAATAACCCATTGAGGTTGATATGACATAAAAAAAGTAGTAAACGAAACAAGCAATAAAAATCTTGTTGGCATTAAATAAACGATTGAGGTTGATATGCCGTAAAACAAAAAAAAATAAACCAAACCACCAATAAAAATCTTGTCAGGCTTAATTAACCGAATGGTGTTGATATGCCGTAAAACAAAAGAAAATAAACCAAACGAGCAATAAAAATTCTTGTCAGCATTAAATAACCCGTTGATGTTGATATGCCGTAAACCAAAATAAATTAAAGCAAACCAGCAATAAATATCTTTTCGGCATGAAATACCCCATTGCTGTTGATATGCCGTAAAACAAAGGAAATCAAACGAAACCAGCAATAAAAAAACATGGTGGCATGAAATGACCCATTGATGTTGATATGCCGTAAAACAAAAGAAAGTAAACCAAACCAGCAATAAAAAACTTGTCGGCATTAAATAAACCATTGAGGTTGATATGAAGTAAAACAAAAAATGTAATCAAAACCAGCAATAAAATCTTCTCGGCATTAAATAACCCATTGAGTTTGATATGCCGTAAAACAAAAGAAACCAAAACAAACCAGCAATAAAAATCCTTTCGGCATTAAATAACCCATTGATGTTTTGATATGCTGCAAACAAAATAAATCATGCCAAACAATTTTTTTTCAGATCACTTCGTTGTCTAGGATTTATCTATTTCACCTGTACAGCAAGATCTTTGATCGGTGATTTTTAGGTGTCACAATAGCCGTTGTTCATTTTAAAACAATGTTTTGAAAGCTTATTTTTACAGGTGCAGATATTCACTTATTTAAATTTTGGCCTAACACCATCTTCATTCTTTTAAGAACATCTTGTGTCATGCTTAACTAAGCTGAGGAAATGTCGAAAGAAAACAAGATTATAAATGTTGAATTGTGAAAGAACAGAACGAAAATAAAATATGACTACAAATTACATAAATAAACGCAAAATTAACGTAAAATTAGCGAAGCTAAAAGTTTAAAGAATGTACCGAAAATAAAACTGAACGTGTAGGAGAATATGGAAAAAATAGAATAAAATAGATATAGATGTTTAAAATAAAGAATCTAAACAGCAGAATAAAAATATTTCATCCCCTACTTAAAAAGCAGCATTTTTTTTTGTTCAAGTAGGAAGGAGAAAAAATATTATTATTCTGCCTAAAACCATTTTTCACTAATTTTGTCTTGATATTTTTAACCGTCTATTATTTCTTTTATTTTTAACTTTGTTCTTCGTTTCTTCTCCATTTTAACAAAAGTGAATATGGCCGCCGGGTGTTGATTGAGACAGACAAAGCCGCATTGTCAAAGCGCAGAGAAGCTTAACAATATTTTGACGATACTGATTGGTCACCAGGAGCGAGGTCGGCAAAATACAATCCTATTTTTGTTTCTATTATTAACAAAACGTCATTTGATTTAACTCAATCTGACATTACGGCGTGTGTGTATCTGTGGTGTTTTTTTTCTGGCGACTCTGAAAGATAACAAAAGATAACAAAAACACAGAGATAAATATTTGCTATATACTAGGGCCGTTTAAAATTTCTATGCTCCACCCAGAAAGAAGAAAAAAGACTGTGGCGTCCTTGTCTCCCAAAACTTCCTATATATGAACTCGTCATTGTTTCCAAAAATAGCGACCACGCAGGTGAGACTTGAGTTTAGAAAACAGGAAGAACTCAGCAATAAGAGGTGGCTCTACGCTCCTCAACAACCTCCAATCTCTCAATCAGATGCCTTGCTGCCGGATGTTGTTTGTCGTTATATCCTAGACATTATTACCTTTGGATTCCATTGAAAAAGGAACAGCTTCTTCCCGAACATCGGTACTTTGGGGAACATAATCAGCACCTCTTACCTCCTCCTCCTCTCACGGACATGAATCAGAAAAACATTTGTAATTCTCTTTGAATGGCTCTTTGGCATTGATTTAGTTGAACATTTCGTATAAAAACCGAAGTAGACACTTCAAGTACCAAAAAGCACAAAGTTTATATATATATATATATATTTAGTTTATGCAAAATTAGGTAATCCGCATGGGTAGACCCAAGGAGGATGATATCAAGAGAGCTCAATGTAAGATTCAGAGCAGATTTGTTTGAATAAAAACAGACCACTTTAAGGTTCCATGTAATAAGTTATTTCACCACAACCCCTTTAACAGGGCTCTGGATCATCAGACTTTACTTCCAAAGGTTGAAATGAAAAATGAAAAGAAATTCACACGTATTTGATGGACCTCATCAAGCATATGTAAAATTAACGAAGTGGGGAAGTAAGGTGGGAGAGAGAAGATAAGATGTGAGTGTTTTAGGTGTACCTTTTCAATTCCTTATTCTTAACCCCCCTGTCTGTCGGCTAGACGTTGTTTAAGGCCAACGCGTCTTGTCTCTAGATATCGATGAGTAAGGGGTGAAGACCGACATTAAAGGAAGAAGCTACAGCAACCCTAATAAATTACATTCCACGAGGACAGGTTTCATTCAGATTCTTAGACGCTGTTAATTCGCGTTACTTTAACGGGCATATTTGGGAGGTTAAGGTTTGATGTAAATCTAAATGTCTAAACAAGAATTTAATTTGAAGTTAGTTGGAGTTTTGGGTATTTTCTATGAAACAGTCGATTAGAGAAACTCATAGACAGTACATTGGAAGAGTAATCCATTTTATATTCAGTAATCTTTTTTTTTTAAAAAAATTTTTGACTTATTGGTTGTTAAGTTGACATCTATTCGTTTGATTTTTGTTCATTAAATAAATTCATGGTTGTTTTTAGGTACCCAATTATCAACGGTTATTCCAATTTAAATAATTTTAATAATTTTATCATCAACAATGGGGTAGTATATTTCAATTTGAATTAAATTACCAATTTAAACTTTACCGCCGTGCTATCCAAAACTCACTTCCGATTGGAGAATATTAGAGGAGAGATTTGTATAAAATGTCACTAGGAGAAAATTAGGACATTCTTTTATAATCTTTTATGTATCCATACTCATATACACTTTTACACATGTCCTAAACCCCTATCTATATTCACATACCTATATCTCACTATATACCTATGAGTTCTTATATACACCTGCACACACATCCACACCAAAAACTATGTATAATCCCGTATTTAAACATATACACATGTTGGTTTTTCCATTCGGGTTGTATCCTGATTTTGTTTTGGAAAAACCAACATGCAACTGCAGGACAGGATCAGAGTGCCCAGTTGAAGGAATATGCATGGCAGAGAACACAATATATGAAGCAACAATTTTCCCCAAAAAAAAGGTTGAGGAGAAAAAGATATACTTAGGAATATAGGCGGGAAATTGGAAAAACCGACTATACAACCATCGCCAGTCCTTCAAAAATAAGTGTAAAAAGAACCAAACGGCACTATCAAAACATTATTGGGATTTGTTGGAGAGTGGCCTAACCCCACAAATAAAGTGGAAAATAATATCAAGAGCCAGAACTCAAAAAAACTTCAGAGACAGATGCAACTTATGCATAAAGGAGAAAATCTTCATAATCAAACATAAAGATCCAGACATATTACTAAATAGACACAACGAACTAGTTTTTAAATGTCGGCACAAATTTCTTTGTCTCGGCGCTAAATATAAATATTACACTAAATGTCGGAGTAAACAGATCATCATCAATGTGCCAATATATTGCTATACTTTAAAATAATAATATTACCGTAAAAAATTATTATTTATTATATGAGAATATTTTTTTATTATTAATATTACAATAATAATAATAATAATAATAATAATAATAATAATTAATATTATTATTATTATTATTGCTGTTTTTGCTTTTAAAATATTTGAAAGATAAATAATAACACAAAATTGACTAGTAAAAAAAAACCAAAAAAAACGTAAAACTGCGAACGCTTCAAAATTGAAATTACGTTACATTGAAATAAAATAAAAAAATGTAAAGGAATAAAATTCATACCAAATGTTATTAAAATAAACTTTGAATATAAATAATAATAGATAAACAAATCAGCGATAATGAGCCATTAGTCAAAGATAAGCAAAATAATCTTTATAAAAATCTTTCCTCTAATTCCGAAAATTACGATCACCAAAAAGAAAAGAAATAAATGTTACGCTTAGATATAAATAGATTAGAATTATGTCACTATAATTAATTTAACAAATACAATACATTAAATATTCCTAATATATTTAACTCTTAGCAAGACATCTTTACACTTGCTAAACATTTTTCAAATAAAAAGAAACAAAGAAAAATCATTGTATGCCACGGCTTATCTTAAAGATAAACAAATACGACCAAGAGATTATTATACAAATATCTATATTAGATGCTGCCAATAAATAATGACATTACAAATATTGTAATATAATCAACAAAGAAAAATATAAAAATAATGGATGATTAAAAATAAAACAATCAAGACTTTCCTTTACATATGACATTTGCTTATATATATAAATTATTATAAAGTATAAGAGAAAATTTTATTTTTTATTATTGTTGTTGTTTAAAAAAATATAATAAAAAAATGATCGATAAAAATAAAACAACTAGACTAGTAGTAAAAACGTAGCAAAATAACGTTATAAGAGGGAAGGCATTTAAAAAATTGAAATTACATTACTTTGCAATTAATAGTCGAATATAAATAAAATAATATTACAAATAATATTTTCCTCTAATTCCGAAAATTACGTCCACTTTCGTAAAAACAACAACAGATAAATAAATGTTACGCTTAAATAAATTAAAATTATTCATGCCACGGTATAGTTAATCAAACAAATAAAATATATTAAATATTCTTATAATTTTTAGAGAGAAATTTCACTTGCGAAACAACGATTGTTTTAAAATAAAAAAGATAGAAAGAATATAAAAGAAAAATTGTATACCACGTCTATAGGTAAATATGTACAAAAAATGATAAAATACGTACATGAAAGACTGTAAATGAATAACATAACTAAATATTATAATACAGGGTGTTTCAGAAAGAATACGCCAAAATCATTACGCTGTTTTTTCAGGTCTATAGCATTGTAGTGGACTGAATCAGTGGTTATTTGATAGAGTAGTTATCAAAGGTTGATTGGGTGTCAGTTTAACCGCTGTCGTTAGTATAACTTCCGGTACAGCTGAATTGTGGGAAGATCAATCAAAATGGCGACTCCTCAGCAGAAGGCGTTATGCGTGCTTGAGTTCGCGAAACCAAACGCCATTGTCACGGTGCAGCGTGCTTTCAGAATAGAATTCGGCATTGATCCGCCCCATCGTGAGAAAATTCGACGGTGGGTTAAACAGTTTAAAGAGAGTGGGTGCCTGTGCAAAGGAAAGAGTCCTGGAAGACCACGTGTTACAGAGGAGCAAGTGGAGAGGATTCATGATGCATTTGAGAGCAGCCCACGTAAGTCCGTACGTCGATAAGTCTTCAGCTTGCCATCCCTCATACCTTTGTCTGGCATGTGTTAAAGAGACGATTACACATGAAACCATACAAACTAAGCCTCGTCCAAGCACTTACTAATTATGACAAGGTGATGCGGAGGACAATCTGTGAGTCAATGCTGGAGATGGAGGAAGGTGATGAAACTCTCTTTTCACGTTTAGTTTTTAGTGACGAATCGAATTTCCATTTGAGAGGCACAGTCAATCGTCACAATGTGTGCATTTGGGGAACAGAGTACCCAAAACTGGCTATTCACTTTACTGCAAGCAGATTCGAATGACTTCATTTTTCAGCAAGATGGAGCACCACCCCATTGGTATCTCGGGGTTAGTACTTATCTGAACGAAAACGTGCCTCAGCAATGGATTGGGAGGAGAGGTGCTAAAGTTCTTCTCTCTGTGCTTGGCCTGCCAGATCCCCGGACCTCACTGTGTGTGACTTTTTCTTGTGGGGAGTATGTTAAAGACCAAGTTTATGTTCCAGAACTTTCAGCAAGTATCGATGACTTGAAAGATCGAATAACAGCTGTAATCAACATGGTGGACCGTGACATGCTGAGGCGCGTTTGGGAGGAATTCTCATATCGGCTTGATGTTGTCCGTGCTGCCGGTGGTGGCCACATTGAGCACTTATAAAACATGAAATGAAACTTGAATGTATATACAACACATGTATTCATGCTAGAGGTTTGTAATTTTTTCGTTTTTGACACATCACGTGATGATTTTGGCGTATTCTTTTTAAAAACCCTGTATAATAAGCTAGAAAATTATAAGAATAATCAAAAATAAAACAAAAACAATCAAGACTTTCCTTAACATCGCTTTCTTAGAGCCATGAAAAAATACGTCCGTTTACTCTGACATCAGCGTTCATAATATATATATATATATATATATATATATATATATATATATATATATATATATATCAAATTTGTGTATTTAGGCACATTTCATGCACATTTCATTGAAAGACAGACAAGGTGCTTTTATTTAATTTTTTTATACAATTTCTCATGCAATCTAATATTTTTTTCTTTTCGGATGATAAATTATATAAAAACTGTCCGAATGTTTCTTTTTATCCGAACGCTTTCGGCTATACATTTAGCCATTTTCAAGGATGAAATATTTTAACTGTTACACAAGAAATAGTTTGTTGTATGTATGTTTTATAAAAAAGTTTTCATTTTTAAAAACAAGGTCAAGATATTGTGTCCATGTTCAAAGTTAATATTATTAAAGGTTTCCTTTTTTGTTTTTATTAATAAGGCTTCCATTACTTTTAGTCTTTTTTTTTTGCATGTAGATGATGCTATTATATTAGTGTTGTCAAAAAGTATGTTACGAATAGTGCCCGGTAGGCCTCTATGAATATTTAAATGAAATCTAATGGAGCTATGACCAGAAAGGTGTAGAGTTAGTCTGCGTGTCAAACATGTTGTAGTGTGGCCTATATAATTATTTTCGAATTTTAAGGAATCAGGAATACAATTCCTTAATGGGCATTTAAATTCGTAAATAATATTTGCCCTATTTAATTTTGTTCTAGGAGGTGAATTATTATTTTTAACTATAAGGTTAGAGGTTTTAAAATTTTTGTAATAAATAATTAAACGAATTTTTTCCTATTAAATAAAAGCACCTTGTCTGTCGTGTTCGATGAAATGTGCATATATATATATATATATATATATATATATATATATATATATATATACTATTTACATTATTCGGACTATTGTCCTCATCTTTGTCGCAATATTTATTACAACGTTTCGGCCGTTGTACGCTCCGGCCTTCTTCAGGTGGTTGGAATGTCGAACTGAAACTTTTATTTCGCTCAC
>OZ010610.1:17990505-18065505 GCA_963932145.1 Acanthosepion lycidas
TCTTGAAATAATTGTCGGACTTTGTCCATTTCATAATGTGTGACGTCATTTGTTTACATTTGGATACGCATCGAGCAGATATGAATGTACGAGAGAAAATCATGGAGAATCGTAGTTTAAAAACAGTAAAATCGACCTTGCTAACCGAAACGCTCCTCTGTAGCTCAATCGATAAAAAGCATGTCAGGCTATAGGACAGTTCCGTATAGGATACAGGTTCGATTCCTGCCGGAGGACGCATATTTTCTATGACAATTTCTAGGACATTCAGGCCGGTAAATGTTGTTAATACGGTTTATTATAAACAGAGCATTTACTTAGATGTTTTTACCGATAAAAAGAACGTATAAACTGATATGTCCCGGAAAGGGATATATTTGAGCGAAGTAGCTAAGTTGTTTTGGCGACTATAACTAAGTAGAATACGGTAGCAGTAATCGACTGGTACGCGTCGTAGTCGCAGGTAAGAAGTGTAGATCAATGGCGTAGTCCAATGGGCGTCTTGACTCTCCTACACGTCCATCGGTATTTATGACGGACACCAGTCAATCATATTCCAGTTAGGGGGACCACAGGTGTATGAATGTTCCATTATATCATAAACATAAAAAGTCTTTATATATATATATATATATATTGCGGCAAGTTTCGTTTAACAGTTTGGGGAAGTTCAAATAAGAAAAAATAATAAACCGTGCAAAAAGTAATTGTTCCAGATCTACAGGAACTAAAAACATAAAACAATCTAATATTAATATATATATATATATAATTATATTGTTGATGAAGAAACAATATGCTTTATCAGTAATGCTAATATAATGAAAATTGAATTTAATACTCTTTTAAATAACCGCAAACATATGAATCTTCTATATTATAATGAAATGCATTCTAATTATAAAGAAAACGAACAAATAATACATACCAGTAAATACGATACGGATGTTAGTAAAAAAATTATATATTATACTAAATCCATTATCTCCAACTTAATCATTCGTAATGACTTTTCCCCACCAATCAATGTGTTACTGGAAACCAACTTTCTATATAAAATAAATGTCCTCTGGGAGATTGTATCTCCAACGGAAAAACACAATATTTATGTTGGCCATACTACGACCACGCTGTCTCGGGGGCTGAATTTTTATTTGAATGACATGTCTAACACCTCTAAATTTTTCAACATGCTTGTCCACATTCGCAATTTAGAAACATTTTTATCGTAAATACGTCCATATTTTCTCACGAAAATAATAAACATAAACAAAAAGTCTTTGAAGCCTTCTATATTAAAACATTGAAACCACACCTTAACAATAATAATTATGAACTTAATCATGAATACTGCACTAATGTTCTAATAGGTTTGCAATAGATAGACTAAAATATCAAGGTCTATATTAATAGCTTCTCATACTATTCATTTTTTAAAAAAATCTTCACACGTTAGTTATCTCCCCTAGAGCGTAACATACACCACATTGCACAAAAACTAGGGGTCCTCACTCCACATGTAAAATTATAATTTTCAGATGAACATAGCAATGTTGTTTTTGCAATTGATGAAAACTATATTTTTGTCTTAAAAAAACACCCTGTGGATGATATTGTGTTAATGTCGAAAGTACACGGAATAAACCAAGATGTATCAACACGATAATTTTCTCTCTTATATTACTACCGACTCCAGAAAGCTCATCCGAGTACATGAATAGTTCCTGTTGAAAATAAGCAAACAAAACATGCCACAATGAAAATATATGTATATATTATCATGAAACATTAACATTAACAACATTATCAAGAAAGTTTAGATTAGAAATGTTGAAATAATGCTCTGTTGCACAACATTTAAAAGAACATTCCTGTTTACATTCACGTTTTAGAGAAATATTAATTGATAATACAAGTATGCTCCACCATGAAAAAAATAAACAAAAAACAAAAGCTTGAAATTCTTGAAGCGCTCTATATAAAAATAAATACCAACAGTAAATAAAATTAATTATGAAGCTGATCTTGGATGAGATTGGAATTAATTAGGAAAAAAAAAAGAACAAACGAAATCTACATTATATTTCTTAATCAGTTTAATAAGAACACAAAGAAACTGATCCGTGAATTTGAGATAATTAAAATAAAAATAATATGTCGAGATTATTCAACCACACATGCCTGAATGAAGATATGCGGCCCATATATATATATATATATATATATATATATATATATATATATATATATATATATGTGTGTGTGTGTGTGTGTGTGTGTGTGTGTGTGTGTATGGGATAACCATATATAAATTATTATTATAGCCTCGAAGATTTTGCCGAAAAGCGGTAGGAGACTGATAGAACGGTAATTAGAGAGGTCAGAAGGTTCCCCAGAATTCTTAAAACAGGAACTAAAGGGAAGGACAACAAGTTGGAAAGCAGGAAGTAGCAAGTCAAATGTTGTAGAGTTTGCAGAGAACTGGGGCCAGCTGGGGAGCACTTTTCTTTAGGACGACGGCTGCGATCCCGTAACTTCCACTAACCTTATGGGAGTCTAATATGGAAATGATGCGCGTGGCCAGTGATGGGGTTATACGCATATCATTCAGTAGAGCCTCAGTTATAGTGGGGAAATCAGGTGCGAGTATCCTTTAATGAGTCCAGTGATGATTTGGAAGACAATTTCTGAGCAAAACATTCAACCATATCTGCTGCAGATGTCAGGACTTCGAATTGATTGAATAGAGGAGAAATTGAGGATTTGCTGCTGTTAGGCACAATCTTGCAGAGCCGCCAATAATCTCTAGAACCGAACTAGCGAGGTCCGATACGTTGTTTCATTCTATCAGCAAACAGTAATTTCGCTACTTTCAGTACACGCATGCACTTGTTACGAGCAGAGACAAAGAGACGTCTGTTGCAGTCAGACGTGTCGCTCAGATACAGCCGGATGAAGTTATTCCTATAGCGGCCGAGAACAGAGTTGAGGACGAAGGAGATGAATGTGGTTTAACTTGACATTTCCTTGACAAAAAGAAAGTATCAAAGCCGGCTTTCACCAAGGAGGAGACTTCAGAGGCACATTTTTGAACAGGATGATTAAAAATTGCATTCCAAGAGACGTTGTGGCGGACTTCCACCACATTTATTTTAATTTTGATTAGGAAACCAAACTGATGCGAAGAAAGGGACAAGGCAAAAGTATCAATATATATATAAATTGTATTCAACAATGAAAGCAAAACAAAAAAGAAAAAAAATGCTCTTTCACTATCAAAGTCTATTAAAGTTCTCTGAAAGAAAAGAAAGAGTTATTAGTCTGTTATAAATGTTTTTAAACTGTTCTGCCGTGGAAGAGGGAGATTATCTAAGTGTGAAAGAATATGTAGTTTCTGAGTTGAGTGAGAAGATGGGCGCATAACTCCCACTGTCGTGGATTTCTGTGGCAGCTAAAGTCTCACTAGTGCGTTTTCTTTTTTCTCTTGCTTTTATATTTTTGGATCAGTAGTAGGGAATCTGATTGGTCGATACTGACCAATCAGTGCATGAGCTTTGGGGAGATTTCTGGGAGCCGATTCACTCAAAAGTGCACAAAATCTACTATGAATGTATGAAAATATAGCGATTTCAAAATTGTCGCATAAGGTAACAGCATTGCTTCCTGTCCAATGAATGAATGCTTTTTATGTCCGAGATACAATCTCCCAAAGGACATTTAAATTGATATACGATGTTGGTCTTTTGCAAAACAGTAATTGACGGGAAAGATTTATTCCGCATGATTAAGTTGGTTGTATTATATTTAGTATAATATATCATTAGTTTTATTTTTTTTTACTGAGATTAGTGATGTGGGGGATATGTTAGTACTTATAAGTTTTTCCGGATTTTGTATTCATTTACAAAAACTTTACGACCATCAATTACATTAATTTTTGTCTTCGTAATTAAACCCTGAAAATAATCTTGAATGAGATTGAAAGTACTTGGGGAAATTAATGAAATAACCAAAACTACGGCGTCTTTCTTAATGAGTTTAATAACAACACTAAGAAATTGGTCCGTGAATTTGTGAGCATTAAATTAAAAATAGATAAAAATATGTCTAGATTATTCAGCGACACACACACACACGCACAGACACGCACACACACACACACACACATATATATATATATATATATATATATATATGTATATAGTTGCATTAATAGAAAATATGTATACATATACATACACACATTCATGTATATGGGTGTGAGAAAGTATTATTCTATTAGCTCTATCACTGATATTGAGCACTTTCCAATAAGTACCGCGCATATATAATATATAAATAAAATATATAAAAATTGCATATATATATATATATATATATATATATATATATATATATATATATATATATATACATACATACATACAAACACACACACACACACGCACACATATATACATATATATATATATATATATATGAAGAAATATAGTCTTAAGATGTGCTATATTTATGGGATAAAGTGCTCAATATCAGAGACAGAGCGTGTGTAAATATAAAAGTGAACATAGAAGTCAATACTTAGTGTTGACTTCTATGCTCACTTTTATATTTATACACACACACACACATATATATATATAGTTATATACACATATATTATATGTATACATATTTCCTAATATATATATATATATATAAACTTAGTGAGCAAGACAAACCTACCCAGGTTTTACCTAAGCTGATCGTCAGGGAAATTCGGCTCCCTGACGATCCGCTTAGGTGAAACCTCGGTAGGTTTGTCTGGCTCACTAGGTTTATCTAGGTCTGCTCTACGGTTGTATTGAGCTCTTTTGTTAGTTAGCTGTTTACTCGTTTCGGGGTTTTTTCTTTGGGCTTTGAACCTGTATCTGTGCGATTTTTTGGGACAGACTGTTATGTTTCTAGCTCTTTCTTTTTTTAAACCTATTTTCCCCTTTATTATTCGCAAATCAAAAATTCGAGGGTTTTTCGAAACGAGTATATCTATCTATCTATCTATCTATCTATCTATCTATCTATCTATATATATATATATATATATATATATGGAAGTCTATGACAAAGTGGGGAAAAATTCCTCGTCTTCTAGGACCCTATCGGGTTAAAGTGATGCCTATGTTGATGTGGTCACGTATGTTCATGACTGCAAATGCATGCTGAAATTTTAATTTTAAGGTTTTTATATATTTTTACGTCCGAGATAAGTTTTTGGTACATAGTCCAGTTCACTTCCTCTAGTGTCTTTCTCATTCCGTCTATGTTTCCATCACTTTTGTTAGCAAATATCACACAGAAAGTTGAAACGCCGGCAGAACCCAAATTTGTGGATAAGCCAATGAACAAAGCATTCTCTGTACACCCTCTTTTAACAAATTGCTTTCTCTTTCAAAGCAGAGCAATACACCGAAAATCTAAACCATAGCCAGACATTACAGTGTGCAACCAATACTCCGAGTTTGTTGCTTTTTAAAAGGTTCCATCTGTGCTCATATAATATTTTATTTAAATTTCTTGAAGTTTCTCCTATATATTAATTGTGGCGATCACTACTGGTGATAAAGCAAATCCCTCCTTCAAGTTTTAGCTTATCGCCATTCCGTATCATTTAAGTCTCTCCGCCTGCTTGGTTTTACGCTTTCTGAGGTGGAACAACTACATTGAATCAATAACTTCATCTACCGCAAGGAAAGTTGGTTCTCTGTGAAGGCTTTTCTCGCCTGAGACCATTTTCAAATCTACAAATCTACCATTCGTCTTTGCATTGAATACTGTGGCCATATATGGTCTGGAACCCCCGCTGTTCATCTTGAGCTCCTCGACAAAATCCAGAGATTGATATGCAATGTGATAGATCCTGACCTGGAATCTGAACTCGAGCCCTTTTCCCACAGAAGTAATGGGGCTTCCCTTTGTCTTTTTTATAAATATTTTCATGGGAAATGCTCTGACGAGCTATTTTCACTAGTGCCCCAACTGCATATATTTAAGCGTACGACTGGTTTGTTATCTCGGTCCCACTCTTTCATTGTCGAAACAGTTAAATGTAACTGCTTCTTCTACTCCAACAGCTTCTTATCTTGCCCTTCCCGTCTGTGGAACTCCCTTCCTCTTACTTGCATTCCTGATAGCTATAATCTTCAAATATTCAAATGTAATGTCAGTCAGTATCTTCTGATGCCTTCATTGCGATCCCCGTCCTTCTCTATATCCTTTCCTCAAACAACCCTCTTGACTCTTGCACTTACCCTCTGTAACCACTTGCGTGCTTGCTTGGGGGGGGTGCTTAAAAAAGCAAAAAGGAAAAGTCTTTTATTTTTTATGTAGTAGTTGTAATTCATTTCATGCCAAACTTCATAATTTTCAGCTGTAGTTATGATAGAGTTGGTGAATAGAGAAATGCATTTTGATTAAAAAAAAAGTCTTGGATAATACAAGAAAGGATTATCTAACCTACATAGCCTCATAATCTATAATTCCTACACCCATAAACAACTCCTTTCAGGAAAACTGTACTATGAAACATTTGCACGCCATTATCCGGTTACAAGTTTGGTATCTCTGTCCCGCCCTTTCACTGTCGAAACAGATAAATGTAACCGCCTCTTCTAATCCAGCTGCTCCTTCTCTCGCACTTCCCGACAGTGAAACTCCCTTCCTCTTACTTTCTTCCTTAATAGCTTTAATCCTTAAATATTCAAATATAATGTCAATTGACATCTTCTGATGTCTGGATCCTGATCCCCGTCCTTTTCTATATCCTTTCCTCAAACACCCCTCTTTACTCTTGCTCTCACTCTCTGTAACCCCTTACGTGCTAGTGGCCCTCTCGCCCTGCTTGGGGTGAAATGCTTAAAAAAAGTCTTTTGTTGTTTTTGTTGTACTTGTAATACATTTTATATCAAGTTTAATTAAAACAATAAAAGATTTGATTAATTCAAGACAGGGTTATCTATCCTAGATATACCCATAGTCTATAACATTCATAAACAGGAAACCTCTACAGTATTTACATTATTCGGACTATTGTCCTCATCTTTGTCGCCATATTTATCACAACGTTTCGGCCGTTGTACGCTCCGGCCTTCTTCAGAACTTATGAACCCTTTATTTCGCTCACTGGGGTAGACTGTTCTAGTTCCACGTGCCATGTTTGATGAATGTCAGTTATCAGTTATCTCCTGCTAATTTTCCCTCTGATAAGTTCTCCACTGCCTTAATCGGGTATTGAACTCACTCTTTGGGTCTGTCACTGGATCTAACCAACGCCTTTATCCACTGTGCCATGTGTCCTTGAGGACAAAGATGAGGACAATAGTCCGAATAATGTAAATACTATACATAATACCTCATCTCAGAAATATAGACAGGAAACCTCTACTATGAATGCATCCTAGGCTCTGTATTAGTTAAAGTATAGCGTAAATAAAATGACTTAAATACTTTTTTAGTGACCTACATTTATTTCCTTCTACCAGAATAAGTCAAGGTTTGTGAATATATCTACTTAGTAAACTTGATCCTGCAATATTTAGAAGACTGGGTGTCTGAGCCTTTAATGTTTTGCCGCCGATGATTTAACGGAGTGCATCTATTGTACTGGGTTACATAATAACATTAACAACGCATAAAGACCGTCTGGGTTTCAGTGTTGTTGCATTAGGAACACGTACTGTTTATTCCCGCTAGAAGAAGGTCCTACTACAAGAAAATGGCGGACTCAAGTTAAATCAAACCGAAGATATAAAGAAAAACAAGCAAGACCGATATATATATATATATATATATATATATATATATATATATATATATATATAAAGAAATATAGTCTTAAGGTTTGCTATATTTATGGAATAAAGTGCTCAATATCAGGGATAGAGCGTGTGTAAATATAAAAGTTAACATAGAAGTCAACACTTAGAGGCGACAGTCTGTTTCATGCTATATGCAATAGTCAGGCACTGACGATTGCATATAGCATGAAACAGACTGTCGCCTCTAAGTGTTGACTTCTATGTTCACTTTTATATATATATATATATATATATATATATATATGTCAACAAGGGCACCTCGAGGCGGTGTAATGGTTTGCAAGCTTGGCTCGCTAGAACAATTACGACTGAGTAGTGAGGAGCCCAATGTGATTTCCCAAGCGTACCTTAGATGTGGCACAATATCTAAAGTATTGGACACGCAGTGAGGATCGAACAGCTACTAAGTTGTAATTGTTCTAGCGATATAAGCCTGCTGACCATTACCTCGAGGAGCCCAATGTGATTTCCCAAGCGTACCTTAGATCTAGCACAACGCTGAAAGTATGGGGCACCTAGTAGGAAATGTAACTGATCTAGCGAGTGTGACGTCACCCCGGCCTCTCTTTGCGCCGTCGCCGTCCTATCCTGTCCTGTGACGACCAATGTGACTTGGTATTGGTCGCGGCAATAAATGTGACGTTCTAACCTTTTGCTGATTCGGATGGGAATCTGGTTAGATTCGGTCTCGAGCGTCTAGTTACTTCGGTAACCAGACGTTGGAGGCGAGCTGGGGACGACAGTGTGAACCAAAGGACTTTGGTTAACTATAACCATACGGTTCCAGATACTCTAGTACGACAACCCGGAACCTGAGAAGAACGAGCTGGAAGTCGTCTGTCACTTTATTTTCGGTTGATCTCCCAATTTCGATTGTTGCTGCTCTGATTGTTTTTCTTTTGCTGTGTTAAATATGTCTGACTACGATTCAGATAGGATAGACATAGAGGAAGAGGGGGCTGGACAGGGATTGCCGGCAGACCTAAGAAAATTATTGGGTGGACCGAGGGTCCCAGCCTTTGACCGTAGTAAAAGGGATTTTGGGAATTGGCTGGCAATCTTGAATAAGAGCCGGGTAATATGCGGACTCTCAGATCAAGAAACCCTATATTTGGCGTATGATGCCACCAGGGGGGAAGCGTCAGAGTTCATAAAAGGACTCTTAGTCAGTGAGCCCCACTTGACATGGGAAATGTTGGAAGAATTATTAACTCGGGAGTTTGCTGACGAGGGGACGGCCATAGAGGCCATGAGAGCCCTCCTGAAGATGACGCAGCTGAGGGACGAAACCCCTGGAGAATTGGGGGCCCGAGCGGAGAAGCTGTCGTCATTAGCTTTCCCAGAGGTAGTGAGAAATAATGCGGTCATGCAGGTCCAGTTGGCTGATCTGTATGTGAAAGCGCTCAGTGACGAGCGTGTTCGTCACGATGTTTTGAAGGAAGGACCGCTAAGGTTATCGGCAGCAGTGGAGCTGGCCAAAGAGAGCCAGGGTGTTTGGGAGAAGGTAAAAAGAGTTAAGAAGATGCAAGAGCTAAGTCGAGAGGTCGGAAGAAAGAGGGGAGAGCCCCCACGTGGAATCGGAAGGTCAAGCTAGAGGTGGAAGAGCCTGAGATATGGGAGGGAGATCCCAATAGAAAGGCTTGGTCAACAAGGAATGGGTTTTATAAGCCCACGCCGGGTGGATACGGGCTGGTCTACTGGACATGTGGATATGAGGACCACAGAGCAGCGGAATGTCCGAGGAAGTGGGGTTTGCCTCCAGACTTCGAACAGGATAAATGTACTAGGTGTGGGAAGAAGGGACACCTAGCCAAGTGGTGCGGGTTAAGAAGAGGTGCCCCACCGATATCGTTAAAAAAGGCCGAGCCCAAAAGACAGAACCAGGGGAAAGCCAGCGGGCCACCCCGGAATTAAGAGGAAGGGTGGCCCAGTTAAAAAGAAGGAAAGTAAAACGTTGGACATGTGGTCAGTAGAGCCACTTAGGTAGAGGGCAGGTCCCCCCCAGTTGAAGAGAGGAAGAGTAAAATGTTGGATATATGGTCAGGTGAGCCACTTTGCGGTAAACTGTCCAACAAGAAGGTGCTGGTTTTGTAGGAGACCAGAGCAGCTGAAGAGGAATTGTATTCTTAGGAACAGAGACTGGGAGAGGTCCAGCCGGGACCGCCCAGGTGCAGAAAACGCAGAACTCCCCCATATGAGACTGGGAGAGGTCCAGCCGGGACCGCCCAGGTGCAGAAAACGCAGAACTCCCCCATATGAGAAGAATGAAAGGAATTTGTTGTTGCTGCCGCCTATGGCTGGGATGACCCAAGGGTGGGAACCCAGGAAAAGGAAACCCCAAGTATTCTCTTCGCTGACGCAAGAGAAGGAGCTATCCTTTAGGGAAGAGATAGGAGGTAGAGCAATGAAAGCTCTGATAGACACAAGAACGTCTGTTTCATTGCTGAGAGAGGAAGCATACAGGCGAGTGAAAAGATGGAGACCTCTGGAGATAAAAGGCATGGCGAGGCTGCCTGTGAGGATTGGGAAATTAAAAAGTACCCAGAACTTCTACGTAACCCCCAACCTGTGTACGGAAGCAATCTTGGGAGAAGATTGGCTTCAGACCCAGATGGCTCTGATAGAGTTCAACCGCACTGTGCTGGTAGTGAATGGTGAGAGAACGCCATTGGGATGCCCACCAGAAGAAGATATAACAATAGTGGTGGAGGAAGATGTAAAGCTACCCCCGCCCCAGAACGGCGGTGTCGGGAAAGGGTAGGCTAATGTCAGGGAAGAAAATAGGAAAAGGAACCCTGCAATTGGTCCCTGTAGAAGTGAAGGGCCTAGAAGAAAATGAGGTAACTCTGTGTGAGGCAGTAGTGGAGGCAGCTGAATTAGTGCCCATTATGATGGTGAACCAGGCCCAAAAGACGATAAAGGTTAAGATAGGGGGGAGATAGCAAATGCACAACCCTTACGAACACTGAATCGAGAGAGGTTCGAGAAGAAGCTAGGAAAACACGAAGAACAGAAGGAATAGTAGACGAAGAGATATTGTCACCTGATCAATTTAGGGCCACAGTGGGAAGTCTGCTGAGAGATAATCGAGATGTGGTGGCCAAATCAGATAAGGAATTAGGCCAGACCCACACAGTAAAAATGAAAATCGACACCGGCGATCACCCCTTGTGAAATTGAAGCCTTATAGAACACCTATTAATAAGAGACCCCTTGTGAAAGAGGCAGTAGAAGAGATGTTAGAAGCTGGGATGATCGAAAGATCGATCTCCCCTTGGAGCTTTCCAATCGTGATAGTAGGCAAGAAAGATGGCGGGCATCGTTTTTGTGTAGATTTTAGGAAATTCTATATCGAAGCCGTTGGCGGTGCCATTGCCACTAGTAGATGACATATTGGCATTATTAGGGAAACGAAGTACTTCTCTACTTTGGACTTGAGGTCCGGGTATTGGCAGGTAGCCCTTGATGAGGCTGGCAAGGAAAAGGCCGCATTTGCGTGTCACCTGGGACTGTTTCAGTTCAGGGTGATGCCATTCGGTTTAGCTAATGCCCCGGGAATCTTCCAACAGCTGATGTCAATAGTGTTAGGAGGATGCGAGAGCTTTGCCATGGCATATTTAGATGATATTTTAATATTTTCAGAAACAGTAGAACAACATTTTTTCCATCTAAAACAAGTGTTGGGAAGACTAAGAAAGCACGGCTTAAAATTGAAATTGTCGAAGTGTCAGTTTCTGAAAGAGGAGACTAGATATTTGGGCTTTGTTATAAACGGAGACGGTATTAAACCCGACATGGATATGGTGAAAGTCATAAGGGAAATGCCAGAACCTAAGACAGTGAGACAAGTAAGAGGGTTTATAGGAGCTATAGGTTACTACCGACGATTCGTCCCGGCATTTTCGAGAATTGCCATACCACTAGTAGCCCTGACGAAGAAATACGCTAGGTTCAAGTGGACAGAGGATTGTCAACAGGCATTTGATACCTTAAAAGAACAGCTGACAGCCGTCCCACTGCTGACGTACCCAGACCTCAGCAAGCCCATGGTACTATACACTGATCCCAGTGAGCAGTGTGTAGGAGCAGTTCTTGCCCAGCCGTGCCCCGATAAAGAAGGACCAGTGCCAGGCATACCAGAGGAGGTACCGATATACTTTTTCTCTCATAAGCTCTGAGACACAACTGAGATGGCCAGTAATAGAAAGAGAAGCATATGCTATCATGTAAGCTCTCCAAAAACTGGACTACTACTTGAATGGTGCGGTCTTTACTATAAAGACAGACCACAAGCCTCTCCAGTACCTACTTCAGGCAGAATGGACAAATAATACGAAGATTCAACAGTGGGTGATACACTTACACTACCACTTACAGTGGTAGCGACTTAACTTAAGTGGCTACCACTGTAAGATAGAGTACTTAGCAGGGAAGGAAAACACGTTGCAGACTTACTCTTAAGAATACCGAAACAACTGGAAGAAAGATCTGTAAAAGTAGAGCAAAGAGTAGCTGATAAAGCCTATAGAATCGGAGTAATTAACTCTAATAAGCTAAAAATCGCCCTATGTCAGAATCGGACGAAGAAGGGGACGCACAGATAATAACCGATCCCTACTGGACAGAAGGAATTGAGAAGGAGCAGGCAGACAGTGAAATAGCTGCCCTTAGAGAAAAGGTGGAGGCAGGAGAGACCACCAAGTATGCAATAATAGAGGAAAGGCTGTATTATCTCTCAGGTAGGGATGAAGCCCAAGTTGTATGTGCCCAAAAGTTTAAGACCAGAGATATTGGAACAGTGCCACCAGAGGTTGGGTCACATGGGAATTGATAGAACATATGACCTAATAGGGAGAAAGTACTATTGGCCCAAATTGTACAGAGAGGTCACTAACTATGTTCGGAGCTGTGTAGTGTGCCAGTCGCAGAGCAGAAGGCAGGAAATGACACCATTGGACGTGCCGAACTTCCCCTTCGAGAAAGTGAGTATGGATGTATCAGGACCATATGAGGAAACTGCACAAGGAAACAACTATATAGTGAGTTTTGTCGATTGGCTAACAAATTGGCCTGAGGCATTTGCAGTACCAGACAAGAAGGCTAAAACTGTAGCTGATTTGATACTAAGTGAAATCTTCCCTACGTATGGCGCCCCTGTGAAACTTGTCACTGATAATGGCACAGAGAACATAAACAGCATAATGAGAGAGGTGCTGACAGGTTTGAATATAGAACACGTAAAAACATCTCCATATCACCCCCAAGGAAACGCTGAAGTGGAAAGGTTTCATAGAACCTTGGGAGATGTGCTGGCCAAGCTGGCCAGAGAGAATACAGGGAATTGGGATTTGTATTTGACGCAGGCTCTGGCGGCCGTGAGGTTTACGATAAACGAAACCTCCAGATTTTCTCCTTACTTTATGTTGTTTGGCAGAGACGTGGTCCTGCCTGTGGATAACCTGTTGAAGTGCCGAAGAAAATATATGGGAGAAGATCATCATCAGTTGTTGCTGGAACAGCAACATAAAATATTTGTACAGGCCAGAATAATAATAAAGAGGGCACAGAAGAGAAGAAATGAGAGAGTCAATGCTGAAAGAAAGGTAGTAGAATTGAAGGTTGGAGACCCTGTCTACTATAAAATCCACCAGAGAGAAGGAAAGCTGGACCAAAGATGGGAACCGTACTACCGGATAGTAGAGCAGACGGGTCCAGTATCATATGTAATATGGGATCAAGTGGCAGGACAAGCAAGGAGGGTCCATGCCAACTATCTGAAGAAGGCTGAGATAGCTAACCTGGAAATGAGCGAACCGAGACCTAAGAAGACAAGGACAAGGAAGGAAACTCTGGTTGAGCCGGAAGAAATGGAGACGGAGGAAGATTCCGAGGAAAATGAAGAGATATATCGACTTAGCCAGATAGGCGAAGCGATCCGAGTGACGGAGTTGGAACCCTCGGCGGGGATCAGCGGCGTTCAGTCGTTGCCTGAATCGGTGCAGAGAAGACCCTGTGATGTCACCGTCGCACCCCCATGCCCAAAGAAAAGGAAGAGAAAAACGAAGAGATCCAATCAAGCAATCAAGGGCTCTAAAAAGAGTCACCCTAAACAAGACGAAGAGTTCAACGAGTGGGAGGAAGATGATCAAATACCCCTTTCCCAGCTCAAAGAAAGACTAAGAAACAGGAGAGATTTAGACATCGAGTCAAGAAGTAATGAAGACGTCCAGGGCGAGGACTCGAAACAGATGTAAGAATCAGGAGAGGACGAAAGGGACAAGACACCTCCTGAACGGGAATTAAATACAGAGGGAAGGTTAGAGGTCGAGCAAGAACTACCTCCGAAGATGAGATTGAGAAGGGTGGAGAACCCCAAGTCTCAGTAGAACAAAGAAGGCTGTGCAGAATAGAAACATTCGGTGTCGACAGGTAACGACACTGGCTCATCCAAAAAACCTGCTGGCTGACTGTGGTGGATGTGGATGGAGGGGATGGAGTCACGAGATGCACCTCACGACGAAGAGAAGAAGATTATTGGCATTGCTAACTGGCCATCAGTGGTGTCATGAAGTACGACGTTTGAAGTGGAAGCCCCACGCACCTGTCCGGACCATTCTGTCTGTTAGGAGTAAGGGGAGGGAAGATCTGAAGTGTTACAAACTTAGAAAGAAATTATGGAATAATTGAGTGAAGAATTGAACAAGACCAAATGGTTATGAAGAATAAAAACAAGAGAATTTTGTTGCCTTGCGGAATGACCAAAATGAAAGGGTTGATGATGATGATGATGGTAGCCATACGAATGGTAGCAAGGTACAAGATGGAAACAGAATACATAGCTTTAAATTCGGGTAGAACAAAATTCATGTTGCTAACAGCTGAAGAAGCTAGAAAGTATAGAAATGATGCTCTAGGAACTAGAGCCCTATCTATATAGCTGGTAACCACAAAATGTGCATACTAGAATTGTTTGAAGGGAAGAAAGAGGGAATTAAGAGAACCTGCCAAGTGGAGGTATTAGCAAACACGGCATTACCACAAGCTATCAGTGTTTCAGACGGGGTGTGGGCAGTGGCCACACAGAAACCCATCAGTTTGTCTAGGGTATGTGGGGGAGAGTCCACAAGGACATTAAGAGTAAAGCCACCATTATCCTTGTTAAAGTTTCCCCTGGGATGTTCGGCATTAGGATATCTATTTCCTTACCCCCCTATTACCAGGAAGAAGAAAGATATGAAGAGAAAGATTCAATCATAGAAATGATTGGCAGAAGCTTAGTCAATTGTACAGAGTTGTGGGAGCCAATAGTGAGGGGATTCCCCAATGTTACCTTGAATAAAATGCCAGTACTAATGAAGCCGATAGAAAAGATCGATATCGATCAATGGAGGGACAAGTTAAGTGCGTTGGGAAAGGAAGTAATGGCTTGGGAAGATGATGAGCAGATCGCGATAAGTTGGTCGGCAATGATGGGTACATTCATAATTATAGCCATAGGGGGTATGGCAATATGGAAGATTAGAAGTAAGAGGTAATTAACTAGCGGTAATCAAATGAGCATGCAGCAACTCGAGAGGGAGATGCCGAGCAGTGTTCTTTACTCATACAGAATGAGCGAAGAGATTGCAGAAAGGTCGGCGGAGGAGGCTGTCGTGAAACCGACACGTGCGGCGGAAAAAACCTCCTACAGAAGAGAGAAAAACATTGACCACGAAAAACAAGCCATAATAACCACACACATGCACCCACAGTCACACGCACACTTAAAATTGGATGAGATACAAAAGATGAAAAGAACATTACATTTGCATGTAGAACAGAAGAAGGTGAAAAGAACATCACCTTGCATGTAAAACCGCAAAAAAAAGAGAAGAAGAATAGAATTGCATGGGACAGATGCATGATGCATGCTAAATAGTGTATTTGTGTTTAGCTGTCATTTACGAGTAAATGACAAATAGGATAGGGGAGGATTGTGACACTATTTAGGGTTGCGTGAAAAAAAGAAAAGGAGAGAATTAAATTAGGTGATAAGAAGCTATCACGAAAAGACACTGAGCGATGTTATTTTTTCTAACAAAGAAAAGTGGTAAAGATTTTATTTTCATTAGCGAAGAAAGTAAGATCTCGGATCTGCCGGGTTTAATTTGATTTATGACGACACACCGAATAAAACATAGCCGTCTAGCCATGGCGATAATGAAAATTTCAAATGGGTCAAGTGGCCTACAAAACAGAATGATAAGAGATGATATTGGTCAGGTCGCGCACTGGCGGAGAGAGGTGTCAGCTGGACCACCCGCAGAGCATACGGAAGGAAAGATTAAACCTTTACCTATTTGCGGAAATATCATTTGAGAAGAGCACCTGTTTTGTGTCGGAGCTGGCCATGGCAGAAAAATTATTTTATCGGAACGAATAATTGGAACCAGGGTGCAAAATCGCCAGATGACCACACACTTGATGCTGGCGAAAATCTCGATTGACGAACTCCAGGTGACATTCAGTTAAGATTGAGATTAAGGATCACACTACGGGTCGTATGGGTTTGTTGTCGGGAAGAAGAAGAAAAAAAGGAAGATAATTTGTTTTTTCTTTGAGCGAGATTTTTAAACCGAGGCCAGTCTGGCCACACCCACGCTGCTGGGCGTCTATTGGCTGAATGGTGGCGTGAGCGGTAGGCAAAAGTAATCACGTGAAGAAGGAGGGGAGGCCCGTTGACGCCGCCTGAAGGGATCGGTGTGAGATGCCACTGTGAGAGAGAGGAGAAACCTGTTGACGCCTCTGAAGGGATTGGTATGAGATACCAACATGAGAAAGGAAGAATTTGGGAGGACGATTCCCTTAAACTAGAAATTAAGGACTTACAAAAATGGAAATTAATAAATTTTTCTGACCGAAAACAAAGGAAATACTTGATGCGGATTTAGAATTATCAAGTAACCTCAAACCCCGACAGGCCCACCCCGGTTTTGGTCGGCGTCCATACAAGCAGAGTCGCAACGAGTAGACGGTAGTTAGTTGGGGTTAGTCAGACAGGCAAGCAGTTGCAGAGTTAGTAGACAGACAGCCTCGCAAAAAGCTGACTGAAGGTCCACGCAATTCCGACTCCAACTTCTAACCAAGAACAAATTATTTTTGAAGAACGACTTAGACTCACACCCCAAACAAGTTTTACGAATATCGCCTGAAGATACACCAAAAACTAGTTTCTAAAAAAAACAAAAAAAAAACAAATGAAGATGTTAAGACCCGCCTAACAAACGCAAAGTGTCACGAATCCATATTAGCGGTTTTGGAGAAAGACGCAGTCCTGCATTCTGCAAACAGATATAAAATATTGTTATTCTTTTTTAACACATTTGAACTTTTCGAGTTGTTACTTTATATTCTTTTACATATACTTGTGCGGTATTACCCTTGTTCGGACACGATTTGCATTGCTGCCTGGCGACTAATTGATTTCGTCTACCTAAGATCAAATCACAACGTGGGTAGGTTAGACTAGAAATCAAAACAGTTACTCCGGTAACAAGACGTTGGAGGCGAGCTGGAAATGACAAGGCTGATACCGAATCTAACCAGATTCCCATCCGAATCAGCAAAAGGTTAAGACGTCACGTGTGGTGCCGCGACCAATACCAAATCACATTGGTCGTCACAGGACAGGATAGGACGGGGACGGCGCGGAGACAGACGGGGTGACGTCACAAGAGACAAGCTTGCTAACCATTACTCTTCCTCGAGATGTCCACTATGATTTTCCCAGCGTAGTTTAGATGTGTCACAACGCTGAAAGTATGGGCCACATAGTAAGAAATGTAACTGATCTAGCGATACAAAGTTGATGAACATTACACTTCCTCGAGGTACTCAGTGTGATATTCCAAGAGTAGCTTAGAGATGGCACAAGGCTGAATTTATCGGGCAACTAGTGAGAAATGTAACTGATGTAGTGAGACATGCTTGCTAACCATTAATCTCACTCGAGGTGCACAATGAAATTCTCCAGGCAGAGCTTAGATGTGGCACAATGCTGAAAGCATGGGACACCTAGTAAGAAATGTGACTGATCTATCGATACAAGGTTGCTGATCATTACTCTTCCTCAAGTTTCCCAGTGTGATTTTCGAACCGTAGCTTTGATGTGGCGCAACGCTGAAATTTTGCTGCACCTAGTAATAATCTCACTGATCTAGCGATACAAACTTGCTGACCATTACCCTTCCTCAAGTTGCCCAGTGTGATTTTCCAAGCGTATCTTAGATGTGGTACAACGCTGAATGTATGGAGCACCTAGTAATACACTAACTGGTCTAGCGATAAAAGCTTGCTGATCATTACTCATCCTCGAGTTACCCAGTAAGATTTTCGAAGCGTAGATTTGATGTGGCACAACGCTGAAATTTCGCTGCACCTAGTAATAATCTCACTGATCTAGCGATACAAACTTGCTGATCATTACTCTTCCTCAAGTTGCCCAGTGTGATTTTCCAAGCGTGTCTTAGATGTGGCACAACGCTGAATGTATGGAGCACCTAGTAATACACTAACTGGTCTAGCGATAAAAGCTTGCTGATCATTACTCATCCTCGAGTTACCCAGTGTGATTTTCCAAACGTAGCTTTGATGTGGCACAACGGTGAAAGTATGGCGTACCAAGTAATAATCTCACTGATAAAGCGATACAAGCTTGTTGATCATTACTCTTCCTCAAGTTGCCCAGTGTGATTTTCGAAGCGTAGCTTTGATGTGGCACAACGCTGAAAGTATGGGGCACCTCGTAATAATCTAACTGATCTAGCGATACAAGCTTGCTGACCATTACTCTTCCTCAAGTTGCGCAGTGTGATTTTCGTAGCGTAGCTTTGATGTGGCACAACGCTGAAAGTATTGGGCACTTACTGCTAATCTAACTGATCTAGCGATACAAGCTTGCTGACCATAACTTTTCATCGTGTTGCCCAGTGTAATTTTCCAAGCGTATCTTAGATGTAGCACACGCTGAAAGTATGGGGCACCTAGTAATAATCTAACTGATCTAGCGATAAAAGCTTGCTGATCATTAATCTTCCTCAAGTTGCCCAGTGTGATTTTCGAAGCGTAGCTTTGATGTGGCACAACGCTGAATGTTTGGGGTACCTAGTAAAAATCTCACTGATCTAGAGATAAGGCTTTCTGATCATTACACTTCCTCAAGTTACCCAGTGTGATTTTCGAAGAGTAGCTTTGATGTGACACAACGCTGAAAGTATGGGACTCGTAGTATTAATCTAACTGATCTATCGATACAAGCTTGCTGACCATTACTCTTCCTCAAGTTGCCCAGTGTGATTTTCCAAGCGTAGTTTTGATATGGCACAACTCTGAAAGTATGGGGCACATAGTAATAATCTAACTGATCTAGCGATAAAAGCTTGCTGATCATTACTCATCCTCGAGTTGCCCAGTGTGATCTTCCAAGCGTATATTAGATGTGGCACACGCTGAAAGTATGGGGCACCTCGTAATAATCTAACTGATGTAGCGATACAAGCTTGTTGACCATTACTCTTCCTCAAGTTACCCAGAGTGATTTTCGAAGCGTAGCGTTGATGTGGCAAAACGCTGAAAATATGTGGCGCCTAGTAATAGTCTAACTGATCTATTAATACAAGCTTGCTGACCATTACTCTTCCTCGAGTTGCCCAGTGTGATTTTCCGAGCGTATCTTAGATGTGGCATACGCTGAAAGTATGGGGCAGCTAGTAATAATCTCACTGATAAAGCGATACAACCCTGCTGACCATTACTCTTCCTCAAGTTACCCAGTGTGATTTTCGAAGCGTAGTTTTGATGTGGCACACGCTAAAATTATGGGGCCACTAGTATTAATCTAACTGATCTATCGATACAAGCCTGCTGACCATTACTCTTCATGAAGTTGCCCAGTGTGATTTTCGAAGCGTAGCTTTGATGTAGCAAAACGCTGAAAGTATGGGGCACTTAGTAATAATCTAACTGATCTAGCGATACACACCTTGCTCAACATTACTCTTCCTCGAGTTGCCCAGTGTGATTTTCTAAGCGTATCTTAGATGTGGCACAACGCTGAAAGTGTTGGGCACCTAGTAATAATCTCACTGATCTTGTGATACAAGCTTGCTGACCATTACTCTTCCTCAAGTTGCCCAGTGTGATTTTCGAAGCGAAGCTTTGATGTGGCACAACGCTGAATGTATGGGTACCTAGTAATAATCTAAATGATCTAGCGATACAAGCTTGCTGATCATTACTCTTCCTCGAGCTGCCCAGTGTGATTTTACAAGCGTAGCTTATATGTAGCACAACGCTGAATGTATGGGGCACCTAGTAAGAAATGTAACTGATCTAGTGAGTTGCCCAATGAGATTTTCTCAATGTTATTTTATAAGCGTAGCTTAGATGTGGCACAATCCTTAATGTATGGGGCACCTAGAAATAAATTTAACTGATCTAGCGAGACAAGGTTGATTACCATTACTTTTCCTTGAGTTGCGTAGTGTGATTTTCCAAGCGTAGCTTGGACGTGGCACAACGCTGAAAGTGTGGGGCACCTATTAATAATGTAACTGATCTAGCGAGACAAGCTTGCTGACCATTACTCTTCCTTGAGGTGTCCACTGTGATTTCCCAGGCGTAGCTTAGACGTGGCACAACGCTTAAAGTATGGTGCTCCTAGTAAGAAATGTAACTGATCTAGCGAGACAAGCTTGGTAACCTTTACTCTTCCTCGTGGTTCCCAGTGTGATTTCCGAAGCGCAGCTTAGACGTGTCAGAACGCTGAAAGTATGGGACACCTTGTAAGAAATGTACCTGATCTATCAAACCAAGCTTTCTTACCATTACTCTTCCTCTAATAATACACAGAACTGCCGACAGACCTGGAATACTGAAAACTGAAGTAAAAGCTGTACTGGCCAAATTGAACAGAAACAAGGCGGCAGGGCCAGACGGAATTGCAACAGGAAATGCTGACAGCCTTAGATGACTTTGGCATAGACAAGATCACCGAAATAATAAATGAAATCTGCAACAGCGGGGGTGTACCGAAAGCAGTTCTATTTTATAGCATTGCCTAACTAGGATTCAGCATTGGCGGCCATAATCTTAACAACATAAGATAACGCAGATGATACAGTACTGATAGCAGATACGGAAAATAAATTCCCAAACCTTCTACATAAGGTAGCGAAGGAGCGCAAGAAGAAGGGACTAAGCATAGAAGAGGACAGAATGCATGGTCATCAGTAAAAGGAGGAGCTATTTGCAGGTGGGGCACACTAAAATCAAGCAAGTGCGTAACTTTAAATATCTGGAAAGTGTTATGACGGAGGACGATAAATGCGACGCTGAGATTCGAAGTCGTATTGGGATGGCCAAGGAGGCATTCCAAAAACTGACCAGAGAATTGCGAGAGGAGGATTTCTTTGGTAACAAAGAAAAGAGTACTGAGCTGTCCTCCTTTACGCCGCGAATGTTGGACGGTCTAAAAAATGACAAAGAGACTCGATGTGAAGGAGATATTGTTCTGATTCTAAAAAGAGAGGAATCAGCGCATATGCTAAGCTATGGGGATCTCCTTAGTAGACCTAGCGTAGAAATAAATACAATATAGGAACCGTTAATAAATAAAGACAAATGAGATCTAATCTTCAACAGCAGCAGCTACCAAAATATAACGCGCAATAGCAGGAGGAATAAAAACATAATTGGCAGCAGTTTGCGACACTAATCAGCTGCTAGGATAGGTTTAAAGCTCCAAATTTAAGTATCTGGTCAAGCAGTGTGTACTTGAACTCAGTTGAAACTGGCGAGCGATAACTAAGCAGTAGTAAAAATAAAAACTATATCCCTAGAAATAGGTAGAGGAACAAGAAGAGTTTAACCCCGTAGATTAAATAAAGTTTTCAGTTCGGAATTTCTGTAGGTTACCCAGGTTGATATACACCCGAGAAAGGCTGAAACGTGCTAACAAAGAAAAAAAAAATGAAGAGGAAAATAGTTCGAATGATGTAAAAATTGTAAGTAATGATAACTCCTCATCCCAGAAATTCAAACAGAAGGCAATCAGGTGATAATAACAACAATGATGAGGACAATAGTTCGAATATAAATAGTGTAAATAATGATAACTCCTCATCCCAGAAGTTTAGAATGAAGTTAAGTTCATTTTGCTTTCACTGGGGCGTACTGGAAATTAAATTAAGTTTGACTAGCGTATTTACTTAAATTTGATAGATGTTGCAGTTTGGTTCAGCCAAGCAGCTATGATATATCACAAAATATCTATCTTTATTGATATAACCATGACCATCCTGATGGGAATAAGAAAAGGAAAAAAATCTTCTGAACTGACAATTGTCATGAATTTGGAAAGAAAAACTTACATGGCAGAAAATCTGAATATTGATGCGCGAAATATTGAAATATTTAACTCATAACGAAAGAGAATATATGGAAAAAGATAATGCAGTTCAATATGATGCTGCCCAGAATATTTCAGCTGACAAGAATACCCTTGGTCTTGGAATTGTTTCTCTATGTACACTTAATGCTAAAACGCTTTACAAATGGCACATAGTCACAATATCAATTAGTACCTGGAAAGAATCCAAATCGACTATTCGTGTGAACACACATCCCTGCTAAAAGACATTTCAAATAGAACATGGACCCTCGGCATATCAATTAGTATTTGGAAAGAATCCAATTCTACCATTTGTGTTAATCAACAAGTTTCTAGATCCGCATGGCCTAACATTGAGTGAAAATTATACAAGTCTTTTCTCAGCACACTTAATATTCTGTAAGAATATGAAAAACGCCATTATCATAAAATAAATGTGTAGTCATTTCTTCAGACTTTTCTTTCACAGAAGTAACCACAATGTTTCTTTCTGCTATCCGCATAGTTTATATGATTCTCACCAGTAGTACAGTTTATTTTTTTATTTTTATTTTTTTTTTGCATTTCACCCAAGCAAGACGGGAGTGTCACTAGCACGCAAGAGGTTACAAAGTGTGGGAGCAAGAATAAAGAGGCTTGATAGAAGAAAGGATGAAGAGGATGAAGAGAAGGACGGTGACTAGATCAAGGCATCTGGAGATGTCGATTGATATTGTATTTGAATAGTTGGAGATCATAGCTATCAGGAAGGCAAGTAAGACGAATGGAATTCCATAGACGAGAAGTGCGAGAGATGAAGCTATTGGAGTAGAAGAGACGGCTACATTTAACCGTTTTGACACTGAAAGGGTGGGACCGAGAGGCCAGCCTAGTAGAACGCTTAAATTCATGCAGTCTGTGAACTAGCGAAAGTAGCCTGTTGGAGCAGTTATCGTGAAAGTATTAGGTTGGTGCAAAAATAATGACGTAATAATGTCGTTTTTTGACGTATTTTTTAACGTCAACAAACGACATTATTACGTCATTATTTTTGCACCAACCTAATATATTTGATGCGATTTCTTCATTGTTACCCGAACATTTGAGATTAGATATTTTCGTTGTCCCTAATATTTTTAGAGATTTATTTATATTGCTGTCTGAATTTTGCGATTATGCTATGAAATATCTACCCTCCCGTATCTCTGTGAATGCTGAAAAGCTACTTTATAAAAGAAACTCGATGAATTTTTTTTGTTCTGTAGTAGGATGCTGAGAAACTTATCGACGGAATATTTTAGCAAAAAGCAAATTTGAAAGAAAACTGGAACTAAAAGGATATTTATACTTAAAATCAAAAAAGTGATCTTTGAAATTTTAGGGAGACGTAATGAGGAAAGCGGGCTTGGAAAATTAGACGCTCACAGAACATACGGATGGCAAGAGGGAAGAAAAAAGAGCGTGTATTCTACTAAATGTTTTTGTCTGAAAGCATGGGAAAGATAAAATAAAGAAAGATGGTAAAGAAGGAAACGTTGCTTAGAGATAAAAGATAAAATAACCTAATATTTGTAGAAAAGACAGAGGGGCGGGCGACGACATGTCTATGAGACAGCGACTGTAGATGAGATGCCAGATCAGGGCCAATCACAATTTGGGTTTTTTTCGAGGACCTTAAAACGAACAATGGGGGCACCAAACCATATATGTCAGCAGTATTCCATGCAAGGGCGAATTAAAAAAAAGAAGCTATAGTGCTGAAGAACTTTTGGGCATAACTGAGACATTGCAGAGGGATAGATCGGGATGAACAGTGGTTCCAGCAAGAATGGCATCAAATGACACCTCCCACTAGTCTGGCTAGGAAGTATGACACTGAGTGGGCAACGTACTTACCGGAATTGAACCCCAGAGACTTTTATTTGTGGGGGTATCTCAAGAATAATGTGTACCGGGACAACCCCCAAACGCTTGGTAAACTGATGGTAGCAATCACAATAAATCAGGGGAATCCCCAAAGAGGAATGTCTCCGAGTAATTGATAATTTTGTGTAACCTTAGCAAGTTTGCCTCCAACGACGCATATTTTGTAAAGAACATGACTTTTATGCAAAGCGACCGATTTAACTAAAACTTTGGGAAATGATCGTACACAGACTGAAGTGTAAATCAACCAAGTTTCTTGAAATTAACTGGACCTTTGTAGAATTTATTACAATATTTGTGGGTTCTGTTTTTTTTAGAATCGGCACAATAAATGTGGTAAGAAAAGACTCCATTTTCTTTCTCACATTTCTATCCATGTCTAATTGATTCGTGTAAAAGTAAACAAAAAAGAAATCAATAAACCTATCTTATAGAACTGTGCGGACATTCATATCGATTTTGTTTTATAAAAAAAGAACATCAATTAACAGACAAAGGCTTACGGCGATATTGCGTCAAAACACCGGTCAGTACTTAGATGGAGGTCTGCTTAAAGATACCAGGTGCTGTAAGCTGGGATGTGCGTGGGCAAAGTAATGAATAAAGGCTCAGAATAGTTAACCGGAGAGCTGAGTTCAAATTCCTGTCGGGTTCGCTATATTTACTTACGCGTAACAAACCTTCGGTCAGCACCTATATGGGTGACCGTTTGTGAAAACCGGGGGATGTAAGCTTGGATGTGCGGATGGTGTAATGGATAATGGTTCAGAATTGGAAATCGTAGAATCGGGTTCAAATACCAATCGGGTTTCATTACATTCACTTGTGCACAACAAACTCTTGGGAAAGATATGAATTCATGCCTTCTCACCCTAAGCTCGGTTGTAATTAGTAGAACTTGTATCAATAAAATCATTAGTTACTCTCAGATATGCCTGTATATTAATATGTGCGTATAGCTACCGTAATTCCCCATGTATAATAGGCCTTCATCCATAATACGGACTCCTAAAATTGTGTTGAAGGTGTGGGAAAATGATTCTACTCACGCATAATATGCACACTTGTTTGGTAATTAAACCTTATAAATTGTACCTCTCCAATTTCATTACGGCCAACGTTTCCTCCTCTTATTAAAAGAATGGTTTTAAACATAGAATAATGTTATTCTAATTTAGTTTTATGATTCTTATTTTCTTTATAAGTATTCTTAGGTACATATGATTGTATTTGAAATCCTTATGGGCTCCCAATTGCAGAATGTTAGTATCAAATTGTCGTATGTTTGTGGTCAGTACTCATTGAGCGAAACCGTGTTCTCAAAGAGGCAAAGTCACTAAAGTCTTTATATTCTCTTTCACTCCTTGTACTCCATGTGTCTTAGTGGCATTATCGCCTTGTTTGGGGTGAACTGATTTAAAAAATCGACATTTTTTTCATTCTAAATGCATATCATAATTTCGCTTTTGGAATATTTTATCTAGTAATAGGTTTTTTTTTTCATGATTCGTGCGTACGTTTTTTTTTTTTTTTTTTTTTTAAAAATGGGGGACCGATATTTATTTTTTGCTTGGTGTTTAATGTTAAAGTTGTTTTCTTTCTTTTGGTTTTGATTAAACAGATTTCATATTTGAAACTTATTTTTCTTCTTTTCATCATCTTTGAGTTTACTTCTTTTTTCTTTTCTTTCCTTTCCTTTTTCTATCGTCTCTCGTTCCGCATCTGCACCATTTTTTTTGAAATCGAGTTCAATTCAAGCAAGGACGAAAAGCCAATAAAACACAAAGTGTTACTGGGTGTAAACATTAAAAATGTTTCTTTTAGAAAACAGAAACATTACTAAGGGGCGAGAACAAAAGAAGAGTAACCAAGAAGACATGAGATAGCGATTGGCATTACATTAAACTTTTTGAAGGTTAAAGTTGACTGGAAATCATGGAACTAGATAAAAGTTCCACAAGCGAGAAGTGCGAAACTGTTATCATAGAACTTACAGTTACATCTAGCCAACTCAACTGTAAATTGACGAGACCTCCTCACCAGTATAGTACTGAGCTTAAATTATTAAAGTCTAGATACCATAGCGAAGAGTGATATTTATTTGTAATTATTTACAAAATGTGGCACAAGGCCAAAATACGGAATGGGAAAAAGGGCGATCTTCGTCTGTCTTCATTTTAAACTTAGCTAGCCACAAACACTGGCCCAAACATACCACAATAATCCTAACACCAAAACAATGCATTCTAACTGAAACCTTCTTACTACATACACCACAATACCACATTGTCTCTATCTAGTTCCCATATGTACAATTCATTGTGTGTGTGTGTGTGTGTTGAGGTGGATATAACAACAATTTAAAATCTAGCGTCAATGAATACCACAGTGAAGAGTTCATCTGAAAAACTGCCATGGAAGTAATTATAGAAAAGGAACAGGGAGGCAACTTTAGATGTTGGGAAAGTGACTGAAGCCGAGATGCCAGATCAATAATGTTGCTGATATTCTTCTTCTTCTTTTACATCTATTAGGTTGGTGCAAAAATAATGACGTAATAATGTCGTTTTTCGACGTTAAAAAATACGTCAAAAAACGACATTATTACGTCATTATTTTTTTTTTTTACCAACCTAATACAACAAGAGAAAAACAATGATTTTGTAAAGAAATAGAGAAAACATTACAAGAAGGCAGTAAATATCAAAGGTTCAACAACCTTTGAGAAAAGATGAAAAGATCTACTTTCACAGCAGTTATATTAAAAAAAAAAGGGTCCCTTTTAACTTTACACAATTCATGCTTGAAAAGCTCTTCGAAATTTTTTTCGTTTAGTCTGTCCAACGACAGGAGAAATTTCACTTGAACTTTTGGTATTTCCGCGACTGGCTGGTATTAGGTTGGTGCAAAAATAGTGACGTAACAATGTCGTTTTTCGACGTTAAAAAATACGTCAAAAAACGACATTATTATTTTTGGACCAACCTAATACTTCATTTCTTTTCTAATATTCTCTCTTTACACATAAATTTTTCCTTCTGTATTTCCTTTTTAATTTTTGGTTTCTCGCTAATTTCCTTTCATCTATTTTTTTACCCTTTCTTCTTTTCCGATTCTTTTTCCTTTCTTTCATTTTTTGTTGTCTTTCTCATCTTTTTCTTCGTTTTTCTTTAGATTTTTCCCTTCTTTTTATCTTTTCACATTCTTTTCTTTCGTCTTATTGTCTATTTTTTGCAAGTATTTTTTTCATGTCTTCTTTTTCTTTTTCTTTGCTTTCATCCTCTTCTTCTCTTTTTCACTTTCTTTCCCTTTTACTTCCATTTGTTTTTTTTTTAGCTCTTCATTTTCTTTGTTTTCTTTTCTTTTCTCATTTTCTTTTCGTTTGTGTATCTTCTTTTTTTTTCCGGCCGTTTTCTACTCTTTCTTCATTCTCTCTTCATGTCTTCACTTTTTCTCTTCCTCCCTTTTTTTGTTTTCTCCCCTTTTTCTTTTTCTTTCATTATCCTTTTTCTCTATTTTCTTTTCCTTCTTTTATTCTTGTTTTTCATTTCTGTTCTTTTACTTATCTTTACTAGTTTGTCTCTTTCTTTTGTTATACTCCTTTCTCCTCTCCTCCCTTCGACTATTTCTTTCCTCTCTTCTCTTCTGCTGAGACTCTAATAGAAGCGAGAACCCCGGGGCTGTTGATTATCGGTGGAGACGAAACCTCTTGACCTATTCGCTCAGACAAGCATTGTATTTGTTTCGGCCTGCAATAAAAGACTTCGTCCACAACGCCATTGACAAATGCCAGCTAGGAACACAACACAAATAAAAAACAGGAAAATACTAAGAAAGAAAAACATTTTTTTAACATATTCACTCCAAGCAAGGCGATAAAGCCATAGAGAGGCAAAAGGGGTTACTGAGTGTGGATGAAAGTGAGAAAAAGTTACTGAAAAGAAAGGACAATAAGATGATTCAAGGAAATATGAAATGACGATTAACGTTACATTTAAATTTTCGATGATTGTAGATTGAATGGAAAGCAAGGATTCAGAAGAAAATTTAATAGACGAGAAGTGTGAGAAAAAATCTACTAGAAATAATGAGACCTAGCTGCCAATCTAGTACTGCGCTTAAATTTGCAAAGTCGATGTACCTACACCCTTATGCTAATTAATTGAAACAACCGCTTTAGTTGTCTTTCTTTAAGAATACAGTCAGTTTTAGCCCCACTAGAGTGACAGAGTGTAATTGATTTCTATTTTTCCCCAGATTAGTTCATTTGCAGTGGTGTACAGTAACATCGATCTATTTTCGGGGTGTATGATGAAATTTGTTTGACCCTGAAAAATATTGCGTCATCCGTGATTCCATCAGATTTTTATGACGCGTAACACTATTGTCTCGACTGTCGATTAGTTGTCAACCATTGTTTGCGATGGACGTTACCTTAAAGAAGCGTACGAAATTTGTAACGCTGCACGAGCACACTGGCAAGCTTTACCAGTGAGCAAATCAATGATTTAAATCCAATCGAGAATTTGTGGTTACTCTGCAAGTAACGACTTCGTGGAATGAACATACGAAGTACTAACATGTGCACTTGGTCATGTTTCACTGGAAAAATACAAAAGAAGTAAATAACAACGGAATTATTCGTTTTGTTTCAATTAATTTGCACAAGGGTGTAGAGTTTATTTTTTATTAATTCATTTCCTACGGCTAATCAACAAATTTGCAAATTATTTAATGCAAGAAAATATTTTTAGATTGTAAGAATTTTGTGGGGGACATTAATAAAAGTTTAGAGATACAAGTCTTACTAATTAACCCATAGCTGGGGGTAGAAGAGGTAGATTGATACCCTTTCATAAGGGTATTTTGCAAACTCAACGGGAATTGTAACGCGGTTCTCGGATTAAAAATCTTCAGCCATTATCCATTACGCAAACCGCACATCCTAGATTACAGCACCTGACAGTCACTCATCTAGGTACTGACCAGGCTCGACGTTGCTTAACTTCGGTGATCGTGCTGGAACCGGTGTTTCATTGAGGTACCTAGGGGAAAGCTAATCAGAAATCCATTGCTAGCTCAGCTGCAAAATAATTCTGTTCACTGTTTGGTGCGAGACAATTTTTCTCTCCAGAATCTATGTTACCTATCTATAAGTCTACCATTATCTATGCTTAGAATATTGCTGCCATATATACTCCGGTGAACCTGCTATTTACCTTGAGCTCCTTGATAAGATCCAAAGAATCTGCAATATTATTGGTCCTGATCTGGCGACTTTCCTCTCTATACATTTTCTATAAATACTATATTGTAATTGTTCGGATGATCTCTTCACTATGGTACCTAGATTTTTAAAATTTAAGTGCAGTACTAGACTAGCGTTGAGATCTCATCAATTTACAGTTGAGCTGGCTAGATGTAACCTTTAATTCCATGCTAATAGTTTCTTCATTCGAACTCCTCTCTTGTAGAACTCCCTTCCGGCTTCATGCATTCCAGCCAACTTTAGTCTGCAAAAATTTAAATGCAATGTCAATTGCTATCTAATGTCCTACTGATTGCTCTTCGCGCTCATTATTAATGTTTCTGTTCTTAATTCTTCCATACCCTGTAACCCTTGTGTCTTAGTGGCTTTACACCCTTGCAGGGGGTGATATCGATTTAATATTTTTGCACATAGATAGATAGATAGATATTATTTTTATTATAAGAGATTATAATAAAAAAAACGTTGAAATCGTTACACTAAAGCTTTCATGTTTCAATACTATGATCGTACTTCTTCAGGCGATGGTAATTAACTGGTGAGCACTTTTTAAAAAGTAAATGCTAGGAACAGTGGAATTTTGCTCCATCTGTTCTTCTCTCATATATATATATATATATATATATATATATATATATATATATATATATATATATATATATATATATAAGAAATATATATATTATATATTAAAGAAATATACATATTTAAAGAAAATGCACAGACTGTGGGAACCTTGTGCATTCTCAATGGCGTAACTTATACTGCGTCGAGAAAAAATATTTTAAAAATAAACCAGAAACACATGATTTTGCTGGTGAATATTTTCCTTGGTTTTTCATACGAATAATTTTTATTTATATTAATACAAACAATTTTTACTTATTTTAATAGCAATAATACTTACATATGCTAATACCAATCATTTTTATTTATTTTTTTACAAATCATTTCATTTTATATCAATAATTTTTAATTATTTTAATGCAATTAATAACTGATCCAATCGATATACGGGGTAGATTAACGTCATTCTCTGTGGAAAATGGAATCGGCAAGTGAAGTTCATATTCCAGCCACTCTAAAAGAAGAGGATAATGCCGAATTCAAAATCTGTGGAGAGGTCAAGTTAACAGGAAAAATCTTCAAGGGTATTTACGCGTAAGTGAATATAACAAACCCGACTGGAATTCGAACACAGCTCTCTGATTTCTCATCCCGAGCTGTTATCCATTACATCAGCCGCACGTCTAAGCTTACAGCTCCTGTAAGACATGTTTCGAAGAACGATGGTTCTCGCTAAGACGGATACGTTTCCTTCGCTCAAAACCATTCCAAAAAATAAATCTGAAAAGATGGTCCTATACAGATGTTAGTTTGGATATTTTTGATTGTGCCTGGCACCATGCAATGACATCCATATGAAAGCGAAATAAACTCTACTGAAAAGGATGTGAAATAAACTCTACTGAAAAGGATGTGAAAATTCGCATTGGTAAACCTAGGCCACCTTGAATAAAATGGATGTAATCTGAAAATCTGATCTACCAGACAACCTCAGACATAGATTCTTTTCGAGCCACTGTAGAGGCATTGTTAATGTATGGTGTAAAATTATGGACATTAACTAAAACCCTAGAGTATAAGCTTGATAGATTCCACACAGGGATGCTGAGAGCTTTACTTAACATCTCTTGGGGGCAACAACCAACTAAATGACAGTTCTATGGAGCTATCTCTGATATTTTCTTACGCGAAGGCAGAATGTTATTTGCAGGACACTTGCGAGTGATCTACTGATGTGGATATTTAGCCACCGATTGGTTGACCAGTAAGCTCTTAAATTGACCAGCTATGCCATTACAGATTATAATGCCCTCCGACCTTAATATAGGATCGTGATGATTGGCGTGATAGCTTCATGAATGTCGGAGCTATAGCTTGACCAAATAATATAGAATTTATAACTTGGTCTTTTGGCCGAAAGCATTATTTGAGAATGCGACAAGACCACGACGGGTATCTGACGCTAAGCACTCTTCCACTTAAACAAGTTGCACGAAGATAGAATAGAAGGTGAGAAGTGAAGAAGAAAACTTTTAGAAGGAAGGAGAAAATTACGTAATTGATTGGCATGCAACAAAAGCGGATCATTACTTTGAATATCTATTGAGACACAAGTTAATCTTAGACCTCAAATGGAACTCATATACACTGCAGTTTAAAAGTTTGAAGTCACCCCCAGAAGCCACCCAGAATTAGCATGGAATGAACTTAATAAAAGAGGGAAAAAAATGCAAAAGACCTCTTAGAGTCATTGAGAAAAGAATGGAATCAATTATCAAACTTATAGTTTGAGAAACGTTTGTAACGAATGCCCAAAATTCGTGCCGCAGTAATTAAGGTTAAAGGAGGATGTTTTAACGGGAGCAAAATTTAATCATAAAATGCTTTTTTCTTTTTGTCATAATAAAATTTCTAATAAAAAATCATGTCTCACTTTTTTAAACATGAATAATAATTTTCTTTTATTTAAAGTACAAAAAAATATATAATCTACCACTTAAGGTCAGAAGTACTAAGATGTCGAAAAGCACATAGCCTAAATAAATTTGTGTACATGAAACTGAAAGTAAACATAAAAATGTGTAAATATTTTACAAACGAAATAAACAGTTAGAAACGATCCCTTCACGAGTAATGAAGATAGGAAAACTTTTGGGATGTCCAAGTAAAGCAGCGATAATATAAGAAAACTGGTGTAGATACACTACCGTTCAAAAGTTTGAAGCCACTCCCAGAAGCCACTCCTAGAATTAGCGTGCGATGAACTTGATAGAAGAGTGAAAAAAAAAAAAAAAAAAAAATGAAAAACAGCTCTTAGAGTTATTGAAAAAAAGAATTGAATCAATTATCAAACTTATACTTTGAGAAACTTTGGCAACGAATGCCAAATATTTGTGGTGCAGAAAAAGAAAAAATATAGATAAAGGAGATTCTAGGACCCTGTCGATAAAAGCGTTGGTTGGATCCAATGACTTGACCCAAAGGGTTTTGAGTTTAATACCTGGCTACGGGAGTGGTGAAAAATTGGAGAGTTTAGTTAAAGGGAGATAGTTGAGACACCTGAAAGAGGCATGACACCTGGAACTAGAACTACCCTGATGGACTGAATAAAGTGTCAAGTTTGAAATTCAAATCACCTGAAGAAGGTCGGAGCGTACATCAGCCGAAACGTCGTGAACATGACAATAAAGATGACAGCAGTGAAAATTAATAAAGGAGGATATTTTGACGTGAGCAAAATTTAATCCTAAAATGCTTTTCTTTTTCTTTTTGTCATATTAAAGTTTCTAGTAAAAAGTAATGTCTCATTTTTTTTAACCATGGATAATCCCTCTTTCTCTTATTTAAAGTTCAAACAACTACTTTTTGGGCCAATTTAAAAAAATTACCAGGGGTATCCTCAAATATTTGAACTGTAGTGTATATGATACATCACTAAAGAGACTAGGAGAAAGGCTTGATTCCTTGTACCGCCGCAGAAAATGTCTGACTTTTTCTGGCATTTTTATAAGAGTCAGATCAGATCAAGTAGAGAGTATTGCTACGATATCTGAGTCCAAGAGATTCTATTCAAGCTTGTGGGTAATGAATTCTTTTCTACCGTCCAATCCGATATCCAGAGATAAAACGCTGCCAGACTCTGGATAATATATCTCTGTTTAATGGGAAAGTGTTCTGACGCGCTACATTCCCTGGTTATACTGGTTTAGACGTTTAAAACAAAACCCCTCCACGCCACATACACATGGTTGAATCATCCTTATTCCCTTCGTATTTAAGCGGTACCAAAGAAATTCCATTCGGACATTTTGTTCCCTAGAAACGCTACTTTGGGGAACAGACTCCATAGAGAATATTTTTCTGATCGCTATAATCTTGACCGATTCATATCTCTTCTTGACCTCTATCTCATTCGGTAACTGTCATAACACGCTTCATAGCGCTTAAATTATGCTTCGACAACTTGTCGTGTTGCCTGTATTAAAGACTGACTTCAAACGACTTCTTTTTTCTAACCTATCTCCTGGAGCTCTTTATTTATAATTATGTTATATTCCGTGCTAATAGGAATATATACTTGAAAAACAAGGTGGATAAAATAAGTAAAAGTTTATAGTAAAAAAATCAGTACAATAAGAATAAAGGTAACCGTTATGCACAAGGTTGTCGCAAGTCAATCCGGTAGTGAGTGCTTCTATTGGAAGGTCGCTAGTTCTTGTGTAAGTCTGAGTCGTACTCAACAGATCCCAGCTAGTAATATTTACAAACCTCCCCACGGGGTAAGATGTGGCACGAGGCCTAATTTAATGTGGGGTATCCGAGCCCGTAGGCTCGGTTAAAAATTATCCCGCATGAACGGGTTCCGGTCTGTCTACCTCCCTGGACAAGACCCTGCCCTTCGACATAGCCTCGTCCGGGTTCCTCTCTGCCAGAAAGCAGAGAGTTCGATAACAGCTAAGAGCTGAGTAACAGATACAAGCTAGTAATGTTACACACTCCCCGCGGGGTAGAATGTGGGTCAATCCGAGCCTGTAGGCTCGGCCAAAAATTCCCCGTAGACTCCGTGTAAAAACAGGGTCGGGTAGCTGTTTCCCAAGACGAGACACTTCCCTTCGACATAGCCTCATCTGGAGATGAACGGAGGCAGAGAGTTTGACCAGCACAGCTGGAACAGATTTCAGCTAATCTGTGTAGTCCGTTGACTTACAGATACTTATAAGTAGTTACTACCTATAGTGTAGTCACTCATGGGAGTGACAGGTTATTCCATTACATCAGATTATGAACTAGTTCATATAGTTACCGGGAGTGTATTATTTACTCCACATCATCTCTCCTTTTGAGATTAATACTTTTATAAATGTTTTAATTTTAGTAGTATTAGTATCTCCCCTTTCTCTTTTCTGGAGGATTCGTCAACATATATGAATTTTTAGCGTTTCTGTCTCTGATTCATTTCCACTTCTTCAGTACCCTTTCTTTTTCTGGAGCTTGTGCTTGTAGGAGAGATCAAGTTTTGAAAATATTCTTCCGCCATTTAACTTGGACAAAATTTTATCAGGAATTGGTAATAGGTAACTATGTGTTTCTCAACAACTGTTTAATCCTATCGAAAAATCCGCGCAAGCACGAACTTTATTATTTCTTATTTAATTACACCGCTGGGGCAGCCTATTTTGATTTTTTCTACTACGCCAGTTCTTAAAAGTCTGTCTAACTCTTTGTTGAATTGTTCCAATGCTGCGAATGTTACGCACCGTTTCGGTTTAAATACTGGCATGAAACCCATTTTTACTTTGAAAATCCGCCTTGAATTTTGAACACCGGCCCAGTTCATTTGACAGAACATCTGGAAAATATTTTTTTTAAATTTTTCCTTCGGATTCTTGCTCTGACTTTTTAAATCGGTTGCTTGTTACTTACGTTTTTACAATAGACGTTTATCGGCAACTTCCAAAGTTTAAGTAATTCCATTTAGTCAGTAGCAAATAAATTCGTAGAATTTTTAATGCATAAGCTTTAGTTTTTACATGCTTATTACGGAATGAGATATTACAAGTCATTTCTAAAAAAATAAATTCTCACCAGAAACTGAAATCGCGATTTGGAAGTCATTTTTACTAAAGGCTTTCCAATCTCTTTTCATGTGGTTTCGGTGATTATTGATTATTGAAATACCAATGCCCAGTAGCATTTTCGAACCCCACATTGCTTATTTTCACATTCACAAATTTCCTTATGTTTTCTGCACCCATTTTCAGTCGGAATTCTGTGTACAAATTTCTTCCTGTGAGATTTTTTCTGGTTTGGTTTTGCAGTATGAATTTATATCCCTCCTTTACCACACTTGTAACATTCTGCTTTTGTAAATGGACAGTCATTTCCAAGATGTAATTTACCACATCTGAAACAAGGATTTGTTCTCTTTTTTGTACATTTGCCCTTTGCTTGTACCAATGACCATTCTTTTTTCTGAATTTCTTCAGCATCGTGTTTCAGACCTAGAATTGTGTGCCAATCGTCTACTATTTTTGTAGTATAATATTACTGTTTCGTTGAATTTTCGCTAAAATCTTCGATAGGATTTCAGCATCATTTTTAGCTGTTAAATCGTGAACAAAAATTCATCCTGTGAACATATCTGGAGTCATTTCCGTTACTGTAAACCTTTCACATTCTACATCAAAGAAATGGGACAAAATCTATCCTCATCTTTTTTGGTTAGATTCCTGCACCTCTAACAACTATTAAACACAAAGCTCTTGCCACTAAAGATTTTTGTCAGAACCGTGTCTTCAAACACGATTTCACCTGGTTTTTCCGGTAATATGTAGTTGCAGTATTTTTCGTACTCTACCAGAGATATTTTCCTCCATCCCGTTTTCTCTCATCTTCTCAGCTGCTGCCTTCTTGACTGAGCGTCTGTTCATATCTACAGAAATACGCAGAAAAAATCAGTCCCCCATGAGGATTATATAGAAATTCTGATATGGTATTTTTGACAGCGTCTGGTGTAAGAGCCGTTGAAGAATTCTTTGATTTCTTCCGAATTGTATCCAACAAGTCCTGTTGCTGTTTTTTTTTTTTTTAGTTCTAGCAACTGTTGTTTTTTTTGTTGCTGCTGTTTCTGTTGTTGTTGAATTTCAACTATCAAAGCCAAAATTTGCTCCACATTTGCAAGGATACATTTTTTTAAAAACCAACGTGGTTAAAATTCTTGTCGTCACTGATATCCTTGTTTACGAAGCGACAAGTATATTTTCGGTACTTGTTCACTGATTATGAGTTTCCAAAATCCTTGTAACTCCAATTATAACTTTTACGAGGTCCTGAATCCTTGTTATTAGTGGCAAGTGTTCCGAATCCTCGTCACAAAGGTCATTAATCTCCTCAGCTTGGAATCTATCGTCGCCACTGTTATGGCGCGATTCGTAGGGCTTATAATATAAATAATGCTTCGGAAACTTGCCATGACGCCTGTATTAATTAGTCTGAAGATTGACTCCAAAAGGCATCTTTTTCTTACTTCTGACCTGGAGTTATAGACTAGTTCATGTAGTCACCGAAGATTGAGTATTTGCTCCACAAGAGTAACTACAACCTTGTGTGCCTCTTGGGCCATGTATTAGGGAAGCAACAGTAAGACACATTAGATAACGAAAGAAGACAAGGAAAACAAGAAAGTTTCTTTTGCAGAATGCAGAAAGCTTGTAGAATGACATGAATGAAAATGTTGACTAAAGGAAAAAAGGAAAGAAGATAATTAAAAAATTAATAGAAAGAGGACAATAGGTGCACTAGTGGAAAAAGAGTGATCGTGAGAGAGAAAGAGAGAAGAGTAAAAAAGGAAAAATAAACGGACAGGAGAGTAACAGTGAGATAGAAGAAAAAGGATAGAGAATGTTAACCGTTCCGATGAGCTGCTTTCGCTGGTTCCCAGACTTCACGAATTTAAGCGTTCTACTAGGCTGGCATCTCGCTCTCACCCTTTCACTGTCGAAACTGTTAAATATAGCCGTCTCTTCTACTCCAATAGCTTCATGTCTCGCACTTATTCGCCTGTGGAACTGTTATGGGATCTTACCCATAATAACATAATGGACTATTCCATACGTAATAAATACTGCGCCTCAAGAGGAAGCAGAGAGTTCCGTCTGAAGTCTGGAGTTCCGTCTGAAGTCTGGAGTGAAGTCCGTCAGGAGTCTGTCAGTCAGTCAGAGCGAGTCAGTCAGTCAAGTTAGAAGCAGTCCGAAACAGAGTCGCGTTCAGACAATTACTACTAAACCTGATTGTTCGTACTAACACTTTCTATTTCTCTGTATATATTCCTGTTTGTAATATATCTGTGTTATTCCATATCCGTGTTCGAATTCTTCTTCATTGGTTCTACCTTGGACTATCACCGTGGTACAAGGAGCCGGACCGTAACACTAACACTTTCTACTTCTCTGTATATATTCCTGTTTGTAATATATCTGTGTTATTCCATATCTATGTTTGAGTTCTTCTTTATTGGTTCTACTTTGGACTATCACAGTGGTACAAGGAGGCGGACCATAACAGGAACGCCCTCCAGTTTCCCTGATAGCTATAATCTCCAACTATTCAAATGTAATGTCAATCGACGTCACCAGATGCCCTGATCTATCCCCTAACCTTCTCTTCATCCTTTCCTCTATCAATCCTCTTTGCTCTCGCTCCAACTCTGTAACCCATTGCGTGCCAGTGGCTTCTCGCATTGCTTGGGGTTAAAAGCTTAAAAAAAAAAAAAGATAAAAAAAGAAAGGTGAAAAGAAAAGGAAGGAGAAATTAAGGAGTAGAAGGAGATAAAGAGAGAAAGAAAGAATAAAAGAAAGAAAGATCTAATACAAGAGGGAATGAATGACAACTTGAGAGAGTAACGAGAAAAGGTAGAAAAAGTAAACAAATTGAGAAAGGGAAGGACTGGAAGAGAGAATGAGAAAAGTAGCATGATATGAAATGGAGTGAGTTGCTAGTAAAGTGAATGAAGGAGAGGGTGAAGAAGAAAGTGAAAAACAAGAGGGAAGAGAGGATGAGGAGAGGGGAACAAAGTAGAAAATGGAATGCAAAAAAAGTATCGCTGATTAATTTTTTTAGAAATCGAATAATAAAGAAAGGAAATGTACGCAGAAATATCGAGAAACAGCGGATATGGCGGGGATTAAACCTGAAAGAAAAAAAAAATATGTGAAATAATCGAAAAAAGAAATGTAGAAAATAGTGAAAAGAAAGAAAGAAAAAACGAAGAAATAAAGAAAGAAAAAGAATGAAAAATACAAGCGAGTGATATGGAAAGAAAGAAAGAAAGAAGATAAATGAAGAGGCAACATCTAGATAGATATATAGATATGGAGACACTGAGACAAGTAGATAGATAGATAGATATGAAGAAACTATGGTAGATAGATAGATAGATAGATAGATAGATAGATAGATAGATAGAAATGGAAACAGTGAAACCAAATAGATAGATAGATAGATAGATAGATAGATAGAAATGGAAACACTGAGACCAAATAGATAGATAGATAGATAAATAGATAGATAGATATGAAGATACTATGGTAGATAGATAGATAAATAGAAATGGAAACACTGAGACCAAATAGATAGATGGATAGATATTGAGACTGACTGGGACAAAATAGATAGATAGAAAGAAAGAAAGAAAGAAAGAAAGAAAGAAAGAAAGAATGAAGCAAGCAAGCAAACGATAAAGAGAGAAAACATTTTAATAGAATGTTAAGAAAATGAAATAATATAAGAGTACAATAACGCTATTCACTCAGATAATAAAAGAAAGAGTTAATTTTTTCTTCAGAAAAATAAACGAAACGTTGAATAAAAAAGAAAGACAAAGCAAAAGAGAATGTGAAAAAATGAAAGAAAGAAAACTTGAAAGAAACGAAAACAAAGTAAAGAAGAAATAAATTGACAGTTAGTAATGAAGAAGAAAACAAAAAGACAAAGTTTACTAAAATTCCAACTCAAGAATGAACGAATGTCACGGAAAGAAAGACGCTGAAGTAATTTTTATTTCCAAAGAATCAGAAGATGACATATTCCCACGCATGCGCAATCGTCGATTTCAATTCCTCTTCGTTTTTCTATGCTTTTGTTTTCAACATTTTTCTCTTCAGAAGCCAAAAAAGCAGTTACTTCCGTTTTTTGTCATACTCAATACACCAATATTCTCTCGTGAACATCACATTCGCATTTCTCGTCTGCAGATGGAAGTCTGCTTATGTAGCCGGAGTTCGTTTAATTAATCTTTTTATAAAGAGAAGCAGCGGGTAATTTTTACGAATACATACATTAAATAATATATATATATATATATATATATATATATATATATATATGTATGTATGTATGTATGTATGTAAATATATAATGCCGAGTGTAACTGCAAAATTGTTCAAATCGTGTAACAGCATGCGATAATTGTCCGTGAAAAAATGTGTAATATCTACAAAATCACTAAAGTAATTGAGTTTCTTTTCTCCAGGTTTTCAGATAAGACGTTAGCCATCTTGACACCATTTGTTGTAAGAATCACTATATTTAGCTTGGGCCCCACTATGTCTTCCCAAATGGGAAAAGGTGAGAGGAAAATATTTCAGGCCTTCAGTAATGGTACCAAAAAAAAAAACACTAGTTTCCATCTTCAAAGTCCATTCAAGAACCATCAAGAGAACGGCGAATAAGTTTTAAAAAGAGGAAACAGTAGAGAGAAAAATTGGAACACGATTCACAACAGCAAGAGAGATCATCATCTTAAATAAATAAGTTAAATACATTGTGAATGTTCAAAGTAGACGCTAATAGTGTTATAAAAACCTCGTAGAATTCCAGTAAGATATCTTTAATCATTTCTAAAATACAACGGTTCAGATCTTAATTTAAAAATTTAACAATTTTACAGTTACACGATTTGCTTAATTTTGCTGTTACACCCGAAATATATATATATAGTCGAGGGAGGGAAAGAGAGAGAGAAAGAGAGAGAGAAAGAGAGAGAGAAAGAGAGATAGAGAGAGAAAGAGAGAGAGAGAGAGAGAAAGAGAGAGAGAGAGAGTGTGTGTGTGTGTGTGTGCTCTCTGGGTAAATTGTCGCCATTTTATATTTTTTTATTTCGGGCATGCGCGTTAGTTTTTGAAATTGTCGACTATATTAGTGACAGTTGGGCATCATCTGTGAATGAAAAAGCACCATGAAGCATTTCACTCCCCCAGAAATTTAGAAACAGCATGGTGTAATGCTTGGCATTCGCGCCGGAAGCTCCAATATGAACATTTCAGCGTGATTGGTTGTCAATCTGAGAACAGTACAGAGGATTCGGAAAGAGTTGGATAAGTCTAAGGGTGATTACAATTGTACGGCAGCTCGGAAAACTCACTCTTATCGTTCTGATAAAAACTTCTGAATTTGTTAGTGTTATGGGGTCTACCCCTTTTTCATATAAGTGGACTCTACCAAGTGTACCTGGACTGCTACCTTTAAATACCCAGAGTTACAGTGTGAGAATATACGAACGGAGATAGTGTGAGATAACCTCTTGTAGAAGTCAGTTATCAGCAGGTAGACTCTAAGGAAGTCCTACTTCGAGACTGTATATATCTATCTGTATTTGCTACTAACCACGTTCCTGGACTTACTAACAGTATTACTCTTTGTATGATTGTGTAAATACATTTTATTTCTTATATTTAATTATTGTGTTTGTCATTCCTTGGAGTGAGGGCTCCAGACTCAACACGGACGCCTACAACAAGAGACTTGATGAGGTAGTGCTGCCATGGATAAAGAGGTTGATTTGCCGTAAAACAAACCAAACCAAAACAAAATCACCTTTCATGTTGCAACAGTTTTTATTTTTTGAGAAAGATGAAGAGGGCCTGTTGTATCAGATCGGATAAAATATTGTCTCGTCTGAATTCGACATCAGCTCTTCATCGTAATTCCGTTGTCATTTGATCGGCTTATAGCGATCATCATCATCGTACACACACACATACACCATTACAAATTCAAATCTTTAACATTCATTGGATAGAAAGCAACGCTGCTATCTGAACCGACAATTTTGAAATCGCTATATTTTCATATAGTAAATTGTGTGCCCTTTTGGGAGAAGTGGCTCCCAGAAATCTCACCAAAACTCAGGCACTGATTGGTCAGTATCAACCAATCAGATTCTTTGCATGGGGAGAATGATTTTTCCGCGCAGATTTCTAATTCGATGACTACCTATATAAACAGAACAAAAAAGGACCAGTACCAGTGAGACTTCGTCTGCTACTGGAATCCATGTCAGTCGAAGACATGCGCCTATATCATTCATTCTCACATTAGATATTCTATCACACTTACATTTTCTCTTGCACAGCAGAACTAAAACATTTATAACTCTTTCATTTCCTTTTCAGGGAACATTGATAAACTTTTATAGTCAAAGAGAGACTACTTTCGTCTGACTCATTGCATGCTTCTTTTTCGTATATATTCTTTATTGTACGCTCTGTTGAATACAATTTATATATATATATATATATATATATATATATATATATATATATATATATCTTTTTCTTCTGCCTTGTTCTTATATCAATTTGGCTTCCTAAACAAAAATGAAATAAATGTGGCCAGAAGTCTAGACACACTACATCTCGTTCGTTTGGGATTTTGCCACAGTTTAATTCAAATTTCTTAGCGAAGAAGTTAATGACCGCTTCGGTTGTCGACTCTTAAAATTGAAACATTTTGTAAATGTCCCCAATTGCACATAGATTTAACAATCGGGACATTTTATGTTAGAGAATTTATGAAAAAGAAACACGAATAATTAGTTCGGGTTGATATTTTAAACTTTGTTGTAAGTCGTTTTAAAAGATGGACTTAATATTAAGGCTAGAGTTAGACAGCACAAGTTAATAGCTTTGAAAACAAAGCGAATATGATGGAAAGGCTTTTGTCATGAATACCAACTGGAAAAATAGCATACATAGAGATTGGACGAACACCCATAGTATACATATTAAAAGAACTATTAATAAAATCCCATTCGCCCTGTCGGTTGGGGCTTCACCACTTCAAGGAGGTATGAACAATACCCACCACCGGCCAAAATGACTATGGTAAGATTCGAACCCAGGTCTTAGGATCAGTATGCGAACGTTCTAACCACTCGGCCACATGCCCATTAACAATAAGCATGAACCAACGATAATAATGAAAGAAAAGACATTAAAAATGTTCATGACAAACTGGGTACAAAAATGTAATTTGACGATAGCTGTCTAATAGGGCGGCAAGTCTATCCCTATTACAGACGCTTGCTCAGGCGCATTTGTATTTATTCAACACCCACAGAGCCTAGGAGTGGTTTATAGCAGACCTTAGTTACAGTTTCTAGGAAAGAACGTGTTTTCTTGCGTGACCAACAATTAGAACAAGGACAGCACGTCTAACCAATTACATACACAAGGTATGGGTCAACCCGTGGTATGGTTTTCAGGCACTTTCCAAAGGTGTTACACGCTGGGGTTGCCCCTTCCAGTCCGATAACACCAAGAAGTCGCCTTCCTGACAAATTCAAAATGTCGAGATTCGAACACCGGTGTCATGGTCGAAACGCGAACGTTGTAACCACTCGGCCACGTGCCTATTAACGATAATTGTAAAGGAATTACATTAAAAGACTGTTCATGACAAACTGGGTGCAACAATACAATTCGAGGATGGCTGTCTAATAAGGCGGTTAGCCAATCCGTATTGCAGACGCTTGCTCAGGTGCATTTATGTTTATTCAACACCCACGGAGCCCAGCAGTGGTCTATAGCAGACCTTAGTTACAGTTTCTGGAAAAGAGCGTGTTATCTAGCGTGATCAACAATTTGAACAAGGACAGCACGCTTGGCCACGATGACTTCTCACTTCGTGCTAGCACAGTTATCGACGACTCACAAAGAGTTCCGTCTACCCAATTTCACTCATAAGGCTTGGGTCAACCCGTCGTATGACTTTGAGGCACTATCCAAAGGTGCCGCACGCTGGGATTGACACCTCCAGTCCGATAATATCAGGAAGTCTCCTTCGTGACAAAATGACCATGGTGATATTCGAACTCGGGACTCATGGTCGGAACGCAAACTTTCTAACCACTCGGCAACAGTAATAATGAACTAGCAATAATAATGAAAGAAATGACATAAAAATAAACTGTTTATGACAAACCGGGTGCCAAAATTCAATTCGAGGATAGCTGTGTAATACGGCGGCTAGCTAATCCCTATTGCAGACGCTTGCTCAGGCGCACTTGTATTTATTCAACAACCAAAAAGCCTAATCTATGCGGCAATATTTGAAGCATGGATATAGGGTAACTTTATAAATACGTTAGATTGATTCTGGCAAAAAAAAAAGAAAAAAAATAGATAAAGATTGACATTGCTTTTAAATTTTTGAAGTTCGAAATTGGCTGGAAACAATAAGTGCTAAAGAAGAAACTGTTAACATAGAACTTATTGTTACATCTAGCCAATTCAATTATAAATTGATGAGACGTTGTTGCTTATCTAGTACTACGCTTTAATTCGTAAAGTCGAGTTACGATAGCAGCTCATCCGAATAATTACCATGAAAGTATTTATTTAAAAAAAAGGCACAACAAAGCTACTTTACGGCGGTGAGAAAGTGACTGAAGCCGAGACGCCAGGTCATTACTAATTTTTATTTGGATTTTATCAAGAATCTCCAAATAGACAGCAAGAGCACCGGATCATATGTGGCAGAAATATTCGAAGCATGGACAAATGATAGATTTATAAATATGTTAGATTCTTGCGAAAAAATCGTGGATAATGATTGACATTGCATTTAAATTTTTGAAGATCAAATTTGGCGGGAAAGCGTGGAGCCGGAAGAGATTTCCACAAGCGACAGGTTCGGCTACATCTAACCAATTCAACTGTAAAAATGATGAGACCTTGCTGCCAATCTAGTACTAGGCTTAAATTCATAATACTTAATGGAAACTAACATATAAAACTATAATTGTTTAACATTACTATCAGAATTTTCATAAGTTAAAAAAATGCAGAAAAATATTAGAATACAAAAGCTGGCCATTCGTATTCGAGGACACTCGACTACTAGGGCGGCTAGCCAATCCCTATTGAAGTCGCTTGCTCAGGCACATTTGTGTTTATTTAACCACAACAGAGCACAGCTGTAGTTTATACTTCAACTATGCCGAGCAGAACTTAGTTGCAGTTTCTAGGAAAGAGCATGTTATCTAGAGTGATCAACAATTTGAACAAGGCCAACACGTTCAAGCCCTCAACCATCTTCGTGCTAGCACAGCTATCGACGGCCCCCAAGTGTTTCGTCAATCCAATTTCACTCACGAGTCATAGATCAACTCGTGGCATAGATTTCAGTCCCTTTCCAAAGGTGCCGCACTCTGGGATCGACTCTCTCCAGTCCGATAACATCGACAAATCGACCATGGTGAGATTCGAACCCGGGTCTCATGGTCAGAAAGTGAATGTTCTAACCACACGGCCAAAAGAATGAGATGTACAAAACACAATCAATTCTTACTTCGGCAAATCTCTTCTAAAATCAATTGCAACCGTCCATTTTGTAATAAATCATTTGAATTAATTCTCTTAACGATTGATCATTTAATTACTGTCTCAATGGGATTCATTAAATTACTCGTATTTCTTTCACTTGAACCGATTTCTAGCCGTCTTCAGTATGACGATAAACTACATCTGCGTCCTGGGTAAGACGATAAACTACATCCGTGTCCTGAGTAAGACGATAGACTACATCCGCGTCCTGGGTAAGACGATAAACTACATCCGTGTCCTGACTAAGACGATAAACTACATCCAACAGAAAGGAATCTGATCAGGAGGTTTCGAGGAGCGTGGAACCACCTCTTAATTGATAGTGTTGCCAGGGACACCCTGACCCGGGATGGTAGACCCTGTTAGAGTCCCAGCTATGGACAAATATTTAACCCCCTAACCAAAACACTAAAAGCTTATTAGAAGCAATGAATTTTTGAAGTAGAAATTACCAGCAATACATTTTTGAAGAAAAAATATTACCACCAATAAAAATCTTGTCGGCATTAAACAAACCATGGTGGTTGATATGCCGTAAAACGAAACAAACCAAACCAAACCCAAAATTCCATTACGTCTCATAGAAGAATTTGGAAAACCTATAGCACTTGAGTTAGCAAAGGCCAATGAAAAATTGATAAGACAGCTAAGAGTAAATTACGAAGATGCTAAAGAAGATAAGACCCACTATTTTTCTGTCAAACTACTCACAGGATGATGATAATAATTAAAATTTGCAATCACTGAATTAAAGTTAGATTACTGCATGTTCCAAACCTGCTCGAACAATGTAGCTGGTGGGTTGTTTATTTAGTGGCATATAAACACGTCCATGGGTTATTGAATGTCGAAATCTAATTATTTGATACGGAATTTTATTTATTTATTTGGAAATAATAATGATTTTAATGATACAGGTCTTACTAATTAACCCACAACTGAGGGGACAATAGTTGGATTCATACCTTTCCTGAGGGTAATTGCGCGTAACGAACGCAAATTAGAACTTGGCTCTCCGATTATCAATTATAAGACGGTACCCATTACACCATTCGCATTCAAGCTTAGAGCGGTCACCTATCTCGGTACTGACCAGGTTTGACATTGCTTAACATCTGTGATCGTACGTCAAACGGTATTTCAACGCGATGTGACCGTAGGCCTGCTTGAGCAAGGAGAGCTCAAATTTAACCAGAACAAAGCAAAGATACACACTATCCCCACCCCCACCATCAACACCAACGAGAGGGGGAACTCATCTAACACAAGACCGACACATTTGTATGATCAGCAATTACCTCGTTTGTGAATTACAAGCCATCACTACATAGGGATGAAGCTCCTAATCGAGAGAATTGCAAATTAATTGGCAGCTAACAAGTGCAACATTGAACACAGAGAGAATCTTGCATTTCGAAAAGATTCAGAAATACATAAATATCTTCAAATCAAACATCATTTATCATCAATTGAATATCAGTCCATTCTTAATTTGCATTGCAAGCATGTTTCTGTACAACTTAGAATCCGTGATGGATAAGAAGGTAAACTACATCCGCATCCTGGATAAGAAGATAAACTACATCCGCATCCTGGATAAGACGATAAACAACATCCGCGTCCTGGGTAAGACGATAAACTATATCCGCATCCTGGATAAGAAGATAAACAACATCCAAGTCCCGGGTAAGACGATAAACTATATCCGCATCCTGGATAAGAAGATAAAAAACATCCACGTCTCGGCTAAGACGATAAACTATATCCGCATCCTGGATAAGAAAATAAACTACATCCGCGTCCTGGGTATGATAATAAACTACATCCGCGTCCTGGGACAGACGATAAACTATATCCAACAGTACGTCCTTTGATCAGCAATCCATTTTTATATAAAATAATTTCTGGTACCTTATACCTCCCCAGAGGGAAGGTGTTATTTTTTGGGTTCTAGTTCCATGCACCCAATGGAACTCTCACATTAAATTCAGTCTTGTGCCAAATTATTTTCAAGAGGTCATACGAATAAATCCAGACCAGAAAAAATGTCGTGCTTAGTGTAACGAAAAAGTATATCACCGTCCTAGATAAGATGATAAACTACATTTGACAGCAAGGCCTCAGATCAGGAGGTTTTGAGGAGCGTGGAACCACCTCTTAATTGCAGGTGTTAGCAGGTCTACCCTGAACTCGGGTGGTAGCACCTGTTAGGCAAATAGTTAACCCCCAGCTGTAGGCAAATAGTTAACCCCCAACAAAGTAGGAGAAAGGATTTAGATATTAAATTTATGAATAAACATTAGCTGAAATTTGAACGAAGGAAATATATTCTAAAAAAAACATTTCCTTCAATTCAAATTTAAATTCTACTGTAAAGAGAAAATTTTTTTCGAAGGAGAGAAATGAAAGAAGAAAAGTAGAAAAAGAATCAACAACGGCGTTTGAAGAAAATCAACCAAAAGAAAGGAAGAGTAAATAAATGAAAGAATCGAAGGAAAACAAGAAAGATATAATGGATAAAAAAAGAACGAAACAAACAAAAGACAGAAAAAAGAAAGAAAAAGAAAAAGAAAAAAAGAAAGAAAGAAATGAAGAATGACAGACTAACAGAAAGAAAGAAAGACGGAAAGAAAGAAAAAGATAATAAAAATAAAGAGGCAAAGAAAGAAAGAAAGAAAGGAAGAAAGGAAAAAAGAATGAATGAATGAATGAATAACCAAAAAATAAAGAGGAAAAGAAAGAAAGAAAGAAAGGAAGAAAGGAAAAAAGAATGAATGAATAACCAAAATTAAAGAGGCAAAGAAAAAAAAAGAAAGAAAGAATGAATAACAAAAAAATAAAGAGGCAAAGAAAGAAAGAAAGAAAGAAAGAAAGAAAGAAAGAAAAAAGAATGAATGAATAACCAAAGAATAAAGAGGTAAAGAAAGAAAGAAAGAAAGAATGAATAACCAGAAAATAAAGAGACAAAGAATGAAAGAAAGAAAGAAAGAAAGAAAGAAGACATGAATAACCAAGAAATAAAGAGGCAACGAAACAAAGAAACAATGAATAACCAAAAAATAAAAAGGGAAAAAAAGATAGAAAGAAAGAAAGAATGAATGAATGAATAACAAAAAAATAAAGAGGCAAAGAAAGAAAGAAAGAAAGAAAGAAAGAATGAATGAATGAAAAACCCAAAAATAAAGAGGCAAAGAAATAAAAAAAGAAAGAAAAAATGAATGAATAACCAAAAAAAAGAGAGGCAAAGAAAGAAAGAAAGAATGAATAACCAGAAAATAAAGAAGCAAAGAAAGAAAGAAAAAAAGAAAAAAGACATGAATAACCAAGAAATAAAGAGGCAAAGAAAGAAAGAAAGAAAGAAAGAATGAATAACCAAAAAATAAAGAAGTAAAGAAAGAAAGAAATAATGACTAACCCAAAAATAAAGAGGCAAAGAAAGAAAGAAAGAAAGAAAGAAAGAAAGAAAGAAAAAAGAATGAATGAATAACCAAGAAATAAAGAGGCAAAGAAAGAAAGAAAGAATGAATGAATAACCAAAAAATAAGGAGGCAAAGAAAGAAAGAAAGAAAGAAAGAAAGAAAGAAAAAAGAATGAATGAATAACCAAAAAATAAAGAGGCAAAGAAAGAAAGAAAGAATGAATAACCAAAAAATAAAGAGGAAAAGAAAGAAAGAAAGAATGAATGAATGAATAACCAAAAAGTAAAGAGGGAAAGAAAGAAAGACAGAAAGAATGAATGAATGAATGAATGAATAACCAAAAAATAAAGAGGCAAAGAAAGAAAGAAAGAAAGAAAGAATAAATAACCAAAAAAAGAGAGGCAAAGAAAGAAAGAAAAAAGAATGAATGAATAACCAAAAAATAAAGAGGTAAAGGACGAACGAAAGAAAGAATGAATGAATAACCAAAAAATAAAGAGGCAAAGAATGAAAGAAATAAGGATTGAATAACCAAAAAATAAAGAGGCAAAGAAAGAAAGAAAGAAAGAAAGAAAGAATGAATAACCAAAAAATAAAAAGGCAAAGAAAGAAAGAAAGAAAGAAAGAATGAACAACCAAAAAGAGAGAGGCAAAGAAAGAAAGAAAGAATGAATGAATATCAAAAAAAAAAGAGGAAAAGAAAGAAAGAAAAAAGAAAGAATGAATAACCAAAAAATAAAGAGGCAAAGAAGAAAGAATGAATGAATAACCAGAAAATAAAGAGGCAAAGAAAGAAAGAAAAAAAGAAAGAAGATATGAATAACCAATAAATAAAGAGGCAAAGAAAGAAAGAAAGAAAGAAAGAAGGATTGAATGAATAACCAAAAAATAAAGAAGTAAAGAAAGAAAGAAAGAATGATTAACCAAAAAATAAAGAGGCAAAGAAAGAAAGAAAGAATGAATGAATAACCAAAAAATAAAGAAGCAAAGACAGAAAGAAAGAAAGAAAGAAAAAAAAAGAATGAATGAATAACCAAGAAATAAAGAGGCAAAGAAAGAAAGAAAAAAAGAAAGAAGACATGAATAACCAAGAAAGAAAGAGGCAGAGAAAGAAAGAAAGAATGAATGAATAACCAAGAAATAAAGAGGCAAAGAAAGAAAGAAAGAAAGAATGAATGAATAACCAAAAAATAAACAGGCAAAGAAAGAAAGAAAGAATGAAAGAAAGAATGAATAAACAAAAAATAAAGAGGCAAAGAAAGAAAGAAAGAATGAAAGAAAGAATGAATAAACAAAAAATAAAGAGGCAAAGAAAGAAAGAAAGAATGAATGAATAACCAAAAAGTAAAGAGGGAAAGAAAGAAAGACAGAAAGAATGAATGAATGAATGAATAACCAAAAAATAAAGAGGCAAAGAGAGAAAGAAAGAAAGAAAGAAAGAATGAATAACCAAAAAATAAAGAGGCAAAGAAAGAAAGAAAGAATGAATAAATAACCAAAAAGTAAAGAGGCAAAGAAAGAAAAAAAGAAAGAATGAATGAATAACCAACAAAAACGAGGCAAAGAAAGAAAGAAAGAAAGAAAGAAAGAATGAATAACCAAAAAATAAAAAGGCAAAGAAAGAAACAAAGAAAGAAACAAAGAAAGAAAGAATGAACAACCAAAAAATAAAGAGGCAAAGAAAGAAAGAAACAAAGAATGAATGAATGAATAACCAAAAAATAGAGAGGCAAAGTAAGAAAGAAAGAATGAATGAATATCAAAAAAAAGAGGCAAAGAAAGAAAGAAAAAAGGAAGAATGAATAACCAAAAAATGAAGAGGCAAAGAAGAAAGAATGAATGAAAAACCAGAAAATAAAGAGGCAAAGAAAGAAAGAAAAAAAGAAAGAAGACATGAATAACCAAGAAAGAAAGAGGCAAAGAAAGAAAGAAAGAAATAAAGAAGGATTGAATGAATAACCAAAAAATAAAGAAGTAAAGAAAGAAAGAAAGAATGATTAACCAAAAAATAAAGAGGCAAAGAAAGAAAGAATGAATGAATAACCAAAAAAAAGAAGCAAAGACAGAATGAAAGAAAGAAAGAAAAAAAAGAATGAATGAATAACCAAGAAATAAAGAGGCAAAGAAAGAAAGAAAAAAAGAAAGAAGACATGATTAACCAAGAAATAAAGAGGCAGAGAAAGAAAGAAAGAATGAATTAATAACCAAGAAATAAAGAGGGAAAGAAAGAAAGACAGAAAGAATGAATGAATGAATAACAAAAAATAAAGAGGCAAAGAAAGAAAGAAAGGAAGAATGAATAACCAAAAAAAAAGGAGGCAAAGAAAGAAAGAAAAAAGAAAGAATGAATAACCAAAAAATAAAGAGGCAAAGAAAGAAAGAAAGAATGAATGAATAACCAAAAAGTAAAGAGGCATAGAAAGAAAAAAAGAAAGAAAGAAGGAATGAATGAACAAAAATTAAAGAGGGAAAGAAAGAAAGAAAGAAAGAAAGAGAAAAGAATGAATGAATAACCAAAGAATAAAGAGGCAAAGAAAGAAAGAATGAAAGACTGAATGATTAGCAAAAAAAATAAAGAGGCAAAGAAAGAAAGAAAGAAAGAAAGAAAAAAGAATGAATGAATAACCAAAGAATAAAGAGGTAAAGAAAGAAAGAAAGAATGAATGAATAACCAGAAAATAAAGAGGCAAAGAAAGAAAGAATAAAAGAAAGAAAGAAGACATGAATAACCAAGAAATAAAGAGGCCACGAAAGAAAGAAAGAATGAATAACCAAAAAATAAAAAGGGAAAGAAAGATAGAAAAAAAGAAAGAATGAATGAATGAATAACAAAAAAATAAAGAGGCTAAGAAAGAAAGAAAGAATGAATGAATGAAAAACCCAAAAATAAAGAGGCAAAGAAATAAAAAAGAGAGAAAAATGAATGAATAACCAAAAAAAAGAGAGGCAAAGAAAGAAAGAAAGAAAGAATGAATGAATAACCAGAAAATAAAGAAGCAAAGAAAGAAAGAAAAAAGAAAGAAGACATGAGTAACCAAGAAATAAAGAGGCAAAGAAAGAAAGAAAGAAAGAAAAAAGAATGAATGAATAACCAAAGAAAAAAGAGGCAAAGAAAGAAAGAAAGAATGAATGAATAACCAGAAAATAAAGAGGCAAAGAAAGAAAGAAAAAAGAAAGAAGACATGAATAACCAAGAAATAAAGAGGCAACGAAAGAAAGAAAGAAAGAAAGAATGAATAACCGAAAAATAAAACGGGAAAGAAAGATAGAAAGAAAGAAAGAATGAATGAATGAAAAACTAAAATATAAAGAGGCAAAGAAATAAAAACAGAAAGAAAGAAAAAATGAATGAATAACCAAAAAAAAAGAGGCGAAGAAAGAAAAATAAAGAATGAATAACCAAAAAATAAAGAGTCAAAGAAAGAAAGAAAGAATGAATGAATAACCAAAAAATAAAGAGACAAAGAAAGAAAGAAAGAAAGAAAAAAGAATGAATGAATAACCAAAGAATAAAGAGGCAAAGAAAGAAAGAAAGAATGAATGAATAACCAAAAAATAAAGAGGCAAAGAAAGAAAGAAAGAATGAATGAATAACAAAAAGTAAAGAGGGAAAGAAAGAAAGACAGAAAGAATAAATGAATGAATAACCAAAAAATAAAGAGGCAAAGAAAGAAAAAAAGAAAGAAAGAAGGAATGAATGAACAAAAATTAAAGAGGCAAAGAAAGAAAGAAAAAAGAATAAATGAATAACCAAAGAATAAAGGGGCAAAGAAAGAAAGAATGAAAGAATGAATGAATAACCAAAAAATAAAGAGGCAAAGAAAGAAAGAAAGAAAGAAAGAAAGAAAGAAAGAAAGAAAAAAGAATGAATGAATAACCAAAGAATAAAGAGGCAAAGAAAGAAAGAAAGAAAGAATGAATAACCAGAAAATAAAGAGACAAAGAATGAAAGAAAGAAAGAAAGAAAGAAAGAAGACATGAATAACCAAGAAATAAAGAGGCAACGAAACAAAGAAACAATGAATAACCAAAAAATAAAAAGGGAAAAAAAGATAGAAAGAAAGAAAGAATGAATGAATGAATAACAAAAAAATAAAGAGGCAAAGAAAGAAAGAAAGAAAGAAAGAAAGAATGAATGAATGAAAAACCCAAAAATAAAGAGGCAAAGAAATAAAAAAAGAAAGAAAAAATGAATGAATAACCAAAAAAAAGAGAGGCAAAGAAAGAAAGAAAGAATGAATAACCAGAAAATAAAGAAGCAAAGAAAGAAAGAAAAAAAGAAAAAAGACATGAATAACCAAGAAATAAAGAGGCAAAGAAAGAAAGAAAGAAAGAAAGAATGAATAACCAAAAAATAAAGAAGTAAAGAAAGAAAGAAATAATGACTAACCCAAAAATAAAGAGGCAAAGAAAGAAAGAAAGAAAGAAAGAAAGAAAGAAAGAAAAAAGAATGAATGAATAACCAAGAAATAAAGAGGCAAAGAAAGAAAGAAAGAATGAATGAATAACCAAAAAATAAGGAGGCAAAGAAAGAAAGAAAGAAAGAAAGAAAGAAAAAAGAATGAATGAATAACCAAAAAATAAAGAGGCAAAGAAAGAAAGAAAGAATGAATAACCAAAAAATAAAGAGGAAAAGAAAGAAAGAAAGAATGAATGAATGAATAACCAAAAAGTAAAGAGGGAAAGAAAGAAAGACAGAAAGAATGAATGAATGAATGAATGAATAACCAAAAAATAAAGAGGCAAAGAAAGAAAGAAAGAAAGAAAGAATAAATAACCAAAAAAAGAGAGGCAAAGAAAGAAAGAAAAAAGAATGAATGAATAACCAAAAAATAAAGAGGTAAAGGACGAACGAAAGAAAGAATGAATGAATAACCAAAAAATAAAGAGGCAAAGAATGAAAGAAATAAGGATTGAATAACCAAAAAATAAAGAGGCAAAGAAAGAAAGAAAGAAAGAAAGAAAGAAAAAATGAATAACCAAAAAATAAAGAGGCAAAGAAAGAAAGAAAGAAAGAAATAAAGAAAAAATGAATAACCAAAATATAAAGAGGTAAAGAAAGAAAGAATGAATGCATAACGAAAAAATAAAGAGGCAAAGAAAGAAATATAGAAAGAAAGAAAGAAAGAAATAATGAATAATCAAAAACTAAAGCGGCAAAGAAAGAAAGAATGAATGAAAGAAAGAAAGAAAGAAAGAATGAATGAATAACCAAAAAATAAAGAGGCAAAGAAAGTAAGAAAGAAAGAAAGAATGAATAACCTAAAAATAAAGAGGCAAAGTAAGAAAGAAAGAAAGAAAGAATGAATGAATAACTAAAAAATAAAGAGGCAAAGAAAGAAAGAAGGAAAGAATGAATGAATAACCAAAAAATAAAGAGGCAAAGAAAGAAAGAAAGAAAGAAAGAATGAAAGAATGAAAGAAACACTGATCTGACCAACGTCACTGAAAAAGTGTAGAAAAAGCCGACTCATAAGCAGTCAATTTTTGTTGCAATTGTACTCTCACAGCTACTGCATTTGCTATAATTTCACGCGCTCTGCTGACGTCATTCCACACGCCAGCCTGCTGTAAAAGCAATAGGGCGAGGTAACTTATCGATCCGAATTGAATTACCTACCTGCTTGGTACTAGTAAATTGGAAGTAATGGCACCAGTTTTCTGGCTGCCTACCTGTTCGTCTAATTCTATCAGAAATTTCTGCAAATTATCTCCTCGGATTCGCTTAACATTTATTGCCGACCATGAACGGGAAACCTATCTTTTGGCGACACTATTTTAAACTAATTTGTATTAAAAGGATAGACACTCTTTTCATAAGGTTTATTTGGCACAAGGCTACAAATTTGCTGCATCGAGTGGGGATTGAACTTAGCACAACAGAAATGATTTTCGTAGGTAAGTTAACCATTATTCTACGGTGAAACATACTGTGACACTTTTTAGCTATGGTAATTGGCTAACTAATTAACCATAGAAATTAAAAAAACGGGAAATACTCAAGGCGAGAAAGAGCTATATCGAAAGATAGACTGAACGACATTAAAAAGAAGAATTTATTTTATTTACTAAAGAAAGATAATTTTCGAAAAAGACAGAAAATCCGTAAGAAAAAGCGATACTGTGATTCTGTCAAAATTAATGTCACAATAAGAGGGTGACGCGCAATATAAACAGAATTCTGATATAAAAACAAAGCCGTGGAGAAAATTTGGCTTGGAACCACCCTGGAGAATAGCTATTAATTATCTTTCAGAGTATCATTTAACTTTAATTCCTGATTCCAGCGAGGGAAGCCATCTGGTATATGCACGAATCTTGACATGAAAAAAAGAGTAGAACAGGGTATCATTATTTTTGTTTATTCAAACTGTTGACGTCAGACATAGGGTCTCTAAAATGAGCATCTGGTGACAAGAGAATTTTAAGGCATGAGAAAAATAAATAATTTAATTATCAGGTAAACACGACCACCCAGTTAAAAGTGGATTGAGTGTCCCCAAAATCAAGAAGTGATAAGATTTATTCGGCAATCTGGGATTTGTTAATATTTTGGCCGAAGCAAAAGCAAAAAAAAAGGATTTTGTAAACAAAATCCTTTATGATAATTCTAAGGGGGCCGGTCTAGCCACATCCACACTGCCGAGAGATCATTGGCCAACTTGTAGCATGGGTAATAGGAGGAGGTGAATGTATGAGAAAGACGGAGAAGTTGTTAACACCCACTGAGGGGATTGGTATGAGATACCAATGTGAGAGAGGAAGAGTCTAGGAGGATAACTCTCCTCCCACCTTTCCTAATTAAGTTAGAACATGCTGTTCTATACTGCATACCTACTCATGGTGCAACAAAAGGGTAAAATTGGAAGTTATTTGAAAATGTTTTAATTTAAGAAGTTAAAAGTTAAACATTATTCTTAAATTACTTTTGCGTTAATTTTTTAGAATAAAAATATTAAATTCGTGGCTAGTTTATGTTTTGAAATGGCAAAATAAAATTCAGTAATTTTTCTTCGATACACTTTAGGAAGAAAAAGGCAAATTGAAAGAAAAAGTGCATTTTATAATGAATATATTTGTTGTCACAAATCATAATATCACAGAAAAACATTAACTTTATGTGACAAATAATGGCATTTTCAAATTCATTTCCCAGTGCAAAAACGTAATCAAAGAAAAAAGTTCGCAGTGCAAAAACGTAATCAAGGAAAAAAGTACCCGGAAAGAAAGTCTGTTAAAAAATCAAATATTGTAAAAAATTATTAAAAATAAATTTCTTGAGAGAATCATTGTAACGTTTGTAAGAAAGAAGAGAAAACATCGGGCTAATAAATTACATCATTAAATCAAATAGAATTACATATTTTTTCAGTTAGAGTATACGAGAGTCGACTGAAAAGTTCATAGACCAACATGTACCAGTATGCAGTAACTGGCCGACCATTTGTTGCATTCTGGTACATTTGCATGTCTTTTAGTCTATTAACTGGTGTGTCTACTAGCCAGCCAATGAACTTTTCAGTCGAGCATCGTAACAGCTTGTCAAGATGTTCACTGTTTTCTTTAGTTAAGTATTATAAAAAATTATATTACGCTATGAGAACTGCGGTATAAAATTAACATGTTATTCTTATATAACCCGTGTCTTTTTAAGACGTTGGTGATCATAGCTATCTGTCCTTTGTAGCGCTTAATATTTTTTCTTTTTGTTATCTCTGTTGACCATGTTTGCTGTAGTCTTTGAATATAGAATCCAGTGCAGTACGTAACGTGTTCAATGGAACAACGCCAATATACCTAATAGCAGCTGTTCTGTAATTCTTCAGGTCTTCGATATCAGAGATTGGCAGTGAATATTCGGAGAAAGTAACAGCTGTTAAGTAATTCTTCGGCTCTTCGATATCAGAGGTTGGCAGTGAATATTCAGAGAAAGTAACAGCTGTTAAGTAATTCTTCAGGTCTTCGATATCAGAGGTTGTCATGTGAAGATTTTTTTGGATAAAAACAAAATGGCTGCCTTTATACATGTCGCATTGAATATTTTGAGCTTTCTGATTGGTTAACCCTTCTATTAGTGGACTATAAAATGAGTCAGCTCATTTTGTTTGGCTCACTAGTACAAAGGTACCGAAAATTTCTAACAGTCTCTCCTAGTCTCTGTTCACCCACATTTTTAGTCAGTAGATTATGCATTGTTTTCTTCTGTCACACTTTCTTTGAATCTGCCCTGTTAGTATCGAATTTTCCAAGAAATCTACCGTCCTGGGTATGAATATAAACTACATCCGTGTCCGGGATATGATGAAAAACTACATCCAACAGCAAGGCCTCTGATCAGGAGGTTCTAAGGAGCGTGAAACCACCTCTTAATTGCTCGTGTTCACAGATCCATCCTGACCCGGTGTTGTAGCACTTGTTAGGGTCTCAGCTATGGGCAAATAGTTACCTCCACTAAACTGGGGTCAAAACGTATAAAATAGGTTTTAATATTAGGTTGATGCAAAAATAATGACGTAATAATGTCGTTTTTTGACGTTAAACAATACGTCAAAAAACGACATTATTACGTCATTATTTTTGCATCAACCCAATACCAACAATACATTTTTGTAAAAATATTACCGGCAATGAATTTTTGAAAGAAAATATATTACCAGCAGTACATTTTAGAAAAAAAAATATTTCCAGCATTACATTTTTGAAAAAAAATTATTACTACCTATAAAAATCTTGTCGGCATTAAATAACCCATGGAGGTTGATATGTCGTAAAACGAACCAAATCAAAATCAAACCAAGACTTCAATCCACAATATGTGCCTTAGAATTTTCAACTGTCTCTTTCTGATAAGTTTCCTTTTTGTTTCCTTTTTCTCTAAAGCTTCGTCGTTACTCATATGTTCTGTCAATGGTATTCTCAGAATCCTTCTGTAGAACCACATTTCTGCTGCTTCAATATTTCTGTTGCTTGAATTCTTTCAAGTCTCTTCTTCATCTGTGAGGAGATTGTCCAGCATTCACTGTCATATAGGAGAATTGATATTACATAACAGTTAAGTACTCTCTTCTTTGTTTCTGTTGCTTCAAGTCTCCTCTTCATCTATGATGAGATTATACACCATTCGATGCCATATAGGGGGACTGATATTACGTAACAGTCCAGTACTCTTTTCTTTGTTTCTGTTTGCTTCAAATCTATTCTTTATCTGTGAGGAGGCTGTTCAGCATTCGTGACATATAGGTTCATATAACAGTTCAGTACTCATTTCTTTGTTTCTGTTGCTTCAAGTGTGTTCTTCATCTGTAATGACATTGTCCAGCATTCACTCCCATATAGGGGGACTGATATTACATATCTGTTCAGTTATCTTTTCTTTTTAATGAAGATTTCCAGTTTCTTAATACTTTGTTTAGCTTTTTTTTTCATTCGAATTTCAACATCGCATTTTCCGTACACAAAACAAAAGTTTGTTCGTAGTGTATTTGTTTTCAAGAATAATGATTTTATAGAGAAGAATAGTGATTTAATGAAATAACCAGTCACCCCCACGAATGATTGCACTATGGGTAGTAAGTACCTATAAAGTCAACCGTCTATGAGAGATTGGAGGAAGAGTGAGAGCGAGAAGACACAAGCACATCCGACCTTCCAATTAGTGGTACTTACTACTAGATTGACCTGTGTGTATAACTGTACCATATTTCATATTGTACTGGTTGTGTACACTAAATCGTTCTTCTATTATCCACCCGGTGTTAAGTATTTTCCCCTGAGCACGGAATATAATAAATATGAAATTAACTTTTAATAAAAAATTGTAAATAAACTTCCAAGTAACAAAACCAAGCTTTCTAAATTAAACTTTTAGTAAATGTCACACAGAAAGTTCATTTTTACAATAAACATAAAATATCAGTGGCTGAAGGCAATGAACGAAATAAAACTTGAATCCTATTTAAATAAAAAATCTGAAGATGTTCCAAATGTAAAAGCAAACAATTCTTTGAAAATCCTAAGTTGGTTTCTCCGAGTGGAAAGAAATCGGCCTCTAATTCATACCTTTAGTTTTAGTTTTTGTTTTGATTTCTTTTAAATCATTTCACCCCAAGCAAAGCAATAAATCCACTAAGATGCAAGTGGTTACTCAATGTTAGAGAATATGACAAAAAATCACTATTAAGTAGGGAGAACAATAAAAGAACAAGAATTAAAAAGACAGACGATAACGATTGACATTGCATTTAAAATATTTAAAATAGATGTCCAATATAATTAACCCTGTTGGGATCTGTCTACCCAGTTTTTGGTCGGGATTCGAAACACATAACAACCAAAATAACAGCTTTTAAATGAAACATAAAAAGGTTATTTTCTGAAGGAAAAACAGAATCAAAACGCCCGTTGAAATAACATTTATACATTCTTTTAAAAAATATACAATAACAAAAAATGTTCAATTTTCCTTGCAGAGAACATTGTTTAATCAAGTAGTTAATAAGTGTTCTTAGTGCATTGTGAGATGTGTAAACACTTTTTGACGGTCAGCCTAATGTATTTGTGAGTTCGGAGAAAAGGCTTTAGTCGGTGGCTGCTGGCTCATCTCTTACATTGCGTGCGTATATGTTGGTGCGTGTGTACACACGTGTAGATCAAATAGGTCTCCGAAATTGTTTTGAACTACGAGAAGTATGCTTCTATTTTTATATCCGTAAGTGGATTCAAAATCTAATTTCACATGAAGGTTTGAACTTTTTAATTACAACGTTTTTATTAGTTGCAAAATAATTCTACACTGGCTTGCTAAAATCTTTTTCTAGAATTTGCCAGATTGGTGAAGGGAGTTATAATTGTTAATTTCTAAATGGCCAAAAAATAACACGTGGTAGATTTAGAACTACGTCCGCAAGAATTTTGACAGTATTTGCTGTTTATCAAACAAACCTCCTGATGAGAATTTATTGGTTGAAACATATCTATAGGATTTAATACCTCTTAACTCTTAGAATAATAATTTTTGGGAATATTTTCAATATATGACATAAGCTTTAAAGTGGGTAGGCCAATTGACTTTCCTACCGGATTTTGTAGTGACTTTTGCAGGTGTGTTTTTTGGGGAAGGGGGTGATACGGATTGCATGGTTTCTAGTGGAGCTGTAGAGTGTTCCGTTGTACTGTTCTTTGGGTAAATCGAAGTACGCCGGTTTTAGTCTGTCTATGTATATTTTGGTTTCCTTTCTACTACTTGGGATATTATAGCGAAGAAAATGGCGACTAACGTCGTCAAACCAAGCGACAGCCCGTCGCGTGTATCCTACGACGGAAAAGAAAATTACTTACCAAAAATAAGGGCACGTATTCCGCATGACATCCTGCAGACGGAATATTTAGATTACAAAAAAGTCCGTCTCAGGAGTCTCTATAAATGTATTTTGTTATGCAAATTACTTGGCGTCCTCTCCCAATTGTCGACGAATGAAAAAACTGCTCGGCCGATAAAAGCAGTTGGACTTCTCGAATCGAGAGGAATAACTGATTTATTTTGGCTACCGCGTTCGTCGGCGAGTGAGTTATTTTTATAACTGGTTACATGCATTGGGATTTGTGAGATAGTACCTGCAAATTGGGATATATAGTTCAGTTGTCGAGTATCGAATGTGAAAGGCGAATGTGAAAGATTTGCTATCTGTGAAAACTGAAATTTCGTCCTTTAAGTAGTAAATGTCTTATAGACAAATAAAGTGCAAGTAATTCCTTCGATGGGACGTTATGCTTTATTTAATTTTGCAGAGAAGATGAAATTGGTTTGTCTATGCCATTCTACTTTTAATGTAGAACTGCTTTAATTAAATTTGATGAATCATCAGTCATTAATGTAAGTGTTTAATTATTATCGTTATAAATATTAGTGAGTTTAGCGAAATTTGCGAGAGCTATTTATAGTCCTCAGGTGTAGTGAATATTTCTCTTTTTAGGATTATTTTTGCATTCTTATTTTTTGTTTCTGTCGCAAATTTGTGAGTGGAGTCAAGATTTTGGCACAATCTAGAATAAATATTCGGTAATAATTAATGAAAGCAATGTGTCTCCGCAGTTGTTGTAGAGGTGTTAGTTGTGGGAATTGCTGTATTGCTGCAACTTTCTCTGGAACAGGTGCGATACTATGTTTGTCGATCACATGACCTAAGAAAGTCAATTGAGGAACAGCGAATTTACATTTATTCACATTTATTTTTAAACCGAAAATGTACCAGTCTCTCAAAAACTTGTTGTAAGTGGTCAGGATGTTCTTTGATATCCCGGTTTGCGATAAAAACATCATCGATAAATAAAAAGGAAAAAAGTTAACCCTCTCAACACCTTATCTATTAGACTCTGGAAACTTTGAGCTGCGTAAAGTAATCTAAAAGGCAACCTCGTGAACTTCAGTCCAAAAGTTGTCTTAATCGCTGTTTTCTTAACATCTTCTCCTACTGGAATTTGGTAGTATGCTTTAACCAAATACAATTTTGTGAAGACATCGGTTCTTTCTAACTTCATGACAAAATTCTGTATATATGTGGGATGGGGTATCTATCTGGAACCGTTTGTGTGTTACGATTCCGGAAGTCCCCATGAAGTCGCCAAGCTCCAGTGTCTGGTTTTGGAATTATGTGTGGCGAAGAAGAGTATAGTCTGCTCAAAGGGCGTATGATACCTAGTTGAAGCATACACTGAAATTCATCTTTTGCAATTTTGTATTTATCAGGACGAAATCTACGTGGCGATGAAGGGGTTAGAGGTCCCGTACTATTGATGAGATGTTAAGCAGAATAGTGAATTTCCTCTGTGTGCTTTAAAGGATTGGGAATAGATGGACACTTTTTAACAACTTTTTTATTCTACTGCCAGTTGTTAAAGCAGAGTTAATTTCTGTCGATGTATACAATGAAGTGATGCCTTTGCTGTTACTGTCGATAAAGATCATATCGCCATACCAAATGATCGCTAAAAATGGCATAAAAAGTCCGCTCTAAGAATAGGAGTTTTTATTCGTTGAATGTCCACAGCAAAGGTCACTGCAAACTCAAATTGAGACTTAACGATACTTCGATGTAAGATTGGATTTTAAATCCAAATCAGCCTGATGTGTGGACAACGTATGTTTTTGTATGGGGACAAGTTAGAATAACAATGATTTGTGCTCCAGTGTCAACTAAAAATAAGTATCCGATATTTTTGAAGCGGATATAAAATAAACGATCTTCCATGTTCTCTTCCAGCAGATAATGTCGTCTTTAGTTGCTACCAAAATATCTGTTTCCTTGGTGTGTAGTTTGGCTTTTTCTTGAGTTGAAAGTGAATAGTCCTATGCACTTCTTTGCGTTTTGTCCATATTTGTAATCATACCAACAGGTATAATATTTGAGTCGTCCTCGGAACTTACTCCAGTTTGTTCTGCACGGAGAGCAGGAAATGTTTTTAAAGTCTGTACGAGAGGGATGACTTTTTTACTTTTGATTTTTCAAATAAGCTTTGAATTTGAATGCTGTTATATTTTTTCTAGTTGTGACAATCTGTCCTGTTTGTCGGTTGTAGCGTATACATCGTTCTCTAGGGCATTATATTCGTGCATTTTATCGGCAATTTCCAATGATCTGTTCAATTTCAATTCTTCTGGAAGTCATGCTAGGATTTGTGTTGTCGTATGAAGCTTCTGTCTCCACGGTGTTTTTTTTTTTTAATATTGTATCAAACATAGTATTTTCACCTTACAGTGTCCTAATTTTCTTTAGTAGTTGGGATGGCTTCATGTCACCGAGAGTCAAATTATTAAACAGCTCATGCAGCCTTCGTTCGTTGGATTTGCCGGGGCGTCGTATAATGGAAACTTTCAATTTATCATATATAATGTCCTCGGACATTTCTTCCAGCAAATTGACAAACTCATTTACAATATTTGGAGGGAGTTTCTCCACAACATATGCATATCCCGAAATTTGTGATGTGATCTTTATGTTAAAAATTGAAGTTGTTGTGAGAACGAGGTGTGTACGTATGTTGGGCGGTTCACAATTAATGTGGCTTCCGTAAGGTCGGTCGCAGACATTGTCGCAGACATTGTCGCAGACATTGTCGCTCTGTAGTGAAATGACTCGGCGATGTGATAATGTTTAACATGTATGTTGTTTTTTGAAATACTATACAGGAAATGTTCTGTAAAACTGTTAGCGCAGAACTTTCGGTGACAACTAGCTATTTCAAATATAAAACAATGAGAACTTACCGCCAAACTAGTATTGAGCTTAAATTTATAAAGTCTAGGGAACATAAAGGAAAGTTCATCAGAATAATTGCCATGAAAGTATTTATAGAAAAGACACAGAGAAGCTACGTAAAAGCGGTTGGAAAGGGACAAAAGCCGAGATGCCATTTCAGGACCAATAACATTACAGCTTCTTCTTTGGATTTTATCAAGAATCTCTAAATATATATCCCAGATATGGCAGGAATATTCAAAGCATGGATGAATGGTAGAATTATAAATATGCAAGATAGATTCTTCTTTGGATTTTAAGAATCTCTAAATATATAGCAGGAATACCAGACTAGATGGGGCAACAATATTCAAATCAAGGACGAATGGTAGTCTTATAAATAGACAAGATAGATTCTTCTTTGGGTTTTATCAAGAATCTCTAAATATATAGCAGGAATACCAGACCAGATGAGGCAACAATATTCAAAGCAAGGACGAATGGAAGGCTTTTAAATATGTAAGATAGATTCTTCTTTGGATTTTATTAAGAATCTCTAAATATATAGCAGGAATACCAAACCAGATGGGACAGCAATATTCAAAGCAAGGACGAATGGTAGTCTTATGAATAGGCAAGATAGTTTCTTCTTTGGATTTTATCAAGAATCTCTAAATATATAGCAGGAATATCAGACCAAATGTGGCAGTAATATTCAAAGCAAGGACGAATGTTAGGCTTATAAATATTAAGATAGATTTTGACGAGAAAAAATGTGTAGCACGTCATATAGTGAACCAACTTTCTTAGCTGCACACTTAGTAATTGATCTAATAGACTCTTCCTACTTTATATCAGCTCTAAACTTTAGTCTGAGAAGGAGCAATGGGTCCCTCTTCTAGAGCTTAGCATCAGCCATAATGATGGTAGTTAAAATGTGTTCTTTCAGAAACCAGGCGATCATGGCTCTCCATGAATTCTGTTTGTGTAAGTAACTTTTGGCTCTTTAACATTTCTCTGCATCGTTGTTCAGCGGCCCACATGAGTCCTGTTTTGTGACTATTACATTGTCTAGGCGCTATTTGTTCATTTCGACTCTGTCATTCTGATTGTAAGTATATATTTCCTTGTAGTCCCTATTGTCCTTAAAATATCTTCTCAAATTTAAAAAGCTCGATAAACCAATGACATATTCGGCTGTGTATATAAACACGTGCAGCGTAATTGAATCTTACATTGCCTTGATAAATAAAGTCCGTCAGAAGGCGAAATGCGTCGGCTAAGAATAAATTTTCTCTTTTTTTCACTTTTTATTAATCTTGTCTCTTCTAAACACACACACACACGCACACAAACGCACACACACACACACATATAAATATATGTATATGTATATATATATATATATATACATATACATAAATACATATCTATATAAATACACACACACACATATATATATATATATATTTATATATATACACAAAATACATATCTATATAAACACACACACACACACACACACACACACACATATATATATATATATATATATATATATATATATATCTCCCTCTCTCTCTCTCTATATATATATATATATATATATATATATAATATTTAAATAAAAACGGACCACTTTAAAGTTCAATGTAATAAATTATTTCTTTCTTTCTCTCTCTCTGTATATATATATATATATATATATTGGGTACCATGTAAAAGCTATTGGAGACAGAATTTAAGAGCTTGTCCACACTGACGTTTTGGGTTTGGTGTAGATGTTACCTTTATGGCTGTAGAAGAGAAATTTTTCCGTGCATACATAAATTTTTTTTTCAGGGAATTGTTAGTCTAATTTTGGAAGGAGGTGTTGGCACGTTTTTGTAAATGCAGTCACCGATTATATTACTTCCTAAACTGAGACGTTATTAAAAAGAATTGCGAAGTCAAGTGAAGCTAGGGTCTCTGTTATGGTCCAGGTTAGGACCAAGGAAGAACAACACAAACACAAGAGTAGAAATAACGAAGGTATATTACACGAAATAATAATACAAGATGTAGAAGGTGTTAGTATGACTGTCAGTCTGGTTTGGAGTGAACTACTATCAAGGCCGAGTTTAACGTGGGTTTCCCGAGCCTGTAGGCTCGGCCAAAAAATGCCTGTAGAACCCATATAAACGGGATCAGTTTGGTCAACCTCCCCGAACGAGACTCTACCCTTCAGCGGAGTCTCGTCTGGGTTCCTCTCTGCTCAGAGGCAGAGAGTTCGACCGTCAAGCCGAGAAGCTCGGCTTGAATCGTCCCTCTCTCTTGAGAGGCGTAGTATTATACATAGTGTTAGGAAGAGTTCATTCTATAGTTATAGGTAAGGACCCATGACAGTTCCATATGTAGGTTTTGTTGTATTAAGGATTTAAACGATTTCGCTTGTAGATACGATGCTCTAATTGTATGGTGAAATTATATCATCGGAGGTTTTTTCAGTGACTATTTTGGATATGATGGGTCGTAGGGCAAAACCAAGCTCAGTTCTGTAATAATATCTTGGCTAATAGTCTCCGATGATTTTATTCATTTTCATATCTGCTTCCTCTGTGTTGTTCGTTGCGATAAGTTTGTTCGCATAATATTTGAGTGATTCAGTTGTATTTTTGAAAATTTTGATCGATCGACACGGATGGATTATAAATTTTTGTAGCGATCTTGTCAGTTTAGGAACATGTAATTCTAAAACGTTTGATGACCACAGCTTGGAAGCTGATCTCTCGTCTGACCAAGCTCTAACAGCTCAGTGGGGCAAAAAAGTGTCTTGTCTGATTCAATGCCTGGAAAACCAAACTAGTAACATTCCACCATGGCTGATCGGACAAAGAACTTTCATTTGTGATGACAGGATATTCCCTCAGGGAAGCTTGTTCGTGGGCCGCATACGGGACATAAAAGCCCAAACCTCAAGTGGAACACGTATATACGATCCAACGCTAAAGATACATTTTTGGACGACTTTCATTCCCTTTGAATTCCACCCGATCAGATTCTTCCCTCAAAAGGCTGCTTTGCTTGTGGAACCAACCCCAAAGAAGATTCTTCTCTGATCAATACAATCTTACCATGTTCAAGTCTAGGTTTAACCGTTTTCTCCCCCACCCATTCGCATGGACAGTGTGTCTTACTCTCTAACCCTCTACAGCGAGTGGCTCTTGAGCCTTGTAAAGTGTTATGTAGTGGTTTCACAGTGGAGGCTTGTATTTGTACTAAGTCGGTCCTAAGATAGGTTCGACGTACAAAACGATAGGAAATTGATAAAATAGGTAATGACGCAGAGTAATCTAGTTGTGGTCGCTGATACTTTAGTATCCGACTAACGGTCGTCCGGCATCGACTGATTGACACTGAGCGACTCGTTACTCTTACTACTGCTACTTATTATAGGTGAGAGAGTCTATTAACTATAGAATAGGTGTGTTCCACTATGACATAAAGGTTGAACATCATTGCAAATAACGATTGTCAGATGAAAATTTTGTTGCGTAACTCCCTTGCAGATTATGTTTGTGACGTTATTATATCTGTTGTAGGGACACCTTGGCGTGGTGGAATGGTTACGACTAAATAGTGAGTTCAATCCTCATTGGATACCCTATACGCTCGGCCTTGTTCCACATCTAAGCTAGGCTTAGAAAATCAATATCTGTTGCAGAAGGCACGTTTTTTAAACATTCAGCTTTTAACTGCTGTTTTAGATTCAGGAGTACATTGATTAATTGTTTTGAGGAATTTTACTGCTCCTTTGATCGACAGAGTATCTGTTTCTGTTTTCTTTTTAATGGGATCAAAACCAGATTGGAGATGTCTGTTTGGGACCAAATTTAAAACCCGATTTGGTTTTTTAACAGCTTTAAGTATTTATCATTGATATTAAGTAATCGAATATTTTATGATTTATTGATTGTCGGTTATTTAAATCCAAAATTTAATTTTCTTGAGAGCACTGACGAAATAAAAATATGATATGTTATTCTTCACAATTGAATTACATGGTAGATGGGCATAATCATGCTTGTGTGGACATTATTACTTGAGGCAGTGGTATGTTTTCTTTATATGGTTTTATTGAAGTTTGAAATACAGTTGAATTTAAGAAATTGTAGGACATTATATGGATTAATGTCATGAAAGAGTTATTTCATATTGGTTGTTTTTGCTTAGCGGCCTCCTTCGGTTAATTAATGCTAAAATCTAAATATTTTGAACACAATTCTATGGTTTCAACTAAGTATATTTTGGATACAATTGATCCCTTCAACTACAGAAATGTATTGTCCGTAACCATACTATAAAATGTATTTTTATATTTTCATAGGGTAGTATTTGCGGGTTCAGTATTTTCCGATAGGTGAACCCTAACTGGTGCTACCACCTAAGGTCAGTCTGAACCTGGGAACAACGGAAATTAAAACGTGGTCTACGCTCCTCGAAACTTCGTATATTCCGATCAGAGGTCTTGCTGCCGTTGTAGTCTATCGACATACACAGGACTAGCAATTAGGAAGTGGTTCTATGCTCCTCAGAACCTCTAATCTCCCGAACAGAGGCCTTGCTACCATATGTAGTCTATTGTCGTGCTCAGGAATAGCAATTAGGAAGTGGTTCCATACTCCTCAAAACCTCCAATCTCTCGAACAGAGGCCTTGCTGCCAGATGTAGTTTATCGTCTTGCCCAGGACTAGCAATTAGGAAGTGGTTCCGTGTTTCTCAAAACCTCTTTCGATCATAAGCCTTGTTGACGAATCCATTTTATTTTCGTACCCTGGACTTCAAATGCTTCCATTATACAAGTTGCAGTGTTTTTTTTTTTTTTTTGTTTTTTTTAATGTTATATTCTTGGTTCAGTTCTAGTTTACTTGTGAGTTGATTGCAATGGTTTTCGGCATTTGTGTTTTCTGTTATTGTCAATATATTTCAGAATGTTTCATTTTTTATTTAATTTATTATGTAATCAATCTTTTCTTTGGTTGATGTTATCTGCCGTTCAACGAAATATCTTCCCAACATACTGAGTTTTTTTCTTGTTGGCTGCCGGGTCATGTAATTTGAATATTATATATTGGGGCAGCAATCGTTCTTTTATATATGTCTCACTGAATTCTATGGAAACGGAAGGATTTTATAAGATCATTATTTAGTTATTTTAATGTTCCTACATATTTTTTTAAGAATAAGTGTGTTTAAAAATTGCCCTTACGGATTAAATAACAAGAATGGAAAAAGCTAAAAGAACATGTGTTTTGGATATTTTTTTCGTTTTTTTTTTAAACATTCAGCTTTTAAGTGATCAGGAGCACATTGATTAATTTTTTTTAGGATTTTTACAGCTACGTTGATCGACAGAGTACCTGTTTATGTTTTCTTTTTAATGGGATCAAAACCCAGATTGGAGATTCTGTTTGGGACCAAATTTCAATACCCCCATTGTTTTTATAACAGCTTTAAGTATTTATCATTGATATTAAGTAATCGGATGTTTCATGATTGATTGATTTCTTTGTTTAACGGTGCATCAACTCATTGTGGGTCATTTAAGTCCGAAGTTTAATTTCCTTGAGAGCACTTGTGTAATAAAAATATTACATATTTGGTGAACCCTAACAGGTGCTACCAATCCGTGTCAACCTAGACCTGGGAACAACGGCAATTAAGACGCGATCTACGCCCCTCAAATGTCCCGATCAGAGGCCTTGCTGCCATTGTAATTTATCGATATACCCATGACTAGCAATTAGAAAGTGGTTCCATGCTCCTCAAAACCTCCAATCTTCCAAACAGAGGCCTTGCTGCCAGATGTAGTTTATCGTCGTGCCCAGGAATAGCAATTAGGAAGTAGTTCCATGTTCCTCAAAACTTCCATTCTTTCGCTCATAAACCTATAGACAGAGATATAGAGAGACGTAGACATAAAGGAGTAAACAACGGCCGAAATGTGAATATGCCAATGAAGATGAGGATAACAGTTCGAATGATGTAAATAATGCAAGTAATCATAATACCTCATCTCAGAGATATAGACAGAGATATAGAGAAACATAGACATAAAGGCCGGAGAGTACAACGGCCGGAATGTTGTGAATATGGCAATGAAGATGAGGATAACAGTCTGAATGATGTAAATAATGCAAGTAATCATAATACCTCATCTCAGAGATATAGACAGATACAGAATAAGCGAAATAAAGGACTTATCTTTCGAATTATAGATGGTTGGTAACGTTAATAGTAACTACCAATCATTTTTGTAATCGCACCGTTTTTTGTTTTTTAATTTAAAAATAAATAATTAAACATTTAAATCAAAACTTCGATCTTGTCTTTTAATTTGAGATTTCAAAATTTAGGACATTTTATACTAATGACACCGTTTCATTACGAAGAAAAAAAAAACGGTTTTTATTCAAACAGTATCAATAGATGTTTCCGTCATCCGCAAAATTAACCTTTAAATTGGAATAAATATGCATTTTGTTGATCATTAACTACAAAGTGGTTAACCATTCAGCATAGCGTACGAGTCGTTCCCAGAAAATTTATTCCTTATTTCTTCGGTTTATAATGGATATTAAAGAAAAGTAACTGCGTCTCATTATAATTTCTCTTGGAAATTCAATATTTTTTCTATGTCTCTTACTAATTTTTCTTTTCAGAACTTTCTAGAAGTCTATATTGAAACTTAAAAAAAAAAGAAGCAGAAGGCATTATTAATTACGAAAGTTCGAAATTAAAGAAAAAAAAATCAAATACTACTACTAAAAAAAAAAAATTAAAAAAATCCATAATCACTTCTTAAAATTTAGAAGTCTTGTCTAATTTAAATTGACGTCTGCTGTTGGTTGGCCTGGTGAACCTCAGAATAGAAGTTCGTGAAATTTCCTCAAAGAAAATAAATGAATTGCATGAGGCAGTTGAAGAAAGCAATGATACATTTAGAGAAAGAATGAGGTAAAAAGAAAAAAAAAAGAAGCATCAAAAGAGGTGGAAAAAGATTAAATGAAATGCTAAAATGAACAATTTAAACACCAATATAAATGTGGTACAAAACTAAAAACTTTAATAAACATATATATTTGTGTGTGTGTGCAAATTAGTAACAAACTACAACAAAGGCGTCAAGACTTACGGCCGTATCACGTTGAAACACCAGTACTCGTACGATCACTGAAGTTAAGCAACGTCAATCCTGTTCAATACTCAGATGGGTGACTGTTTGGGAATACCAGGTGCTCTAAGCTTGGATGTATGAGTAATGTAATGGCCAACAGCTCAGAACGGGAAATCTGAGAAGCAAATTCTAATTCCAGTCTGGTTCGTTATATTCACTTTCTCAAATATCCTTGTGAAAGGTAAGAATTCACTAATTCTCCCTCCCAGCTATGGGTTCAGTAGTAAGATCTGCATCAGAAAATCAATATTATCTCCAACACTTCTTAGAAGCTAAAAATGTTTCGGGGTTTAATAATCTGAAAGAGGTTGGTAAGTGTTATGTAGTGGTTTCACAGTGGAGGCTTGTATTTGTACTAAGTCGGTCCTAAAATAGGTTCGACGTACAAAACGTTAGGAACTTGATATAATAGGTAATGACGCAGAGAAATCTAGTTGTAGTCGCTGATAATTTAGTATCCGACTAACGGTCGTCCGGCATCTACTGCCTATATTTAGTCCCACCCCCACGCAGGCATCATGTGGCACAAGGCCGGTTTAACGTGGGATCTCTGAGCCTGTGGGATCTCCGATTCCGTGAGCTCGGCCAGAAATATGCCCATTGAACCCCGGTTCAGGGTCGGTCTACCTCCCCGAAAGAGAATCCGACCTTCGGCGTAGCCTCCTTCGGCTTCCTCTCCACCCGAAGGCAGAGAGTTCAACCGTTCAGCCGGTCGTCCGACATCGATTGACTGCCCGAACCACTGAGCGTCTCCTACTACTCCTACTTATTATAGGTGGGAGAGTCTATTAACTATATTTAAATCTCTACGCTACAGCGCGCTTTCACTTGTGGATCATGAATTAATAAGGGGCAGAACTTCTTTGCTTGTTACGTTTTGCTTTAATACATATATATTAGTGGCGCTCCGGCGGCGGGCTTAGCCTGTATGAGTCAACATTCAACTATATTTTGTTTAAAAGCAAAAAAAAAAAAAAAAAAAGAAAATTCTTAGTGTGTCTTTTTCATTCTTGACTTCATATTTTAAGTTTAATTTATATGATTGAATTTAAATTGAAGTTTTAGTTTTGAAACATTGGAATATCGGTTTTACGGTGATAATATATTAAAAAAACAATTATAATATATATATATATATATTATGTGTGTGTGTGCGCGTTTGTGTGTGTGTTTGTGTGTGATAAAATAAGAAACAAATAGGAAAAACGTTTAAAAATTGATCACACTAGAAAACGATAGTCCACGGTTTGACGATAAATTGCATCTGGCAGCAAGGCCTCTGATTTGGAGGGTTTGAAGTCAAGGAATCACCTTTTGAATTCCGTTTTTTCCAGATCGACCTTGACTCGGGGTGGTAACACATGTTGGGGCCCAGCTACGGGCAAATAGTGAACTTCCAAACAAAAAAAGAACACTATGAAAATATAAAATTACATTTTTATATAAAAAATAACGGCAATACTGTTATATTTTTGCATATCTCTCTGCGTAATAGTAATCTTGGTACAGTTCTACATGCACTGAATAGCAAACAGATTTACTAGCCATAGCCCCAATGTTAGCCAGTTGTTCACTATTTATACTCGTCTATTTAATTTGCATACAATACTACAAATACATTTTTATAAAAAATATTTACATCTATTGATAGTAAAATTACTAACAACACATTTTAACTGTTGTTGAAGGTATACAAATGGGTTTAAAATATTTAGACCCCAGCATTAAACAACCCATAAAGGTTGATATGCTACTAAAACAATTAACCCCGGAACCAACAAGAAAGTAACATTTCATGACATTAATCAATATAATAACCTGCAATTTCTTAAAGAAATCTAACTGTATTCCAAAATATAAGTACAACAGAAAACGCACATATCACCACCTCTTGTAATTATGTCCACACAAACATGTATATGCCTAAAAGCTGAGTAACATCTACCATTTATTCAATTGCGAAAGCAGAATAACATATAAAAGGTGTTTCATTAAGACGGATTATATATAAGGGTGTTTCATTAAGACGGATCTAAGTCAGCAGTAAGTAAATAAGTATTATTGGTGAAAATATGCATATTTCTCTATTGGATCATGTTATTTAAGTCATGGCAATTATGTAAGAAAAATAATATCGACCAAATATCCGCCAAAAGATAAAGAAAAAAAATCATTAGACGCTTAAATTTAATTCACATTTAAAATCGGTCTAAGCTATTAGAACACCCGTTATTAATATTACTTCAAAGCTGCAAAGAAACTTCAATTTTGTCATTACATGACCCATAAGTAGTTGATATGCCTCTACATGAATCAATTATCTAAAAAAACGAACATATAAAATCAGTAAGACAAAAAAAAGTAAGTCCTGTCATCAGAAATACAAAATTCAGAATTCTAGCAACACAACTCGAACAGCATCTAACGATCTTCGACATAAGGATCATAGTCACCACTGCAATGAATGAATGCAATATCATAAGAACTATACAAGTGTAACTTCTAGAACACTAAACATCCGCAACTATAAACACAGGAGAGATCTCCGTGGGGATAACCAAGAGAAACATCCGTTGGGATAAGCCACTAAACTCTTTAGTAACACAAAACAGGCCATAAGTTGGATTTAAAAAATGCCACACTAATAAAAAAACGAACATATCCTATTACGAAGAAAATATCTAGAAGGAATTTTTAATTAGCATATGTCCAGAAATATTCCAATACACACGATTTTCTTCGGCAAGAAAATTTAATCCAAAATTAATAACGTACTAACTGTATTAAGACCTGCAAAACCAACTAGGAAGTTGATATACACGCACACTATTTCAACTACTTACCAGCGCGAACGTTATTTATACTGGGTAAACACACACACACACACACACACACACACACACACACACACACACATATATATATATATATATGATAAAAGAAATGAACAAATAGGAAATATATATCAATCTAACATGCGTCAAAAAGGTGTTCAATGCCACAGACACCCATTTTCGCATTACCCTGTGGCATTCAGCTCTATCATATTGTATGGGGTTGAGCACTTTTCTTTCTGCTGTGTATACACGGCAGACTCTTTTTTGCCGGATGGGTGCTTCCCTCTTCACCCTTCAGGTGAGATTAGTTGGCTTGGGTATGGTGCACGAACACAGTCCATATTCTTTTTTATTCTTTCCATTTTCGCATTATAACTGCAGACCGCCTGATGATTGCTTAAAGGCATGAAACTTATAGCAGTATGAATCTGTGTACACCGGAAAGGTGATTCTTTATACCTGGAACAACGAAAACAATTTAAGATAGTCTACAAAAAAAAAACAAAAACAATAAAACAAAAACAAAACAAAACAAAAAAAACAAAAACAAAAACAAAAACGCGATACCTAATTTTTAAAATGATTTTTTTAAAATTAAAAATCGTTTTAGAAGCTTTTATTTAGGTTTAATTTCAAGCTAATTGATTAAATTTAATATTTCTAATAATAAAAATACTATTCTGCATTTCAAATCTAATTTAAATTGACTGGAAGAAGGTTTTTTTTTTACTAAATTACCTGATTAGCGCACTTTTTTTCGTCGTCTTTTGCGCAATGTAATTCTCTTTATTAAAAAAAATCTTTAAAAAAATACACTTTTCTTTAATTTTATCTGTGGAATATTAGCTGATTTTAAAGTACAATTAATATTATTTACTTTACGTTTAAAATATCACAGAAATGCATTTTTTAATACGAGAGTAGCCGGATCTTTAATTCGACAGTCGCTGTGTTGAAAGCTTGACGGCAGGTTTAATATTATCCTAAGGAGACTTTAAAACATAAATTAAGAAAATGACGAAAGCGCATTTTTATATAATTTTAAGTCATCAGTAATCTTAACACATAAGTAAAATATCCTCCGTAATCTAATGTTTTATTGTAGTTTATAAATTTTGGCTTTAAATTTCGTTATACTTATAGTTATCGCACTTATTTTTTGATAATGTCGTGTATGGTCCACCGTACTTACAAAAATCAATTCGTTTATACACATCCAAAAGAAATTATTGCATTTTTATTATAGGATCTAGAGCAGATTTTCGGTAAATGTTTCTTTTGTTTGACAAAAACAAATTTGATGATTCAAATTCTCCAAGGAGTACTGCTTTTAATTAATATTATGAAGAGACTGAAAATTTAATTTCTTGAAATTTCCTAAAATTAAACAAGTGGAGTAATGGATGTAAAAAAAAACGTTTTTATTAAGATTACTTAAAAAAATATTTAGAAAATTATTTCATTCATTTGCAAATAAGTCCTGGAAATTTCATTAAAATCTGACAATTATTTGATTTTTGTAAGTATCCCTCAAACAAAATGTTTTTAATGCCAAAAAGGACGCGGAAATTTCCAATCCTAATGTTTGGCGCACTTGCTGATGATGCAAGAAAAACACGATTTTTAACCAAAATTTAAAACGTGCTTGAGCATTTTAATAAGATAATGTCAAAATACATCAGTCTTTCCTCTTCATAATTAAATAAAAAGATTTTGACGATAAAACGTTTTTTTTTTAAGTTTGGTGTCTTTTTCATCATGATAAACTTTTTTTTTAGAAAATCTTTGGGGTACCTAATTTAAGAAGACTAAATGGAAAATACAGTTGGCGCACAATTAAGATATTAAACGTAACGATCAATGTACGTAAACCACTTCACTTTTTAAAATTAAAAACGAATAAACCTGTCAAAAGCACCAGAAATTTAGTGTGGAGGCAAGGAGGTAGATAGATAGATAGATAGATAGATAGAAAGATAGATAGATAGATGGATATATAGATAGAGAGATGAGAAGAGAAGAGAGATAGAGAGAGAGAGAGAGAGAGAGAGTGTGTGTGTTTGTGTGTGTGAGAGAGAGAGAGTTAATGTTCTCCCAAAAGAAGAAAGAGAGTAGTATAATATATATATATATATATATATATATATATATATATATATATATATATATATATTATACTACTAGTAATACTCGGTTGGAAAAAACCTCGGATAGCACAACTTGTAAGTCTATCTATATATATCAGTGATAGAGCTAACATATTTAATTGGCTTGATATGAGTTTGTGACCCTAGGTTTCACACTATTTGCGATCGTCAGACAAACTGATTAATTTTTAAATTCCCACTTCCATAAAGGCACCGATATACGCAACCATATATAAATACAAAATTTAAAAACTAATCAGTTTGTTTGACGATCGCAAATAGGATGAAACCCAGTGTCACAAACTCACACCCATCCAACTATATATATATATATATATATATATATATATATATATATATATATATATATATATATATATATGTATTATAAGTTAACTGATTTAAAATATGGCTTCTTCGCTACACAGGAATAACCATGTTTCAAAAACCGAAGCTAAAAAC
>OZ010610.1:18070505-18075505 GCA_963932145.1 Acanthosepion lycidas
AGCTCACATCTGATTTGTTTTATTTCTCGTATCAGTTTGGTTTTCCAAGCTGGTTCTCTGTGTCTGTTAATTTTATTTATTGTCTTGACCCCAAGCTTCCGAGTCGCTGCTAGAGCTGTTGCGTATATGACGTTGTTAACTTCTGTGATTTTTCCCGGTGGTTTATCTGTTAACAGTGTTTCTAGGGCAGCATTGTATATTTTCACAATGTGCTTGTTGGAATTCGTCATATGGATTTTCGGGAGCTGGTCTCTGTCTGACAATTGTATGACAGTTACTCTGCTGAGTAGTTGGATGACGTCATTTTTCGCTTCGGTGATTTCAGCTTCGTGGTTTTCAAGGAATTCTAACTTAATGTACCTGGAGTCATCGTCAGCGACAATTTCTGGAGAACTGCAGGTTGTGTCTAAGGTAGAGTCTTGGGTTTAATTTCCTGGGAGATTATTTCGTATTTCATTCGCTTTAGCGTCCACCTCATCCTCTGTCGCATTCCTTATTTCTACATTCGTCTCAATAGAGTTTGAGTGATGGGTCATAGTATTTTGTCTTATATCTAATTTTATCTTATCTATTTCTGCCTTTGAGAGTCTGTTGTTTCGCATGATATCCCTACGGACATTGGCAAGCATGTTTGGATTGAAGTTAGGTCTTATATCATTTCCGACCATACTTCTCCATATTTGGTATGTTTGATTGGTGGTGTTCTTTGCTGGGTTTTCGAGTGCAGTGAAGAAGGATGTCATGACTTGTCAATACTCTTCGCGAGACCATATCGTTCGTTTTCTTTTTATTAGTCGATTTGGTATTGAGTCACTTGGTCCAAGGTTGGAAATAGTCCTGGTTTGGTGACCTAGTGTCTCTTCGTGTGTGGAAGAGTTTGTTCCAGTGACATACTTTTCGTCCTCAGACTGGTTCCTCTCTGAGGGACGCGGCCTTTGTTCCGGTTGACGGCCGATCAGGTATGAAATATTATTCGTATTCATTGAAATTGGTAGAGATTTGCGTTTTAACCTTGACCGCCAAGGGCTAATTATGTTCAGGTTACCAGCTTTAGGACGAGTCTCGAAGAAGGTCCAAGAGCACGCCCAAACAATGAGATTGTGGGTTTATTAATATCTCGAAGTTAAAAAGATCATAACAGTGTATGGTATTCAGTGGGGTAGACAATACTAAGTTTTAACTTAGTATAAGTCGGAGTGACCACTCCAAGTGGGATAATTAGAATTTAGTATATAGACTTTAAAAAAAAGAAAAGAAAAGGTGATTGAAAAGAAAAGAGTTAACTTGAGTCAAAAGGATTTAGAATGATATCAAACTACAGGAAAAGTATCATTCAAAGATGCTACATTTACCATTTCTTACAACTTCGGAGCATGGCACAAGTGACTTTCCACAAATGTTCAATTTTCCGTCGCCAACGACAGATACTTATCAAATTTTATGGCGTAGGCTGGACTTATACTACAGATTGGTAGAGGGGAATATCAAAGAATTCATTCAACAAAGGGGTAGGAGAAAGGGAATAAAAGTTAGACTTTTCCGGTCATCTCTCAACCTACTTGCCGCTAAAAGATATATTTTTAAATTTTCACTCAAAGAGATGATAGACAAAGGGCAGAGCATTGTAGGAAAATTACACCTGTAGCCATGAAAAAAAATATAATACAATATGATCCCTGTCAATGCGGATACATACACATGTACATTATATATATATATATATATATATATATACAGAGAGAGAGAGAGAGAGTGAGAAAGAGAGATAGAGAGAGATGTTAGCAAACATGTACATATACACGCACCGACAGAGATATGGGATGCCTAGGTTAAGAGAAAAAATGAAAAAAAAAAAAAAAAAGGGAAAAAATGGACACGGATGTCCCCTTAAGGTCGGGGGTGCTTAAAAATTGAAATACAAGTTAAAACAAAAAAAAAAAAAAAAATAAGGAGAGAAAAGGGAACTGAAAATTTTCTTTGATTTCTAGCGTTTACACATTTCTTTCCGGGTCCCGCCCGGGGACCTAAGGTTAGAAATGGCATCATGACACTTTCCATTGACAAAAAAAAAAAAATAAATAAATAAAAAATATTACATAGATAAAGCCCTTCGTAAAGTGTGGGCTGTACTTGTCAGAACAATTTTTTGTATCTCCTTGAGGCATGGACTTCCAGGAATCCCTTCAATTAGTCTACTGCAATCTTTTCCAACCAGTCCTAGGGCTCCAACTACAACAGGGATTGTTGATGTTCCCATATGCCACATTTTCGAAATTTCTATTTCAAGGTCCTTGTATTTTGACAGCTTTTTGAATATCTTCAAAGATACACTGCAATCAGAAGGGACTGCCATATCAATAAGGAGGCACCATTATTATTATTATTATTATTATTATTATTATTATTATTATTTCTTTTTTTAAGCAATTGTAAATATTCTGTTGACTTGTATGATCCAGAAATGAAACGAGAGTTAATTTAAAAATGCAAATTTTCAAATTGTTTTCGTCTTATCGCAACCATTTTAGTTACCGTTCTCCAACTCTGAAAGCGACCTTTTGACAACTAACTTTGTCTTCATCGATTTCCTGTAATGCATCAATGATGAAATGCTACAAAATGTTCATATCTGGAGGTTTGTGAGAAAGTATTTTGACCTTTACAACCTACCGTACTTGAGAATAAGGTTCTGTGACCTTGGAAACCATTCTCTTGTATTTGGATGATCAATTTATTTATTGGGAAATATTTTTTTATTATTCAGGAAAGAAGCGCCTATTTTCATCCTCAATGAAAAATACAAATGCGTAAATAAATTTGAAGCACAAATAAAGCAAACACATACACTACACTTACACATATACATACACACGCGCGAGCGCGCACACACACACATAGATAGATAGATATAAACAGACTGAGATAGATAGACATCAAGAGACTGGAAATAATAAACAGGACTAGAATGGGATTGATAGATAGCGAGCTAGATAGATAAATATGAATAGACTGAGATAGATAGATAGATATTAACAAACTTAACTAGATAGATAGATATGTACAGAGATAGATAAATATGAACAGATTAGAATTGATGGACATGACCGGATTGGGGTTGATAGATAACGAGCTAAATAGATAAATATGAAAAGACTGATAATATATATATATATATATATATATATATATATATATATATAGAGAGAGAGAGAGAGAGATAGATAGATAGTTAAATCGCAATAAAAAGAAATAGATATGAGATTAAGATAGATAAGAATGAACGTAAAGAAATAGATAGATAGATAGATAGATCGGAATAAACATAAAGCGATAGATAGATAGATAGATATGAACAGACTGAGATAGATAGATAGATATGAACAGAGTTAGATAGATAGGTAGATTTGAACAGTCTGGGATACATGTAAGCTAGAACGGAAGCAACTCAAGTTTCCCGCTAAAATGAATGATCGTTAGTTCAGGTTCAAACTTTATCAGGTATCGCTCGCAGTTTATGAATGTTTATGGTGAATTCTTCTTTTGACGGGGGTGGGTGAATGTCATCTAAGTATCGCTTTTTTTACAATGTTGTACAAGTTCCGGAAGCCACTGAAAGTAGAGAGTTACAGAGTAAGAGGCACGGTTTATACGGATATTGTGCAGAAGATAACGGTTACCCCTGGACTTGAATAGGTTAAGACTATAGTGATCTTGAAAGAACCCTCTTGGGAGTCGGTTCCACACAGCAGCGATTCACGGGCAAAAGCTGCCCGAGTGGAACCTACATCACACCAATGAAATACAAAAAGAATGAGGGTGGTTTGCTAGAATGTGTGTGGCATGGCGTGTCTTAGCCATGAAGGTGGAACTAAGGAATATAGTTTGTCTGAAATAGCGATGGAGTGGAAGGGAGGCAGCCATTGTCATTTAACGTTGAAGAGAGGCGTTTTTCACCATAACTACTTTTTAACTTCACGCCTTTATTTCTCATCTCTTTTTCAATAGCCACCAGCCTCAATTCGGGAACATCACTTTTACTCTCACCACAATTTGTCTTCATTTATGCTTTATAGATTCACTTTTAATTGAGATTAGATGGAGTTTGCCAACAAGGACTATCATTCGTTATATATATATATATATATATATATATATATATATATATATATATATATTGAGACATGTTTCGTTGAATAATTTAGACATGTTCTGTCTGCTTATTCTCGATAAGATCCTTTCATATTCACGGATTAGTTTTTTTGTATCATTATTAAAAGACGGGAGGATACATTATATTTTAAAGATCTTGCTAAGTCTGCTATTAGTAGGAAAGGGTTTTTCAATTAAAGGTAGGAATTTATGTCCTAGCTTAATACTAACCATTTCATTGAACGGAGGGGTATACCAAATGATTTTTCTTTTCTTGTTTTTTTTTCTGGTTAGTAACATTCTTTCTATAATTGATGTTAGCGTTTTTGTATCCACTGATTTTTAGAGCTCTGTTATAAAAATTACTGTGTTGCAGGAATATTTCTTCATTAGTGGAGTTCATGCTGATTCTTTTCTCTATTGATGAGGCTATATGCATAATTGTAGATGGATGGTGGTTTGACCTGGGTATACGTACAAGGGGTTAGCGTTAGGTTTTCTGTAAGTTGTTGTTCATTAAGGTGTTGTTCATTAAGTCCTGAGTTACGTCGAGGAAGTTTACCCTTTAGAATTTAGCATTTACTAGCACATTCCTACTAATAGCAGACTTAGCAAGAACTTTAATAAAAACACATTAAAATTAAGTTACAGTTGCACTGAAAATCTAGAAAGCATCATAAAAAACATAATAATAAAATCCTGGAAAAACACGCATGTCAAAATAGTATTAATAAAAATCCTAAACTAAAATTAGACAAAAATAACGGAAATTATGTGATTGTAGAAACCCTGAAGACTGCCCGTTGGAAAATAAATGCCGCATGAAATCTGTAGTATACCAATGCACTATC
>OZ010610.1:18080505-18148005 GCA_963932145.1 Acanthosepion lycidas
TAATTAAAAATATTTCTTTAATATGTTCTCTATAAATGTACTAATAAAAATAGTAGTTAACTTATATTAAGTCCCTAAACTATTTACTTAAATAATTAAATATTTAAATTGATAACAATCATCATTTTTTAAACATCTAAATTTCTATCAAGCATTGAAATCTATCTTTTACATAAATTTGTTATAACACAATTACAGCCTGTTTCGATTCACTTCCCTCTCCCCCTCTCTCCTTGCCGTAACACTCAATTGTATATATGTGTATTACTGTCTTCTGTCTCCATTTTTCCTTTTCTTTTCACACCACTACCCTCTTATTTCTACATATCATTTCCGTTAAGTTAACCATCTAAATAGGTCAAGGTCCCGTCACTCCTCCTACCCCAATATAACGCACGCTTAAGAGAGATATGAAATTAACCACTCCCTATACTCTACCTTGTCTCTTTAACTACCCCCTCACCCCCCCCTGTTAAATTACAAATATTACACTACCCATCAATTTTTAATCTCATTTTTCCTTTTATTTCGATGTTGGAAATGTTACCTGATGATCCGGAGTCCTTTAAAAGGATTTTGGTGAAATAAATTATTGTAATGGTACTTTAAAGTGGTCTGTTTTTCATTAAATATATATATATATATATATATATATATATATATATATATATATATATAAAACTTAAAGATAACGGTATGTACCAAATTGAAAAGGGTAAACTTCCTCGACTTAACTCTATATTTAGCAAGCAACACATACCAACCCTATAGAAAACCAAAAACTAACCCCTTATATATACACCCGAAGTCAAACCACCCTCCATCCATAATTAAACATATACCCTCATCAATAGAAAATAGAATTAGCATTAACTCCGCTAACAAAGAAATATTACAACAACACGATAGCTTCTATAACGCTGCCCTAAAAAATAGTGGTTACAAAAATGCAAACATTAACTATAGAAACAATTACACTAGCCAGAGGAAAAAAAAACAGGAAAAAAAAAATCATTTGGTATACCCCTTCGTTCAACCAAATGGTTAGTATTAAACTAGGATATAAATTCTTAGCCCTAATTGATAAACACTTCCCCACCAATAGTAGGCTTAGTAATATATTTAATAAGAACACCCGAAAATTGAGTTACAGCTGCACTGAAAACCTAGAAAGTATAATAAAAAAACATAATAATAAAATCCTGAACAAACCCCCATGCCTGAATAGTATTAATAAAAACCCTACACTTAAGTCTGACAATAACAGTGAAAAATTGTGTAATTGTAGAAACCCAGAAGATTGCCCATTAGAAAATAAATTCTGCATCAAATCTGTGGTATACCAATGTACTATCTCATCAGTTGACAGTCCTAATACTAATATGATATACATTGGGTCCACGAAAAATGATTTTAAAGCTAGATGGAGGCAGCATAAGTGCTCTTTCAACAATATAAATAAAAGAAATCAGACTTCACTAAATATCTAAATATTTTTGGCATCTGAAGGGAATAAATAGGACATAAATGTCCTATTTATTTCCTTCTGGTAAAATGGAAAATTATATTATATTTTTGGCATATTTTTGGCATCTGAAGGAAATAAATAGGACATAGATGTCCTATTTATTTTCTTCAGGTAAAATGGAAAATTATAAACAGGACTAGAACATGCAAAACTTGGGATGACCCATGCCCTTTGTGCCTCCATGGGAAACTGCACATTATCAAGTTTCTAAATAATAAAAATCTATTAAACAATAGACATGAGTTAACGGTTTTTTGCCGACATCATCAAATTCACGCATTAAATAATTTAGCTTAAAAACTAACATACAATAAATTAACTTTTATAATCCATGGCCCCAATAAAAAGTTTTAACACCCTAGAAAAAATGATAGCCGTTTATGAAGTCGTCAAATAACAAATGTTTCGAATGTTTTTATATACACAAAACCCTTTCATAAAGAAAAAAAAAATAAAATAAAATCTCCATAGACAAGTAAACCAGACTGATTGAAAACATCTTCCGCTTTGAATTCAGACACCCCCACCTTAGCCTGACTTGACATCTATGAAAGTAACTCTATGTTGATACATATCATTAGCAGACAACACCCCTACCTATTTCAAAAATTCACCATGGCTGTCACCATGGGAATTTTTTATTTGAATTGTAAATATACTATTAAAACACGTAATTTCAGAAATAAGTTATTCCAAAAAAAAATTTCGCTTGAAGATGAAACAGAGCTCACCTTAACTCAATTTAATTCTAATAATTATATTGTAGTTTTCGGCTCTTGTTTTTAAAACATGAGACCTCTTATGTAGCGTGTTGGAATCATATTTTTAAATATATAATTATATTTATGCTCTACTTTTGTATCGAGCACTATTTAAAAAAAAATAATAACAAAAATACTAAAGAACTTTGGATTACTTACCTAACACGTTCTTTCCTATTTTCTATATATTTTCACACACACACACACACACACACACACACACACACACACACACACACATATATATATATATATATATATATATATATATATATATATAAATGAAATAAAATATAATAAAACACCAACAATCATTTTTGGTTCAAGCTACCACCACAATAATTACATTGTTATTATCATTCCCACAACCATTAGTAATCAATTCTACCAATTTACAATAACCATTAGCTACTTATATTATAGCTACCTCCACGAAAATTTAAACAAACAGAGATAGCATGATGAAAAAGACGCCGGACTTGACGTTTTTATCGTCTAATGTTCATATTATTATTAAAGAGGAAAGATCAAAGTATTTTTGGGGGAATTTTTTTACATTTTTTAATCGTTCCTAGCACATCCGAAATTTTCGTTAAAAATCTTGTTTTTTTTTGTAAAAAAAAAGGACAGATAATCAATCATTTTCAATCATTTTCAATCATTTGATAAAAAAGATGAAAATCTGACTTTGATATTCTTTTAAAAATCAATTATCATTTTTTCAAAACTGATTTTAATAAAATCAGAAATCATAATGTTTATTTAAAATATTTTGAACCAAGCTTAACTTCTGCGCCGAAAAAATGTAATTTGAAAATAAAACAAAGCAGGTTATAACCTTTCGCGTCGCTTGACAGGTGACGAAAGACACATTCATGACGTTTAGATAACTTACGGAAGGATAATTCTTTCTACGGATGGAAGGAAGTGAAATTATTTAGATTTAAGTGAACAAATTATTTACCTCGTCACTTTTAAGGAAATCTTTCAGCGCTCTAATTTTTCTTTTTTTTTTCATCTTTACGTTTACGATGCTTTATGGAAAATATAAAAAAATTAAAAAATAAGACTGTTAAGAGTGAGATTAAATTTCATAAGAAAAAGGTATCTAATTAATTTATAGGTACCTTTCTTATGAAATTTTATCAGAAGTGTACATAAAATACTATAATTTTATGTATATTTATTACATTTTACTGTGTTATTTGTATTTCCATTCATTTTATTATTAATTTTGATATTTCATTTATGGAAAAATGTCATAACTGAGATTAATATAAAAATAAGATCATATAAATTAAAGTTTAGCAGTAGCTAAATTTCATAAGATGATACTGATACTTATAGGTACCCTTCTCAGTTGAACTTGAAAAATCAAATTAACTTCTCCATACGTGTTTCGCAAAAGTAAAGGCCTTAACAGCGGAGAAAAATGCTGAACTCAAATAATGCAACTAAATTGTATTCTGGTTGGTCTTCCGTACTTTATAATTACCGCCCGATTATAAGCACAAAAATTACATTTTTTAATTACCGTAGCTCTACTGATTGGTCCAAACGATACAATTTTCAAAGCGCTAGACAATGACAATCTCATATGGACACTTTGAAAGTGCTTTTAACTAATGTTATAATATTTTTAAAAAACTTAATGTAAAAATCTATTATGATTAAAGAAATAACAAATAATTGTATTAAAAATTCAATTTTCATTGAAAAAGATTTTTGCTTTCAGAAAATATTGTCCATATTCATATAAAAGCATTTGAAATTAAATAATATATTTGTTTTATTGAGTTTTGTATGTTACAATTCAGAGCTGATTTTCAGGTACGTTGGCTCCAATAAAAAAACAAAAAACAAACATGATTTGCATTCTTCAAAGCCTTGTGCTTTTAACTATTGTAATCACTAAACCCGATGCGCTCGAATTTCTAGAGTTTTTCATAAAATTAGTTATGGGGGTGTTAATAAATATAAAAAATATTTCTGCCATGACTTTAATAAAAAAAAACATATTTATAATAATTTCGATATTCTGTGAATAGTTTCTGAAAGTTTCATTAACATCTGACAATTATTTTTATTTTTGCAAGATTTTTCAAATTAATGTGTGTAATACAAAAAAAAAACAAAAAAAAACGCGCTAAAAATAAATCTATGTTATTTACTACCCCTTGTTGCAACAAAGAGAAACAAGGTTTTTAAATCAAAATTTAGAATATTCTAAAAAGATGGAAAATTTTTTAAAAAATAATTAAAAAAAAATTTGGTCTATCCTCTTCATAAAAACATAAGCATTTAGACGATAAAATTTTGTTTTCATAAGGTTTGGCGTCTTTGTCATCAGACTATGCTCTATTTGTTAGCGATTTCGTGGAGGTACCTATTATATTATCGTTGCCACCAACCCCCCTACAACATTACTATCACATCACATCTGCTATTATCATAAAATCCGCTATAATTATTAACGTAAACTACCCCCTCCTCCCAGCATATTTAATACCACCATGACAATAAGCAATAAGGATTACAAACTGCAATTTCTACCAGTTACATATACACAGTCATCAAAAACAAGCAAATAATCAGTTTTAAAATAATAACAAATAAACTTTAAAAAATTAAAAATAAGAGCAATTTTTACCTGTCATAAAATTACACAGACCCCACCACACGTATATGCATGCGATGAAATATTATTCAGCGAAAGAATAGAAAAATGCTGATTGCTGACATGTATACATTCACGAGACATTCACGATAAATTTTCGCTACACTTCCGATCTTTGAATTTCAACATACAAATGCGTATGTATATAGACAACAGCACACATATACATACATATGTCAAGTCCCATACTGTCCACATATGTTTATGTCTGTATGAGCCCCGGCGGACGAGCGAATGTGTAGGTGTGTCTGCGTACCTCATCGGGTGTACGGACATGCATCTATGTTTGCGTTAGCACGATGACATCACGACGATGACATCACTCCCATAATAACACGAATACACGCAATCTACATAAATACAAAATTAAAAAAAAATAGTTTGTCTGACGATCGTGCAACGCCTGGTCACAAACTCACATCAATCCAACCATATATATATATATATATATATATATATATATATATATATATATATATATATATATATATATATATATGTTTAGAGGTACAAAATACAGTTTTAAAAACAAGGAATTTATTGATTTCAATTTTATTAGTCTCTAAGGCCCTTTCAATCAACATCTCATCAGGAGACAATCGTTGGATCATTAATTGCCCTACATCAAATTGACTAATTTAGTATATGAGTTTAATTGCCAGTGTGCTGCTGGTTATGTAGGGCGTACAACCTTGCATTTGGAAACTAGAATCAACCATCATGTACCTTCCAAAATACGACTTGGTAAGAGAGAGAAAATGTGTTATCTTCCCCCCATAAATATGGAATCGGCTATTGCTCAACACTTACTTGAGAATGTAGCCTGTGCCCAGTCGTATAAAAAGAGTGGTTTAAAATCATTCATACGGCTGATTCCAACAATCATTTGAAGATTTTGGAATCAGTCTGTATAGGATTAAGGAAACCTTCTCTCTGCCGGCAGAAGGAATTTGTAAAGTCCCTTAATCTGTTGGGGGATATTTTATTTTAACTGTCCCTCGCTAATTTATTTACACGTTTCCCCCCCCCCTACTCGTTACAAGTCTATACACTTGTTTGTTATTTTAGCGTGTTTCCCCACTTTTTTTGCTCTTTATTTTCGTTACTGTTCTTTTCGTTAATTAATCATCCAACGATTGTCTCTCGATGAGATGTTGGTTGAAAGGGCCTTAGAGACTAATAAAATTAAAATCAATACCTTGTTTTTAAAACTGTATATATATATATATATATATATATATATATATATGTGTGTGTGTGTATGTGTGTGTATCTATCTATCTATATATATATATATATGAGAGTGTGTAGCTTATATATTATACCATAAAGAATTATTATATACAAAGAATTAATTAGCAATGTTAATGTGAATAATGGTGAAATCACTTCGCTAACAAGACTTAATGAGACATTAACTTACTATAAATTCCTCGAATAATACCATCCTTATATATGAGTGGTTGTCAGATGGAATTGAAGAGTCAATTTGATTTATCACTTTTCAAAATCCAAACAAAATTCTCACTTGAACTCTAGCGTCGCAGCATTCCACACTCCAAAACATAAATTTAACTGTCAATAAATAGCATAATTAAAACAAAAAAATCTTTTGGGCAACACTACACATATTTTGTCTTAGTGTTTGCCTATGTAGGGAAAAATTGCACCCTGAAGATAACAATTTGAAATTGTCGAAAAAGTACTTGGCCTGTCAATTCCAACTGACAGCAACTCAAATATTAGGATTGTATATTTCAAGGAATTGATAGTAAGTTAATGTCTTATTAAATCTTGTTAGCGAAGTGATTTCGCCATTAATCATTCAGACAGTATTCGTTCTCATTTTCCAACAGCCAATTTTAAGCATATATTTTTTTTATTTTCGTTGTAGGTCTTATTTTGCAGAATAATTGCCTATGGGCAAAATATGTCCCCGCCTCAATTTCTGGAAGAGGCATAGGGTTCTTCTTCGAATCCATACGGGAAGGCCAAACAAGGGGATTTCAGACTTCTTCAGCGTCAGCAGAAGTAGGGCGGTAAAGGTGAGATTGTGATGATATCTATTGTCCCAGCAGTCTCCATAGAACAACTGGCGGTTCGTCACCCGATGAACTGACGGAACTCATTTGTCCTCACGTGATTTTCGTGATTTTTTTTTTTTTTTACCAAAAGAGAGAATTACCCTTTGCGTCCCTTACACCATCAAACACGATAATCTCGCTCCATATCAAAAGGATTCATGAAAACTTTTATTTGTTTAGCCGAGATAGTTCGGTCATTCATGAGTTTATCACGCCAAGGTCGGAAGGTCAATGGTGGGTGCATTCTGTGTCATAAAAGACCTGAAAACCAATTTTAAAAAATAACTGACAGCATCAGAGCCTCGGTTGCATAATTTTGCACATGCGCAATGCAGTTATGTTTAGAAATAAATAAAATGAAGAAATAACTTTCACATGCATTATCGTATAATAAAGTACAGCCATTTGAGAAAAACCAATTTCCTGTCCTGTATGTAATTGCATATGCAGAAGAGGTTTGATCTGCACCTTCTTTTTCTTTCTTTCTTTCTTTCTTTCTTTCTTTCTTTCTTTCTCTTTTTTTCTGATGCTTCTATTGTATTTTCCCTTTTTTCTCATTTTTTTTTGCTTTTTTATTTCTTTCTTCATTTTCTCTTTCTTGGGACTTATATTTTTTCTTCTACTTTGTTTCTATATTTATTTATTACGTTTTTACTTTCTTTATTTCTAGTCAGTTTTTATCTTCTGCGGATTTTTTTGTCCGCTGATACATATTTTCTTCTTCTTCTTCTTCTTCTTCTTCTTCTTCATATTTCCTTCTTCTTTTTCTTCTTCTTTTTCTTCTTCTTTCTTTCTTTTTCACCTGGATACTTTTTCCTTTTAGTTTTTTCATTTTTTTCCTTCGCTTAGTATTTTTTTTATCTTCTACGCCTTCCTTCCTTCCTTCCTTCCTTCCTTCCTTCCTTCCTTCCGTTCTTCCTTCCTTCCTTCCTTCCTTCCTTCCTTTGGCATCTTTTTTCCCTTCACATTATATCTCCTGTATTTTTCTTTTTTCTGCTGATTCGTATTTTCTTCTTGTTCTTTGATTTGTACTTTTTTGCCTCTTTCTATTCTCATTCAATCTTTCTTTTTCTCCTCCAACTTCGTCTTCCTTCTTTCTTTCTTTCTTACTTTCTTTCTTTCTTTCTTTCTTTCTTTCTTTCTTTCTTTTCCTCTTCTTTTATTTTCTTTTGCCTCCCATTTTCCTTTCATTTTTCTTTTTTATCCTTATTTAGCTTAATGTTCTTTTCTCCTTTTTATTATTTTTTTTATTTTCTCTTTTCATTTTTCTCAATTTTTCTTAATATTTTTCTCTTTCTTCCTTATTCGTTTTATTCTTGTTTCAATTTAAATCTTTTTCTTCATCGTTTTATATTATTTTCCTCTTCAGCGACCATGTTTTTCTTCCTCTGATGTATCTATGTGACACTTTTTCAAATAGTTTTTATGTTTTTTCCATTTTTCTTTCTTCTTCACGTCTGCGCTTCTTCATCAGCTGTTTTTTTAAAAATTGCTTCTATTTCCCCTTCACCTCATTAACATTCCTACTTTCTTCTACCTCTTCTTTCTTCCTTTTTCTGTTCGTTCTTCTTCCGCGTCTTTATTTCTTTTCCATTCATTCTTTCTCTTCTTTCTTTCTTTTACCATTCGTTCGTCTTCCTTTACTTTCTACTTTTCACCATTCTTTCGTCTTCCTTTCCATTCTTCCTTTTACCATTCGTTCTTCTTCCTTTCCTTTCTTCCTTTTACCATTCGTTCGTCTTCCTTTCCTTTCTCCTTTTACCATTCGTGCCTCTTCCTTTCCTTTGTTCCTTTTACCATTCGTTCGTCTTCCTTTCCTTTCTTCCTTTTACCATTCGTTCGTCTTCCTTTCCATTCTTCCTTTTACCATTCGTTCGTCTTCCTCTGCTTTCTTCCTTTTACCATTCGTTCGTCTTCCTTTCCTTTCTTCCTTTTGCCATTCGTTCGTCTTCCTTTCCTTTCTTCCTTTTGCCATTCGTTCGTCTTCCTTTCCTTTCTTCCTTTTGCCATTCGTTCGTCTTCCTTTCCTTTCTTTCTTTTGCCATTCGTTCGTCTTCCTTTCCTTTCTTCCTTTTACCATTCGTTCCTCTTCCTTTCCTTCCTTCCTTTTGCCATTCTTTCGTCTTCCTTTCCTTTCTTCCTTTTACCATTCGTTCCTCTTCCTTTCCTTTCTTCCTTTTACCATTCGTTCGTCTTCCTTTCCATTCTTCCTTTTACCATTCGTTCTTCTTCCTTTCCTTTCTTCCTTTTACCATTCGTTCGTCTTCCTTTCCTTTCTCCTTTTACCATTCGTGCCTCTTCCTTTCCTTTGTTCCTTTTACCATTCGTTCGTCTTCCTTTCCTTTCTTCCTTTTACCATTCGTTCGTCTTCCTTTCCATTCTTCCTTTTACCATTCGTTCGTCTTCCTCTGCTTTCTTCCTTTTACCATTCGTTCGTCTTCCTTTCCTTTCTTCCTTTTGCCATTCGTTCGTCTTCCTTTCCTTTCTTCCTTTTGCCATTCGTTCGTCTTCCTTTCCTTTCTTCCTTTTGCCATTCGTTCGTCTTCCTTTCCTTTCTTTCTTTTGCCATTCGTTCGTCTTCCTTTCCTTTCTTCCTTTTACCATTCGTTCCTCTTCCTTTCCTTCCTTCCTTTTGCCATTCTTTCGTCTTCCTTTCCTTTCTTCCTTTTACCATTCGTTCGTCTTCCTTTCCTTTCTTCCTTTTACCATTCGTTCGTCTTCCTTTCCATTCTTCCTTTTACCATTCGTTCGTCTTCCTTTCCTTTCTTCCTTTTACCATTCGTTCCTCTTCCTTTCCTTCCTTCCTTTTGCCATTCGTTCCTCTTCCTTTCCTTTCTTCCTTTTACCATTCGTTCCTCTTCCTTTCCTTCCTTCCTTTTGCCATTCTTTCGTCTTCCTTTCCTTTCTTCCTTTTACCATTCGTTCGTCTTCCTTTCCTTTCTTCCTTTTACCATTCGTTCGTCTTCCTTTCCATTCTTCCTTTTACCATTCGTTCGTCTTCCTCTGCTTTCTTCCTTTTACCATTCGTTCGTCTTCCTTTCCTTTCTTCCTTTTGCCATTCGTTCGTCTTCCTTTCCTTTCTTCCTTTTGCCATTCGTTCGTCTTCCTTTCCTTTCTTTCTTTTGCCATTCGTTCGTCTTCCTTTCCTTTCTTCCTTTTACCATTCGTTCCTCTTCCTTTCCTTTCTTCCTGTTACCATTCGTTCCTCTTCCTTTCCTTTCTTCCTGTTACCATTCGTTCGTCTTCCTTTCCTTTCTTCCTTTTACCATTCATTCGTCTTCCTTTCCATTCTTCCTTTTACCATTCGTTCGTCTTCCTCTGCTTTCTTCCTTTTACCATTCGTTCGTCTTCCTTTCCTTTCTTCCTTTTGCCATTCGTTCGTCTTCCTTTCCTTTCTTCCTTTTGCCATTCGTTCGTCTTCCTTTCCTTTCTTCCTTTTGCCATTCGTTCGTCTTCCTTTCCTTTCTTCCTTTTACCATTCGTTCCTCTTCCTTTCCTTTCTTCCTTTTACCATTCGTTCCTCTTCCTTTCCTTTCTTCCTTTTACCATTCGTTCCTCTTCCTTTCCTTCCTTCCTTTTGCCATTCTTTCGTCTTCCTTTCCTTTCTTCCTTTTACCATTCGTTCCTCTTCCTTTCCTTTCTTCCTGTTACCATTCGTTCCTCTTCCTTTCCTTTCTTCCTTTTGCCATTCTTTCGTCTTCCTTTCCTTTCTTCCTTTTACCATTCGTTCCTCTTCCTTTCCTTTCTTCCTGTTACCATTCGTTCGTCTTCCTTTCCTTTCTTCCTTTTACCATTCGTTCCTATTCCTTTCCTTTCTTCCTGTTACCATTCGTTCGTCTTCCTTTCCTTTCTTCCTTTTACCGTTCTTTCGTCTTCCTTTCCTTTCTTCCTGTTACCTTTCGTTCGTCTTCCTTTCCTTTCTTCCTTTTACCATTCGTGCCTCTTCCTTTCCTTTGTTCCTTTTACCATTCGTTCGTCTTCCTTTCCATTCTTCCTTTTAACATTCGTTCCTCTCCCTTTCCATTCTTCCTTTTACCATTCGTTCCTCTTCCTTTCCTTTCTCCCCTTTACCATTCGTTTCGTTCCTATCTGTTATTCCTTTTACCATTCGTTCGTCTTCCTTTCCTTTCTCCCTTTTACAATTCGTTCCTCTTCCTTTCCTTTCTCCCCTTTACCATTCGTTCGTCTTCCTCTGCTTTCTTCCTTTTACCGTTCTTTCGTCTTCCTTTCCTTTCTTCCTTTTACCATTCGTTCCTCTTCCTTTCCTTCCTTCCTTTTGCCATTCTTTCGTCTTCCTTTCCTTTCTTCCTTTTACCATTCGTTCCTCTTCCTTTCCTTCCTTCCTTTTGCCATTCTTTCGTCTTCCTTTCCTTTCTTCCTTTTACCATTCGTTCCTCTTCCTTTCCTTTCTTCCTGTTACCATTCGTTCCTCTTCCTTTCCTTTCTTCCTTTTGCCATTCTTTCGTCTTCCTTTCCTTTCTTCCTTTTACCATTCGTTCCTCTTCCTTTCCTTTCTTCCTGTTACCATTCGTTCGTCTTCCTTTCCTTTCTTCCTTTTACCATTCGTTCCTCTTCCTTTCCTTTCTTCCTGTTACCATTCGTTCGTCTTCCTTTCCTTTCTTCCTTTTACCGTTCTTTCGTCTTCCTTTCCTTTCTTCCTGTTACCTTTCGTTCGTCTTCCTTTCCTTTCTTCCTTTTACCATTCGTGCCTCTTCCTTTCCTTTCTTCCTTTTACCATTCGTTCGTTTCCTTTCCTTTCTTCCTTTTACCATTCGTTCGTCTTCCTTTCCATTCTTCCTTTTACCATTCGTTCGTCTTCCTTTCCATTCTTCCTTTTACCATTTGTTCGTCTACCTTTCCTTACTTCCTTTTACCATTCGTTCGTCTTCCTTTCCATTCTTCCTTTTACCATTCGTTCCTCTTCCTTTCCATTCTTCCTTTTACCATTCGTTCCTCTTCCTTTCCTTTCTCCCTTTTACAATTCGTTCCTCTTCCTTTCCTTTCTCCCCTTTACCATTCGTTCGTCTTCCTCTGCTTTCTTCCTTTTACCATTCGTTCGTCTTCCTTTCCTTTCTTCCTTTTGCCATTCTTTCGTCTTCCTTTCCTTTCTTCCTTTTGCCATTCGTTCGTCTTCCTTTCCTTTCTTCCTTTTGCCATTCGTTCGTCTTCCTTTCCTTTCTTTCTTTTGCCATTCGTTCGTCTTCCTTTCCTTTCTTCCTTTTCCCATTCGTTCTTCTTCCTTTCCTTCCTTCCTTTTGCCATTCTTTCGTCTTCCTTTCCTTTCTTCCTGTTACCATTCGTTTCTCTTCCTTTCCTTTCTTCCTTTTGCCATTCTTTCGTCTTCCTTTCCTTTCTTCCTTTTACCATTCGTTCCTATTCCTTTCCTTTCTTCCTGTTACCATTCGTTCGTCTTCCTTTCCTTTCTTCCTTTTACCGTTCTTTCGTCTTCCTTTCCTTTCTTCCTGTTACCTTTCGTTCGTCTTCCTTTCCTTTCTTCCTTTTACCATTCCTTCGTCTTCCTCTCCTTTCTTCCTTTTACTCTCCCTTCGTCTTCCATTCCTTTCTTCATTTTACCATTCGTTCCTCTTCCTTTCTTTCTTCCTTTTACCATTCGTTCCTATTCCTTTCCTTTCTTCCTGTTACCATTCGTTCGTCTTCCTTTCCTTTCTTCCTTTTACCGTTCTTTCGTCTTCCTTTCCTTTCTTCCTGTTACCTTTCGTTCGTCTTCCTTTCCTTTCTTCCTTTTACCATTCCTTCGTCTTCCTCTCCTTTCTTCCTTTTACTGTCCCTTCGTCTTCCATTCCTTTCTTCCTTTTGCCATTCGTTCGTCTTCCTTTCCTTTCTTCCTGTTACCATTCGTTCGTCTTCCTCTTCCTTTCTTCCTTTTGCCATTCGTTCGTCTTCCTTTCTTCCTTTTGCCATTCGTTCGTCTTCCTTTCTTCATTTTACCATTCGTTCCTCTTCCTTTCTTCCTTTTGCCATTCGTTCGTCTTCCTCTTCCTTTCGTTCTTTTCCCATTGATTCTTCTCCCTTCTCCCATTTTTCCATTCGTTCGATCTTTCCTTTTCCCCATTTCTGATTATATTTTCTCCTTACTAAAGATAACCAAAAAAAAAAAAATGTTTTTCTCTACGTATTTATATTCTTCTGGTCTGTTGAAAACCGCGCTCAAACATTGGAAGCTTATTCGATTAATTCTTCCAGTTCTCCTTTTTTCTTTTTTTTTCTGTTTTTATGATTGGAAAATTCGCTTTTATTTTTACGTCATATCTCAAGAAGACATCATCTTTTGTTTTTATGGCTGTAATGAAATGGGAGGTTTAATTGAGTGGAGGTTGAGAAAATCAGGTCCAAAAAATCGCCTCTCGAAAACGACAAACGGCTAAGACGAGTTTGTGTGCCGATGAGTCTGAACTAAACATCTATTTTGCAAAATAAAAGTCGATAAAGCAATACGTTCGTAGTCTAATAGAGAAGAAAAGAAACATTCATTTTGCACAACTAAAAAGTAAAATATAAAACGTATATAGGATCAAAATTTTCCAACTCAAGGTCACATGACCCAGTGGATAAAGGCGTTGGATAGATTCAGTGACTAGACCCAAAGAGTTGTGAGTTCAGTACCTGGCTACGACAGTAGTGAACCCAAAATTTGGAGAAACGAGTTAAAGGGAAATAACTGAGTCATCTGAGGCATGGCACGTGAAACTAGAACAGTTTCCCCCGGTGGATAAAGTGGTGTGAGTCGGGGGCCGGTCGGTTCGATGTTCCATTCCCCTGAGGAGGGCCATAACGTTGTGAATACGGCAATGAAGATGAGAATAACAGTCTGAATAATGTATGCAACATACAAGCATTTTAAGAAAATCATTTCGATGTGAAATTTCTTTTAACACTTCTTGAAGTTTTCGACATTTTCTTACCGGAAGCACCAGAACCGGTTTTTTTGAGAACAATGTTGAGACTCAACTGCCTATCGACAAATTTCATCAACTGCATAAAACATAGATGGAAGACAAAAAATGAAGGCTTACATGTATTTCAAACAGCGTTCAAATTATTTGTTAAGGTCAGCAAAAAACAGATGAATTGAAATGGGCAGATGACGTAAATGAAGCTAAAGCTTTCTACGTGGTCATGAAAGAAGTGTTTGGTCAAATAGAAAATCAATCTAATCCTAATCTACCCATCAATGGGCAAATATCACTCACTGTCTCGATAGAAGTAACAGTCTAAAAATGAAGAGGTATTTATCGAAGATGTTATTGCATCACATACCCAAGAGATGTGAGTATTACTCTTTATATATTACTCCTTATTATTACTCCTTATATAATCTAAATATTGGTTAAACGTCCTTCATTTCGAGGTCCCCAATTCATAGAGGAAAAAATCTGTCACCAAAATCCAAGGGTTCATTGGATAGACGAAGATGTTTTCCAAAAGCTAGACAACGTATAAAGTATCAATAAAATGCATTTAGAAACAAAGAGGACATACGAAGTACTAACATGTGTACTGGGTCATGTTTCACTGGATAAATATGAAAAACAAGAAAATAATCATTGAATTATTCAGTTTGTTTCAATTAATTTGCACAAGGGTTCAGGTGATCATGACCCTCCACATCTTCCTGTATAATTAATTAGCACAAGGCTGTATGTTTGTTACTTGTTCTATTACAGGGGCTGATCGATTGTTGATGATTTTATTACATTTTTTTTTAAAGTAAAAAAATGATTTTTTCGTTTTTCGTAATAACTTCAGACGATAGTCTTTATGATAAATCCAATAACTAAAAAAAAACATTGAAACGTAAACATTTAACTCAAGCTTTTTTTTTGACGTCTAAACCAATTGTTTCAAATTTCAAAGCAAATTCGAATTTTTGAGGTTTATATGATTTGCATAATAACTTCAGACGATTCATCCATTCTTTAGTTTTCCTTTGTCTGAAATTATACTATAAAGAATTCGCATTGTCTTTGATGTGTCATGTTCCATCAGGGCGTTGACAAAAATGTCTCTCCTCACAATTTCTTATCCCTTAATAAATTTTGTCTTTCTGTTATTTTTCCTAAACCTTGTTCAAAAACATACTTCTGTCACTAAACCTGAATTCTACTCCTTTCGTTTACTAGAAATCAGTTTGCTTTGTTTTGTTTTACGGCACATCAACCTCAATAGGTTATTTAATGCCAACAAGATTTTCGCAATAGATTCATATGAATAGGATATTTATTCTTTATAAGAAATCATTATTTAGGTTTGCTCTGTTTTGTTTTACGGCATATCAGCCTCAATCTGTTATTTAGTGTCGACAAGATTTTATTGCTGGTAATATTTTTTTTTAATGTATTGCAGTTAATATTTTTTTTAAAATCCATTACTGTTAATTTCTTTCTAAACACGTATTGCTGGTATTAAAAATGTTTGACACATTCTCACCCCAGTTTGTGGGGTTAACTATTTGTCCATAGCTTGGACCGTAACAGGTGTTACTACTCCGGGCCAGGAGTGGACCTGGGAACACCAGAATCAAATTCCTTGCTGTCGGATGTAGTTTATCGTCTTACCCAGGACGCGGATGTAATTTGTCGTCTTACCCAGCAAGCGGATGTAGTTTATCGTCATACCCAGGACGGCTAGAAATCGGTTCGAGTGAAAGAAATACTAGTAATTTAATGAATCCCATTGAGATAGTAATTAAATGATCAATCATTAAGAGAATTAATTCAAATGATTTATTACAAAATGGACGGTTGCACTTGATTTTAGAAGAGATTTGTCGAAGTAAGAATTGATTGTTTTGTACATCTCATTCTCGTGGCCGTGTGGTTAGAACGTTCGAATTCTAAGAGACCCGAGTTCAAACCTCACCATGGTCAATTTGTCAGGAAGGAAACTTCTTGATGTTATCGGACTGGAGAGGTCGATCCCAGAGTGCGGCACCTTTGGAAAGTACCTGAAAACCATACCACGTGGTGACCCAAGTCTTGTGAGTGAAATTGGTAAGACGGAAGCCTTGGTTGCTGTCGATAGCTGTGCTAGCATGAACTCACAAGTCATCGTGGCCGAGGGCTTGAGCGTGCTGGCTTTATTCAAATTGTTGATCACGCTAGATAACACGCTCTCTCCGAGAAACTGTAACAAAGGTCTGCTCAGCATAGTTGTAGTATAAACCACAGGTAGGCTCTGTGAGTGTTGAATAAACACAAAAGCACCTAAGCAAGCATCTACAATCCTCTAGCCACCCTAGTAGACGTGTGTCCTCGAATACGAATGGCCAGCTTTTGTATTCTAATATTTTTCTGCATTTTTTTAACTTATGAAAATTCTGATAGTAATGTTAAACAATTATAGTTTTATATGTTAGTTTCCATTAAGTATTATGAATTTAAGCCCAGTACTAGATTGGCAGCAAGGTCTCATCATTTTTACAGTTGAATTGGTTAGATGTAGCCGAACTTGTCGCTTGTGGAAATCTCTTCCGGCTCCACGCTTTCCCGCCAAATTTGATCTTCAAAAATTTAAATGCAATGTCAATCATTATCCGCTATTTTTTTTCGCAAGAATCTAACATATTTATAAATCTATCATTTGTCCATGCTTCGAATATTGCTGCCACATATGATCCGGTGCTCTTGCTGTCTATTTGGAGATTCTTGATAAAATCCAAATAAAAATTAGCAATGACCTGGCGTCTCGGCTTCAGTCTCTTTCTCGCCGCCGTAAGGTAGCTTTGTTGTGCCTTTTTTTTTTAAATAAATAAATACTTTCATGTTAATTATTCGGATGAGCTGCTATATTAACTCGACATTACGAAGCGCCGTACTAGATTAGTAACAACGTCTCATCAATTTATAATTGAATTGGCTAGATGTAACCGTAAATTCTATTCTGATAGTTTCTTTTTTTCGGATATCTACCCCGTGGAACTCTGTTTCGGGTCCTTGATTTCCTTTCACCTAAACTCTTTAGAAGTCTAAATGCAATATCAGCCAACATATCTTCATGAAACTTGCTCATTTGTTGTCTTTTCACCTCACAAAAGATTTCTCATCCACTCTCATCTTCTCTCAATCTCAGTAACACGATGCGACTTAGTGGCATTATCGCCTTGGCTCGGGTTGCTTCCTTCCATGAAACTTACAATCTTAAAAAGACTAAATGTCTTCCCGAATCCTACAATTTATTGTCCATTTTCCTAGCTAAGGATGCTTGCTTCCCTGAAAATTACAATCGTCAAAAGTCTAAATGTTTTTTTGAATCCAAGTTTTTATTGAATTTTTTCCATCACTAACGTCTTCTCACTTTAGGTCTTATCTCCTTGCTTCCTGTTTCAACCTTCCATGCTACCTACAATCTTCAAAAGTCTAAATGTCTTTCTGAAACCTACATTTTTATTGTCTCTTCTCCTCACTAAAGCCTTCTTATTCACTCTCACTTTAAGTAATACTTAAAGTAAAGCTTAACGTCTTATTGGCATTATCTAATTGCTTCATATCTCTTGCTTCCCAGCCAACTACAATTTTCAAAAGTCTAAGTATCTTCAAGAATTCTACATTGTAATTGTCGCTTCTCCTCACTAAAGCCTTCTTCTCATTCACTCTCACTTTAAGTAATACGTTTTAGTGGCATTATCGCCTTGCTTCTGTTTTCTTGTTTCCCTGCCACCTACAATCTTCAAAAGTCTGTCTTCCTGAAGCCTACTCATTAACTGCATGCTTTACTCACTAAAATCTTCGCATATTCTCTCACTCTAAGTAACCTGTTACGTTTTAGTGATATTATCGCCTTGCTTCCTGTTTCTTGCCTCTTTCTACATTATTTTAAAATCTAAATGTCTTCCTGAATCATACACTTTTAACAGCCTTTCTCCTCACTAAAGTCTTCGCATTTCTCTCCCTCTCACTAACCCTTTACGTCTTAGTGGCATTATCGCCTTGCTTCTGGTTTCTTGCTTCACAGCGAACTACAATTTTCAAAAGTCTAAGTATCTTCAAGAATTCTACATTTTAATTTTTCTTTCTCCTCACTAAAGCCTTCTTCTCATTCACTCTCACTTTAAGTAATACGTCTTAGTGGCATTATCGCCTTGCTTCCGTTTTCACGCATCCCTGCCACCTACAATCTTCAAAAATCTAAATGTCTTCCTGAGACCTACTCTTTTATTGTCCTTTCTCCTCGCTAATGTCTTTTCATTCCCTTTCATTCTCAGAAATCATCTGCGTCTTATTGGCATTATCGCATTGTTTCCGGTTTCCTGCTTTCCTGCCGAGGAAAATCTTCAAAAATCTAAATCTCTTCCTGAATCCTACTTATTCATTGGCTTTCTCCTCACTAAAAGCTTCGCATTTTCTCTCACTCTAAGCAACGTGTTACGTCTTAGTGGCATTATCGCCTTGATTCCGGTTTCTTGCTACCCTGCCACCTACAGTCTTCAAAGTCTAAATGTCTTCTGGAATCCTACTCTTTTATTAATCTTTCTCCTTACTAAATCTTCTCATTCTCTCTCACTTTCAGTAACCCTTTACGTATTAGTGGCATTATCGCCTTGCTTCCTTGCCTCCTACAATCGTCAAAAGTCTAAATGTCTTTCTGAATCTTCCCAAAGTCCTCTCGTTCTCTTCCTTGCATCTTAGGGATTATCATCGACTTACTTTGCGTGAAATAATGAACACGAAATATGTAGCAGAAAATATTTAATGAATTTCCTAAGAAATAAAGTATTCACGTAATTACAGATTTAACGCTTTTTAAAATATCCCATATATGGAAATGTAAGTTCAAAGTTCGTATAAATTTAATTTTTGTTCCGGCTTCACACTGCAGGATTTTAAAATCGAAAAATATCAGGTACGACTGGGAATTTCGAAATTCGAATTTAATGAAGTATTTCATTTGAGGCACAATTTCCCCAGTATTGCTGGATACTCCTTATATATATATTGACAACCACTCAATCAACCAATATATATATATATATATATATATATATATATATATATATATATATATATATATATATATATTAAGGCATTTTTATGTTTACACATTCTTTTTATAGATACAAATATTTAAGTAAATGCGCTGTTTTATAATAAACAGTATTAATAACATTTACCGGCCTGAATGTCCGAGAAATTTTCATAGAAAATATTCGTTCTCCGACTGGAATAGAACCTGTATCCTATACAGAACCGTCATATAGCCTGACGTGCCTTTAACCGATTTGGCCATAGAGGAGCGTTCGGCTAGCAAGGTGGATTGTACTTCCTTTAAACTTCAATCTTCCATTTGTATCTATAAAAAGAATGTATAAACATAAAAATATCTTAAAATAATTGTTGGACTTTGTCCATTTCATAATGTGTGACATCATTTTTTACATTTGGATATGCTTTGTGCTCATATGGATGTACGTGAGAGATTCATGGAAGACTGAATTTTAAAAGCAGTAAAAACGACCTTGCTAATCGAACGATTCTCCGTCGCTCGATCGGTTAAGGCACGTCAGGTTAAATGACGGTTCTGTATAGGATACAGGTTCTATTCCAGTCGGAGAACGAATATTCCATAAAAATGTCTTAAAATAATTGTCGGACTTTGTCCATTTCAATATATATATATATATATATATATATATATATATATATATATATATATATATATATATATATATATATATCACGTTCTATCATTGTTTGCTTTCTTTGTAAAAAAAAAAACTTCTTCCTTAATTTCCCCGTAATTTTGACTGAAGAATCTCTCAAAATTAATGATGAGAACATCACATATGTTTGAAGACTCCTTTTATTATTAGGAGAGATTTAAGGGTCGGATACAAAGCAATGACGTAAAAACCTCTCAGTAAAATTAATAATGAACATTGACAAAAAGAAAGAAATCAAAAATATATATTTATCTCAGAATACAAAATTCTAGGAGATTCTAACGGATTTTAATCTGAAACATTGCGATAAAATGCGACAAAAGACAGAGAAAGATGTGCTAATGAAAACAAATATACTTAAAATTCAAATGGTTATCATTAGACTTAGAACCCATAAATTCATCAAAGAGTACCAGACATCAGATTAGAATTCAGACTTGTTCTTCTCCTAGACTTGTTGACAATCAAGGCTAAAAAGCCTAGGTTTTCTTTATAGTTAAAGCAATAGCAAAAGAACAGGTTGATCCTTAACTTTTACAATGGTATTTGTGTGAAAGTGAACTTAATGAAATTAATCGGAATTCCAACTTATATATATATATATATATATATATATATATATATATATATATATATATATATATATATTGTGTGTATTTAGGTAGCATTTTCTCATTGATGCATGTTTCATTAAATGATATTTATGTTGGTCACACTACAAACACGCTATAAGCATTTAAAAATCATGTTCGGTCACATACACAATTTCGGAAAATCCTTGTTGAAAACACCTATACTTAAACATGAAAACAATAAACAAAAAAAAATTCTTGAAGCTATATGCATAAAACCGTTGAAACCTAACCTGAACAAAATAAACTATGAAATCTCCACAAATATTCTTAAATGCTTCTAATTGATAACAGAAGCCATTGGTTTATTCCAACGCCTTCCCATACTTACTACTTATCGTTTTCACTCTCGCGTGGTCATCTGTGACGCCATGAGATGCGGTGCGATTTTCGATTCCAGCGTCTTATATGCACGAGTTTGTCGTTGCTTTGAAATCTTCCATGTAAACAGAAACAGACTATCATTATTGTTTTGTCCATGTATTGCTTAATATATTGTAATGTAATTGTCATCTTTGATAATGGCTTATGTAAGCTGAAAGCTTAGGATTAAAAAATATGTATCAATATTGTGATTTTCTTTCTTCGTTTAATGTTAATGTTATTAAGCTTATCAGACGATATGAAAAGAATTTACATAAAATAAATAGATAAAACGTGTGTATATTATTTAATGAAACATCCATCAATATACATATATATATATATATATATATATATATATATATATATATATATATATATATATGTATATTGATGCATGTTTCATTAAATAATATACACAAGTTAAGGCATTGAGTGCATTTATGCCGGTAGGCTAGTTTCGGGCAGATTCCATCAGAGCTGCTTATTCTTTCCTTGTTTCAACTGTATCACAGCTCCTTCGTGTGGCAAGATGTCCAATTGCTTCAATCCGGGATCGAAACCCAACCGATTTGAGATCAGTCAGATATCTAGGACATCGTCGCACGCCGGAAAGGAAAAAGTTTTTCTCCCTCCCTCCCTCTCTTTCTTTCTCTCTCTCTCTCTCTCTATCTATCTATATATGGAGGTATGTATGAAAGTATGTATGCATGCACCGGGTGTCACTGCAAACTTTTCTAAATCGTGTAAGAACTTAATTGCCGATCCCACAAAAAGTTTAAAAATAACACTAAACTTACTGAGTTTCCTTTTTTCAGGTTTTCAGTAAGACATTTAGCCATCTTGGCATCATTTAGCGAAAGAATCCCCGAAAAGCAATTTGAGTTATTCAGCTAGAAAGAAAACAGGTTAAAATCGTTCTGTGTCAGCTCCACTATCTTCCAAAATGAGCAATGTTGATAGTAAAATGATCATTCATACTCTGGCTTCCATCTTCAAAGTTTGTTCAAGAACCATCAAGAGAACCGTGAATAAGTTTTAAAAAGAGGAAACAGTAGAGAGGAAAATTGGATCAGGAGATCACATCCCGAAGAGGGATCATCATTTAAACTTGAAGCTAAATAGATCAATTAGAAAAGATCCAACTCAATTCATAAGGCGTTTGGCACGCCAGAGATTTTTAACTATGATAATCCAAAGAGCAGTGAAAAAAGACTTGACAATGAAATCGTATGTGACAGCTGTAGGGCACCTTGTCACTCTAGGACAGAAAGTTATAAGGTTAGAGAGAGCGGACGGTCATCTTGAATAAGTTGCAAATATACCGGGTGTAAAAGCAAAATTGTTCCATTATTGGATTAAGCTTTGAAACGTTGTATCTTAGAAATGATTAAAGATATTATATTGGGATCCTCGGAGATTTTTATAAACGCTACTGGAGTCTGAAGAATCGCGAGGAAACCAATCATAAATAAAAATGACATGTTCATCATTAATTAATCAAAGCTAAGAATCGGAAGCTGATGAAGGATTACTCATAAAGTACACACACACACACATATATATATATATATATATATATATAAAAGAAAGAGGATGTAGTGGTTCCAACGAGAGAAAAGTATGTATATTAAAAAGAAGAGAAGAGAGGTGCCGTAAAGGTTTTTGGTTGTAATGTGGATTTATTTAGAAAAAAAAAATATTATGCTTTGTTTTACATAAAATAAATCCACATTACAACCAAAAACGTTTACGGCACCTCTCTTCTCTTCTTTTTAATATATATATATAGGCCAATTTCCCAATTTATTCAAGATGATCTTTGTCTTCTACAACCTTCTTTCTATACTGGAGTAACAAAATGCCTCACAGTTCTCAAGCACGATTTCATTTTCAAGTCTTTTTTCACGGCGATTTGGACTGTCATAGCTGAATACAACCCCCCCACAGATATATATATATATATATATATATATGAAGAAATATAGTTTTAGGGTGTGCTATATTTATGGGATTATGTGCTCATTATCAGAGATAGAGCGTATGTAAAAATAAATATAAAAGTGAACATTGAAATCAGGCCTGATTGTTGACTTCAATGTTCACTTTAATATATATATATATTTCTATTCTCTCTAAAACCTCGTCGTTGCTCACATATTTGGACCATGGTATCCTTAGAATTCTTCTGTAGAACCACATTTCTCTTGTTTCAAGTCTCTTCTTCATCTTTGAGGAGATTATCCAGGATTCGCTTCTATACAAGGCACATATATTACATAACATTTCAGAATTCTTTTCTTTGCTTACAACTTATTTTCCTGCTTCTTAGTAACCTGTTTAACATTTTGGAATGCGTCTTTGGCCATCCCAATACTTTTTCGGGTTTCAGTGCCACATTTCCCGCCATCGTTTGAACATTTTTCAGATATTCAAATTTTGTACTTGTTTCATTTATTTTCCTTTCTGTGTCTGCTATCATCGCTGTGTCATTTGCATATCTTATATTGTTAAGATTGTGGCCGCCAGTGATGCCTCGCTATATTGGCTGAGAAGACACATTTCCGGGGAGAAGATACATCCTTGCCTTACATTCTATTTTGGGATATCTACAGAACTCATCTTTTCTATCCGTATGCGGGCGGTTTGCTGCCAATATAGAAGCTTGATTATTCTACTGTCTTTCCCGAATACGTCAAGGTTGCCAAGCAGCTCTAACAGATCTTTGTGGCGAAATTTGTCGAACGCCTTTGCGTAGTTTATAAAACACAAGTACACATCCGTGTGCATTTGTATTGCTCTTTCCGATAACATTCTGAAAATCTATATCTATAAAAGGCAGGATGTGTGTGTGTGTATGTGTGTGTGTGTGTAACGAATGCACGGCCGCAATTTTCGACGGATTTGCACCAAAATTTACATGCACATGCTCCAAGTTAGCGGGAAGTCCAAGACCAACTTTGCATTTGCCAGTGGAAATAATCGATTTTTTCATGCTTCTACGGCAGTTTTCATGTAGTTTGCGGCTATTTTCTACTGGCCAGCGCGAGGGCCTATAGCTGGCTGCCACGAATAGACAGGAAAATTCTATTGACCAGCGAATGTTAACTAGCATGTCAAAAAAATCGATAGCTGCATTCGTCACAAGTGGGAAAAATTTAAATCCGCATGTCATTTTACTTGCGGGTATTTGCTGTTAACATTCTTTTTTCATTCGGTTTTTCCAGTTACGAGTCCTTTTTTTAAAGCTGATTGCTTTGTGTTCATTTTGTTTAGTTCTTTTTTCGTAATAGATTTAATGTTCAGTACAGAGCTTAGAAAAAAATCGCAATGTGAGATAGGCAAGAAGTAAGGCATGTAGCAACATTAGCACGGCAAAGGGCACTCCTTTAAAGGCAAGGAAGGGCAAAAATATCTTAAGTCAAGTGATAGCGATTGCTGTATGAGTCGTACGATTTTTGAATCAAGCACGGGCAACGCCAGGCCATGCTGCTAGTAATAAATAAATATCGAGTTCCTTGTAGTGATGCCTTTGACAAACTCGCACTGTTCTTGTCCTATGTCTGGACTGATTCTGTTGTGTTCTCTATTCACCATGAATCGGATGATGCGTTTTGTTATGTGGCTCATTAGGCTGATTGCCCGGTGGAGTTCACATTCGTTTACTCCTGGTTTCTTAGTGCTATGAAAGTAGGCCTGTACAGGTCTTCCGGTATATCAACACTGTTGTAGATTCCATTTATCATTTCTGTAATGTTGTCTATGCCAAAGTCGTTTAAGGCGACCAGCATCTCTTTGAGAATTCCGTCTGGCCCTACCACTTTGATTCTGTTCAATTTGGCCAGCGCAGGTTCCACTTTGGGTTTTAATATTTCCGGACAGTCGGTATTTCTGTGTATTGCCGGTTCTTCTTTTTGGTCGTTGAGGGAATCTCCGATATATTCGATCCCGCGCTGAAGAATTTTTTCTTTCTTGAATATGAGCCTTCCATATTTGGATTTTATGAGCATGTCTTTTGTCCTGTTAGTTCCTTTATTTTTTATGCAGATCTCTTTTATCTGTGATATTTATTCTCTCTATTTCTGTAGATTTTTCGTTGGGCCACTCCTCTATAGCTTACCTGTATTTGTTCCTTATTTCCTTGTGTAGTTTTCTGTATTCCTTTCTGTCTTGGCATTATTTTTCTATCGCATTTGCATCATGTCATGAACCTCGTTTGTGATCCATTCTTTTTTTTTCTTCTTAAGGTTTCCATTTGAAACTATTAAAAACAACAATGGAGGAACAACGAACGGAAGTGGCCAATCGGAAATGCCGTCTTCCATCAGGGAAACTTCCATCATCTCCCGCTTTATAAGCACATTATAATTTCTTGTTTGTTTATCAAATTTTGATTAGGTATGAACCTAGTTCTTCTCCCCCATATATGGGTTAATTAGTAAGACTTGCATCATTAAATCCTTATTATCTCCCCGCCCAATTCTTACAGTCTATATCTGTAATTTTCAAAATGTGTGCGTGTGTGTGTATATATGTATGTATGCGTGTGTCTGTGATCGGATGATATTTATACGTTTTCCATAGTTTTCATCCGATTTCGATGAATTTTTTTTTGCTTGATAGATAATTCTTCAGTGGCAGTTTTGAGACAATGGCTCTCCACTACTGTCTGTTAATTATAACTCTCAGCAACGTTTTACTATTTACTATCTGTTTTGGATATATGTTGTTCATAAAAAACTAATAAAAAAATAGCTTAAATTATTACAATAATATCATTTATTATTATCCACTTAAATTTATATAATTAATTATTTTAATTATATAAATTAAAAATAATGATTATTAATATAGTAATTAATATAATAATATATAATAATTAATTATAATTATGAATGTAAATAATTATAATCAATTAACACATCTGGGAAGAGAACCTGTAAATGTAACCTTTGTATCTATTATTCTAAAAATGTGTGTGTTTATGTATGTGTGTGTGTGTGTGTATCTCTGTGAGTGTATGTATCTGTGTGTGTGCGTGTGTGTATGTATTTGTGTGTGAGCGTGTGTGCGTATGTATCTGTGTGTGTGAGTCTGTGTGTGCGCGTGTGCGTGTGCATGTATCTGTGTGTGTGTGTGTGTGTGTGTGTGTGAGTGTGTGTGACCGGATATTGTTTATGTGTTTCCACAGTTTTCATCCGATTTGAATGAAATTTTATTCGTTTGATAATTCTTCATTGCCGGTTTTGAGTCCAAATTAGCTGCAAAAAATTACAACCTTGAAGGTGAAAAATCGAAAAAAAAAATTTTTTTTACATTTTGCCCAAAACTTAAATCCCAAATTTAATGTCTGTAAAAATCAGCGTACAATCAATTTAGAGAGTTGATATCTAACGCAAAAGATTATTAGAATTAGAAAAAAAATTATATTATAAATAAAAATTATAGTATATTATTATGACGGTTCATGGAATAGGTTCCTTCCTCGCAAGATTAAGAACACAAAAACGATCCTTTTCAGAGCCATCACCCCCATTCAAATTGTTACCCACCCCCGTTTGGTGATATGCCTCATTTGCGCCCAAATATTGATTTTCGGGGGTGGGGCTGACTTTAAACTTAAATTACTCCAATTGAACGACAAAAATTCCCAGTTATGAAACACCCAGTTAAAGACGGATTATATTGCTAGTCTAAAATATTTTCTGACATTAAATAATCATCGAAGGGTTGATAAACCGTAAAAGACACATCAATCGATCAGAAAAACAGAAAACGGAAATTATTTATGATTCAATCTAAGAGTTTCATTGTTTGTACATAATTTTTTTTTCATCTACACTATACTTATCAATGAATAATGAGTATGACAAAGAAATTGACTTTAATTTGATAATAATTTCATTATTCTATCCGGTCTAAAAACTTTTTCTATAGAATTGGAGATCGCACTTATCAACCTGCGATAATTCTGTCCATTACAAGCCTCGCTTTGATCCCCCAAAATAACGTGACCCAAAAAGAAATGATTAGTTACGGGCGGTACAGACAAAAATGTCAACTTGAAATTTTTAATTGAATCTGACATTTTCAGTGACTCAGAAGATTGTGAACAGAAATACAAACAATCTATCAATCCTCTTCTCTGCCATTTCATATCTATCTATCTATCTATCTATCTATCTATCTATCTATCTATCTATCTATCTATCTATGTTATTCTCTGTCTTTTTATATCTATCTATCTATCTATCTATCTATCTATCTATCTATCTATCTATCTATATATATATATATATATATATATATATATGTGTGTGTCGGGGGGTGTAGCGTAGTGTAGTCAATATTGGTTATTGCTGGGGGAACGGCATATAGGTTCAAATTCTAGCCGATGCCGTTGCGCTACCTTTCATATAAATTTATTTGGGAATCTTGTGAATCAATTCCTTTTCCCTCAGCTAAGGGTTAAATATGCAGAGTAATGGTTGGCAATCAATCTAAGAATTATGAATTGGGGGAAAATTCTTTTTATTTACAAAAGAAAAGTTTGAAATTTTGCTTACGTCATTGATAATTGCGTACAATTAGGAATTGGGAGAAAAGGCCACATCAATAGTCGTCAGCACCCGTTAGCATCCGAACATTGGAGTCGTTATGCCCTTTCCTTATTCGCTTTCTCTCACCTTGTGGTGGTGGCGTAAATGGCTGTGAATCAAAGTGAGTTTGACGAGGAGATTTGATTTTGTTAGACAAATCTGCGCGACGAAGAAGCCCACACACTTGGCCAGAAGCTCCTCCCTTTCGACTGAAAGAGAATTGAGAGAGGCGATATCTGGCAAACCTGGTCGCATCGGGCTGTTGGATGGTTGGTCTGTCAACGTCCGCCTTGGTTACGCCAACCAGACTGTCATGTTTCGCCAGTTTTCTTGTCGAGGTCGTGTACCTCTTCGCTTATTCAGCCGTTGGGGGTCTTTGATGTTTGGTCCCGTTCACTCCTACTCGATCTTACCGCCTTGGGTGAACCTACAGGAGTTAAAATTATTATTGCGATTACTGAGACGCGCAAGCCCTTTGCCGTGACAAGGAACGACCATATATAGTTTACATTACATCACATTATATATACACATTACGTGTGTTTTAGAAGCTCAAAAAATGTAAAAAAATGACGTTTTTTTAAGTATAGGTAAACAGAAACACTAGTTAGCAAGACAAATTACAAAATAGTACATAAATAAAACATTTTTTTTGTTTCTGCTCTCTAAATAAAAAAAACATTTTATCTTTCTGCTATCTAACTAAAAAAACATTTTATATTTCTGCTAGCTAAATAAACAAACATTTTATATTTCTGCTAACTAAAAAGACATTTTATATTTCTGCTAGCTAAATAAACAAACATTTTATGTTTCTACTAACCGTTTTTACTGTTCAGTACTCTTATTTTAAACAAATTTTCCTGATTCTTAAGGATGTGCTTAGTTTCTGGAAAGCATATTTATATTACAATCTGACTTCCTATTTCTGTGACACACATTGTCCGTTATAGCATTTACTTGCTAGTTACATTTCTTTACTTGTGTTTTGCCATCTTAATTTTGTCGATCGTATCTTGGACTGTTTTGTTAACGGCAACACATAGTCCCTTCTTCATGTCTTTTTGTATCTACACTTCTTTCTTTTTCATATTTTACCCAATCTAATAAATTCTAATGAAACTTGAAACCCTATTATGATCGACTTGCTGTATGGGTTAAACACACATGATGAGAAGACACGTCTTCGTTTTTCACCCCGTCTATCTTTGCTTATTGTATAAAAGATGAAATCAATAAACGTACCTAATCAAAGTCTTATCAATTGTGTTTCTTCAAAAAGCAGAATGTATTGGAGACATAAATTGAAAATTTAACGTTAATCATTAAACATATGATGGACATATCTCGTTGAAACACGGATTCTAATAAGTAAACAGGTAAATATGAAGTTAAGTAAGATCGAGCCCAATGGGTGACCTCTTCAGAAGACCAGGTTCTGTAAGCTTGGATGTGTGGGTGGTGTAATGGTTAAGAGACAGATTTCCTTAAATTCACTTGCTTGTAAATACCCTGACGAAAGGCATTAACTCACCTCCTATCTCCCCCAGCTATGGTTTAATTGGTAGTCTTTGTATCAGTATATCGTTATTATCTTTAAAAAAAAACACTCACAATTTAAAAATATCTTTTGGTTTTAAATAACCTGCAAAAGGTTGACACGCCATAAAAAAAAAACAAAAAAAAAAACTAATCAGTCAATAGACAAACGAAAATCTAGGGAAATCTGAGAAACTTTTAGAAAGCCAACGCAATATAGCATCGCATTCATACGGCTGGAAATGTTTTATTATTAAACATAACATCACATGTGTACGTGTTTCTTTGTCAAAGTTCCATCTTGGCAAAATGAAATATCCTCTTAACTGTAGAAATAGTCAATTGAATCCCATATATTTTGTTATTATAATTGAATCTATGTCTAGTGAAAACAATTAAAAGGGAAAACATACTCCAACTTGTTGAAGCGAAATGAAGCAAAACAAAAATAAAATCTTAAATTATTAAATATGGTTTACCCAAAGGAGATCCACAAAGAGGTTTACTATTAGAAATGTTTAAGTTAACTTCCGGTTGAATATGAATTACAAAAGAAAGGCGAATTTCCTCGAAGTATGCTTTACGTTGTGTCTATCTACATGTAACGCTGGTCGGGTCAATGGCGGCTAAACTACAGTGTAGCCAGTAAAAAAGCTGTAAATTTATTATTACTGTTTTATCTTTCAGGAATAACTGATATTGAATAAACTTCCATAAATTTCTTGAAAATTCATGACCTTGAATAATCATTCTTCTTCTTCTATGTGCCATGTCCCTTCAGGACGTGGCGATAAGGGCTCCCCTCCCCGTCCTTTTTTAACTTTTAGTAAATGTTGCCTGTTTATTATTATCTTCCAAACTCCATCTTACCAACCATTTATACAAAGTAGGTGTCCAATAAGAGTGAAGAATTAGTTTTGTCATACTCGACAGTGTTTTGATATTGGGAATGTAAATATATTAAAAGGTCCACCGTGGAGTAATGGATAGCGACTCGGATTGAGAAATCGGAATGTCGAGTTCGAATTCCAGTAGTGTTCATTACATTCACTTACGTCTTAATATCCTTGGGAAAGGTATAAATCCAATACTTCTCCCCCCTCCCAGCTATGGGTAAGTAGTAGGAGAGACAGGCTTTCTAGTTTCTATAGGCGTAGTTGGCAACCGGTCTAAGAGAAGGAAAACTCTGAATTCAAAAGTATATGTAGACTTGGCGAAACGTATACTCTGCTGCTAAGTAAAAAAAAATTTGTTCGCATTGAGACAAGGATCCCTACTACGGTCGATTCCTTTTTTTTTATTTCGTAATTTTATTTCTTTTGTGTGTGTGTGTGTGTGTGTGTGAGAGAGAGAGAGAAAGAGAAATGAGAGCGAACGGGAGGGAGAGAAAAATAGAGAAATGAGAGAGAGAGGCAGAGTGAGAGATAGAAAGAGAAATGAGACAAGGATGGAGAGAGAGAAAGAGAAATGAGAGAGAGAGGGTAGTAGAGGTAAAAGATAAATGAGAGAGAGAGAGAAAGAGAAATGAGATAGAGGAAGAGAGAAAGAAAGAGAAATGAGAGTGAGCGGGAGGGAGAGAAAGAAAGAAAGAGAAATGAGAGAGAGAGGGAGAGTGAGAGATAGAAAGAGAAATGAGGAAGGGAGTGGGAGAGAGAAAGAGAGATGAGAGAGAGAGGGAGGGTGAGAGAGAGAGACAAAGAGAAATAAGAGAGAGAGAGGGTGCGAGAGAGAAAGAGAAATGAGAGAGAGAGGGAGGGTGAGAGAGAGACAAAGAGAAATAAGAGAGAGGAAGCGAGAGAGAGAGAGAGAGAGAAAGAAAGAAAGAGAAATGGGAGAGAGAGAGAGAGTACTATTTCCATAAACCTTCCGGATTACGTTTATGAAATGATGCGAAAAGCAATGAAGTTATTTGAGAAATGTTGAGTAAATGAAGGACATTTTATCGCCAACCAGAACTTAGAACCGAATCAAATTGAAATACCGCTTCTTGTACAATCACGCAGAGTTAAGCAACACCGAGCCTGTTCAGTATCTACATGGGTGACCCCTTGGAAATAAAAGGTGCTCAAAGCTTGGGTGTGCGATGGTGTAATGGATAACGGCTCGGAATTCCAATTCTAGTCGAATTTGTTATATTCACTTGCACACAAATAACTTTAAGAAATGCATGAATTCACCACTTTGCTCCCGGTTATGGGTTAAATAGTAAAACTTGTGCCATTATTATCGCCAAAGATTCTTACAGTCTAAACATATTTTCTAGCTATAAATAAATTGCAAAAGGTTGATAAGCCGTAAAACAAAACGAATTTGTCAAATCATATCCACGGGCAAATAGACCATTCCTGTTTGGTGGCAATAAGGAGACATCTTATCAATATAACTAGCTCCGAGTACTCAAATGCTATGCAATATTGGCTTTCATATATGACAGTGGTTAGAACGTTCGCTTTCTGACCATGCGATCCAGGTTCGAATCTCACCGTGGTCGATTTCTCAGCAAGGTGACTTCTTGATGCTATCAATATGGAGGAGGCGATTCCAGTATGTGGCACTTTTGGCAAGTACCTTAAAACCATACCACGGGTTGACCTAAGCCTTGTGAGTAAAACTGGGCAGACGGAACCCTTGATGTCGCTGATAGTGCTAGCACAAAATCACAAGTCATCGTGATCGAGGATTTGAGCGTGCTAGCCTTATTCAGTCTTTTAAGTGCTAGTTCATGCGCTCTCTCCCAGAAACTGTAACTAAGGTCCGTTCAGCATAGTTGCAGTATAAACCACAGGTGGTCTCTGAGGGACAGGGGACAGCAGTGAATAAACTACCTAAAAAGCTCGTGTATACCGTTAACAGAACAGGGATCAGTGGGAGGATAGCAACAAGACAAACTTTTCTAGCTACGATAAATTTTTTATTTTTAAAAATCTTAATTCTTAAATTTAATTTTTAAACATCTACGTTGTTTTCTATTACACGTTTTTTGAGAAAAGTGTATTTTTCTGTACGCGATACGGTTTGTGTTGAAAATTCTTGCAGTTTCTATGGCCTTTCAGGCTCAAGGGGTTGATACCGCCAAAACTGTTTGATCTTTTGTGGATTCAGTTTTTTAATACTTGGAGAAGGGTTTTATATACATTGACCAATGAGAAACGAGTTTTTCAAGCCCTTGTAAAATTCTGGACCGAACTGGCATGATACGATTTCGTCAATGAAAAAGGACTTTTATCGGAGGACAGGGACAGAGGTCTGTGGAGGATCAGAAAGTACAGGAGCGCGGCAGAAAAGAAAGAAATAAGCCGTTGACAAGGGAACAAGGCAGTTCCTGACTCTTAAAGTAGGCACCAGATATTAGGTTGGTGCAAAAATAATGACGTAATAATGTCGTTTTTTGACGTATTTTTTAACGTCGAAAAACGACATTATTACGTTATTATTTTTGCACTAACCTAATACGAGCCAGTCGCGGAAATACCAAAAGTTCAAGTGAAATTTCTCCTGTCGTTGGACAGACTAAACGAAAAAAATTTCGAAGAGCTTTTCAAGCATGAACTGTGTAAATTTAAAAGGGACCCTTTTTTTTAATATAACTGCTGTGAAAGTAGATCTTTTCATCTTTTCTCAAAGGTTGTTGAACCTTTGATGTTTACTGCCTTCTTGTAATGTTTTCTCTATTTCTTTACAAAATCATTGTTTTTCTCTTGTTGTAATGACGTAATAATATCGTTTTTTGACGTATTTTTTAACGTCAAAAAAACGACATTATTACGTCATTATTTTTGCACCAACCTAATAATTTACCACTTTTCGTTGCTAAACCTCGAAATTTTTATACTGTCTTCGTGTTGAAATTTTTATACTGTCTTCGTGTTGAAATTTTTATACTGTCTTCGAGACGAAATTTTTATACTGTCTTCGAGACGAAATTTTTATACTGACTTCGAGTTGAAATTTTTATACTGTCTTCGAGTTGAAATTTTTATACTGTCTTCGAGTTGAAATTTTTATACTGTCTTCGAGTTGAAATTTTTATACTGTCTTCGTGTTGAAATTTTTATACTGTCTTCGAGTTGAAATTTTTATACTGTCTTCGAGACGTACAGAATGAAAATTTTCTGCAAACCTGTATTGTACTTTTTACGTAATTGTGTGAACTGCAATAAATGTGTTTCCTTTTTGAAATTTTCCGCAGTGGTTGTTTTGATCTAAAATTTTGCGCATCTTGTGACTTACTGCTTCTACCAACTGAATTTTGTGTCTGGTACATGGATTGGAGTTTGTAAGAAAGCAGACATTTTATATAATTAAAGAATATTACGTTATGGTGAGCAGTTACGGAGGGAAACAGTACATTGAAAAAACAGATTTAAAACCCGTGAAAAATCAGTTTTGTCAATGGTAAGTTTAGATTCTAAGAATTTTGGAGTAAAAATTATGTAAAAGAAGTAAGAAATCTATGTAGAAATAGTGTGATATTTTCTTTTAAATTTATATTTTGAAGTTCAAAATTTAAGGAAACTCTTCCTTATAGTTAGGTTTGGTTCCTTCTTGACTTTTGCCGCAGAATCAAGATCCACGTTCTTTTCAAGACTTCCCGAAAGTTTGGAGAAGTATTTTGTTTCAAATACGGTGCCAGCAGAGAAATGTTTATTCGTGCAAAAATAAAAATAAGAACTAGACGATGCATCCCTAGACGTGAGCAGTGGAACGAGAACAGTTTACCATCGCAGAATAAATAAAGGGTTCAGTTCGGAATTCTCTGCAGGGTAGCCAGATTGATATACATCTGAGGAAGGCTGGAGGGCACAACGGTCGAAACGTAGAGATAACAACAACAAAGATGAAGGCAATAGTCTGAATATAAATAATCTATCTATCTATCTATCTATCTATCTATCTATCTATCTCAATCTCTTCATCTATCTATCTATCTATCTATCTATCTATCTATCTATCTCAATCTCTTCATCTATCTATCTATCTATCTATCTATCTCAGTCTCTTCATCTATCTATCTATCTATCTATCTATCACAGTCTCTGCATCTATCACAGTCTATCTATCTATCTATCTATCTATCTATCTATCTATCTATCTTAAACGAAACGGGTGAATAATCACTGAACAGTACTAAATAAATGTAAGAACTAGACTTCATTCCTGTATATTAAATAAACTGTTCAGTTCAGTTCAGTTCAGAATTCTCTGTAGGTTACTTAGATCGATATACACTGAGGAAGGCCAGAGAGAACAACGACTGAAACGCTATGATAACAACAACAAAGATGAGGACAATAGTCCGAATAGAAATAGCGTAAATAATAAATCGCCATCCTCAAAATTGAGACAGATTGTCAACATCTAAGTAAAAACGGTGGGAAAACATCAGGAGTTAGATAAATCTTAGATTTTAGAAGCATTTTGTAGAGTAATTCTAATACTCAAATTCTTTATTCCTGTCTTCATTTTCCAAGCATATGAGTGACTGATTGCTTAATTAATTCACCCCCTCTCATAATAACTATGGCAAAGAGTTCCGGCAGCGTCATGTCCGCCCACTCTTTTACTTAGGCTAACCAGCGTCCTTTTTCAACTGTGTCTTGCAAGATGTCTTGCAGAGGATGTCATACCGTGTGATATATCTAAAACATGCCATCTTCCGGCGTTTAATAATGGCGAGGAGAGATTCCTGTCGACCCACGAGACTTTCGACCTTGCTATCTACATATACGTTGTTTTTTTGCTCTGAGTAGGAGATTCGAAGGCATTCTCGAACGTCTGAATCCCTTTTACCATCTGAACTAGGAATGCTCATGTTTCACACTCGTAGGGTAAGACGACCAGCGATTTTATTTGTAGAGCTTGAACTTGCTATGGAAGTTGATGTTGTTCTTCCATATCTTTCTAGTTCGGTCATCGTTGCTGTGGTTGTGGCAATTCGTGTGCCATTTCTTGGCACCTGCAATGCAGAAATTACGACATGACAGTGCCGGTACCATGTGAGCCAGCGCCAAAAGATCTGCATGGAAGAAATTGTCTATATTATTCGGACTACGGTCCTCATCTTTGTTGCCATATTTATCACAATGTTTTGGCCTTCTTCAAGTGGTTGGAACCCTTTATTTCACTGATCTCACAGAGGGCGATGATCTCCCTTTTCTCTTCATATGTGGTCAGGCGTGCCTGATTTTTCCACTTCACCTTGTGTTACAGCTTTCTGGTGTTCTTGAAGGATTACCTTAAGGCATGTCTCCCCTTTATATTTCTTTCGTAGCTGCACGGGATGGCGTAACCACAGTCTTTAGTCATGTTCTCATCTATGGCGGGGGGTCTTACTCGGGAGAGATATCTGTGAAGCATAGTCCAGCTTCTCTCATAAAGCCTTTAATTATAATACACAGAAATTCATACACAGATGTTCTCAAGGACACATAGAACATTAGATAAAGGCGTTAGTTAGATCCAGTGACAGGACACAGAGTGTGAGTTCAATACCTGGTTAAGGCAGTGGAGAACTTTCAGAGGGAAATTAACAGGAGATAACTGATAACTGACATCCATTAAACATGGCACGTGGAACAAGAACAGTCTACCCCAGTGAGCGAAATAAAAGATTAAATTCCAACAACCTGAAGAAAGCCGAAACGTCGTAATAAATATGGGACAAAGATGAGAACAATAGTCCGAATAGTGTAAATAGTGTACATAATACCTCATCTCAGAAATATAAACAGATACTGAAGGGCCGAAACGTTGTGATAAATATGGCAACAAAGATAAGGACAATAGTCCGAATAATGTAAATAGTGTACATAATACCTCATCTCAGAAATATAGACAGATACTGAAGGGCCGAAACGTTGTGATAAATATGGCAATAAAGGACAATAGTCCGAATTAATGTAAATAGTGTACATAATACCTCATCTCAGAAATATAGACAGATACTGAGGAAATGGCCTGTTTCTTCTGCCTTCATCCCCTCCCGACAACTGAAGCTCTCTAAGTATTGATGAAAGAACATTTTTCCGTCAAAAGTAATTGCTGTTTTCCTTTAAATAATGAAAACGTGACTTATAAGTGATTCTCAAAATGCAACGGGACTTTCTCTCGAGCCTTGTAGCAACCCGCTTTTCCGATGCAATTAAATGACTCTGATTTTCGAAAAGTCATTGATGAAAGTTTTAAAGTTTCAAGAAAACAATTTTCGATTTCAGTGTATGGTAATAATGCCCAAACCAAATATATATTAGTTACGAATAAATAAAGACAAACGACATCAAGTCTTCTTCAACCGCTGTAGCAGCAATCAAAACATATTTCAGCAGTAGCAGTCAAAACATGTCAGGCAGCAGCAGCAGTTGTAACCTAATCAGCAGTCAAAGGTTTAAAGCTCAAAGTATTGTGTGCAAAAATCTTGAACGTACATTTAAGCAAAATTTTACTTAGTCTGGAATACGCGGTGCTGGTTGGTTGTATGTGCAGCCAGTGTAATGAATAACAGTTCGGGACGAGAACTCGGAGGGCCGATTTCGACTTCCAGTCGGGTGACTTGCATTCCCTTACGTGCATATGCCTTTTGGAATGATATGAAACCATCTCTTCTCCCAGATTTGGGTTAAATAGTAGGTATTGTAACAGAAAACCATAATCATCTCCAATAATTCTCATAATTGCAAAATATGCTTCGGCTTTTATGAAAAGGTTGATAAACCGTAAAAAAAAAACAAAAACAAATCAATCCATCAATCGAACCTACATAACTTTCCACGTTCAGCTTGCAAATATTGCCTAAGGAGATTTTATTAGAGAAAACCTTGTTCATAAAAACGTAAAGTCAAAGAAAAGCAGTTGATTCTAAATGTTTTATCGAAGTCTTTCTCATGTCAAAAGCCAGCAATCATAAACATCGTCGATATTTACGATCTTCTGGACGTCATAGATTCCCATCTGGGCATCTACGCGGACGACACCACAATTTACTCCTGCCTCTAAAACAAATCTAGTGTCGCTGACAAAACTAAACTGGCTGTTCGTCACGAAAAGGACCTCCAATCGGTTGTGAACTGGGGCAGGAATTGGATGGTTAACTTGAACGCCTCAAAAACAAAACTGCTCTCTATTACTCACCACAGAGAACCATCTCTGCCCCCCATTAGAATATCTGAGACTCATCTTCTTGAGAGCTCCTCTTTGTGACTACTCAACCTCACATTGACTGCTGACCTAAGATGGAACAAATACATTGAGTCAATACCTTCGTCCACCGCAAGGAAAGTTGGCTCCCTGTGCTGCGACAGGAAAATTTTCTCGCCGGAGTCGATCCTTCAAATCTACAAATCAACCTTTCGCCCTTGCATGACAATACTTCCTGCCATATATGGTCTGTTGCCCCTTATGTTTGTCTGAAGGTTCTTGATAAGATCCAGAGACGGATATGCAACTTAATTGGCCCTGATCTAGCATCTCGTCTGCAGTCGCTCTCTCACAGATGTGTCGTCGCCTCCCTCTGTCTTTTTTACAAATACTTTCACGGTAACTGCTCTGATGAGCTGCTTTCGCTGGTTCCCAGACTTCATGAATTTAAGCGTTCTACTAGGCTGGCATCTCGCACACACCCTTTCACTGTCGAAACTGTTAAATGTCTCTTCTACTTCAATAGCTTCATGCCTCGCACTTCTCGCCTGTGGAACTCCCTCCCTATATCTTGTTTCCCTGATAGTTATAATCTCCAAATATTCAAATGTAATGTCAACCGACCTCTCCAGATGCCCTTATCTATCCCCTATCCTTCTCTTCATCCTTTCCTCTATCACTCCTATTTGCTCTAGCTCCAATTCTTTGTAACCCCTTGCGAGCTAGTGTCTTCCCGCCTTGCTTGGGGTGAAACGCTTATAAAAAATGTGATAGGAAAGTTTATTAAGATTTATAATTAATTTTCGGCATCTTCACACGCTGCTTGGCTGTGTAAATATTGAGTAAACTAAAAATGCTCTACGCTAGCGAAATATATTCAACGGTGCATAGGTAAGCGATCGATGGAGAAAGTTGATAGTATGTCGTCATAACGAACTGGTGTCGATGCAGGGAGAATTCTGTCCACGTACTGAGAATTAGCCATGAAATAGTGAAAATGTCACTTTTGTCGGGAAAGAGGAAAATAGGAGCGACGCCCATGTCGCTCTTTTCTCGGTAATTTAATTTATGATGTAAGAAAATTGAGCTAATGAAAAAGGAGGCGAGGAAACGCAACGGCGGGTAATGGGCAAGACGAAGATAAATAGAGAAAAAAGATTCTCTGTGTTTGTCGCCTTCGGAAGGAAATGAGGAAGCGAGACAAAGATGGCGGACGTCATCAGTTAGAGAAGAAGGTTAAGACGACGAGGTAGAAAAAAAGCAAAAACAGGATCAGCATAAAAAAGGAATAAAAAGAATGAGAGAAAAAAGAAGAAACGAAAACGAAGAAACAGAAAAGCAAAATTGGGCCATAACTGTAGAAGTAGCAGCAAAAGAAGCAGGGGTCACATTTTCTGCAAATCTGCGTTGTTATTGCCATTAAGAGTCTGATTATTCTGTCTAGTATCTTCATAATGGTTGTCTTTATCTTGGCGTTCATTATCTGATAAGTATCGAAGAAGAAGAAGACAGTGAGATAGAGATTCGTAAACAAGCAAGAAGAAGAAGAAGGTAGGATAGGAGAAGGAAGAAGTGAAGAAGAACAGTAGACGAAGTAGTAGTAGGAGACGACTAAAACGGTAGTAGACATAAGGGGAAAGGTAGAAATGAAGAAGAAAAAAGAGAAAGAGAAAGAAGTAGAAGGAGGCGGAGGAGGAGGAGGAGGAAGACAAGAAGGTAGATAGGGAAAAGGAAGAAATGAAGTAGAAGAAGGAGAGTAAATAGAAGAAGAAGAAGAAGAAGGATGAGAAGAAGAAGAAGGTAGAAGGAGAAGGAAGAAATGAAGAAGAAAAGTGGAAGAAGTAGGAGGAGACAACTAAGACGGTAGGATAGGCATAAAGGAAAAGGAAGAAATGAAGAAGAAGAAGGAGATTAAGTAGAAAGAAGAAGAAGAAGAAGAAGAAGGTAGGATAAGGAGAAAGGAAGACGAAGAAAAAGAAGAATTGTAAGTAGTATTGGGGTGGCGAAGGAGGGGAGCGGAAGAAGAAGGGGAAATGAAGAATTGAAGATAAAAGAGAAGTGTAAGTAGAAGGAGAAGGAGGAGGAGAAAAAGAAGACAGGAGGAGGAAAAGGAGGTGAAGAAGGGGAAGAAGAAGATAGGATAAACAAAAGGGGAAAGGAAGAAGAAGAAGAAGATAAAGAAGAAGAAGAAGAAGAAGAAGAAGAAGAAGATGAAGAAGAAGAAAGGAATAACTGAAAAAGAAAGAAGTAGAAGAAGAAGTAGGTGGGGGGAAGAAGGGGAAAAGTGCAAGAAATAGAGACATAAAGGGAAGGCAAGAAATGAAGAAAAAGAAAATGAGAAAGAAATAGAAGGAGGCGGAGAAGAAGATAGCTAGGCATAAGAAGAAAAAGAATAAGAAGGAGGAGGAGGATGAGGAGGAGGTGAACAAGAAGACGAAGAAGAAGAAGGAAGTGGAGGAGGAGAGGTGAAGAAGAAGAAGAAGAAGGAGAAGAAGAAGAGGAAGGAAGGAAGGAAGGAAGGAAGGAAGGAAGGATAAGCATGATAAAAGGAGTAGATAAATGAGAAAACAGCGGGAAAAGAAGAGAGAAAAAGAAGACCAAATATAGTTAATATGAATGAAGAGAATGATGGTTGTAAACGAATCATGTGGCTTGGCAGAGCCTGAGGAGAAGAAAAGGGTAGAAAGTTAAAGTGATAACTAGGAAAAAAAGAGTAAAAAAAAAAAAGCTAATAATGTCACTATATTTGGAGGGCATTGCAGAAATTTGGAGGTGAGAGCAGTTTTAGATGCGCTTGCTTGTGAACATACAAACGCTTCATGCAAAATGGTTGATAAATGTAAAAAGTGCTGACTAATGTAAACTAGATTGCGGAGAAGTGTTGACGTTTTTGGATATTGTTAGAAGGCACCGTCTTCGTGCTGGGATCAAAGTGTGCTAACTGCCTTCGGGCAAACAATCAACATTTTATCTCCCAATTGTCTTTCTGCCAGACCGCAACTCAATTGTGTCTTTGTCTTCGGGCGGAGCGCAACTGAAAATATTATCGAGAAGTGCCCTGTCTTGTAGAACGGCTGCCTGCAATTTTTGGACTTGTCCCGGTTGCACGTGCTCAGGCTCCCCACATTAAACTAACCCTGTGTCACATTCTCCCAGGGTAGTAAATACAAAGTGTATTAACGGCCTTCGGGTAGACAAACTAAATTTTATCTCTCAATAAATAAATGAGGGTTACCTGGCCCCGGTACTGCAGTGCTGGAAAGTCAGTGGAATATAGATGCCAGAGCGACGTTGGTTGCTGGGATCGGACAAATGTTTACGTTAGTCCAAGTGCTTATTCGAGTTCTCCACATTCAACCGGTATTGTGCCATATTCTGTCGCCGTGTGTGTGCACGAGTACATGCCAAGTGTAGTATAAATTTTTTTTCTCTTTTCATGGTTTGGTTTGGTTTGGTTTGGTTTGTTTTACGGTATATCAACCTCAATAGGTCATTTCATACCGTCAACTTTTTTTTCCTGGTAATATTTTTGTTTTGTCAAAAATCTATTTCTGTTAATATTTTCCACTCAAAAAATGTAATGTTTCCTGGTAATATTATTTTTTCAAAAACGTATAGCTGGTAATATTATAGCTGGTAATTTTATTTTTTCAAAAACGAATATTTGGCAACATTATTTTCAAAACCGTATAGCTGGTAATATTATTTTTTCAAAAACATATTGCTGGCAATAAGTTTTTTTTTTCCAAAAGCGTATTACTGGTAATATTTTATAATGCTTTTTATCTCAGTTTCGGGGTTAACTATTTGCCCATAGACGGGACCATAACAGGTGGTTACCACCCCGGGTCAGAGTGGACCTGGGAACACCAGCAATTAATAGGTATTTCCACACTCCTCAAAACCTCTTGATCAGAGGCCTTGCTGTTGGACATAGTTTATCGTCTTACCCGGGACGCAGATGCAGTTTATCGTCATACCCAGGAAGTCTCTTTTTATGGGGGAAAGGCCCCTAATCACGAAAATTCCAACCCAACAGCACTTAGTTCATTGCAAAAAGGTCGGTGGGATTGCTATAAATATCCACGCCGTCTTGACACGGGGGCTGGGCTATTGATGACCTTTATCCATCTCATGTACATATAGGGTACTAATATTAAATCGACGTTGCGTCACTTTCTTCCTCTGAACAATTCCAATCTTTATTCATTATTCCAATCACAAAAGACAGGAGCGTACAATGGACGAAAGGTCTTGAATATGACAATAAAGATGAGGACAACAGTTCGAAAAACATAAATAATGTAAATAATTAAAATAGCTTATCCCAAAAACATAGACAGATCCTAAAGAAGGCCGGAGAGTACAAAGGCCGAAACGTCGTGAATATGGCAATAAAGATGAGGACAACATACCAAGCAATGTAAATAATTCCAATACCTTGTCTCAGAAATATAGACAGATGTTGTTTCTTCGTGTTGACCAAATTGGGTTATAATGAGGAGCGCTTAGTACCGAGATGTTAACATCTCTCTTCTTCGAAGTATTCCATCCATTAAGGACGTTGACGGTCATGGCGCTCCCTAACTTTCTATTTTTTGTTGCTCTTAGCAATTTTTCCCTTTGATAAGACTCCTCCACCGCTCCGTTCTGTTATCTATTGACACCAGTTAGTCAGGTATGTGGTTCATTGCCTTCCTCTATCTCGCTCGTCCTGGGTATAACGATAAACTATACCCGAGTCCTGGTTAAGACGATAGATTACGTCCAACAGCAAGGCTTCTGATCAGGAGGTTTTGAGGAGCGTGGAACCATCACTTAATTGCTAGTATTCCCAGGTCCACCCTGACCTGGGGTTGTAGCAACTGTCAGGGTCCCAGCTATGGGTAAATAGTTAATACCCCAAAAGGGGTCACAGAACTATGAAAGGATAAAAATACTTTTTAATACAAACAATACATTTTTGGAAAAAATATCAGCAATAAAAATCTTGGCATTAAATAACCCATTGAGTTTGATATGCCGTAAAACAAAACAAAACAAACCTAAATAATGATTTCTTATAAAGAATAAATATTCTATTCATATGAATCTATTGTGAAAATCTTGTTGGCATTAAATAACCCATTGAGGTTGATGTGCCGTAAAACAAAACCTAAACAAACTGATCTCGCTTGTCCACAGAATGCCTCTTGAGGGTTAGATATTCGAAACCCTCCTTCCTTATTATTTGTCCAAAGAATCTCAGCTGTTCTTTCTGTCCATGAAATTTTATGTGTGCTTCTGTAGAATCCTATTTATCCTGACATATAAGAGGACCGCTAGCACTTAGCAATCCAGAATTCTTTCTAACGGAATTATTCCGATTCTCATCATCGTCACTATTCAAATTATTCGGACGATTATCCTCATATTTGTCACCATATTACAAGGTTTCGGCCGTTGTATGCTCCAGCTTTCTTCAGGTGGTTGGAATGTCGAACTGAACCTTTATTTCGTTCACTGGGGTAGACTGTTCCAGTTCCATGTCTAATGGATGTCAGTAATGAGTTATCTCCTCTTAATTCCCCTTTTCAAGTTCTCCACTGCCTTAACCGAGTATTGAAATCACACTATTGGGGTCCGTTCACTGGATCTAACTAACGCCTTTATCCTTGAGGACACATGGCACAGTGGAAAAAGACGTTAGTGAGATCCAGTCGTAATGAATCGTCTGGTTAAAAAATGATAGTTCTACTTAAGGGATAAAGTTTCGATTCTTGTCTGATCAACCTAGCCCTGTAAATGAAATAATGGTCTCAGTTTTAAATTGGTTTGTGAATTTTATGATAGAGTGATTGTGAGTTCAGACGCTAGGGCCAACTAGGGCAGACTGGAACCAAAGCAAGTAATAACTGATCAGTAATAAATAAGAACGAGACGAGATATCTCTGGATATGGACAGAAGAACGAGGACAATCTAGCACTGTAAATGAAATAAAGGGTTCAGTTTGAAATAGGTTTGTGAATTTTATAATATATCAATTGTGATTTCAATCCCCAGTACCAAGTATAGCAGACTTAAACTAATTCGAAACAAGGCAAGCAAAAACTGATTAGTACTCAATAAGAACGAGACGAGATATACCTAGACATGCTCAGCAGAACGAGAACAACCTAGCCCTGTAAATGAAATAAAGGGTTCAGTTTGAAATATGTTTGTGAATTTTACGATATTGTAATTTTGAGTTCCGTCGCTAGGGACAAATAAGGCAGACTGGAACACAAAGCAAGTAATAACTGATCAGTACTAAATAAGAAGTAGACGAGATATCTCTGGATATGGTAAGCAGAACGAGAACAATCTGGCCCTGTAAATTAAATAAAGGGTTCAGTTTGAAATAGGTTTGTGAATTCTATGATATAGTAATTGTGAGTTCAGTCGCTAGGCCCAACTATGGCAGACTGGAACCAAAGCAAATAAAAACTGATCAGTACTAAATAAGAACTAGACGACATATCTCTGGATTAGGTCAGCAGAACGAGAACAATCTAGCCATGTAAATGAAATAAAGGGTTCATTTTTAAATTGGTTTGTGAATTTTATGATATAATAATTACGAGTTCAGTCGCTAGTCTCAGCTAGGGCAGACCGTACATAAAGCAAGTTATAACTGATCAGTACTAAATAAGAACGAGACGAGATATCGCGGGATATGGTCTGCAAAACGTGAACAATCTCCTCCTGTAAATGAAATAAAGGGTTCATTTTGAAATAGGTTTCTGAATTTTTTGATATAGTAATTGTGAGTTCAGACGCTAGGGCCAACTAGGGCAGACTGGAATCAAAGCAAGTAATAACTGATCAGTACTAAATAAGAACGAGACGAGACATCTCTGGATATGGTCAGCAGAACGAGAACAATCTAGACTTGTAAATGAAATAAAGGGTTCATTTTTAAAAAGGTTTGTGAATTTTATGATATAGTAATTGTGAGTTCAGTAGCTAGGGGCAACTAGGGCAGACTGGAACCAAAGCAAGTAATAACTGATCAGTACTAAATAAGAAATTGACGAGATATTTCTGGATATTGTCAGAAGAACGTGAGCAATCTAGCCCTGCAAATAAAACAAAGTGTTCAGTTTGAAATAAGTTTGTGAAATTTATGATATAGTAATTGTTAGTTCAGTAGCTAGGACCAACTAGGGCAGACCGGAACCAAAGCAAATAATAACTGATCAGCACTAAATAAGATGTAGACGATACATCTCTGGATATGGTCAGCAGAACGAGATCAATCTCGCCCTGTAAATGAAATAAAGGGTTAAGTTTGAATTAGGTTTGTGAATTTTTTGATATAGTAATTGTGAGTTCAGTCGCTAGTGCCAACTAATAACTGATCGGTAGTAAATAAGAACTAGACGAGATATCTCTGGATATGGTCAGCCGAATGAGAACAATCTAGCCCTGTAAACGAAATAAAGGGTTCAGTTTGAGAGAGGCTTGTGAATTTTATGATATAGTAATTGTAAGTCCAGTCGCTAGGGCCAACTATGGCAGACTGGAATCAAAGCAAGTAATAACTGATCAGTACTAAATAAGAACTAGACGAGATATTTCTGGATCTGGTCAGCAGAACGAGAACAATCTATTCCTGTAAATGAAATAAATGGTCCAGTTTGAAATAGGTTTGTGAATTTTATGATATAGCAATGGTGCTTTCAGTCACTAGGGCCAACTATGGCCGACTGGAACCAAAGCAAATAATAACTGATCAGCACGAAATAAGTAGTAGACGAGACATCTATGGATATGGTCAGCCGAACGAGAACAGTCTAGCCCTGTAAATGAAATAAGGGGTTCATTTTTAAAAAGGTTTGTGAATTTTATGATATAGTAATTGTGAGTTCAGTAGCTAGGGGCAACTAGGGCAGACTGGAACCAAAGCAAATAATAACTGATCAGTACCAAATAAGAACTAGACGAGACATCTCTGGATATGGTCAGCCGAACGAGAACAGTCTAGCCCTGTAAATGAAATAAAGCTTTTAGTTTGAAATAGGTTTGAGAATTTTATGATATAGTCATTGTGAATTCAGTCACTAAGGCCAACTAGTTCAGAGTGGATCCAAAGCAAGTAATAACTTATCCGTACTTTAAGAAGTAGACGAGATATCCCTAGGCATGGTCAGTAGAACAATCTGTCACTGTAAATCAAGTAAAGTGACCAGCTTAAAATTTCCTGCAGATTCCTGACATATACCTGATAAACGCTGAAGTGCACCTCGACCGAAACCCTGTGATAATAACTATAATGATTTTTTACTCGTATTTTTTCTCTTCTGGAAATGTCTCGTCTATTGTATTTTTTTTCTTCATTGAATAAAAATGCTTTCAAAATTCATTTAGTTTTTACAAAACTTCAAATTTAAAATAGACCAAAACCTACCTTATTACAATAAATCAGTGCTTACCTATGCAATATTGGTTATGTGCTGAAAAGATTTTTACGAGTATACATTCTGCATGTGAGTGCGGGTGTCTGTTAGCCGCCATTTGCAATTCAAATAAATTTGCTGACCACTCACGAACTGTAAAAGTTTCATGATTTTAATAAAAGATGATTGTAGTAATAGGGATCCTTTGATAACACTGGTAATAATTGAATACCGTTAATTTTCATCCTCTCCTCAACCACCCCTACAATCACATTCTCTCCATGCACCCCCACCCTGCATATTATTGACATTTCCGCCTTGCTTGGGGTGAAATCATTAAAAAGAAAATAATGGATCACATATCTGTTGGCTCTAGATCACTGCCATATCTGAAGATTGACATTACAGAAAAGTTCAATAGCCATCGTAAAAGTTTTGAAAATTAGAGACAAAGAAAATCTGAGATGCAAAGTTGTATCAGAATGTATTCAAAAGTGATTGGGACTTATCCTCCTTTTCTTGAAGTTTCATATTCTTAAAATAAATTTGCTGAAATGTTTGGCAGAAAAATAGATTAGGAGCGACAGTGAAAAAACAAAATTTACAAAGAACTATGAATGAAAAAGAAATTGTAGAGAGCCATGATCGTTCACGTCTTGAAGGGACATATAGAAGTAGAACAGGCTTATGAAAATGGTAGACATAACAGGGATTTAGAGAGATAGTGAAAAGACAAAAGTTACTCAAAGCTATAAAGGAAAAGAAATTGTGGAGGGCCATGATCGTTCACGTCTAAAAATAGACATCAAGAAGAAAAGGCTTGTGTAAATGTTTCGCAGAACAGGGTTTCGGAAGATAGCGAAAAGACAAATCTTAAGAAGAGCTTTAAAGAAAAAGAAATTGTGGAGAGCCATGATCGTCCACGTCCTGTAGGGACATATGAAAAAAGAATGGGTCTGTGTAAATTGTTGGTAAAACAGGGATTAGGAGAGATAGTGAAAACACAAACGTTAAGAAGTGCTATAAAGGAAAAGAAATTGTGGAGAGCCATGATCGTCAACGTTCTGAAGGGACATATAAAGAAAAACGGGCTTGTGTAAATGCTTGGCAGAACAGGGATTAGGAGAGATAGCAAAAATTTACTAAAAGCTGTAAAGAAAAGGAAATTGTGGAGAGCCATTATCGTCCACGTCCTGAAGGGACATATAGAATAAGAACTGCCTTGTGGAAATGGTTTGCAGAACAGAGATTAAGGGAGATAGTGAAAAGACAAACGTTAAGAAGATCTATAAAGGAAAAGAAATTGTGGAGAGCCATGATCGTTTAAATCTTGAAGGGACATCTAGAAGAAGAACGGGGTTGTATAAATGGTTGGCAGAACTGGGATTAAGTGAGATAGTGAAAAGACAAACGTTAAGAATATCTATAAATGAAAAGAAATTGCGGAGAGCTATGATCGTTTACGTCCTGAAGGGACATAGAGAAGTAAGGACTTGTGTAAATGTTTGGCAAAACAGATTCGGAGAGAGTCCAAGAAGAATACTGAGAATAGCAATGGCGTCGCGTATGGAAAGAAGGAGTCTGAAATATAAACTGAAAACAAAAAGAATACTTATAGCCAGAATCAGAAAGACAAGGACTAAATTTCTTATATACATAATGAAGATGGTGGTTGATTTGCACTCAGAAGATATGTCGAAAACATAAAGGACGTAGGAAAGATGTAAAGTATCTCTTTGGCCATATTTGGGGAACAGATAGCAAAGTGAAACTTTAGTGAATAGGAAGTTATGGAGAGATAGTTTCGGGTTGTAGTTAAGTGAAAATGTATCAAAAGGTAATTTATGTAAGGCAAATATTATGCGTGGTTATTATGCATTATCCAAGAACACGTAGATCAGATGAAGAATATAAGAACAATTTGCATTGAAAGAAATTACTAAAAACACAGTGGTTAGAGATCCAACAATGAAGATATATATATATATATATATATATATATATATATATATATATATATATATATATATATATATATATATATACAATGGATATACATGCAAGGATAACAGAATGTTTGTTGATTGTGGCAATTGAGACAAGGTTTTGAAGAATGTTCATGCAGAAATTTGATCAATAAAAGTTAATGGTTTTCATTTGTTAGTGAAATTAAAATAATTTGGTTTCTGCAAGGAAAAATCTCAAATGTGTTCGTTCAAATACTAGTGTGTATGCGTGTGTTACTTGTTAGAATTTAAGTTGTGAAGAGTTGTTTGCCTTTAACTGTTTGGCTAAATTGATGAATTGTACAATTACTGTCTGTGTAGTGATAACGTTCACTTTTTCAAGTCAATTGTAATTTGATTACGACACGGACAATGGTCGATTGAGTGCTGCGTTGAGTTTATTGAGAATTTAGAAGTGATGTTGAGTTTGGTAGCATCTCACGAAATTTGATGAATGACTGACTTAAATTGAGTCATGCGGCTGTTTATATAGACTTTGGTGTTTAAAAATCGGCTCCAGGGAGCTCCGGCGGGGAAAAGGATCTGTTTCGACTTTGTTACAGTTTAGTGTTTCTTAACCAATAGAAGATTAAATTTACTGAAACGAAGTGGTGATTGGTTAAGACTTTTTTTTTAGGGAAGAATACATCTTTCTGAAAGGGGTGGAAGGCTAATGTGGAAGATTCCACAAAATATTATCACCCACGTCGTAAAGAGGCGAAGAACATAGAAAAGAATGAAGATTGTGTCGATCTGTACAGGACTAAACTCATTTTAGTGAATATCTGCCTGCTTTCGCGAGCATCAACATAATATGGAATACCAGATTACGAACTATCATTTTGTAATCTATAAGGTTTCGGTCAGTTTTTGATAACAAGCATTTACAACAGCTTCCGTGGTTTATGGCACGTCGCTCCTGCCATGGTAGGCGAAAGAAAAACATTTCTGGAAAGGATAATGACTTCCTTTCCTGCCTAAGCCTAAGCTCCTTTGAAACTCTTTCTCCAAAGAAGATACATTCGTTTTCTTCCCCCTTCAATGTCACCGAGTGTCGGTATTAATTTTGTACATCCGTCGGCTATGATCTGATTTAGGAGCTTTGTTGGCGCCCATACTGTGCGTGTCACCCAAACAACTCCATATTAAGCCAAGTACCTTAAAGAGAAGGGGGGGAATGGGAATAAACAGACACATTGCGCATGCTCTGTGTAGTCACACTCACGCTCATCGTCAAGGAAAATGAAGATAACTATCGATAAGAAAGCACTCTTATCTACCCAATACGTATATACAGTATTATGCAAAAGCATTTGAACCTGATATTATTTTCAATGTTTTTTTTTCTAATTAATCTGAATTTGATAGCATTTATCAACTCGACGTTAGTACAACAGTTTAATGCGAGAATAAAGCACGATAATAATTATCGATATGTATTTATTTATATATTTCTGGTATATTTATTTATTTCCTGTCCCTTATGTCATGGGAAGGGAGATAAATCAACTTAGGTTAATAAATCTCTGAGTAATTACTTTCTTCGTTTTAATAATTTATTAACATAAAATATTTATCTGCATTTAGACAAAGTTGATCCCCGAGAATAACGAACTGTTTAATCAATCAGTGTGTTCTTAATTGTTCAAGCCTTACATGTGAGGTACACAGATAATTTTGTCTAAGTTATCGTCTTGCTTCAAGTTGGTCTTGGAATAGGTTTTGTTGTTGCAGTCTTTGTTGTTCTGTTGCTAATAAAGAGTGTTCCAATAATTGGACCGATTTTAAATGTGAATTAACTTTCAGCGTCTAAAGAATTTTTTTCTTTTTCTTTCAGATTTGGTAGACATTTGGGCTATATTATTTTTCACACATAATTGCCATGACTTAAATAACATGATCCAATAGAGAAAATTTTCATCAATATAACTGATTTATTTACTACTGACTTTGATCCGTCTTAATGAAACACCCTTTAATTTATTTGTGAGAGATATTTATTTCATGGTTGTATTAAACACAACATTTTTAACATAAGAAGATATTGAGCAAAAAGCGAATTATTTAATAGCAGGAGTCATCAATGAATCATAAATATCACTGAGCATCTAAAAATATAAAGAGTGTGGATTAATTAAATGCTTCATTAGTTTCTACACTGCGTGCCAAATTATTATTCAGATAACTTTTTTTCTAATATTTCAAAAACCGTCCAATCAATTCACGCAAAATTTTCACACATTGTTGTCAACACAAACCTGATCTGCGCAATGTAAAGAAACTGGCACCATATTTGTTATCAGCATGGTATTTTGAGCGTGCCAAACTATAAGAAAGATTTAGTCAAATTCCCAGAATTATGCAAACAAAACGTTTATTAATGTTGCACGTGAATGTTTATGATCAAAAGAAGCTAATAAATAAGATAATCAAGCAAATAATAACAGATACAAACAAAGGCACAGTTTTAAACAAATTATTAGGGAATGTGCTTTCCCTGTTTTGAAATTACTTGAAGAAATCGACGATCCATAGAATTTGTTAATTGTAGGATGTCATCTGCTGTAATGCCGCGAGATATGTCAAGAATTGCTTCCCACAACTCAGCATTGCTCCTGAATTGTCGTCCGTTGTCGTACAGTGTTCGCTTCATGATGCTCCAAAGGTTTTCGATTGGGTTCAAATCCGAACAATTTGCTGGCCACTTCATTTTTGAGGTCCATGAAAGCCTAACGGTGTCAAATATTCAGTAGTCTTGTGAGCAGCATGTGAGGGAGCATTATCTTGCATAAAATCAATGGCCCTTCTGAAGGCAACTCTTTGCCTTTTCCTCCACGCCTCAAGATGCTCCTTCATAAACGCTATGTATGCATCAGCAGTCATTTAGACGCCATCTGGTACTCTCCATGGGCCCACTAATGTTTTTCCAATAATACCACCCCAGTTCATTATGCCTCCATCGCCTTGTTGGCGTCTCAAACGCTGATGGCGATTCTGTCCGTTCATTAACCAGCTTTTGCACCATCTATCTGGCCCATCAAGTGTTGCTCGAGTTTCTTTTGTGAACAAAACTTTAGAGAAGTAAATCTTCATATTGTCCTTGGCCCATTTCCATCGATTTTGAATGTGATTTCTCGTCAACAGAGTCTTCGATACAGGTTTGACTGTTGTTGCTATTTCCCTCAGATACCGACACTGAGTAGTTTTAGACACAGTAAGATCCTCAATGCGACTGAAAAGCTCTTGATTGGTAAGTCCAGAGTTCTTCGTGGCCTCTCGTTTAAGTCGGGACATGAGACGACGTGAAATAAGCCTCGGCTTGCCTGTATCTGACTTATTGCGTACTTGTGTAGGGTCGGCGGTGAACTTTTTCACTGCTTGATGACACCTCCCTATCATTTTAGAAATTTCTAGGGTAGATTTACCTTTTGAGAGTTCTGAGGTGAGAATTTTCTTTTCAGCATCACTTAAAATGCTTTTACGGCCCATCTTTTCACTAAATTCTTTCACTTTTCTAATAATGTGGCACGCTCAAATCACCGTGCTGATAGCAAATATGGCGCCAGTTTGTTTACATTGCGTAGATCAGTACAAAAATTTCAGTTTTTGCGCAGATTAGTGTTGTCAACATTGGGTGAAAATTTCGGGTGAATTGATTGGACGGTTTTTGAAATATTAGAAAAAAATCTCGATAATAATTTGGCACACAGTGTATTTTAGTTGTGAATTCTTTATCTCCGCTACATTCAATCTCATTGTTTCAAGACAATAGGTTTTGTTTTTTCAGTCATTGTCTTTTATTTTAATTGTATGAGGCAATGAAACAAAAGTTTCATTGCCTCATACAATACAATTAAAATTTTCTAACAAATGCCGCCATTTTTACGGCATGTTTATAATAATTAGAAGAGAATTAATTGTTTTACATTGCTTCAAAATTTCTTTTACGTACCAAGTAACTTCAGGGGGTTCTAAACTTACGTACTTAGTTTCGGGGTATAAACGTAAATAGTCCTACTTTTAGCCCAATCCTCCTCTGAATGACTCTCAGGATCACTCTGACCAAAAGTGATAGTGACTGTTTTACTGGGTCCCAGCTATGGGTAAAATAACAACTTTTTCCACTTCTTTTTGTGATCACAACCCAAATTTATAATATTGTTATTAATGTTTATTAACCTGAAATACTTAACAGTAGACAAAATGATATAACTAATTTTTGTGGATATTAATTAAAAAAAAAAAAAAATTACAAAACAAAAAATGAAAGTTCCACTCAAACAGCTTCTTCCAGGGAACCTTTGTGGAACGATCTCCCGAGGGAACGCTTCATTGGCAACTACGATCTCATTAAGTCCAGGGTTAACCGATATCTATCCTACATGCCCTCATAATATTTTCCCTTCTCCCTTATTATGAGGGCATGTTGGATAGATATAGGTTAACCCTGGTCTGTGGAATAAGAGTTGCAGTGTGGAGGATAATTAATCACCCACAAGGACCCTATCGAGGTTGGACTGTGAAGGTTGGACTGCACCATCCCAGATATAGCAACAACAGACTTCTCCTTGGTTGATCTGACTGTTATAAAGAAAGAGAATGGCGGTGGGTGTTATTTTCTGGGGAGATACAATAAACTGACCACTCTGCAGCATCTTTTGCGATGGCACGTATATACGCATTCCATTTCACGTCAGGATTGAAGTTTAGCTCCAGTAGGCAAGAAATTCCTTTGGCGTTGTTGGCAACTTATCTGTTATGGAGTGTGGAATTTTTTTCTTCCACCGTATGAATTCGAATCCTTCGTCGCCAAGTTGTCATGTAGTGGTTTCACAGTGGAGGCTTGTATTTGTACTAAGTCGGTCCTAAAATAGGTTCGACGTACAAAACGTTAGGAACTTGGTATAATAGGTAATGACGCAGAGAAATCTAGTTGTGGTCGCTGAAACTTTAGTATCCAACTAACTGTCGTCTGACATCGACTGACTGACCGAACCACTGAGCGACTGCTACTACTAGGCGGGAGAGTCTATTAACTATAGAATAGGTATGTTACACTATAACATTATCAGAATTGGCGCAAGTTTAAGGTCTTCTCAGTGATGCTGTAGTGTTACTCGTTTAGTTTTGGAGGCATTGAATGATACCAGGAAATCTTCTCTTCATGAGAGTTTGGTGGATTTGTTAAATAAATCCGGTGAGAAATCTTTTCTTCTCATACGCTTTTTTTCTATTTTTGTACATTGTATTTCCAATACGAGCAATAATAAGTTTTGCATACGTGTTCGACTCCTAAAATAAATTTAGCAATAAATTATGTAATAAATAAACCAGAGCCTTTCTTTTACCGGCTCTATGGTTTGATGATCAATATCACATTTTTTTTTTAAAAATATTCAAAATTAAATTTTTCAAAACCATGAAAATAAAAATAAAAAACAATCAAAGAACCTGAAGTTAGTGAATGAGGCTTATCACTCCGGGGAAGGAGGAAAGGAAATTTCCAAATTTTTTTTATGACATTCCTTTCTACTGTTATCAGTCCTTTACAAGTGAAAATTGTTAGAATTTTTGGGTACTTTGTACTAGTGAGCCAACCAAAATGAGCTGAATCATTTTATAGTTCACCGATAGAAGGGTTAACCAATCAGAAAGCTCAAAATATTCAATCCGACGCGCATAAAGGCAGCCATTTTTATTTCTCCAAAAATATCTTCACTACGAACCTCTGATATCGAAGACCTGAAGAATTACTTAACAGCTGCTACTTTCTTCGAATATTCACTGCCAATCTCTGATATCGAATACCTGAAGAATTATTGAACAGCTGCTACTAGTGATATTGGCATTGTTCCATTAAACGCATTACGTACTGCACTGGATTCTATATTCAAAGAGTACGGCAAACATTGTCAACAAAAATAAATTCGTACCATATCACCGCTTGCAAGATATGGTTGACCAAGGATGATTTGAAAACGATGAGTGACTAAAGGCACAAAGGAAATTTAACTTAACCCGGCATCGAGCATAAAGTATCTTCAGACAGTTGCGTGCAACGTTGAAACAGATGTAGAATAATAATATTCGTGTATGTGAAGATTTTTCTATAGTGTTAAATAAGTGTCTACTACCTCACTCATACCCGCTACCATATCCAGAAGAAATCTTTTACAAATGAAATGCTGGCAGATTTTTTTTTTTAAAAATTGTTTTGCCATACTTACAGATTGAAGAGAATGAAAAATCTAGATTATTAACAATTAACTCGCAAAGATCTATACATTTTCAATAGGCTGCCATTTGGGGTTAAAGTAGCATCTAGCATTTTTTAGCAAAAAGGTCATGGAAAATGTATTAAGACGAAGGCAATTTCTCACTTAAAGGAAAATGTATAAAGGCGAAGGCAATTTTTCACTTAAAGGAAAATGCATTGAGGTGAAAGCAATTCTTCACTTAAAGGAAAATGCATTAAGGCGAAGGCAATTTTTCACTTGAAGGAAAATGCATTAAGGCGAAGCCCATTTTTCACTTAAAGGAAAATGCATTATGGCGAAGGCAATTTTTCACTAAAAAGAAAATGTAATTCCTTATTTTAAACCCAAACGTAGTGTATATTTTGAAGTCGTGGAACCCATTAACAAAGAACTTCACAGATTCGAAACTCCAGGAGTTATTTCACCCGTAGTATATTCGGAGTGGGTAGATTCAAAAATAATATTTTATATGCAGATATTTTTAAAGGTTTAAATAAGTGTTTATAATCTCAGACATATTTGTTACCATCTTCGGAATTAATAAAAATTTTTCTAAATTAAATAATGCAATACTTTTTTCAAAAATTAATTCGTCAGATTCATATTTACGGATTAAAAGGGATGAAAAATATAGAAGATTGCTAACAATTAATCTCACATGTATATCAACCTGAATGGGTTATCTAAGTCCGACAAAATTTTTATTGCTGGTAATATTTTGTTTTGTCAAAAATCTATTTAAAGAGTCACAAAGTGAGTCGTACGCATTGCCGTACTAACTACAATAGTCGCTATTATTATATCATTAATCCATGTTTTTAAACAAATTCTTCATTAATGCTTTATGCCAGAGTTTTTCCTTGGAATATTATTAAGCAGAATTACGAGCTTTTACGAGCATATTAACAACTACAAGGAAAATAATGACATAATCTAAATGTCCACACTACCAAAACAAAAAGACCTGACGGAAATACCCATCAATATTAGAAATCTCTATAAAATTTACTGAACTTGAGAAATCTAATTTCTTGGACAAATGTTTTAAGAAAAAAAGATCGAATAAATTTCAAGTCACGGTAACGTTGTTTCGATAATGAATATCGAATGTTTCGTGTGAAGAAGTCGCGAATTTTACCATTACCAGAGATCCGTATCCGATAATCAATTGCTCGACAGTAAATTGTTCGAAAAATAATTTCTCGAACTATCAATTGCTCGAAACCTGTGGCTGAAAAAAAAATAAAACTACATTGTTTCTAATATTTACTATAAGATAAAATAATCCAATTTTATTGTTGTTAACTGAACAGTTAAAATTAAAGAACGAGTATATTTATATAGCAGGTCTTTTTTTTTTCTCTATATTGATTTTTTGTCATAGTTTAAAATAAAGGGTACATTTTTATTATTACTGTTATTCTTCGTGATTTAAAAAAATATACAACTATTGTTGCTAATATTTACTCCATTAGTATGAAATATTATATGCAACACTTCTTAAATATTCTTCAACATTGTTTGTTGTGTCATAGTTTTATACAATGTTCTTTAATGGCATTGCACAATCACGGAACTTTTTTCTGCCCTCAGCTGCACTCACTCCTCCCACATATTGCTACATTCGCAATTGTTGTAAACTTTGTTCTCTCTTTAGTCCATCAATAATGACAATAGATATGGTTGCTATAGGAAGAAAGAGAGCACGACACATACAGAGAGTAGCCTTGCCACCGTGTGTTGAGGCAGCCAAGAGAGAAAATCCTAGAAGACTTGACTGCTAAAGCGAGTGTTGTGGCTTCGAGCAAACTGCCTTTCAAGCAATTGATAGTTCGAGAAATTATTTTTCGAGCAATTGATTTCGAGCAATTTACCTAGATCCCCAGAGATCAGGGGCTACGCATCATGCAAGTTGTAGAGATCAGGGTGTACACTTCACAATGCTTGCAGAGATCAAGTATTGCTATTATTGTATTATTAATTCATGTCATTAAACAGTTTCTTCATTAATCATGCACGTTATAGAGATCAGGGTGTACACCTGACATTGCTTGCAGGGATCAAGTATTCGCTATTATTATATTATTACTCAATGTGATTAAACAGATTCCTCACTGATCTTTTGTTTCAGTGTTTGTAGGAGACTTATGACAGAACTGCAACATATCGATGTTTAATAATTGCTCATCATTCAGCTTAATAACAATATTAATCATTTAACCCAAATCAAGACAACGAATGACACAAAGGATGAAATGGGTTCCTGAGGAAAAGAGTAATAGAGAAAACACAGAGGATATTGTAAGTTTTAGTAAGCATAAGTTTGAAATATTAATATATGTCTATATATCTGAGATTAGTTATTATGTACACTTTATATTATTCGGACTATTATCATCATCTTTGTCGTCATATATATTACAACGTTTCGACCTTCTTCAGGTGGTTGGAATGTCGAACTGAACACTTTATTTCGTTCACTGGGATAGACTGTTCTAGTTCCACGTGCCATGTTTAATGGATGTCAGTTATCAGTTATCTCTAAGTTTTCCACTGCCTTAAAAGGGTATCGAACTCACACTCCCTGGGGCCTGTCATTGGATCTAACTAGCAACTTGACCCACTGTGTCTGTGTATGAATTTCTGAGTATTATAGACTTAATGTCTTCAGCAACAATTTTTTACCAGTGCTCATATTGTAATTTTTGTGTTACCATTGTATGTTTTTACCGGAGCTCATATTGCAATTCTTGTTGTTATTATCGATTTTCTCTGGCAATCCTTATTACTGGTTCCCATATTGTATTCATTTCTATGCTTAGTCGGCCCAGGAGATAATTGTGACCTAGCATATATGCTGATTCCAAACAGTGTGAGTTCAATAGCCGGTTAAGGCAGTGGAGAACATGGAGAGGGGAGGTAACAGAAGATAACTGATAACTGACATCCATTAAACATGTAACGTGGAATTAGAAGGGTCTACCATAGTGAGCGAAATAAATGTTTCAGTTTGACATTCCAACCACCTGAAGAAGGTCGGAGCGTACAAGGAAAGAAACGTTGTAATAAATATCGCGACAAAGATGAGAACAATAGTCCGAATAATGTAAATAGTGTACATAATACCTCATCTCAGAAATATAGACAGATACTGAAAGGCCGAAACGTTGTAATCGTTGTTGGTGACAAAGATGAGGACAATAGTCCGAATAATGTAAATAGTGTACATAATACGACATCTCAGAAATATAGACAGATACTGAAAGGCCGAAATGTTGTAATAAATATGGCGACAAAGATGAGGGCAATACTCAGAATTATGTAAAAAGTTAACATAAAACGTTATCATAGAAATATAGACAGATACTAAAAACCCGAAACTTTGTAATAAATATGGCAACAAAGTTGAGGGCAATAGTTAGAATAATTTAAATGGTGTACATAATACTTCATCACAAAAATATAGACAGACAATAAAGGGCCGAAACGTTGTAATCAATATGGCTACAAAGTTGAGGCCAACAGTCAGAATAATGTAAATAGTATACCTAATACGTCATCACAGAAATATAGACAGATACTAAAAGGCCGAAATTTGTAATAAATATGGGAACAATGTTGAGGGCAATAGTCAGAATAATTTAAATAGTGTACATATGGCGTCATCACTGAAATATAGTCAGATATTAAAAGGCCGAAACCTTGTAATAAATATGGCAATAAAGTTGGGGGCAATAGTCAGAATAATGTAAATAGTGTACATAATACGTCATCTTAGAAATATAGACAGATACTAAAAATCTGAAATTTTGTAATAAGTATAGATACAAAGTTGAGCGCAATAGTCAGAATAATGTAAATAGTCTACATATTACGTCATCTCTGAAATATATACAGATACTAAAATGCCGAAACTTTGTAGTAAATATGACAACAAATTTGTGTGCAATAGTCAGAATCATGTAAATAGTGTACATAATACGTCATCTCAGATATATAGACAGATACTGAAAGGCCGAAAGTTTGTAATAAATATGGCTACAAATTCGAGGGCAATAGTCCTAATAATGTAAGTAGTGTACATAATACGTCTTCCCTGAAATACAGACAGATACTAAAATGCCGAAACCTTGTAATAAATATGGCTATAAAGTTGAGGGCAATAGTCATGAAGAGCATCTATTTTGAAACTCCACCGGCTGGACCTTCTATGCGTTATTTCTGTTTCTTGTCGATAGAGCTGGATCCATCTTAGTCGAATTTTCGACACCATATACGTTATGTGTGGAAGCTAGCTGTAAAGCATCGGGTAATAATTATTACAGAAATGAAACTGGATACATTTGTAGCACATTCAGACAAAGCTGGCGGCAAGAGAGAACATTATTCTATCAATTTCAGTAATGATATTTTAGTTGTATATTTAAAGCACAATGATATCCCAAATTATATACAGAGTCCGTAAAAATAGTTGAGAATACATTAAAGATCGTAAGAAAAACAACGTCATCTTTTAAACAACTAAATTTATTGATTCAAAACTTCATAACCAGCGATTTACTCACCCCAATGGTTGCTCGGAAGCTTTGACAAAATTTTCCCGTTTTATCCAACCTGTTTAAAATGCGATTTTGCTTTGGGTTTAAAATGGTGCCTTGCCAATAGACGGTGTGGCTACTGTCATCAACCACTCATCTGTTCTGCTGCATTGCCAAGAGCATATTTTTTTCGCAAGTCTACCAATTGTTAACTAGGTATTCTAGACTCCATTCCTATTTAGAGGAATTTTCTACAATCTCTGTAAGTCGGAACCAATATTATATGTACATATGGATGCACATAATGTTTTATATTTTGGATTATAACTTAAAAGAGGTTGGAGAACACTGGTTGAAATATCAAAGTAAAGACTACAAGAATAGGAAAGCTAAGTAGAATAACTTATCGGATAAGGTCAGGAATTGATGTCGGTATTAAAAATACTGAGGAAGGTCGAAGAATATATCGGCTGAAAAGCAGTAGTATCTCCAACAACATTGAGAATATTAGTAAAATTTCTTACAGATTTGATTTTGATTGATGCTTTATTCAGTCCAAAATTCAGGCCGATAAGGAACTTGGTGTCTTTAAATGTAAAGCATCATTAGTTGCAGTGGAAATTGAGCGGAGTGCGTTTGCAATGTTCTTCGTCAGATCAAAGAGAATTATCGGAAGCCCTGAAATGTAACTATCTTCCTGGCAGTTCAAGAAAATTAGCTACAAGCATCGGAAGGCCAGTTAGAAGAAATCGTCAAATAAGGAGAGTAACTGATCTTGGTATTTCAGGCAATGACGTTCGATGATTATATCGACCGAAAATGCAGCATTAATTCCAGCAATGATGAGAGCCTTCATCGGAAAAGCTTGTGGGCCAATCCTCATTAATAAGAAATAATAAAACTTTGAACTTCTTAAAGAGTTGAATTTGATGCGTCAATGATTCAGTTTAAAAACTGAGATAGTTAAACATAAGTACATTCTAGATTTAATTCACAGATGGTTCTTGGGGTAATTTTCAGTTTAAGCCACGCGCTCGGTTTCTAATAACAAAAGTTACATTCAGGTATAAATTTATATGCTTAATTCGAAAATAACGTGGAAATTTTTCTAAAATTTAGCGTTTTTGACTTATCGACAATAAAAGTTCGGACTCGTTCGCGTCGCGGCTAAAGACCGACTGTCATTACTGGCGTTGTTTACATAGGATTACCCAGCAAAATTGAAAAAAGTGCGTGATTATTGTTTGTTTTATTAGTTAATTAGCTTTATTATTTATTTAATTATTATTTCTTTTATTATTTAATTTATTTGGTTATTTATGTTATTATTATTTTACCTGGAATCCATTATTCTTACAGTTTCGCTATAAAAGCTTTACTATGTAAAAAAGAAAAGAAAAAGAAAAGCTTCACTATAAAAAATAACAATTGTCATTCCTTTTCTAATAAACTTAAACAAATTTACCAAAAAAATTCAATACAGTCTTCACTTTCAAAAGTGTCCAAAGACTACTTGCCAGACCTCACATCGCAACAATCGTACTCCCTTTTTTATTTTTGTGTATTAACTGTACCAGTTGTCTATCCATATACAGACTGTTTGTTCCCAGTAAAGGTTTATGAAATCCTCGAATATTTTCCCCATGTAATTCAAGCTTCACTAGTATTTCAAGTAGTCCTTTGTTTCGTAATCAATCAAGCGTCTTTGATAATTATCGAGCTAAAGATAACTGACCACAGTATTTTATAGAACAAAGAAGACCAATCGATATCTATATAAATAAAGGGCAGTGTACGTGCGTCCGTCTGTCCGTCCGTTTTTCGATTTCTGCGAATCATAAACAACCTGAACTAACAAATAGTAACTATATTTACCAGCGATTAAATAACTCATTTAAAGTTCAATTTAAATTTCAAACACAGTGAAAAGTTAAAAAAAAACAATTCTGTATGAAAGGTTTTTCGATTTTTTTCAGCAATTGCAATTGCTAACGTCTAATTAAACCGTAATTAAAACTTAAACAGGACACGGTACGTTGCTCATATGTTTGTTTTCTTTCTTTTTTTAGCATGTGTACTGTAAGGTATTCGAAATAATACATAGTTCGGGTTCACTAATATCTTTTAAGAGTGACTTTATGTGAAGGGGTCATAAAGAATGGTGATTTTAAAAGAAAAGAAAAATTCCGTGCAGAATAAATGTAAACAAACTACGGAGACCGGTTGCGTATACGAAGAAAGATTATGACGATTTAAGGTGTCGAATAAAGATAAAATGATTTTATTATTTCTAAATTTTTATAACTTTTACGTACATAGGACGCTGAAGGTAAAAGGCCGACGTCTCAAAAGCCCTCCGAATGGTGGTTCCTCGGCTAGTATAATAACAAATCCCGCAAAGATGATTATACAAGTCCCATTAACTTGTGGAATAATAATAATGAATAACATCGGTATTTCAAACAATTTAGAAGATCGATGAATATATCTGCTGAAAAGCGGCAATAAGTCCAGTATGGATGAGAATATTAATTTAAATAAATTTAAGAATAATTCCCTGTGAATATCGTTAATACGAAATAATGAAATTAATACTTTTCTAGCTTTGTTGTATATTGTACTTTGATTATGTTCAAAAGCCTTGATTTGAATATACCTCGTCTCACAGATCAATTTATACAGGGTGCGGCTGGTATTTGAGGACATACAGATTTAAGATTAATACTGTTTCCCACTAACTTCTAATGTTTTTATTTTTCAGAAATCAACAATGGCAAACCTTATGATAACAAATGAAATGAAAAGGCATGCTGTGATTGTGGCATTAAAGGCTGATCATAGCGATTTGGATATTGCACGTTTCCTCAAAGTTGCAAGATCGTTTACCCACAATATACGAAAAGAGTTAGAAGACGCTGCCAGTTCCCCAATGTCTGTATGAAAACGTAAAAGACATTCTGCACGTCCTGATAAAGTGAGAACATCCGAATTTATTCAGGAAGTCAAGCAGACAATTGATAAAAACCGAGCTCAATCAATGAGGTCAATTGCCAAAAAGCTGCATGTGTCTGAAAAAAAAAACACTTTTTTCCACAAGATTTTAGAGTAAATGCTACTGCTTACATTGAGGTTCTAGAAACAGTTGTCAAGCCCAAGACTACAACATATGCAACGGCAGATCTTACATATGCCAGCCAGACTCGGCTCCATCCTACAAGGCGCTACCAGCACACGAATGGATGACTGGCCATTGTACGACCACATCACACCTAACATTTGGCCTCCTAACTCTACAGATCTCAATCTACTAGACTATTATGTGTGGAGCGTTGGTAAGAAAGTGGTTAATAAACAGCCTCATAACACCAAAGACTCTCTTAAAGCTGCAAAAGTTCGAGTAATGTCTGACATAAATAAGGACTAACTAATCAGAGCTTGCACTCGATTTCAACCTCGTGTAGAGGCAGTTATTGATGCTAGGGGTGGTTTTATTGAATAAAATTAAATAATAGTTAGCTAAATTTCATGTTTACGTGTTGGTAATCAAATATAATTATATTCATTTGTTCAGCTAGTTTTTTACTAATCCATAAAATCTGTCCTCAGATAACTGCCGCACCTTGTATTGAGTAGTAAATTCGATCCGGACTAGTTGTCCCATAAATACAGCCTTCTGAGAAACTAAGCCAAGTAAACAACTATGGTAATGAAGTTAAACATGATCGATTTTTTTTTTTAAAGAACTGGCAAATGAACTTTAAACAATGATAAAGGAAAATTACATTTATTTAAAAAGTAACTTGCATTTTCTTTTATGTTAGAGAGTTTTATTTTTTATTCGTATATTCGTTGTTTGTTAAGCTATTTTCTAGAACTTTAATCTCACCGACAGAGTAACTTGTTTTTAATGTTTTAAAAGGCTGACATCAAATATTTTACGTGAATTTTGTAGACGCTCATCGTAAGTGTTTGTTGCGGTGCATTTATCCCAAATTCACTTTGTACCTTGGATAAATCATTTGAGACATGTAATCGATATTAGTTCCTCTGTGACTTGAAATTTTTATCGATCTAATTTGATCGATTGAGAGAAAAGAAGAAGAAAAAGAAGAAGAAAAAGAAGAAGAAGAAGAAGAGGAAAAAAGAAGAAAAAGAAGAAGAAGAAAAAAGAAGAAAAAGAAGAAGAAGAAGAAAAAAGAAGAAAAAGAAGAAGAAGAAGAAAAAGAAGAAGAAGGACGAGTGACAACTAATCATATAAACTTTTTCTTTTATTTTTCCACTCCTCATCTGCCTCCTATCTTTTATTTATAATTCAAGTTTTCCTCCTCTTCTTCATTATTATTATTATTATTATTATTATTATTATTATTAGCATTACTATCCTCCTCATTATTATTGCCATTATTATTATAATAATAATAATAATAATAATAATAATAATAATAATAATAATAATAATAATGGCAGTATTATTATTATTATTATTATTATTATTATTTGTGAATGTCAATGTTTCCTGCTTTGTATCCTGTAGAGCCGGGTCCAAATTATAGTCCTTAGGCCCTATAGGAGAATCGTCATTTAATTGATAGCACTTTTCTTAGTATATGGGATGTTCCTAGTAGGGCGAGCTTCTGGGCAACTTGATTGTTGATGTTACCTGGGACGCTGTTAGTAAAATTGTCCATTCCTTTTTTCACGATACCCAGACCTTCGATTACTATTGGTACATTCTATGAGTTTCTATCGATTCTTCCTTCACAAGTCACTTTTTACTACTACTACTACTAATAATAATAATAAAAATAATAATAATAGTATCTGAACTCTGTAATCCGACACTCTATGGTTCTGTAAAAACGATTAGTTCGTTGAGCACCTACGAGGGTAGCACCTCCTGTTGCTTACAAATTTCCCAAACAACCGACAGCAGCAGAGTGTTTTTATGATACGGTTTTTTTTTAAAAACATTTCTTCTCAAGTAAGGAAGTAAAGCCACTAAGACCAGGTGTTTCTTAGGTAGGAAAGAATAAGAGCGGGGAGGAAAGGAGGAAGAAAGTCAGGGAGAGGAGGAGAGAAAGAGATTGTAGATTCAAAAAAAAAAATAAAAGAAGAAATTTAAAATCAAAAAAATCACCGGAAATAGTAAAATATTTGGAATTTAAATAAGAGAGAAAGAAAGAAAGAAAGAAAGAAAGAAAGAGAGAGAAAAAGAGAGAGAAAGAGAGAGAGAGAGAAAGAGAGAGAGAAAGAGAGAGAGGAGTGGTGAGGAAAGGAGACAGAAAGGCAAGAGAGGAAGATAGAAGGAGATTGTACATTCAAAGAAAGAAAGAAGATAAAAGAAGAAATTTAAAATAAAATAAAAACAGTAACAGAAAATAGTTATATATTTGGAATTAAAAAAAAGATAGATAGATAGATAGATAGATGAAGAGAGAGAGAGAGAGAGAGAGAGAGAGAGAGAGAGAAGAAGAAGAAGAAATTTAAAAAAGAAAAACAGTAACAGGAAATAGTTATATATTTGGAATTAAAATAAAAGATAGATAGATAGATAGAGAGAGAGAGAGAGAGAGAGAGAGAAGAAGAAGAAGAAGAAATTTAAAAAAGAAAAAACAGTAACAGGAAATAGTTATATACTTGGAATTAAAATAAAAGATATATATATATATATATATATATATATATATATATATATATAGAGAGAGAGAGAGAGAGAGAGAGAGAGAGTGAGAGAGAGAGAGAGTGAGAGAGAAGAAAAAGAAGAAGATGAAGAAATTTAAAATAAAAAATAAAAAAAAAGCAGTCAGCGGAAATAGTCAAATATTTAGATTTTTTTCAGCTTCGTTCCATTATGCTATCTTTGATGAAAGCGAAAACGAAAGAGATAATAACTGTGATAAAGTTCAATTCCTATAAGCTGAATAATGATTGTCGTTATGGTGGTGACAGTGGTGATGGTATGTCTGTGTATGTGTGTATGCGTATGCGGATGTGTGTGTATGGTCGCTGCCTCTACCATTTGCCAGGAAGCTGTAGAGACAAGACCATGAATAACACGAATGAATCCCAGGAGATGAATAGTATTGTGAAGCCGCAAGCCTTGTTCCAAAGTTAAATGCAAACGGATCGGACTGGACAATTGTACTTCCGGTCAGTGAAGAATATGAAAAGGTCGATTCTGAGCCGAACGAAAACCAGTTGATGGTCATCGACTTTGCAGCCAGCCACACAAGAGACTGGACAAATTACGGTATTATCCGTTCGTCTTCGCCAATCAGTGTGTGTACAGGGACAGGGTTGTGCCGCATTTGAGAAGCTGATAGCTTCCTACGCACGTTAAAACCGAGGCATACTTGAAAACATCAATTATACAGAGAAAATTGGAAATATATAGATATATAAATGCTGACACACTATATATTTTTGTATATAGATAAATATAGAAAATATGCATAAATAAGAATATATAAGCAATTATAGAAAATAGATGCGGTTATGGCTTTCAAATATACATATATAGATATATGAAATTAAAATATGCTTATAGGGATATATGACACCCATTTAAATATATGTATATATGGACACTTGGCGTGATGCAACGGTTACCATTCCTAGGTAGTGAATTCGATGCACACTGGGTGCTCCATGATTTGGGCCTTGTGCCACAACTAAGTTACGCTTAATGAATTGCTATTCATATATACATTTACAAACTTGAATTTTGAGTTTACATCTATATCAGAATCATCATATCTATAGTAAACTACACATATATGCTTACCTATATATACCAATTTGTTTCTATCTCAGTATGAAACCCATATATATATATATATATATATATATATATATATATATATATATATATATATATATATATATATATATATATATATATATATATGGGCATTTAGACGTGACTAGCGGTAGAGCCCGGCGTTGCCCGGGGATCTAAGAGTTAGATTAAGTATGGACCATCATAAAAATGAAAAAAAATATTGACAAAGATTATTGTTTAAGGTTGACGGATACGCATGTCTTAATAATTTTTTTTTTTTTTTTTTTTACAAATTGGTCAAACCCAAACGCAAACAAAAACATTGTTTTCAATCGTTATGAGTCTACCGATGGAATAGAATTTTATTATAAACAATTGTCTTGTAAATGGAATTTTTAAAGCATTCTGAATGTAGAAATAAAGAAAAAAGTGTGCAAGACAATAAGAAACACTACCTGCCAAAAAAAAGTTAAGTTTTGTTGAAATCGCTTGAAAAATGTAGGAAATCCGATCCCATATATAAACGAACACACACACACACAGACAACCTGGCTTTTATAAGTATAACTCGATATGAGTTGTCTCCCTTTCATTCACGCGATGCCTCTTAATCGTGTTTTCAAATTGATTTTGTGCAAAAACAATTGTCATAACCATCGCCAGGTAATTTTACGCAGTCCTGTGAAGTTTTGTTGAAATCGGTTGAAAAATGTAGGAAATCCGATCCCATATATAAACGTACACACACACACACACACACACACACACACACACACACACACACAACCTGGGTTTTATAATAAGTATGATGCAATTGTTAGTAGGCTTGTACAAACGTACATTTTGAGTTTATTTGAGTTTACATCTTTATCACTATCCTCATATCTATGGTAATCTACGCATATCTGTTTACCTATCTATCCCAATTTGTTTCTATCTATCTATCTATCTATCTATCTATCTATCTATCTATCTATCTATCTATCTTATTCTATTTCTTTCTTTCTATTTATTTTATTCTATTTCTATCTATCTATCTATCTATCTATCTATCTATCTATCTATCTATTCCCAGTCGGTTCGTATCTATCTATCTATCTATCTATCTATCTATCTATCTATCTTATTCTATTTCTTTCTTTCTATTTATTTTATTCTATTTCTATCTATCTATCTATCTATCTATCTATCTATCTATCTATCTATCTATATCTGTTACTATATTCGTTATCAAGAACTGTGTTAGAATCTGTTAACCAAACTTTGGTGAATTTTGGCGTTTCTTCGTTTGATGGAACCGCATTTCAGTTAACTTAAGAAAATACTCGGATTCCAAAACCAAGAATGAACTTTGGAAAGTTTACCAGTTGTATAAACCATCTTTGTCGGAATTTAGAAAAACTTAATCTGTCTCTGTCTCTGTCTCTCTCTCTCTCTCTCTATATATATATATATATATATATATATATATATATATATATATATATATTTCTAAAGATTGAATTGATTTTTTATCCTGAAATTTTTATTACTACAAACGTTTGTTTTAGTGTATACTTGCATTTCATTCGACGCATTCTTTTGAAACAGTATATATTTTTCTATCAGCCTCTGCTACTGGTAACATGTAACCGAGTACAACCTGACGCATTAACAGATGATGACCCTTTAAATCGGCTCCCCCACCAACATTTCTATTTGGAAAATGTGTGGCATGTCACCCGGCAGGACAACAGGCAAGATCTAAGAGCGGAATTGCTTTGTAGAGGAGACAACTTCTCAACATGTATGTATAAATTTATATTTCCGGGGACGTAGATATACCTAGGTTGGTGTCCAGGTGCGTGGTTAGACACTTGTTGCGAGGGATCACTAGTCTTTTTTAGGACATCGTTCAAAAAAGGGAAATCTATATGTAAAGCTTGCAGATTACTTACTCTCCGGTTGTCTCAGTTTTTGTTGTATTGCTGATGCTATGCCTAATTCTGCTGTTCCTGATTATGATTCGTAAACTTAAGGAATCAGCACATATGCTAGTCCACAAAAATCTCCTGAGCCGACCAAGCATAGAAATAAATACAATATGGGAAGCAGTAATAAGGAGTGACAGAGAAAAGCAATAGTAATGATAACAGCAAAAATTGTAATATGAGCGTTTGCAAAAAAATGCTTGTTTAGACAACAACCATTTCTTACGTCTTCTACTTAATCTTGTGGCTTCAGGTGTTGAAAAAAATCTGTATATCAAGCGATTTTAGATAATATATCTATTTATTTTATTTCCTTTTTCCTCAGAGTCTCCCCAAATTCTTATCTGCGCTCCGATGTTAATATTCCAGAAATCTACAATCTCGTAAAATGTGTTTTAATTTGTCTGAAGTTCGATGAGTCAACTTTAGAAGCAAAATAATGATTGCTAAATATTCTATAATTCCTTAATCCACATTATATATAACTAAATTATATTCCACCTATGTGAAACATATGCTTGTCGACAATACAAATATA
>OZ010610.1:18153005-18183005 GCA_963932145.1 Acanthosepion lycidas
TTTCTCCCTCTATATTTTGGATAGGAGTCCTTTCTTTGTTCAAATTTAAATTAAATCAAAGGGGAAGGAAAATTACAGTGTTGGTTTGTGCAAAAACATTCTGATCTGACCCCATTGATATATCTTTGATGCAATACTTGAATGAATCAATTGGTGAACTGATTTAAACACTGATACGGCAGTTGAATTCTTGCAACAAATATGTGTTGTAAGGCACTCCCCACAGATTTCTTACTCAACTTGACGTCCATGTTGTCTCGTTTTCATCCTGCTTATGTGATCTTCTTTCCCCTTGTTTTAAATTAAATTTAAATTAAATCAAAAGAAAAAAATAATAGTGTTGAGGTTTGTATCCTGTACCGCGGGACACTTTAGATTAAAATGAAATATACTTATCAAAGTTCTCTGTGTAAGGTAGTTTCAGAATATATGTATTTATAGGAGTCTTAGGAGGAGTTCGATAACAAATAGGGAGACAGTGGCTACAAAATTATATATATAGATATATATGTACAAATATATACTTCTATATATATTTGTGTAATTAGGCATCAACCCTTCTTTCATTGACATTTCATTGAAAACGACAGACAAGGTGCTTTTATTTAGTGTTTTTATACAATTTCTCATGCGATCTAATAATTTTTTTTCTTTCCGGATGATAAATTATATAAAAACTGTCTGAATGTTCATTTTATCCGAGCGCTTTCGGCTATAGATTTAGCCATTTTCAAGGATCATATTTTAACAGTTAAAATAAAAATTAGTTTGTTGTATGTATGTTTTATGAAATGTTTTCATTTTTCAATACACGGTCAACATATTATGTCGATGTTCAAAGTTAATATTATTAAGTGTTGTTTTTTTTTGTTTTTATTAATAAGGTTTCCATTAGCCTTTTTTTTTTGCATGTAGATGATGCTATTATATTAGTGTTGTCAACAAGTATGTTACGAATAGGGTCCGGTAGGTCTCCATGAATATTTAAATCTAATTGAGCTATGGTCAGAAAGGTGTAGAGTGGGTGTGCGTGTCAAACATGTTGTAGTGTGGCCTATATAATTATTTACGAATTTTGAATGAACAGGAATACAATATATATATATATGTAAAACTCAGTCAAAGAAAATAAAAGCTTCTAAACAAAAAGAGATAGAAAGATCGATCGATCGATAGATAGATGGATTGATATGAACAAATTTAGATAGATAAAGAGATAGATATATATGAACAGACTGGAATAGATAGATAGATAGATAATGAACAGAATGAGCTAGATAAATAATGAACAGAACAAGATAGATAGATAGATAGATAGATAGATAGATATGAACATACTGAGATAGATAGATATGAACAGACTAGATAGATAGATAGATATGAACAGATGATATATATATATATATATATATATATATATATATATATATATATATATATATACACATATAGATAGATAGATAGATAGATAGATAGATAGATATGAACATACTGAGATCGATATGAAAAGACTAGATAGATAGACAGATGTATGTATGTATATATAAATTTTTTTAAGCGTTAAGCAATCAACCCCAAGCAAGGCGGGAAGCCACAAGAGGTTACAGAGAGTTGGAGCGAGAAATAAATAAATAAATAAAAACTAAATCAACTTGCAAAAACAAAACGAACCATTTAAGAACTTTCTTTCGCCAATATTTGTGGTTTTCGTATAAATTTCTGTAGCGTGGAATCGCTTTTTTAAAATTCTTAACCGTTTCACCCCAAGCAAGGGAAGAAGCCACTAGGACGCAAGGGGCAACAGAGAGTTGGGTCGAGAGCAAAGAGGAGTGATAAAGGAAAGGATGAAGAGAAGGATAAGGGATAGATCAAGGCATCTGGAGATGTCGATTGACATTACATTTGAATTAGAAACAAGAAAAGGGGTTCCACAGGCGAGAAGTGCGAGACATGAAGCTATTGGGGTAGAAGAGACAGCTACATTTAACAGTTTCTATAGTGAAAGGGTGACAGCGAGATGCCAGCCTAGTTGAACACTTAAATTCATGAAGTCTGGGAACCAGCGAAAGCAGCTCATCGGAGCAGTTACCATGAAAGTATTTGTAAAAAAAAGACAGAGGGAAGCGACGGCACGTCTGTAAGAGAGCGACTGCAGACGAGATGCCAGATCAGGTCCAATTACGTTGCATATCCGCCTCTGGATCTTATCAAGAACCTTGAGACAAACATAAGGAGCACCAGACCATATATGGCAGAAATACTTCATGCAAGGGCGAATGGTGGATTTGTAGATTTGAAAGATCGACTCCAGCGAGAAAAATTTCCTGGTGCGGTACAGGGAGGTAACTTAACTTACGGTGGACGAACCTATTGACACAATGTATTTGTTCCATCTCAGTAAAAGTAAAAAATGCGTTGGTATATAATCCAAGTCAATCCTAGTAATATAATATATTAAAACTGATCCACAGAAAGAGATCAATGTATTATATATATATATATATATATATATATATATATATATATATATATATATATAAATTCATGAATCATTCGTACCAAAAACAAATACAGAGGTTAATGATTTAATTGGCGAGAATCCATCGTCGCAAACAATTCAAATAAGATACATAAACCCCGAACCTGTACATGAATGATATGATCCTCGTTTATAAATTTCAGTTGCATAAGGTCCTTTTTATTTTTACAGGCTTTCGTCTGTTCCTACAGACATCCTCAGGTATGGAAATAGATTTTTTTCTTGTTTTTACTCTCAATAATAAGAGGACAACGAAAATAAATATGTAATCCGAAAAAATGCTATGAGAAATGTGTTATTGTTTTGGAACGTGCAGTCGCAACGCTGAGTTTGAATTTAAACTTTAAGGTTGTGCGTTTTTTTACAAATATAGCAATAAGAGAATTCTTTTTTACTGGTAGATTTTCCGTCAAAGTGGCATGAACTATATTGTTCAATAATTACAGTAATGTCGCACTTATTATCCGAAAGTTGCACTTGGATCAGTTATTTTAATTTCAGTAAAGGTGCAATTAATTTATAAATTCATGAATTATTCATACAAAAAACAAGATTTCCAGTGACAGGACCCAAAGAGTGTGAGTTCAATACCCAATTAAGGCCGTAGAGAACTTGAAGAGGGGAATTAACAGGAGATAACTGACAACTGATATGCATAAAAACATGGCACGTGGAACTAGAACAGTCTACCCCAGTGAGCGAAATAAAGGGTTCAGTTCGACTTTCCAACCACCTGAAGAAGGCTGGAGCATACAACGGCCGTAATGTTGTAATAAATAAGGCGACAAAGATAACGAAAATATTTTTTCAAGCGTAGCTTAGATGTGGCACACGGCGCACCCAGTGAGGATCGAACTCACTACTCAGTCGTAATTGTTCTAGCAAGAACAAGCATACTAACCATTACACCACCTCGAGGAGCCCGAATTCTCTACCATATATGGGGAGTGATATTTAAATGGTTTCTACATCTCTTCTTAGTCATGACAGTTATCGTTTAAAATCTGTTAGTTATTAACAATATTTATCAAATAACAAAATATTATCGCCTGCAAAAATGTCAGATATTGGTTCTTTTTTTATTTTATTTTTGTTTATTTTTGTTCTTTTGTTTTTCGCTTTTAATGGAAACTTTCTTTAAAATACAAAAATGTCTAAGAGAAAAGATAAAAAAGATTAGAGCGTTGAATAATTTAAGATGGCGTTCATATCGTTAGTCTTATTGTCTGGCGTGGCGATTGCTATTGCAACTATTGATTATAAATGTAAATGAAAAATATCATTTTAGAAATTCCTGTCTCGCGAGACTAAGAAATAATAATAAAAAAAAGACGCCATTAATATGTTTTCAAATCGGGTTATGGAAGCAGCCGACACATTCGAATGAAATGATAGCAAATAAAAAAGACAATCTAACAAAATATAAATAAAAGTGAAGGAGTAAAAAGCAAGAAAATGTTTATAAATATTTAGCGGAAGGTCAGAAGGAGTTTGGGTGTTGTCATTGTTTTATATATATTCTAATTGGTTATTTGACATTGAGTCACTACGAAGCAAGGATAATCGATGTCAAGTGTAATTTTGTCGCCGAGAAAAAAAAATTATCCGACCGTTAAAAAAATACATAAGCATTTCGTCCACGTGTGTTTAATTAGCCTTATGTAAAACTCAATCAAAGAAAATAAACGCTTCTAAACAAAGAGATAGAAAGATCGATCGATCGATAGATAGATGGATTGATATGAACAAATTTAGATAGATAAAGAGATAGATAGATATGAACAAACTGAAATAGATAGATAATGAACAGAATGAGCTAGATAAATAATGAACAGAACAAGATAGATAGATACATAGATATGAACATGCTGAGATAGACAGATAGATAGATAGATAACAGACTAAATAGATAGATAGATAGAGAAATAGATAGATATGAACATACTGAGATAGATAGATATATAAGAACAGACTAGAGAGAGAGATAGACAGATATGAACACACTGAAATAGATATATGTGAACAGATGATATATAAATATATATATATATATATATATATATATATATATACATATATATATATATATATATAGAGAGAGAGAGATAGATAGATAGAGAAATAGATACATATGAACATACTGAGATAGATATGAAAAGACTAGATAGATAGATAGATAAATATGAACAGACTAGATAGATAGATAGATATGAACAGACTAGATAGATAGATAGATAGATAGATAGATAGACTAGCAGTATGGCCCGGCGTTGCCTGTACTTGATTCAAAAATCGTACGACTCATACAGCAATCGCTATCACTTGAATTAAAATATTTTTGCTCTTCCTTGCCTTGAAAAGAGTGCCCTTTGCCGTGCTGATGTTGCTACATGCCTTACTTCTTGCCTATCTCACACTGCGATTTTTTTTCTAAGCTCTATACTAAACATTAAATCTGTTACGAAAAAAGAACTAAACAAAATGAACACAAAACGATCAGCTTTAAAAAAGGACTCCTAACTGGAAAAACCGAATGAAAAAAGAATGTTAACAATACTTTTTCACACCCAACCCAGTTCTGCGGAATCATAATCAATGTTGAATTTAAGCAAGCGAATGAGTGAATAGGAGTAAAGTGCCATGCAGATTTAAATTTTTCCCACTTGTGACGAATGCAGCTATCGATTTTTTGCATGCTAGCATGCTAGTTAACATTCGTGTGAGTCAGCTGTTGACTCTCACGCTGGCCAATAAAATCTTCCTGCCTATTCGTGGCAGCCAGCTATAGGCTCTCACTACGGCCAGTAGAAAATGGCCGCAAACTACATGAAAAGTGCCGTAGAAGCAAGAAAAAAATCGATTATTTCCACTATCGATGTGAGTTGGGAAATGCAAAGTCGGTCTGGGCCTTCTCACTAACTTGGAGCATGTGCATGTAAATTTTGGTGCAATTCTGTCGAAAATTACAGCCGTGCATTCGTTACATACACACACACATACACACACATCTTGCCTTTTATAGATAGAGGTAACAGACTGGATAGATAGATAGATAGATAGATAGATAGATAGATAGATAGATATGAACAGACTAGATAGATAGATACAAACAGACTAGATAGATAGATACAAACAGACTAGATAGATAGATAGATAGATAGATGGCTTCGACTCGATTTCGAACAATGTCATCGCTTTATCAATCGTCGAAATTGTGCAGTGCGGGTGTGGCTTTTACTGCTGCTAAGGTCTTTATAGCAACGTTGGGCATCTTTTGCAGTTGTTGTGACGTTAATATTTTCAGTGAATTTTTAAACGTCGTTTTAGTCCAGCAAATGAGACACATTCTTTTTTACACCCTGTAGGTAACAAATGTCAATATGTAACATGTAGCGAATGACTTCTCACTCTGTGTTGTATTTTCGACGATTTTTGAAGTCTGCTTCACTCATGCCGACGCGACCACATTCATTACTCTGTCGTGTCCACTAAAATATCAAATACAATATTTATAAACCAATTACGCTCAAGAAAACACTTACATCTTAAAAAACACCAATAAAATCATAGATTACAAATCAGAATGTTTGTTGTATTAGTCATCATTATTTTTAGGTAGATACCGATCAAATATCTTACGGACGTAGTAGAAGACATACCACGTGTCCTTTTAGGGTCAATTAGGAATAAATAAATAATTTAATTCTGGAGCCGATATTGTTCGGAAAAAGTGTATAAAAACATACGAAATCCGTTCCCAAACAGGGCATACACGCGACTGTCACCAAACTACACACACCTCTCGCTGATGACCTTCATGCTCTCATGATAAAAACGACAGCGTTGACAAACTTCAGACTATGGCAACATCGCCAACAGTAAGAAAGAATTCCTATCTCTCGTATCTGCTTTTACTATGAATCACGCACACACATGTTGACTTTTTCATATAAACACACATATCACAACATTTTCTTGTTTCTCACATATGTACACACAGATAATTTATATTTTATTTCAGAACTTTATTAACCCAAACAAAAAGACATTACTTTCCAATCTATCATCAACTGCTTGTATTCTTGTCGTTATATTAAATTAATGTTTATTTGTTGAAAGTACGTTGTCTTTTCTACTGAATTATATTACTTCAATGAAAATCGTTTGATTATTCTAGACGATCAAATTACGAGCGACCCTGTAACGATATTTTGTTAATGTATCAAATCCCAACACTCCAAATTTTTAAGATTTAACGAACAACCAAGTAAAAAGATTCCTACATCATGTGAGATTAAATCATATATCAAGACTTTTATGAATATCCTCCTTGAGTTTTTCATTCGCAGTATGATTCTTTTCAGAAACTCTGTTTCTTACCATTGTTCCCAGCTTTTCAGGAAGAACTTATCTAGAATTAGGTTGTCCTAGTCATTTTTCATAACCTTGGCATTCCTTCTGCAGTGTTTTAGATGCAATCTTTATACGTCAATATCAGCTTGTGCGTTGATCTTTTTTCTTCAGCCAATTCATAATATGACCAGTCAATCGAAACCAGTGTTGGAGGTAGCTCCTCCTCGACTCCTTAACCCATCACCAGGGGTCTCTCTCCCCTGGCTATAAATACTAGCTGACCCTTCGCCTCGATCTCTTTTTTCCTCAGGCCTTCAGCCTTAAACCACCTCGCAGATGTGACCTCTCATAGATACAGAGTTTCCTAAATGCTGGGAACACGCTAAGAACAATACACGTACGAACGAACACTCACCACAACACACACACATAATATTCACCACACGCGCTCAATGCAACTGTCCATGTGCTTGTAACTTGTACTTGTTGTTTAATACATATATTTGTTTGTATATAATTATCGGTTTTGCTTGTTTTCATTGGACTTAATTAAAGTCCAACTTTCTCATGTAGTTGGACCGGCTAGCAGGAAATTTTAACCAACGTGTGTTCTTCTACATACTAATCACCGCCACGGTCCACTATATATATATATATATATATATATATATATATATATATATATATGTACAGTAGCGCCAATAATATAAGGAACGGAAACAACAAAGACATAAATATGTGTATTACTTAAAAAGTAATGCATGATTAGCAATGAAATTTTTATCGAATAAAGATTAGGGTGTAATGCATAAATATTTTACAAAGTTACAAAAATTTACATAATAGTTTTTTTTTTAAATAAAGATTAAATGGAACAAAGGAAATAAGCTACTGGACAAAAGTTAAGGAACGATCTTGTTAATACTTGATTGTGAACTAAAAATCAACAAAATTTAATATTTGGTAAACATCCCCTTATTTTCAATGACTTCTCTGCATCGTCGACCACATGATCTAATTAATTTCTTGCAAAAATCAGCAGTAATTCCCTCCCATTCGTCCTGCAATAACTCCCATAGGTGATCCTGGTTTTTTGGGTTTCTTTTCTGAGCCCTTCCTCCAATTATCTTCCAAACATTTTCTATTGGATTCAGGTCGGGGCTCTGGGCTGGCCACTTCTTTAGGGCGATTCCTTCTTCTTCAAATAAAGCCATAACCTTCTGAGCCTTGTGGCAAGGTGCATTTTTCTGCATGAAAATAGGAGATTCATAAAGATTATGGTGTAATCTTGGCACCACATGCTGCTGAAGAAGCCTTTTGTAAATCTCAGCATTGATATTGCCATGTACGCGGATGATAGGGCCAACTCCTGCAGATGAAATCATTCCCCACACCATCACACTACTGCTACCAAACTTAATGGTTTTCTTGACACATTGAGAAGACAGTCTTTCACCAGTTCTATGGCGCACATACGTTTTGCCCTCAGAACCAAATATAGTAAACTTGGACTCGTCACTGAAATGAAATGTAATCCACTGTGCGTCAGTTCAAACAACATGTTCTCTCTCATACTCCAGGTGTGCCCTTTGGTTTCACTTTGAAATGAGAGGCTTCGAAGCTGGAATACGGGCATGCAATCCTGTATTTTTTAACCTGCGAGCAACCGTTTTCCTTGAGATCTTATTATCTGTTTCTTCAGTAAATTTACGGGCAATTGATGTAGGAGTTCCAAAACTTTTTTTTTGTAGATATTCTAACAATTCTTCAATCTTTTCTTTGCGATGTTTTTGGAGGTCTGTCGGTTTTTGGTTTTGCATCTAACGTTTTATCGGTTGTATACCTGCTAATTACACGATGAACGACACTTTTACACCTATGAACAATATCAGAAATTTCTGAAATTGACTTTTTTTCTTGATAGCGATAATGAGTTTTTTTTTCTTCAAAAGAAAGCGTTTTGCGTGTAGAATTTCCCATATTGCTTAAAAATAAAGTCCTAATGATAAATGAACTTTTAATTATTGTTGAAAATCTCCATCGAGTTTTTTAACAATGTAAATTAAAAATTTATGCAAATTATTAACATCGTTCCTTAACTTTTGTTCAGTAGCTTATTTCCTTTGTCTTATTTAATCTTTATTTAAAAAAAAAACTATTATATAAATTTTTGTAACTTTGTATAATATTTATGCATTACACCCTACTCTTTATTCAGTAAAAATTTCATTGCTAATCATGTATTACTTGTTAAGTAATACACATATTTATGTCTTTGTTTTTCCGTTCCTTATATTATGGCCGCTACTGTATACACACACACACACACACACACGTACACACACACACACACACACACATATATATATATATATATATATATATATATATATATATATATTCAAACAGGTTTGGTTAAATCATTTAGACATATCATGTCGATTAGTTTTCGCGATCCTCTTAAGTTCTCGGATTAATTTTTGGTAGCTTTGGAAAATTGATTAATAAAAATACTGGCATTTTCTTTCAAATATGTATAAATTACTTAATGCTGCTTATATATATATATATATATATATATATATATATATATATATATATATATATATATATATATATAAATAAAAAATGGCAAGAACACCGGAGTATATATCTTTTTTTCTTTATATATATATATATATATATATATATATATATATATATATATATATATATATATATATATATTGGGAGGAAAATTATGGATAAAATGTCCAAAGTTCTTGGGTTTCAATTAATTCTATGCCCGGTTTTTACTCGTCTTTGAAAAAACACATCTGAATAGCAAATCCGATATTACATACGCCTTCTTAATCCACTGAGTACAGCAATGATTTTTTTTTTTTTTTTTTTACTGCAGCTGATGTTGAGCGGACATTATTTTCTCGGCTAGAGCGTATAATCTGGCGTGATCAGTTTTTTGAACACACATGATCAAACCTTCGGTCACGATGACTTGTGACTTGGAGCCAGTACAAGCATTGACAGTTTTCGAACTAGTTCGATCTACTCAAGTTGACTCACAAGATTTGCGTTACCTCGTGGTATATTTTTCCAAGAACTTTTGCTTTAGTCTTTCTTATCAAGTCGCGAAATGAAAATGTTCTTGAACGGCGACTCTTCCGAGATCCATTTGTAATATTTCAGGTGTCTCCCAGGACTCAAATCCTTGAACCTATGTTGTTCCTAAATTTCATCAATTCTACATTATTTACATTATTCGGACTATTGTTCTCATCTTTGTAGCCATATTTATTACAACGTTTCGGCGGTTGTACCGCCTTCTTCAGGTGGTTCTCAAGGGCACATGGCACGGTGGATAAAGGCGTTGGTTAGATCCAGTCACAGGACCCAACGAGTGTGCGTATCCGGTTAAGGCAGTGGAGAACTTACAGAGGGAAATTAACTGGAGATAACTGATGACTGACATCCATTAAACATGACACGTGGATCTAGAACAGTCTACCCCAATGAGCGAAATAAAGGGTTCAGTTCGACATTCCAACCACCTGAAGGAGAATATATATATAAATCTCATATTAATATATATTTTCTGTGAAAATTTCTCGGACATTCAGGCCAGTAAACCACATTTAAAAAAACAAACAAACAAATAAAAAGAACGTTAAACATAAAAAATGTCTTTAATAAATAAATTGTCGGACTTTGTCCATTTCTTAATGTATGACGTCATTTATTTACATTTGATACGCCATGAGCAGTTATGAATGTACGAGATTCATGGAAGATTTAAGTTTATAAGCAGTAAATTCAACCTTGCAAGCCGAGCGCTCCTTTGTGGCCGAATCGGTTAGGTACGCCCGGCTAAATGGTTGTTCCGTATAGGATGCAGGTTCGAATCCTGTCAAAGGACGAATGTTTTCTATGAACATTTCTCGGACATTCAGGCCGCTAAATGTTATTTAATACTGTTTATTATAAACAGAGCATTTACTTAAATACTTGTATCTATAAAAAGAACGTTAAACATAAAAAATGTCTTTAATATATATATATATATATATATATATAACAATTCACAGGGGTTTTACAGTTCGAGTTCATCTTAAAATAAAACAAGAAAAAATACCCCGACCCATCTATTTCTTTTCTTTGTCTGAACCTGAATAGGGAAAATTAATTTTAGCGTACCTTTACGATCTCTCTTGCTTTTTATCCTTAACCCACTCACTAATAAGAAAAGGCACTTCCCTCTTACGCCTTATAAATAACCCACTCATTTGGTCTTAATCTTTCCTTTGTTTTCCTTTATTACAATTCCCCGTTATCTGGAATGAAGGTATGTGTATATAAGATTATTTTTCTCACACTACAATCTAAATACTTTTTATTCCTCATTATCACAACGTCGAAATATAATTACAGATATTTTTTGAGTAAGGAGCATATTTTGAAAATTCAATTAAATCGAATAATATTGTTATATGTGTATTAACTACAACCTTGGGGTGAACACTTATTTGTTTTTAGCTATAGTTTGTTAGCTAGCTTCGAGCGCACGAGTCTATATTTGGTATCGGCGAGAAGTCAGTACTGGTAATGCTATTAAGAGGTCAGACATCACCAATGGCTCGATTTCAAACGTCGACTTTTGAGGACATACGAAGTGTAGATATCCAAGTTTACATTACACCGAAATTTTAATGCTGGCTGTATTTTTTCAGTATCTGTCTATATTTCTAAGATGAGGTATTATGTACACTATTTACATTATTCGGACTATTGTCCTCATCTTTGTCGCCATATTTATTAAAACGTTTCGGCCGTGGTACCCTCCGACCTTCTTCAGGTGGCTGGAATGCTGAACTGAAACCTTTATTTCGCTAACTGGTGTAGACTGTTCTAGTTACACGTGCCATGTTTAATGGGTGTTAGTTGTCAGTCATCTCCTGGTAATTTCCCTCTGAAAGTTCTCCACTGACTTAACCGGGTATTGAACTCACTCTCTTTGGGTCCTGTCACTGGATCTGACTAATGTCTTTATCTACTGTGCCATGTATCCTTGAGGAAACATGGCGCGTGAATCTCGAACACTCTACCCCAGTGCGCGAAATAAAGTGTTTAGTTCGACAATCCAACCATTTGAAGAAGCCCGGAGCGTACAACGGCCGAAACGTTGTAATAAATATGGCGACAAAGATGAGGGAAATAGTCCCAATAATGTAAATAGTGCTGTATTTTTTGTTGCGAAAATTGTCTCGTTTTAATAAAAAAAAATAGGACATAGCTTCCTGTATTAATCCTTTTGGTAAAGTCAGCGATAATTCTTCTTTATATGAATTTGAGACAATGTGATTCTCTGGATATTTATTTATTAAATCCCGGACAAAGATTAGGAGATTAATGTTATTAACATCTTAGAAGAAAATCATGTTCATTTGATCTTGAATTAAAGTTTGTTTATCCAGAAAGCCTTTGTTTCACATAGGTAGTATATTTTAAATTTTGTTTTTCTAGTGTTCACCTAATGCAAGGCCCATCAGCTACTTAATATAGACAGTTACTGAACAGGGTGTGAGATATAAACACGAGAAAAAGGAGGAAGTGTTGACTATCAGGATATGGAGGATAGATAATGATTGACCCTAGTCTTGTAGAGGTTAAGATTTGGAAAGCCTCCATTGTCGAAATGCGTTCCACGAAGTAGAGGTTCCTGGGAAAAACCTGTCTGGAGGAAACATCCTTTTTACCCATGGAATACGGAGGCAATGCGGCTGATTAAACTCTGTTGTTGTAGTAAGATTGATCTTGGCTCTAATGGTCTGAGCTCGTGACAGTAAAGAATGGATATCGTTTGAACATGTGCCATGGAAGTAGCGCCTTTGTATCTATGGAGGAAAGGGTTCTAAGTTTGAAAAAGAAGTCATCACCCACATGGCCGCATAAATGAAGGAATGTTGTACATATATATTGATATTTCTCTGTTGGATCTGAGTAGTATCTGTGCATTCTGTTTAAAAGTATCACACCCACACATACGCACAAAAACACACAAGGAATTATCGTAACAAGGTACCGGCGTTTTTATTCGCTACCGATTAATCCAGTATGCTTAATTATGCCCACCAAATCTCCTATATATATAACCAACTGAATAAAAAGACTATAAGAAATGTAATAATATATCTGTAATGGTAAAACGCTACTTATAAAACGTTGCATTAAGGCCACAGTGAAATATATACGCCATATTAAGCGGTTAAAGAAAGTGAAAGAATGTGTCTGGCTACATAGCGATTTCATGCTTTATACCACTTGTATTTCCCGCTATAGACAAAGTGTTTTATTTGTAATGTTTTGTGTAAACTGCTTTAAACAATTCATATAAAATATATTAAAATCCTTTCGTCTGGATATATTTGCCGTGCTGGAATAAGCGTGAGCTTTATATGTCCTTGTTTTGGTAAATTTGATACGCACTTACTTCAGAACACTATGCAACCATCCATGTTTCATCGATAAACAATCAACGTCTTTACAAGGTGAGCCATGTATTTTGACGATCGGTTCGTTATCTGTCCAGACAGCTCTAGCATCACTCCTTGAGAGTCAGCCTATAAACTTTTCAGCCATCCCTCGTGAACCCGGAAAGAAACAATTAATAAGAAGACTTTGAATTAATGCTTGCAAGGTTTCACAGCTCTAGTATCACTCCTTCATAGTCAGCCTATGAACTTTTCAGCCATCCCACATACCTGGAAAGAAGAAGAGTTGAAATTAATACATGCAAGGTTCCACAGATCTAGCATCAATCCTTCACAGTCAGCCTATGAACTTTTCAGCCAGCCCTCGTACCCGGAAAGATACAATGCAATCAGAAATAAGAAGAGCTGAAATTAATGCATGCAAAGTTTCACAGCTCTAGCATCATTCCTTCAGAGTCAGCCTAAGAACTTTTCAGCCATCTCTCGTATCGTCTTTCGTATAGTATTTTTCGTCTTTCATAATTTCCTTGATTTTTCTTTTTATGGATAAATATTTAAATTTATTTTTCTTTACTTATTTGTTTTCCATTAAATATTCTATTCACTGCAGAGAAGGAAGGAAGTTACGTTTGTTATTATTTTAGCTTCGTACTTTTGCAAGTATCTTAATTCTCATACAATAATCTGCAGCCTTTTTAAGTCTTTGGTTTATTTTTTGCTATTTTCTTTTGTTCTGTCTTTCATAATGGCACACAAAAACCTGTGATCCATCAAATTCATTAAAAATGTATGACATAAATTTTTTTGCTGTTAAAATGTTCCTCTTGGAACTGAAGTAAAAGAAAATGTTTTTGAAAATGATTTCACATTCTAAGAAATTATCATCGCACCGATTTCCATACGCGGTCATAGAAGCAAATACCGGATGAAGCATGTCTGTAGACTAACCAGGATTCCTTAACATCAAAGAAATACAGCCTTGTTAGAGCATATCATTCAAGAGGCTATAAGTCGTAAAGAACAGAAAGTTGTGGAGAGCCATGATCACCCACGCCATAAAGATTTAATTGATAGATTCATTTTTAAGGCTTATAGACCTTTTGCAAGAAAGCCAGAAAATATTTTTAGATTGAAAAGCCCTCGGCCACGTTGACTTGTGCTAGCACATCTATCGACGGCACCCAAGGGTTCCGTCTACTCAATTTCACTCACAAGTCTTGGATCAACCCGTGGTATTGTTTTCAGGCACTTTCCAAAGGTGTCGCACGTTTTGAACGATCCTCTCCAGTCTGATAACACCAGGATGACAAATTGAATATGGTGAGATTCGAACCCGCGTCTCTCGGTTAGAATGCGAACGTTCTAATCACGTGCCCACACTGCTATGCGGAAGCATTGATATTACATAAGATTTTAGCTCACTTCGCTTCTAAAAAATGTTTCTGTTTCTTAATACTTCGTTTAGCTTTTAGAAGGGATCTTACTTCGTCTTTGGATTTTGGTGTTATACTTTTAGTCCTCTGTTAGAATACTGCCCAGATACTAAAGAAATAGCGCATTTTTGAGGCCTAGTTTGAAAGATTTTCAAGATCTCTCCATATCGAGGAAAATCCAGTGATGAGTTCTGAAAAATAAATCGATTTTTAGGCGGTGGAAAAAAAATTAGAAAAAAATAAAAGATTTAAACTACATTTGTAAATGCTAATCGAACCATTTCTTTATATTTCACAAGCGATTACTTTTAATAAACCTCTTGTTAGCGAGTCAGCCGTGTGAGCATCTGCTATTTTTCCAGTGGAATCGATATTCGGTTTGTTCGTTGTCTTTTTCTGTTGTCTTCGCAGAAAACCCGAAATACGATCAAAATTCATGATCATTAAAGCGTAAAATCGCATATAGCAACGCTTCAAAGAACCAATGATTGCACATCCCTGAACACGAATCTATTCACACCAAATCGCTCGCGTCCTCTCGTCAAATCGCACGAGATTGAAAGTTTAAGCAACGAAGGACAAATCAAACAAGATTACGCGTTTAATGGCACGTAGTTGTTAACGCAAGACGAAGAAGAGGACCAAGAAGAAAACGAAGTAGAAGATGACGAATTAGAGGGCCAAGACGAAGATGAAGAAGAAAGACGAAGAAGATAAAAAAAGAAGAAAACGAAGTAGATGACGCATAAGAAGGCCTAGAGAACACAAAGAAGATGAAAAGGAAGACGGTTAAGAAGAAAGCGAAGAAGAAGAAAACGACCAAGAAGAAAACGAAGTAGAAGATGACGAATTAGAGGGCCAAAACGAAGATGAAGAAGAAAGACGAAGAAGATGAAAAAGAAAACGACGAAGAGGAAGAAGGCGAAGAAGATGAAGAAGAAGAAAACGAAGTAGATGACGAATAAGAAGGCCTAGAAGAAGACGATGAAGAAGAAGAAAGCGAAGAAGACGACGACGAAGAGGATGAAGAAGAACACGACGAAGAAGAAAACGAAGAAACAGATGAAGACGAAGAAGAAGACAAATAAGACAAAGAGGGAGAAGAAGACGAAGAAGGAGGCAGTGAACAGACGGAGAGGACAAATGAAAACATGAAGACGAATGAGAACACGAAGAAGACGGAGAAGACAACGAAGAAGAAGAAAACGAAGAAACAGACGACGAAGATGAAAACGAAAAGGACGAAGAAGACGGAGACGAAGAAGATGGCGAAAAAGATAAAGACGAAGACGACAACGACGAATAAAAAGAACAAGAGTAAGGACAAGTAAATAGGAAGTGAGGAAAATTTATCTAAATCGAATAAGAACGGGTAGTTTCAATATGATGTTTCGTACATGGTCACCGAGAACATAACATATTTCCTCTAGCATATTTCCATTAGAAAAGCAAATGATATCATAAATTATTTAAAAATGAAACAAATTAAAAATCTTCACATATTGAACACATATGGAATTCTGTTCATCATCTAAACTGTTCAATGCCGCGATTATGATAAATTAATATTTTCATGAATTTCACATTTAAATTAATTTTGATGAAATTCTTACATTAGAACGTCATTAAATTCTAACAACTAAATTAGTTCCAGTAACAAATGAAAACATTGATGATACGAGGGCTTGTCAAAATATTCATAGGCTGACTATGAATGAGTGATGCTAGAGCTGTGAAACCTTGCATGCGTTAATTTCAACTCTTTTCATTAATAATTACATTATTTCTTGCCAGATATAAGGGTTGGCTGAATAATTCACAGGTTTTTTATGAAGGGATGTTGACAGAGCTGTAAAATCTTGCACGCATTAATTTCAACGTTTCTTAATAATGACTGCATGCAATATAACTGTTGTATTCATCTTTATTGCCATATACACGACGTTTCAGCCCTTGTACGCTCCAGTCTTCTTAAGGATCTGCCTATATTTGTGAGATGAGGTATTGTAACTATTTACATTGTTCGGGCTGTTTTTCTCATCTTTATTGCCACAGACGCGACGTTTCAGCCGTTGTACGCTCCGGACTTCTCCAAGATTTGTTTATATTTCTGAGGTGAGGTATTGTACTTATTTACCCTATTTACATTGTTCGGACTCTTGTCATCTTTACTGCCATACTCCAGCCTTCTTTAGGTGATATACATAATTTTTTTCCTCGAAAAAAAAAAGTAACTAATGTCCACTGCCTCTTTGGAAGTAATCCAGACAGTTCTTACCAGACTTTATGAAACGCCTGTACGAGATTTTGTACGTGTGTGCTGCTAAATTCCCCTTAAATTTGATCTATTCCACTTTCATCGAATAAATGTAATAGCCTCTTTGCGTTCTGGATTTCTATATGACAACCATCCTCTTATATGGTAATGAATGCTGGACAATCTTCTGACAGATGAAGAGAAAACTGGAGGCAGCAGAAATGTGGTTCTACAGAAGGATAATGAGAACTGCTTAGACAGAACGAGTAAGAAAAAGGATCAAAAAATGAAATGCAATGCCAATGGTCTCCTGTCTTCTCGAATCCTGTTCTTTTCTTGACCACCCTCCTAATTAAAGTCGTTTTGCGTCTTAGTGGCATTATCGCCTTCCTTGGTGTGGAAAGCTTAAAAGAAAATGTCAACACGAAAAACATTGACACTCAGAATGAAGAAAATAGATCTGAAATTTCTTAACTCCCACGGAACATGTTGAGGGCAATAAAGATAGGGGAAAGAAAGGATTAGCAAAGGGGGAAAATAAGGATCACAAGGGATAGGAAGTTATGGAGAGCTATGATCGCTTATTTGTTGAAGGGACGCTGCACATAAAAGAATAAGAATTCTTCACGACCATTGTAGAGATATGATTCTTCACTGAATAGACTTCGAGTACTATGTTAGACGATGTTAAATAAATATAAAAAAAGTCTTACACTATATACAGAAACTTCGACATCATTTCGCAGGCCAATAGTTTTGGTAATTCTTGTTGAAATAACCTCAAATTTTATAGAATTTATAGAAACTGATCAAGATTTTCTATTTAATGTTTTATTTTTGTTATCTCATTGAGAATCTGACAGAGAGATGGATCGAGCGTAGTGGAAATGAAGACAGTTTACTGATCAAATGGCCGCCGCAGTCACCGGACCTGTCCGCGTTTGATTTCTTTTATGGGGATATGTGAAGGGACTGGTCTATATCCCCCTCTTCCTCTTAGTATTGATGAACTCAAGCAGAGAATCACTTCTGCACTGGATAATTTTACCGGAGACATCGTGTTTGGCAAGAGCTTAACTACCAACTTGACGTGTGCCGTGTTACAGACAGTACGCATATTGAACACTTATGAAATCGGTCCCAGAATAAACTTATGATGTTTAACACCTAAACTGTTCAATTTCAAAGAGCTAGACTTAGTAGTTTTCAAGATAATTCCTTTTAAAATGATGTCAAGGTTTTGGGGACCCCCTGTATATTCGGACTATTCATCTTTGTTGCTTTTAAGGTGTATATTGATCTGGGCGATTTACAAGGAATTCCAAACCCTTTATTTAAATTACGGTCGTATGCTTTTCTCGTTCCACTGCTGATGTCTAGGGGGATAACTCATCTAGTTCTTATTTTTAAACATGCAGTTACTATATCACCAGATCCGCGAACCAATATTTTAATCCACTAGGCCATTTTCCCGTAGGACAATTTGCTGTCGTGAACTTGGAGCATTGAACCTAACCTTCCCGCTAGATAGTGCTTCAGTTGTTACTGTTGCCACTGCTCATGTTTTGATTGCTGCGGTTGCTGTTGAAGTCTTGTAGGAATTTCTCTTTCTTTCTTTATTGGCGGCTCCCATATTGTATTTGTTTCTACGCTAGGCCTACTAAGGAGATCCTCATAGCCTGGCATATGCGTTAATTCTTTTATCAAACCCTGCGGGATGAAGTAGAAATACTGAAAATTCCTGTATCGGGTTTTACGCTTATATCGGCTTATAAATTCCAATAACCTTTGGAGATCGATATAGATACATTAGATGTCGAAGTGAAATAGAATAAGTATTTACCCTCGAGTCGGGTTTAATGACTTTCTATCAGCCACGTATTGATCTTTATGTGTGTTTGTGATCAAAGTATTAAGTAGGGTTTGGTCATCGTTTGATGTTAACGTTCATTCTGGTTTAAGTATAGATTCAGTGTCTATGTTTTGTGCATATATTGACTAAGAATGGACATTTTCAAAAAGGTGCGAGGACAACATAAGGAAGAAAGGAGACGATAGCAAAACCTCTGTGAATAGAAAAAAAATATTTTTTAACTCTACTATACTATGATTGTCAAAATCAATTCATCTCTTTCCTCGATCAAAATAATTACATAAGATATTAAAGCAATGAAAGTAGACGTATCAAAATGACATTCAGAACAAAAACGTGGGGTATCAAACATATATATATATATATTAGATTGGTGCAAAAATAATGACGTAATAATGTCATTTTTTGACGTTAAAAATACGTCAAAAAACGACATTATTACGTCATTATTTTTGCACCAACCTAATATACATATATATATATATATATATATATATATATATATATATATATATATATATATATTAATTTCAATTAAAAGGTGCAAATATAATTTATAAATTCATGAATCATTCATACAAAAAACAAATATAGAGGTTAATGATTTAAATGGCGATAATACTTCGTCGCAAACAATATAATTAAGATACATCAACCCCGAACCTGTATATGAATGATATGATCCCCGTTTATAAATTCCAGTTGCATAAGGTTTTCTTAATTTTTTACAAGCTTTCATCTGTTTCTACAGACATCATCAGGTATGGAAGTAGATTTTGTTCTTGTTTTTACTTCTCAGTAATAAGAGGACAACGAAAATAGAGATGTGATTCGAAAAAATGCTATGAGAAATGTGTTATTGTTTTGGAACGTGCGGTCGCAACGCTGAATTTGAATTAAAATTTTAAGGTTGTGCGTTTTTTTACAAATATAGCAATAAGAGAATTCTTTTTTACTGGTAGATTTTTCGTGAATATGGCATGAACTATATTGTTTAATAATTACAGTAATGTCACACTTATTATCCAAGAGTTACATGTTGGATCAGTTATTTTAATTTCAATTAAAAGGTGCAAATATAATTTATAAATTCATGAATCATTGCCGATTTTCAGTGTCGTAGGACATCACTGATACTACATAATAGTTGAGTATTCTTTACTTTGTTTCTTAAAACTTTGTTTAACTTTTGGAAAGTATCATCTTATTCCAATAAGCCTTCGGAATTTCTGTTGCCTTTTGTATTTGTTTGATTGTGACATCTCCAATTCAGCTCTTGTTATTCAAGGACACATGGCACAGTGGATAAAGGCGTTGGTTAGATTCCGTGACAGGACCCAAAGAGTGTGAGTTCAATACCCGGTTAAGGCGGTGGATAACTTGGAGATGGGAATTAATAGGAGATAACTGAAAACTGACATCCATTAGACATGTCATGTGGAACTAGAACAGTCTATCCCAGTACAACATTCCAAACACCTGACGAAGGCCGGAACGTAAACGGCCGAAACATTGTAATAAATATGGCGACAAAGATGAGGACAATAGTCAGAATAATATAAATAGTGTACATAATACCTATTTTCAGAAATATAGACAGATACTGAAGGGTCGAAACGTTGTAATAAATATGGTAACAAAGATGAGGACAATCGTCCGAATAATGTAAATAGTGTACATAATACCTCGTCTCAGAAAAATAGACAGAAACCATTATTTTAGTGAGGAGGAACACCACTCAGAGAAACATCTTGCCGGTATGTGGGGATGCTGCGGACCATTCTGGAAGTAAATTTCCAGAGACCTTGGGAGGGAAAATGTGTGGTTTCAACAGGATGGTGAGAAGAGGCACCAACACAAAGATCGACGGAATCATTGAGTGATATGTTTCCAGGAACTCTGATTACTTTATGCGTTGACACTGGATGGATTGCACGTTCACCCGATCTTGGCCAATCTCGCCCGATGATCTCACTCCCTGCAATTATTTTCTCTGAGGTTAATTATTTGAAAGCTGAGGTTTGCACATATAGACCGGCAACCATAGAAGAATTAAAGTATGTAGTTCTGGCACAAATACGACCAGAACTGACTCATCGGGCAAAGGATGTGATTTTTAACACCAAGTGGATAAAAAATATACAGTTTATTTCTATTGTGAGACCGGAAACTACCTACACAATAGACTCTTCCAGGCCTATATTAAGTAGGCGACATAGCACTCTAGAGAGAGTGACAGAGAGACAGTGAGAGTCTCGTACGACTACCAGTGTTGGACACTAACTTATAGTAAGCTCTGCTTACACTATCTCTGTAACCTATTGTTAATATATCTTTCTTACATCTAATCCGTGTTGCGTGTTTTACTTCTGTTGGCCCAACTTTGGTAGCGACATCAGTGGCGACGAAGAATTCTAGAAACGCCCTCACGGCGAAACCTAAATACCTTACTAATCCCACATCTGGGTCGACGAAGAATTCTAGAAACGCATTCACATCGAAAAACCGCAATACCTTGCCAGTCCCACAACAGTGGCGACAGAGAAGATTCGAGAATCTCGTTCTCACCATATCAATAGAGACAGTACTCGAAAAATACACAAACTCCGCGCATTTCCACAGCAGTGTTGAACGTGAAATTAAGCTGGTATTAATACATTAGCGATTTAAAAGCTAAACACTCAGCGTCTACATATATTCCAATACCAAACTAGCGATTCGACATCTACGGAATATTAAAGTCTGTCCAATACGAGAACGATTTCTACACACCAACACAGAAAAAAAAACAGTTGTTCGTAAATAAACTGACAACACAAGATCAAGTACTACCATTGGACTCAAGTTTCGAAAAAAACTATCGAAAATTTTTTTATGTAACTGAGTTAAACTCGGGCATAAAATTATTTTCCCCTCAAATTCACTGAGGTGAGTTTTCTTCTTTTTGTACCTCTATAAAAAATACATAAGTGTGGTGAAAAATTATTCAATTAAGTTAAAATTAGCGGAGCCACGGAAAAAAAGCTAAACACACATAATTAGTTTAGTTTGACTATTGTCTGTCCATATTTTTTTTCTGTAAAAGAAAAAAAAAAGGAACAAAAACCTATCCAAGATTTTTTGTGTACCTCCTCTTAGTACACGTGTTTCAAAGCAACAAAAAAAGCGCTGTCATTTTTAAATATGGAAGATTTGCAAAAAGTAGTTGCCCAAATGTTAAAACTAAATTTGGATCAGCAACAAAAATCAGAAGAAAGACAACAACAACTATTTTTGGATTTACATAAACAGAAAATGTAATTCAAAAAAATTACGCTTCAGAATGCAGAACTACAACAGAAAGAACTTAAAGAATTAGTTGTAAATGCATTAAAAGACTCAAGCTCTGAAAAAAGATACAATATTCTCCCAGAGTATAATCTACAATTCAATGGAAACTTTGAATACGTACCAGAGGAAGACAAAACGTTCCAGGCTTTTTACAGGCGCTACGAAGATATTTTCAACGTAGACTGTGAACAATGGCCCAGTAAAAAAAAGGTACGTCTTCTATTGGGAAAACTGGGAACTACAGAACATAGTAGGTTCGTAGACTTCATACTACCCAAGAAAACAACTGACTTGGATTTTTCAGAGACGATTAAGCTCCTATCGGAATTATTCGGGCCTAACACAACCTTGTTCCACAAAGGTTGGAAATGCCTGAACACAGTCAAAGACAACCAGCAAGATTTTCTAACGTTTGCAGCATCGGTGAACAAGCTATGTAATGATTTTAAACTAGCCGAACTGACTGCCGATTATTTTAAGTGCTTAATTTTCGCACAAGGTCTAGTATCTGCAGAAGACTCCGAAGTCAGACGACGGGTACTGACCAAGCTTGAGAACAAACAAGGATTGACTATCCAAAAACTGGCAGAGGACTGTGAAAGAGTAATATCTGTAAAGCGTGACTCAAACACTATCGAGGAATCAGGTGTGACTCAGATTAATAAAATCAGAAGCAAGTCTGCCTCCTATTTCCCCAAAAAAGACAAAGGGCAAATCTCATGTCCTAAATTCCGCAGTAAACAAAACCCAAATAAGTTAAAGAAACCGCCCGGACCATGTTACCATTGTCGTAAATGGCATTGAATGAAATTCTGTCCAGTTAAGAACAAAATTATTGCAAAAATTGCAATAAAAGTGGGCATACTTTAACTTCGTGCTGGTACGCCAACAGAACGAGAAAACCCCAAAATAAAATTAGGCAAGCTCAATCTGACAATATTTTTGATAGGAATTTAAGAAAATATGTAACAGTGGATATTTTCAATAAGTCCATTAAATTCCAGCTTGACTCGGGTTCTGATATTTCAACCATTAACTGGCGTACTTGGCGAAAATTGAACAAGCCGACCTTATAAAAAACGGATAAAACAGCAAAATTTAGGCGAGGTAATACTTACAGTAACACTAAATATAGTTACCTACCAAAAAGTTCAAAGTCAACGTATTAAAAACTTCAGACAACTTATTTGGAACTGATTGGATAGAAAAATTCAATCTTTGGGATTGCCCAATGAGTACATTTTGTCGCAAGATACAAAGTACAACGTCCAATTTGGTAAATCTAGAAAAGGAACTCAAACAACAATTTCCCCAGGTTTTTTCTGGCGGCCTTGGGAAATGTACTAAAATGAAAGCTAAGTTCAAGGTGAAGGACGGTGCACAACCGGTATTGAAAAAGAAACGGAATGTTCCTTTCGCTGCTCTGGAGAAAATCAATAAAGAGTTACATAGATTCGAACAAGCAGGTATTCTGTCAAAAACAGATTTCAGCAAGTGGGCAGCATCTACGGTCTACGTAAAAAAGAAGTCCAATCAAATATGCGCAGATTTTTCCACAGGGTTAAACGATGCCTTGCAAGATCACCACTATCCTCTCCCAAGCCCTAAAGAAATTTTCAATAAACTCAATGGTGGAAATTTTTTTTCTAAAATCGATCTCTCGGACGCATACCTTCAGATTGAGCATTGCAACAGTTTCTACAGGTGTATCGGATAACCCCTAATCCGAACACGCCTAAGGAACCACCCCTTAATTACTGGTGTTTCCAGGTCCACCATGACCCGGAGTGACAGAACCTGTTAGGGCAAATAGTTAACCGCTAAACTGGGGTCAAAACAATATGAAAGTGTAAATATAGGTTTTAATAGAGCAATATTTATTTTGTAAAAATATCAGCAATAAATATTTAAACAAAAAATATTAGTAGCAATACATATTTGTAAAAAAATTACCTGCATAAAAATCTGGTCGGCATTAAAAAACCGATTGAGGTTGATATCCCGTAAAACAAAATAAAGCAGACAAACCAGAAATGAAAATATTGTCGGCATGAAATGACACATTAAGGTTGATATGCCGCAAAATAAAATAAACCAAACCAGCAACAAAAATCTAGTCGGCATTAAATAATACATTGAGGTTGATATGCCTTAAAACAAAGCAAACTAAACCAAAACGACAATAAAAATCTTGCCGGCATTAAATAACCCATTGAGTTTGATATGCCGGAAAAAAAACAAAGCAAAAAAAAAACCAGCAATAAAAATCTTGTTGGAATTAAATAAAGCAATGAGGTTGATATGCCGTAAACCAAAACAAAGCAAACAAAACAAGCAATGAAAAACTTTTCGGCATTAAATAACACATTAATGTTGATATGCCGTAAAACAAAGCAAAGCAAAGCAAACTAGCAAAGAAAATCTTGACGGTATTAAATAACCCATTGAGTTTGATATGCCGTAAAACAAAAGAAACCATAACAAACCAGCAATAAAAATCTTGTCGACATTAAATAACCCACTGAGGTTGATATGCCGTAAAACAAAAGAAACCAAACAAACCAGCAATGAAAATCTTGTCGGCATTAAATAACCCATCGAGGTTGATATGCCGTAAAACAAAGCAAACAAAACGAAAAGGGCAATAAAAATCTAATCGGCATTAAATAACCCATTGAGGTTGATATGCCGTAAAACAAAAGAAAGCAAACCAAACCAGCAATGAAAATCTTTTCGGCATTAAATAACCCATTGAGTATGATATACCATAAGAAACAACAAAGCAAACCAAACCAGCAATAAAAATATTGTCGCCATTAAATAACCCATTGATGTTGATATGGCGCAAAAAAGAAAAGAAAGCAAACCAAAACCGGCATTATATAACCGATTGAGGTTGATATGCCGTAAAACAAAACAAAGCAAACCAAACCAGCAATAAATATCTTGTCAGCATTAAATAACACATTGAGTTTGATATGCCGTAAAACAAAAGAAACCAAACCAAAACAGCAACAAAAATCTAGTCGGCAATAAATAACCCATTGAGGTGCATATGCCGTAAAACAAAATAAACCAAACCTAACCAGCAATAAAATCTTGTCGGCATTAAATAATCCATTGAGGTTGGTATGCCGTAAAACAAAAGTAAGCAAACCAAACCAGCAAGAAAAATCTTGTCGGCATTAAATTACCCATTGAGGCTGATATGCCGTAAAGAAAACAAATTAAACCAAACCAGCAATAAAAATCTTGTCGGCATGAAATAACCCGTTGAGGTTGATATGCCGTAAAACAAAACAAAGCAAACCAAACCAGCAATGAAAATCTTGTCGGCATTAAATAATCCATTGAGGTTGATATGCCGTAAAACAAAAGAAATCAAACCAAAATAGCAATAAAAATCTTTTCGGCATTAAATAACCCATTGAGCTTGTTATGCCGTAAAACTAAAGAAAGCAAATCAAACCAGAAATAAAAATCTTGTCGGCATTAAATAATCCATTAAGGTTGCTATGCCGTAAAACAAAAGAAAGCAAACCAAACCGGCAATTAAAATCTTGCCGGCATTAAATAACACATTGAGGTTGAAATGCCGTAAAACAAAAGTAAGCGAACCAAACCGGCAAAAAGAATCTTGACGGCATTAAATAACCCATTGATGTTGATATGCCGTAAGACACAACAAAGCAAACCAAATCAGTAATAAAAATATTGTCGGCATTAAATAACCCATTGATGTTGATATGGAGCAAAAAAGAAAATAAATCAAACCAAAAAAGCAATAAAAATCTTGTCGGAATTAAATAACCAATTGAGTTTGATATGCCGTAAAACAAAAGAAACAAAACAAACCAGCAATAAAAATCTTGTCGGCATGAAATAACTCGTTGAGGTTGATATACCGTAAAATAAAAGAAAGCAAACCAACCCAGCAAGAAAATCTTGTAGGCATTAAATAACGTATTGAGGCTGATATGCCGTGAAAAAAACAAACGAAAACAAACCAGCAATAAAAATCATGTCGGCATTAAATAACCCATTGAGGTTGATATGCCGTAAACCAAAAGTAAGCAAAGCAAGCCAGCAATAAATATCTTGTCGGAATTAAATAACCCAATGAGGTTGATATGCCGTAAAAAAAAAACAAAAAAAAAACAAACAAAACAAGCAATGAAAAACTTTTCGGTATTAAATAACTCATTAATCTCGATATGCCGTAAAACAAAAGAAAACAAACTAAACCAGTAAAGAAAATCTTGTCGGCATTAAAAAACCCATCGAGGTTGATATGCCGTAAAACAAAAGAAACCAAAACAAACCAGCAATGAAAATCTTGTCAGCATTAAATAACTTATTGAGGTTGATATGCCGTAAAACATAAGTAGGCGAACCAAACCAGCAAAAAGAATCTTGACGACATTAAATAACCCATTGATGTTGATATGCCGTAAAACAAAGCAATCCAATCCAAACCAGTAATAAAAATATTGTCGGAATTAAATAACCCATTGAGGTTGATATGCCGTAAAATAAAACAAAGCAAACCAAACCAGCAATAAAATCTTGTCGGTATTAAATAACCCATTGTGGTTGATATGCCGTAAAACAAAATAAACCAAACGAAACCAGCAAAAACAAACGTGTTGGCATGAAATAAGCCGTCGAGGTTAACATGCCGTAAAACACAAGTAAGCAAACCAAACCGGCAAAAAGTATCTTGTCGGCATTAAATAACCCATTGATGTTGATATGACGTAAAGCAAAGCAAACAAAACAAAACAAGCAATAAAATCTTGTCGGCATTAAATAAAACTTTGAGGTTGATAGGCCGTAAAACAAAAGAAAGCAAACTAAACCAGCAATAAAAATCTTGTCGGCATGAAATAACCCGTTGGTCTTGATATGCCGTAAAACAAAAGAAAGCATACGAAACCAGCAAGAAAAATCTTGTCGTCATAAATAACCCATTGAGGCTGATATGCCGTACAGATAACAAACGAAAACAAACCAGCAATAAAAATCTTGTCGGCATTAAATAACCATTGAGGTTGATATGCCGTAAAACAAAATAAACCAAATTGAGCCAGCTATAAAAATCTTGTTGGCATTAAATAACACATTGAGTTTGATATGCCGTAAAACAAAAGAAACAAACTAAACCAGTAAAGAAAATCTTGTCGGCATTAAAAAACCCATTGAGGTTGATATGCCGTAAAACAAAACAAACCAAACCAAGCCAGCAATAATAATCTTGTCGACATTAAATAACCCTCAGAGGTTGATATGCCGTAAAGCAAAAGAAAACAAACCAAACCAGATATAAAAATCAAACCAAATCAGCAATAAATAGCTTGTCAACATTAAATAACCATTGAGGTTGATTTGTTGTGAAACAAAATAAACCAAACCAAACCAGCTATAAAAATCTTATCGGCATTAAATAAACCATTGATGTTGATATGCCGTAAAACAAAACAAATGAAACCAATGCAGCAATGAAAATCTTGTCGCCATTAAATAACACATTGAGTTTGATATTCCGTAAAACAAAATTAACCAAACCAAACCAGCAAGAAAAATCTTGTCGGCATTAAATAACTCATTGAGGTTGATATGTCGTAAAACAAAGAAAGCAAACTAAACCACCAATAAAAAAACTTGTCGGCATGAAATAAACTATTGAGGTTGATATGCAGTAAAACAAAACAAAGCAAAACAAACGAGCAATGAAAACCTAGTCGGCATTAAATAACACATTGAGGTTGATATGCCGTAAAACAAAAGAAACCAAACCAAACCAGCAATGAAAATCTTATCCGCATTACATAACAAATTTAGGTTGATATGCCGTAAAACAAAGCAAACCAAACCAAATCAGCATTGAAAATCTTCTCGGCATTAAATAACCTATTGACGTTGCTATGCCATAAAACAACAAAGCAAACCCAACCAGCAATGAAAACCTTGTCGGCATTAAATAACCCATTGTGGTTGATATGCTGTAAAACAAAAGAAACCAAACCAGGAATAAATATCTTGTCGGCACGAAATAACCCGTTGGGCTTGATATGCCGTAAAACAAAAATAAGCATACGAAACCAGCAATAAAAATCTTGTCGTCATTAAATAACCCATTGAGGCTGATATGCCGTACAGATAACAAACGAAAACAAACCAGCAATAAAAATCTTGTCGGCATTAAATAACCATTGAGGTTGATATGCCGTAAAACAAAAGAAACCAAACGGAGCCAGCTATAAAAATCTTGTTGGCATTAAATAACACATTGAGTTTGATATGCCGTAAAACAAAAGAATGCAAACCAAACCATCTATAAAAATCTTGTCGACATTAAATAACCCTCAGAGGTTGGTATGCCGTAAAACAAAAGAAAACAAACCAAACCAGATATAAAAATCTTGTTGGCATTAAATAACACATTGAGGTTGATATGCCATAAAACAAAACAGAACAAACCAAACAAGCAATGAAAATCTTGTCGGCATTAAATAACCCATTGCGGTTGATATACCGTAAAACAAAAGAAAGAAATTAAACCAGTAAAGAAAATCTTGTCGGCATTAAATAACCCATTGAGGTTGATATGCCATAAAACGAAAAAAGTACACCAAACCAGCAATAAAAATCTTGTTGGCATAAAAAACCATTGAGGTTGATATGCCGTAAAACAAAAGAAAGTAAACCAAACCAGCAATAAAAATCTTGTCGTCATTAATAACCGACTGAGGTTGATATGCCGTAAAACAAAATAAACCAAACCAAACCAGCAATAAAATCTTGTCGGAATTAAAAAACTCATTGATGTTGATATGCCGTAAAACAAAGCAAACGAATCCAAGCAGTAATAAAAATATTGTCGGAATTAAATAATCTATTGAGGTTGGTATCCCGTAAAACTAAAGAAAGCAAACCAAACCAGCAAGAAAAATCTTGTCGGCATTAAATAACCCATTGAGGTTGATATGCCGTATAGAAAACAAACCAAACCAAACAAGCAATAAAAATCTCGTCGGCATCACATAACTCATTGAGATTGATATGCCGTAAAACAAAACAAAGCAAACCAAACCAGCAATAAATAGCTTGTCAACATTAAATAACCATTGAGGTTGATTTGTTGTGAAACAAAATAAACCAAACCAAACCAGCTATAAAAATCTTATCGGCATTAAATAACCCAGTGCTGTTGATATGCGAAAAAACAAAATAAACCAAACCAAACCAGCAAAAAAAATCTTGTCATTAAATACCCATTGATGTTGATATGCCGTAAACATAGCAAACCAAACCAAACCAGCAATAAAAATCTTGTCGGCATTAAATAACCCATTATGATTGATATGCCGTAAAACAAAACAAAGCAAACCAAACCAGCAATGAAAATCTTGTCGGCATTAAATAATCCATTGAGGTTGATATGCCATAAAACAAAAGAAAGTAAACCAAACCAGCAATAAAAATCTTGTCGGCATTAAATAACCCATTGAGGTTGATATACCGTAAAACAAAGCAAACCAAACGAAAGATTCTCTTATCCATAGCCCCTTCGCCATCTCTGCTTCCCTGCTATCCATCTATAACAATCCATATTGGCGGGTGTAATGAATATTCAAGCAAACCCTGTTAGCCCTCCTCCACATGTGACTTTTAGACATCTACCCCATACATAACTCGCCTCGAGTCACCCACCCCACCTTGGTTCTCCA
>OZ010610.1:18185505-18225505 GCA_963932145.1 Acanthosepion lycidas
GTTGAAACCTAACCTGAACAAAATATACTATGAAATCTCCACAAATATTCTTAAATGACTATGATTGATAACAGAAGCTACTGGTTTATACCAACGGCTTCCCATACTTAATACTTCTCGTTTTCACTCTCGCGTCGTCATGTGTGACGTCACGACCTGAGATGCGATTTTCGCTTCCGCGTCTCGTGAACACGGGTTGTTCGTTGCTTTGAAATTTTTCAAGCAACAAAAACAGACTGTCATTAGCGTTCCGTGTATTGGTTGATATATTGAAAAGTAATTGTCATCTTCGATAATGGCTTATGTAAGCCAAAAGCTTAGACTGGATTTAAACATTTATCAATATGGTGATTTCCTTTCGTTCTTCAATGATAATGTTATTAAGCTTATCAGACAATATGAAAGGAACTTACTTAAAATAAATAATAGTGCAAGACTCTTTGGTAAATATAATGGAGTTCTCTCAGTTACTGTGTGTTTATCTAAAAAATAAATACGCTTCATCCATGCCGTGCGCTAACGGCTTAGTGGTAGAATTCCCAACTGACGCCAATTTAATAGGGTTCCGATCCTAGCTAGTGGCAACCGGACGTCTATCCACAATGATGAGCTGTGATACAGCGAAAGAGTCTGTCAGTGGATATATATATATATATATATATATATATATATATATATATATATATATATATATATATATATATATACAGTGTGTAACAGCAAAATTGTCCAAATCGTGCAAAAGCATGATTGTCTATTTCACAAAATATTTAATATCTAAAAAAAGCAAACATTAAACTAATAGAGTTTCATTTTCTAAAGTTTTCATATAAGACGTTTACCCATATTGATACCATTTGTCGTAAGAATCACTGAAAAACCCTTTGAATTAATCAGCTGGAAAGAGAACAGGTTAAAATCATTTTGTGTCACCTCGACTATCTTCGCAAAAAGATCATTCAGGCCTTCAGCAATGGTATCAATAGTCATACTCCGGCTTTCATCCTCAAAGACAATTCAGGAACCATCAAGAGAACGGTGAATAAATTAAGAAAAAAAGGAACATTAGAGAGGAAAACTGGATCAGGAGGTCACAACAGGAAGAGAGATGATCATTTCAACTTAGAGCTAAAGGGATCAAAACTCAACCCATAAGACGTTTGACACGGTAGAGAGGAGTTTCAGCTAAAGAGCAGTGAAAAAGACTTGATAATGAAATCGTATGTGAAACCTTTGAGACACCTTGTTAGCCTAGGACAGAACGTCAGAAAGTTAGAGAAAGCGAATATCATCTTGAATAAGTTGAAAATTGATTCGGGAATTATATATATATATATATATATATATATACTGAATGACAAAATTTTTTTAGCTGACGTCCAATTTTGCTCTTGAACTAATCATGTAAATAAACGATAACATATAGGTATATATAACTTATGTATATATAATATATAGATATATATAACATATAGGTATATATAAATTAAAGGTATATATAACATAGAGGTATATATATATATATATATATATATATATATATATATATATATATATATATATATATATATTTATGAATAAAAATGACAATAGTATTCATAAATATTGTCTTCTCTACTGGTTAAATCGGACAAATGTTCATATATATATATATATATATATATATATATATATATATATAACATATAGCTATATATAACTTATCGGTGCATATATTAGGTTGGTGCAAAATAATGTCATTTTCTCATATATGTTAATATGTGAGAAAACCACATTATTTTTGCACCAACCTAATAACATATAGGTATATATCACACACACACACACACACACACGCACACACACACACACATATATATATATATATATATATATATATATATATATATATAAAAATAAACAAATAAAAATTAAGGAGGATTTCTGTAATTCAGCGAGTCTAAAAGAAACCTCAACAGAATGCACTCTACGGCCGTTTCGTCTTATATTTGCGTCTCATTAGCAGTGCGCATCTACTACCGAGAACTGAAACCCGGACGCCTACATTGACAGGCAAACGTCATACCAACTGCACTGACGGGACTCAGTGGCAATATTGTGCCGCTCGTTGTCATATTCCGTGGTAGAGCTCATCCAAGTTCCTTTACCCAGAGCACTATGCCTCCGAGATCCACGACTAGTATCACTAAGCCGCTCCATCCAGAACATTAGAAGCCGGTTCAAGCAAGGATATACAAATGATAGAAATTAAGGAGGATTTGCAATAATTAAGTAATTCATCGAGTCTAGAAAAAACCTCAACAGAATGCAGAAATCACTGGACGGTCGTTTCATATATATATGAACTTTATATCAATCATTCATGAACTTCCTATCATTAGCTATGATTGATTAATGATGAACATATCATTTTCTTTTTATGATCGATTTTGTCACGATTTTTCTGTTAAGCTTGAAGAGTAATTATACATTTGCTCAAAGTAGAGACCAATATTCTTATAAAATATTCGGAGAATTACAGTAAGATATCTTTAATCATTTCTATGATAAAACGGTTCAGAGATTAAAAAAAAAAATGAAAAAATTTTCTTTTAAACGATTTGGACAATTTTACATCCGGTCTATATATCGTGACCAGGAGGTTACAACTATTTATTTTATGTGAATTCATTTCATATCCTTTGATAAGCTTAATAAAATTACCAGTAAAAGAAGAAAGAAAATCACATCCTCGATACACATTTTTTAATCCTATCTAAGCCTCATTGATTTTGTTTGTTTGTTTGAGTTTTATGGCATATCAACCACTGTGGGTTATTTAATGCCAAATCCAGTTTATATGAATTTTAAATGCCTATTTTGTATGGAATAAAAAATGTATAGCTGGCAACATTATTGTTTCAAAAAAAAAAAACAAAAACAAAAAAAAAACGTATAGCTGGCAACATTACTTTTTTACAAAAAAATGTATAGCTGGCAACATTACTTTTTTACAAAAAAAACGTATAGCTGGCAACATTACTCTTTTACAAAAACTTTGAGCTGGCAACACTATTGTTTCAAAAACTTTGAGCTGGCAACACTATTGTTTCAAAAACTTTGAGCTGGCAACATTATTTTTCTGAAAACATTATCTGAGACCTTGCTGTTGGATGCAGTTTATCATCATACCCAGGACGCGGATGTAGTTTATCGTCATACCCAGGACGCGGATGTAGTTTACCGTCATACCCAGGACGTAAGCCTCATTGAAAACACAACTATACTTTAACATGAAAACAATAAACAAAAACTAAAAATTCTTGAAGCTATATACATAAAACAGTTCAAAGCTAACCTGACCAAATAAACTATGAAATCTCCACAAATATTCTTAAATGTCTATAATTTATAACAGAATCCATTGGTTTATACCAATGGCCTTTCCATACTTAATACTTCTCGTTTTCATTCTCGCGTGGTCATGTGTGACGTCATGAGCTGCCGTGCGATTTTCGCTTCCAGCGTCTCGTATACACGAGTTTGTCGTTACTTGGAAATCTTCCATGTAAACAAAAACAGATTATCATGATTGTTTTGTCCGTGTATTGTTTAATATATTGTAATGTAATTGTCATCTTTGATAATGGCTTATGCAAGCCGAAAGCTTAGACAGGATTAAAAAAATATGTATCAATATTGTGATTTTCTTTCTTCGTTTAATGATAATTTTATTAAGCTTATCAGACGATATGAAAAGAATTTACATAAAATAAATAAACAACACTTGTCTATATTATTTAATGAAACATGCATCAATGAAAAAATTCTGCCCAAATACACACAATATATATATATATATATATATATATATATATATATAGATATATATATATATATATATATATATGCGCGCGTGTGTGTATGTGTAAAATTAATAGACAAAACTTGTCGATATTATTTAATGAAACATGCATCAATATATATATATATATATATATATATATATATATATATATATATATATATATATATATATTTATTAAAGACATTTTTATGTTTAACGTTCTTTTTATAGATGCAAGTATTTGAGTAAATGCTCTGTTTATAATAAACAGTATTAAATAACATTTAACGGCCTGAATGTCCGAGAAATTTTCATAGAAAATATTCGTTCTTTGACAGGATTGAAACCTGCATCCTATACGGAACCGTCATTTACGCTGACGTGCCTTACCGCTAGCGTAAATAACGGTTCCGTATAGGATGCAGGTTCGAATCCTGTCAAAGAACGAATATTTTCTATGAAAATTTCTCGGACATTCAGGCCGGTAAATGTTATTTAATACTGTTTATTATAAACAGAGCATTTACTTAAATACTTGTATCTATAAAAAGAACGTTAAACATAAAAATGTCTTTAATAAATAAATTGTCGGACTTTGTCCATTTCGTAATATATATATATATATATATATATATATATATTATCGATTCACATCATAATTATTCAATGATGAATTGAATTTAATTGCTTAATTATGAAGTATTGGCGAGAAAGTGGAAAGTAGGTTTCGATATTTCGTAAATACAATGCAATTAAAATATCACTTAAAAATAGCTGTGAAGTTTGACGGCATTGATACACTGGTAAAAACATAAAAATATAATGATGCAATAAAATAAAATAAAATAAAAATAATTAAATAAAATAAAAAATACCTTTTAGAAAATTAAAAAAAAAACAACAAGATAAAACAAATATGGAAGCAATATAATAAAAAATAATATAGAAAGATATTTAAGAAATTTTAGTCTTCAATGAGGTTGTCTATATTTCTGAGATGAGGTATTATGTACATTGTTTACATTATTCGGACTATTGTCCTCATCTTTTAGGTTTATAATAGCCAAAAATGCATACCCTCAAGGACACATGGCACAGTGGATTAAGGCGTTGGTTAGATCCAGTGACAGGACCCAAAGAGTGTGAGTTCAATACCCGGTTAAGGCAGTGGAGAACTTTCAGAGGGAAAATTAGCAGGAGATAACTGATAACTGACATCCATCAAACACGGCACGTGGAACTAGAACAGTCTACCCCAGTGAGCAAAATAATGGGTCCAGTTCGAAATTCCAACCACCTGAAGAAGGCCGGAGCGTACAACGGCCGAAACGTTGTGATAAATATGGCGACATAGATAAGGACAATAGTCCGAATAATGTAAATAATGTAGCAATGAGGTTATCTAAAAATTTCAATCGAAAGAAAATTGTGTTCGGTTTGAACCTGAGAAACACAAATAACAACCGAATCAGTTAAAAATGCCCCAAAGAATCTGAGATAGTTATGCGAACATTGACTCGTGGCGAGGAAGTAAAACAAAATATAACGACATTAATCTTACCGCTACCCACTCTCCACAAAAAAAAAAAAAATAAATAAATAAATAAATAAATAAATAAAGAACGGTGTTCTGACGTCAGCCTTGTTTTGGCATTTGACGCCTTCTGATTGGTTGGTTCTTCTGACGGTTTTCACACTCATTTTCTCATTCAGTGTGACCTCGGATCATCCTAATGCTCAGGTTAACCCGTACACCGATGAAGGGATGACGTGGCGACGGTGACGGAGATTTATTTGTTGTAAGCCTGTAAGATTCGAACACAACTGGCCTTGATTAGTGTATTGAGAAAAGTTCAAGAAATGTTAAATGGTCACAGAGAGGAAAAATGGATGTGAAGACATAAAAAGAAATACAAAAAGACAATTGCATATATATATATATATATATATATATATATATATATATATATATATATATACGTATGTAAGTATGGATAGAGAAAGAGAGAGAGAGAGAGAGAGAGAGAGAAACGAGATGAGGAAGAGAATAAAAAATAGAACACAGGAGTGTAGTGCTTTTCCAGGGGAAAAGGTCTGACCTTACATCAGACATACTAGGGCGATCCCGTTTGGCCAATAATATGTGCACACACACACAGACACACACACACACACACACACACACATATATATATGTATATATATATATATTTATATATGCACACGCACCCATATAAGCGTAGATATATAAGAAAAGAACACACATAATCACATAAGTACACACCCCCTCTCCCACAGACACAAACATATATGTATATAAAAATAGGTATATCAATAAGTCCGGAGCCTCATGATTGAAGGTGATTATTTTCACAATAAATATATGTTTTACCATTTTATCTTATTATAAAAGTTTTAAAGCAATGATTTTCCCTTTATTATACTGATTGAACATTATACAATGAAAATTCCAGATCAAAATTCTACTGTTTACTGGCTTTAGGCTTACTGATCCACATTGTTATATACGTGCGCAAATATTGTTTCATATATCATGCGTATGTTATACCAGATGTCACTGGTCGGAGTTCGCACCCAAAGAGAAACTAGAATTTTGAATGCTGCTTTTCCAAGCATTCAGGGAAATCGTCCACTTAAAATATTAGCGGACATTAATTATCCTGTCCTAATTCTTTGGTACAGTGAGAAAGTTTGAACGAGAGTAATGTCGTCTGACACAAGTCATCGTAGAGGCTTCCAAATGAGTATTGAATGATTGAGGTTTCCCCTTTACAAAGGTGACTGAAAGTTACATCCCTGCGGGAGAGCACACAAGTAATTGAGGATCCCTCTTTCTGTTGTCACTTTCTCATCCAGTGACCGCTCTACTGTTCCCTCTTTTCTTTAAACATATTCACCATTTCTCTTAATGGTTCTTGAATTAACTTTGAAGATGGAAGCCAATGCATGAATTATGTTACCATTACTGAAGACCTGAATGATCTTTTTCCTCTTACCATTGCTCAGTTAGGAAGACATAGTGGAGCTGACACAAAATAATTTTAACCTGTTAGATAAATAACTGAAAGAGTTTTTCAGTGATTCTTACGATAAATGGCTAAGATGCTAAACGTCTTATCTGAAAAGCTGTAAAAAGAAACTCAATTAGTTTAGGTTTTTATTTTAGATATTAAACATTTCGTGAGATGGCCGATTATCCCATGCAATTATATGATTTGAACAATTTTGCTGTTAAGCCCGATATATATATATATATATATATATATATATATATATATATATATATATATATATATATAATGGACTATCCTGTCGATTTTGACGTATGAAGATCTGACAGCTTAGATTCAGTTATGAAAATTTGTGCGATAATCTTAAGTGATAATCGCTAGTGATTTACAAAGGAGGCCACATATGGAGCAAGTGTGAGGATTGTGAGATGAGATCACTGTTAGATTGGCTGACCTTTTAGATCTTGCTCTTACTTCTTGAAGATGATTGAGCCAAGCAGATTGAATTATATATCAACAAAAAGATATTTTGCCTTAGTGTAGTCCCTCAGAAGACGAAGTGCTTTGGCTAAGAATACTTTTAATTTTCTTTTATTTAAATTTTGTTCCTTTAGAGATAAATTCTACCTGAAAAAGTTTACACACACGCACAAATATATATATATATATATATATATATATATATATATATATATATATATATATATATGTAAGTATTATAATGAATCATTCATATAAAAAGTAGATTAGTAAAATTAATGATATAAAATGGCGAAATCCCTTCGGAAACAAAATTTTAAGGTGCATTAACCTACAAATCCCTCGATTAATGTTATGATCCTTGTTTTTAAAAATTACAAACTGTATAAGGTCTTTCGTTAATATGCAAGTACTTTCAAGTGTACATTCAGTCATCTTCAGACATGGAAAATGTTTTTTATTTGGCAAAATTCAGGTAGCATTCGAGACGAAAAAATTAAATCCGAATCGAAATATTTTTTTTTTTTTTTTAAATGTGTTAATGGTTACAAACTTTTGGAGCGTTCAGTCGCAACGCCAAGGTTGAATTTTTTTGAAAATTTAAGAGAGTGCATTTTGGTTTTACTAATATGGCAATTTGAGAATTTTTTGTTGTTGTTGTAGGAGTTTAACAGTCAATGTTGCATGAACTAAATTGTTCAATAAATAGAGTAATGTCTCAGGTGTTATCCCGAAAATTTGTACGTCGGATCAGTTCTTTTAAATCAAATATGAACTGCACCGCATATATATTCGATCCAGTCGAATCCATTACATTCACTTACGTGCTAATACCCTTGGGAAAAGTGTGAATACTTTTCTTCTCCCTCCAGCTATGGGTAAAATAGCAGGACAGACTGGGTTCTATAGCCTTGGATGGCAACTGGTCTAGGAGAAGGACAACTCTGAATTCAAAACCTGCGGAGTGTCGTTTGGGAACCTTGTGGCATTCGGTGCACCAGGTCTCTGTATTCGTCCCTCCAAAGAGTGTGGATGGACCTGCACGAGGCCATCACCACTATAATCACATCTCATGTGCCGGTGTCGGGCTGTCGGTTTCCTGGAAACTGATCTGCTTGACCCTCATACGTCGAATCTCGACGGGAGAGTCGATCATATATATATATATATATATATATATATATATATATATGTATATATATATATATATATATATATATATATATATATATGTTGTCAAAATCATAGGTGAACTAAAACGTCACATCTAAATCATATTCCAACAAATCTTAGGTATTGTTTTGTCAGGGATTTGTCTCTATTCCGATAACGCCCTCGTTGTAATTGTCCATAAGGTTTAATTAAGGGAATCGTTCATTCTTTACAGTCACTACATACGATGAAAGCTGTAGAATAAATCGACCGTAATCTTATGCGACACAAAAAAAAAAAAAAATTGTTTAAAGGAAAGAAGTTTTTATTTTGTTCAAATATTAAATCCCATTCCAGAAAATTCTAAAAACAAATATTTTATGTTTTTTTTTTTCACGAAAAATACTTTGACTTTTGATTTAAATATTTCTTCTGTTGGAAGATGGAAAATTTGTTTGCACGATGCTCTTAAGACTTAATAAAATGGACAAGACGAAAAGAATTGTTTATTTTTGAAGATTTTCTATCAAAAACAAAAGGCGTGTAACCTTTCTTTTGTATTCATGATTTCTTTAGAATCGTTATTTAATGTATCATTCGGAGATATTTTTTATATCACTTATCGGAAGAGCCATGATGGGACGCAGTTAACTAGATCACAATTTCTCTCCTTCTCTCTCTTTAGATAGATATCAGCAGACACATATATATATATATATATATATATATATATATATATATATATATATATATATATATATATATATATATATATAAACCAGGTAAACCTACCTAGGTTTCACCTACATGGATCGTATATATCGTATACCCTGACGATCCGTTTAGGTGAAAGCTAGGTAGCTTTACATGGCACATTAGGTTTATATTAGATTTGAACTACATAGTGTACTGAGCACTTTACTTAGTTATTTTTTATGTGTTTTGGAGGTTTTTTTCTTTGGACTGAGCTTGAACTTGAACTCTGGACGATTGTTTTCGCCTCAATTTCATGTTCTTAGTTCTTTCTTTTTTTTTGTCCCTCATTTTTCCTTGGGCGTTGGTTTGTTCAATCACAAGCCGAAATACCTAAAGTTTTTTCCTAGCGAGTACCACTATTTATACAGGGTGTCCATAAAGTTCGGGTGCACTTTTAAAAATTTATAACTTTATTTGTAGTTGCGATAGAAATAATCTGTAAAACATATTATAAAGTTTGATGTACCTAGTTTTAAGTATAACTAAAATAACTAATGTGATTTCAGGCATTACTGTAAATCAGTTGGCAAATGTTTTCCGTGAAGTGCAAAATCGTATTGCCCTTTGTATTGCTAATGATGGAGGACATGTGGAAACTTAAATAAAATTTCAATAAAACCTTAAAAAACATAGATTTACTTTTTTCTAATCCTTTTTACAAATTATTTCTATCGCAAATACAAATACAGTTATAATTTTTTTAAGTGCACACGAACTTTATGGACACCCTGTATATATATATATATATATATATATATATATATATATATATATATATATATATATATATATATATATATATAAGGATAGATAGATAGATAGATAGATAGATAGATAGATAATGAGCTAGTGCTAGAATCATATAGAAAAGCGGCATTTCATCTTTTACCTATAACTAAATAAACAATGTATGAATGTCCACTAAATGTTAACTGCCTACAAACCAATGCAATATGCAGATCAATGTTTTACTTAAAACTAATGCATTATTAATATAGCAAGCTACTGTAAGAACTAAAGGAAACCTATAAAAATATATATAGGAGAAGTCCCTGTAAGCAGAAACGCTATTCTTCCAAAACATCATTTGACAACAAATTTATGTAAATATCACGACACTCTGAAACCTTCTATGGAACCACAAAACACAAGACATCAAATATAACACAGAAAATAAGCAAAATAGCGTCATGTTGCAACAATTCAAGACGGTTTAAACGTTGCCACGATTAGAAAATATTAATAAACACCTTTTGAAATATAAAAATAATCAAAATGCAGGCCAGGAATATAAAAATAATTAACAAATTAGCGATAACAAAGTTGATTACGACTGGTCACCCCTCTATTTTCCATAAAGTTCCAGTGGCCCACCTATGGGAGGAACGCTGCTACATAGCCCCCCCCCCCAAAAAAAAAATGGAGGAAGAGAGTATTAAATACGATGGAGATAAGCTACATCTGTCTAACCACATTGAGCACTATTATGATTACACCTCGTCTATCAATTTGTTGACAATTTATCTGCTTTTCCGCGTATTCACATCAGCATGCGCTTGCTTATAGCTGGTCGTTTCATTTATCTATTCCTATATCTCTCCTTCTCCCTCCCCCTCTCTCTCTCTATATATATATATATATATATATATATATATATTATGAAATGGACAAAGTCCGACAATTATTTCAAGACATTCTTATGTTTATACATTCTTTTTATAGATACAAATATTTAAGTAAATGCTCTGTTTTGTAATAAACAGAATTAAACAACATTTACCGGCCTGAATATCCGAGAAATTGTCATAGAAAATATGCGTCCTCTGATAGGAATCGAACTTGTATCCTATACGGAACCGTCATATAGCCTGAGGTGCTTTACCGATTGAGCCACAGAGGAGCGTTTCAGCTAGCAACGTCGAATTTTACTGTTTTTAAACTACAAACTTCTATGATTTTCTATTGTAGATTCATATCTTCTCGATGCGTATCCAAATGTAAACAAATGACGTCACACATTATGAAATGAGTCCGATAATTATTTTAAGACATATAAACATAAAAAATGTCTTAAAATAATTATCGGAATTGGTCCATTTCATAATCTATCTATCTATCTATCTATCTATCTATCTATCTATCTATCTATCTATCCTATTCTCTGTTCATATCTATCTATCCATCTTCTACATTTTTCCTATCTATGTTGTTCTAACCAAATTGGAAGAGCTCATAATAGATAAGAACTGCAGCACTGAAAGAAACATCAAAGCTTTCTTAAAAATCTTTAAAACATGATAAATGATGCCGACGCTTTTTTCTGCGCTCAATTCAACGACCTTTAAAAAAAAAAAGCAAAGAGGACGCGCCAGAAAGTCACATCGTTGCCAGTGACGTCAGTCGCTTAGATCAATTTTATTGGACAAAAAATATTCACTTGAAAACAGAGAAATTGAAAAAAGCCTTTCACGCTATTAGGTCTTCTTAGACGGGGCTTGCCAACTCTGTAGATTTGTAACGTTATTGATTTTTTAAATCATTTCTGGAACCTCAATACCTGCAAAACAAGTGGAATAAATTTCTTGTTAATTTTACGAAGAAGCGGTTTCCATTCGGGATTACTTTAAGAAAAAATAACACTCTCTTACGTTAAACCTGACAAAATCTTTCTTCAAGATATTTACAGTTTTTAATTTGGGGAAAAGATAACAAAAGAGATATTCTGAGAGATTTTTATAAACGGTGTTACATTAAGACGGATTATATAAAAGGGTGTTTCATTAAGAGGGATCATAGTCAACAGTAAATAAATCAGTATTATTGGTGAAAATTTATTTATTTCTCTATTGGATCATGTTATTTAAGTCATGGCAATTATGTGTAAAAAATAATATCTCCCAAATGTCTGCCAAGGCTTCGACGGCACACCTCCACTCGATGTTCAAAATTTTTGATGACGTCTCTGTATAGTTTCTTCTCGATCCCACCAATATGCCTTATCATCTCATCCTTCAGCTGTTGAATTGCTTGTTAGCATAGACCTCAAAGGAAGAAATCTAAAGGCGTCAAGCCGCACGATCGTGGTGGCCAATTGACTTCGCTGTTTTCAGTTTCAATAAAACCATAGAACGTCCATTTTCGTAATAGGCTTCGATTACTTTAACCCGTTATTTGATTGTTAATCTTTCCAGGGTTGAAATTACCAAAGACTTAAGTTGTTAAATCTGAAAGAAAAAGGAAAAACTCATTAGACGTTTAAACTTAATTTCCATTTAAAATCGGGCCAAGTTATTGGAACACACTTAGAAAAGTTTGCTTAAAAGAAAATACTCATCTGCAAATATTAAATATGATTTCATAAAGGCGAAGGAGGAGAAAATTAAAATTGCACCTTCTGATGTACAAACATCGTAATTTTCCAAAACATTCCTTTTTAAACAGATTTAAATAATTTAAATTGAGAGAATATTCGTATTCTTTTGTTTGTTTTTTGAGTATACACAATTAAAACCTTTAAAAACGTGTCTTAGTCACATCAAATTTCCGAAAGTGTCCAATTGAATGTTGACTATTTATCATTCGGTCGAGCGTGCTCAAACATTGACGAGTCTATTATGCCAACCATCACGATCCTGCATCAAGATCGGAAGGTCATTAGGGCGCATTCTGTGTCATAATATAGTTGCTCTATGTAGGTGACTGTTGGGCGATTAACCAGTCTTGCTCCATGAAAAGGGGACCAAAGCAGTAGATCAATCACAAGTTCTTGCTTTGCTTGCCAGCGGTGTCCTGCAAATCGCTTTCTGTGTTCACATAAGATTATAGAAATATTAGCGAGGTATTCTGTGTCATAACATAGATTTTCAAAGTTCTTGCTTCATGGCTAGTTGTCCAGAGCAGTAGATCACTCAGCAGTTCTTGTTTTGCTCGCTAACAGCGTCCTGCAAATAGCATTCTATTTCATGTAAGATTGTACGAATATCAGGTATGGGTATATAGTCATGTGATTTATTTGGATATTGTCTCCAAGATAGAGCTATCAGTATGCCAGTGTAGGTTTCATCAAGCTTAGACTCTAGTGTTATACTTAATCAGTGGGGTCATACATTAACGTGTCCTGAGTAAGGAGGCAAAGTACACGCGTCCTGGGTAAGAAAGCAAAGTGCATCTACGTCCTGGATAAGACGGCAAAGTGCATCCGGATGCTGGATAAGACGGCAAAGTGCATCCGCGTCCTGGATAAGACGGCAAAGTGCATTTGCGTCCTGGGTAAGATGGCAAAGTACATCTGCGTCCTGGATAAGACGGCAAAGTGCATCCAGGTCTATGGTAAGACGGCAAAGTACATCCGCGTCCTAGGTAAGATGACAAAGTGCATCTGCGTCCTGGATAAGACGGCAAAGTGCATCCGTGTCCTGGATATCACGTCAAAGTACATCCGCGTCCTGGGTATAACGACAAAGTACATCCGCGTCCTGGGAAAGATGGCAAAATACATCCGCATCTTGGGTAAGACGGCAAAGTGTATCCGCGTCCTTGGTAAGACGGCAAGTACATCCGCGTTCTGGGTAAGACGACAAAGTATATCCGCGTCCTGAATAAGACGACAAAGCACATCCGTGTCCTGGGTTAAGACGGCAAAGTACACCCGCGTCCTGGGTAAGACGGCAAAGTGCACTCAATTCTATGGTAAGACGGCAAAGTACATCCGCGTGCTAGATAAGACGACAAAGTACATCGGCGTCCTGGGTTAAGACGGCAAAGGGCATTTGCGTCTTGCGTAAGACGGCCAAGTGTATCCGCGTCCTGGATATTACGGCAAAGTGCATCCGCATCCTGGGAAAGACGGCAAAGTGCATTTGCGTCCTGGGTAAGACGGCAAAGTACATCCGCGTCCTGGATAAGACGGCAAAGTGCATCCTCGTACTTGGTAAGACGGAAAAGTACATCTGCGTCGTGGGTAAGACGGCAAAGTGCATCGGCGTTGTGGGTAAAACGGCTAAGTACATCTGCGTCCTGGATATGACGGCAGAGTACATCCGCATCCTGGGTAAAACGGCAAAGTACATTTGCGTCCTGGATAAGTAGGCAAAGTGCATACGCATCCTCGGTAAGACGGCAAAATACATCTGCGTCCTGGATAAGACGGCAAAGTATATCCGCGTCCTGGATATTACGGCAAAGTGCATCCGCGTACTTGGTAAGACGGCAAAGTGCATCCGCGTCCTGGATAAGACGGCAAAGTGCATCCACATCCTTGGTAAGACGGCAAAGTACATCGGCGTCCTGGATAAGACGGCAAATTACATCCGCGTCCTGGGTAAGACGGCAAAGTGCATCCGCGTCCTTGGTAAAACGGCAAAGTACATCCGCGTCCTGGGTAAGACGGCAAAGTGCATCCGCGTCCTTGGTAAAACGGTAAAGTACATCTGCGTCCTGGGTAAGACGGCAAAATACATCTTCATTCTTGGTAAAATGACAAAGTACATCCGCGTCCTGTGTAAGACTCAAAGTGCATCCGCGTCCTGGGTGAGATGATAAAGTACATCTGCTTCATGTCACAGACGATGAATTACATCCTACGGCGGGGCTTCTGATCGGGAGGTTTTGAGGAGAGTGGATCCGTCTTTTGGTTGGTGGTGTTCCCGAGTCGTCCTGGCCCTGTGCGGTGGCACCTTCTGGGGTCAAACCACAGGCGAGTGGTTGACTCCCGAGCTGGCGTCGTAGCATTGTGAAGGTGTAGAAGTGGGTTTTAGTACCACCAATAAATTTTTGCAAAAATTTATTACCAGCAATGAATTTTGAAGAAATAAAATTATTACCAGTAATACATTATAACGAGCAACATATTTTCGGAAAATATTACCATCAATAAATATCTTGAGGTTTAAATACCGTAAAAGAACCCAATCCAACCAACAATGCATTAGTATCGCCTCTCTTGTGGGTCAGATTTCCATATTAGATCGATTTTATTCAACGCGGCCCATGCTTAAGCTATATGAATTTTCAAAGCTGCAGAAATCCCAGGTGATAGTTGAGAGATGAAGATCTAACAAATGGTAGACTGCCTGTCGGCCGATTGAAGTCGGATGCCGTGGTTTTGCTGGAAGATCTGTATGCACTGCTCTAAGTCAGCTTGGAGTCAGGGAAGTAAAAAAGAGAAAGACCATCAGAAGCTGCAGAAAAAACCTTAAAATGGTTATGGATTAAAAGATCTGTTCCATGGAGTTCTACGATGGAGATTGCCGAGTGTTGAGGGGCAGTTGCGAAGAAAGGAAAAGGGATATGTGGTGGGATGATCAAAGTCACTGTTTGTGGGGTGGGGGTCTTTTATTTTTTTAATTTATTTTTTTAAATTTTTTTTCTCCTTTTTCAACAACGGCGTCTTGATGTTCCTAACTGTTTTTTGGGTTTTTTTTCTTTTGCATTCCTATTCGGTAGTGGGGAGAGGAAGAGAAAAGAAAGAAATAGAAAGAAGAAATGGTGAGAAAAGAAAGCAATAAATATTTCTGATCATAATTCCTATGACTAACGAATGTGTTCGATATTTTATTTTCTTCTTTTTTCTTTTTGGTTAAAGTAACAATTCATATAAAAGGAAACTTTTCTTGCCATTACTTACCTGTTACGTCAAACTGTTCGTTGAGAATGTGGATCTTTCCGGGTGGTGGACCTAAGATGGAAAAAAAAAGACGAGCATGCAGTCTATTCTTTTTGTGTATCATCTTGGCTGAGAAGGAAGTGACGTAAATCGTTAATGATTGGTCGCTTGTAATTTCAAGATCAGCAGTGCATTTATTTAATGAGTCTATTTGTTGCGTCCTTGGCGTATTTTTTGCTTCAGGATCGTCTGCCGGAATAGTACTGTTTCAGTAGGGTCTCTTGGGCGAACAAGTATGATGTTGGAAGGCCCGAAACTTGTCATGACCCCAGGCGATCCTGAGCACTCGTTGGAGTGTTTTCACGACATTTCGATTCCTTTGTATGTAAAAGTTTCGACAGATTTACTGATTTACCTGAAATAGTTTGTAGTTTAGTATTGCTGGTTAGATCCTGGGAATTCAGTGTTAGAGGCATTGCCATAGAGTGCAACATTGTTAGCAGTTTTACTTATATGATGGAGAACTATGGCATTGGTAATAATGTCTGCAATGGCAGCTATGTCGTCTACATAAAGTTTTTGCAGGAAATTGACTTGGAACTCTTGGTGATAAAGTAAAACCTCGATGATTGTTTGTCGAGGAAAGTTCTAAGTACGTAGAAAAGGGTAATAACAAAATTAAAATATGCTTGGTCGTCAACCACAAAGACTCCTACTTTGATGTCTCTGTCTGGCGATCTAAGCATAAATTTGGTATTTCTATGTATATCATCATTATGTCAGTTACTGTCTCAGGGAGGATGCCATTTTCTAGAAGGATTTTCTCTGTTTTCCCATATATAAAGAATCGAAGATTTTAGAGAAATCTACAAAAAGTCATGCGGCCTGTAATTTCTTTGCCCTGAGGACCTTAATAATACATTGGACAGTTAGGATTTATCCAACAGTTAATCTATTTTTTCGAAAGCCATTTTCATTTTTTTTGAAGCACCTTCTCTACTTCCGGCAGTATTCTGCTGAGAAATATTGAATTGTGAAATTTTGCTGTAAAAGAGGTGAGTGTGATCCCTGTATGATTGTTTGCAGTTCCTAGAAACCTTCTGTCCATAAGACTATCATTTCTTTATTATATGTTGCCTTACGGAGTTGGTTTAGAATATCAGGGAAATAGTGGACCTTCCAAACCACCGGTGTTAGCATTATTGTCGTACTGTCGAAAAAAATATATAACGCAATCTTCGTTAAAATAGACATGAAATATAAATTAGAACAGAAGATAAAATAACACATTGAAAAGAAAATTATAAGAAATTACATACATCAACATATAAAATGTAGATGAAACACACAAATGCAATAATAGTGAAAGGTTTCATTAATGAAAAATAAACACAATATATTATTATGAAAACAAAGATATTACATAAAATATACACATAATTACATGAGTAAGTGAAAGAGCTATAATATATATATATATATATATATATATATATATATATATATATATATATATGTATGTATGTATATATATATATATTAGGTTGGTGCAAAAATAATGACCCAATAATGTCGTTTTTTGACGTATATTTTAACGCAAATAACGACATTATTACGTCATTATTTATGCACCAACCTAATATATATACATATATATATTATCAACAACGGACAAAGTCCGACAATTATTTTAATATATATATATATATATATATATATATTAGTGGTAGTAGTAGTAATCTTATAAGTATAAGAAATTATACTCGTCAGGAAAAGCTTCGGTGTCTTGATTTGTGAATAATCAAACCAATACCAAAGGGGGGAAAAAGTATAAAAAACGAAAGAACAAACAACATGTACGTTAGACGAAAATAATCGTCTAGTATCCAAGTCCAAAGTCCAAAGTAAAGAAAAACCCGATACGAGTGAGCAAAATAACAAAAGAAAGATCTGAATACTGTAAGTTGAGCAGACCTAGTTAAACCTAGAGATCTGGACAAACCTACCTAACTACATACATATATATATATATATATATATATATATATAAAGAAATATAGTCTTAAGGTGTGCTATATTTATGGAATAAAGTGCTCAATATCAGAGATAGAGCGTGTGTAAATATAAAAGTGAACATAGAAGTCAACACTTAGAGGCGACAGTCTGTTTCATGCTATATGCAATCGTCAAGCCAAGTGGCTTGACGATTGCATATAGCATGAAACAGACTGTCGCCTCTAAGTGTTGACTTCTATGTTCACTTTATATATATATATATATATATATATATATATATATATATATATATATATATATATATATATATATATATTTAAATACACGTAAACCGAGAGAAGATGAAACGGGACTAAACATCACAATTCAACTTAATTTTAATAATTATTTGGATGATTTCGGCTCTCGTTTTTGAAACATGAGAACTCTTATGTAGCGAAGGAATCATATTTTTAAACAAAAAATATTATTATAATATAAGCTCTACTTCTGTATGGAGCACTGTCTTCTTAAAAATAAATATAAAAACAAAAATACTAAGGAACCCCGGATTATGCACCCAACGAGTCCTTTTTTATTTTCTGCATAGCTGCACAATGATATATATATATATATATATATATATATATATATATATATATATATATATATATATATATAACCATTACTCCACCGTGCCTCCTGAATTTCTGGGATCAGGAGTTATCATTATTTACACTTTTTATATTCGGACTATTGTCCTCATCTTTGTTGTTATTATCATCTGATCGCCTTCTGTCTGAAATTCTGCGATCAGGAGTTATCATTATTTACACTTTTTACATTCGGACTATTGTCCTCATCTTTGTTGTTATTATCATCTGATCGCCTACTGTCTGAAATTCTGGGATCAGGAGTTATCATTATTTACACTTTTTACATTCGGACAATCGTCCTCATCTTTGTTGTTATTATCATCTGATCGCCTTCTGTCTGAAATTCTGGGATCAGGAGTTATCATTATTTACACTTTTTACATTCAGACTATTCTCCTCATCATTGTTGCTATTATCACCTGATCGCCTTCTGTCTGAAATTCTGGGATGAGGAGTTGTCATTATTTACACTTTTTACATTCGGACTATTGTCCTCATCATTGTTGTTATTATCACCTGATCGCCTTCTGTCTGAAATTCTGTGATGAGGATTTGTCATTATTTACACTATTTATATTCGGACTATTCTTGTCTTCTTTGTTGTTATTACAACAACGTTTCGACCAATATTCCCGCTTACATCATTAATCTAGGCCTTGTGCTACATGCAATCTTCTTGGGAGGGGACTTTTAAATATCGTTATTTATCTAGTGGTGCTGATAGTAGTTCACTCCAAACCAGTCTGGCTGTCATACTAACACCTTCCACTTCTTGTATTATTTTTCGTGTAATATATTCTTCGTTATTTCTACTCTTATGTTTCGTGTTGTTCTTCCATGGTCCTAACCTTGGACCATAGCAGTGGAGAAGAGGATATTGAAGAAACAAATTCTAATCGGAGGTTATTGAAAAAAAAAAACTTTTTTTTTGCGATCGATTAACCATAACAGGGGCGACAGATATATTGAGAAAAAACAAAAAAACAAAACAAAAAAAAAACAAACAAGTTCTCTGCGAAGATAAGATAAAAAAACTTTTTGGACACCAACCATAACAGTGGTAACGAAGACACAAATTTTACCTTTCAGCCAGAATAGAATCGAATTCTACGCAGGAAAATTTTTTCGTACCAAGGTTCCGAAGCAAACAAACGACAATACCTGAAGTCTACACTGAGAAAAAAGGAAAAATCGTTACATAAGTACACAACTCTTGCTACAAAGTACATATTGCGAAAAGAAAAAGTAAGGGGAAAAAGGGAGTTTTTTTTCTTCCTCTTCTTGTGACAACAGATAGCCTGTGTTATTATTAAATTACGGTGTAAACATGGAAGACTTTCAGGCAACCATATTGGAAATAATGAAAATGCAATTCGAGCAGCAAAAAAAAAAAAAAAAAAAAAAATGTGGACAGACTAGGCTCGAAGAAAAACAATTAGAGATTCGACAAAAAAACGAAGAAAAGCAACTCAAACTACAAGAATTACTACTACGGGCAGTAACAAATAAAGGACAAAATTCTGAAAATGAAGCGGCATTCTTGCAAAATGCTATATGGAGATCAATCAAAGACTTCCCTTATGCACCGGACGAAGACAAAACCTTCGCGGCTTACTTCAGAAGATATGAAGATTCATATGAATTTGATTGCGGGAATTGGTCAGACGCGAAAAAAGTACGTCTACTACTGAGGAAACTAGGGGCAAGCGAATACACTAAATTCGTAGACTACTTACTACCGAGGAAAACGAATGAGTTGACTTTCAGGGAAGCCGTGAAACTTTTAACGGAATTATTTAGTTCGAACACTTCACTATTCCACAAAAGGTGGAAATGTTTAAATTTAACAAAATGGATAGCGAAGACTATATAACATTCACTTCCGTAGGTAACAAACACTGCGATGACTTTAAGTTATCTGAACTGAGCCCAGACAATTTTAAAAGTTTGATATTCGTCCAAGGCCTGGTTCTGACTAAAGATGCAGAGATCAGATGGAGAATTCTAACAAAACTTGAGAGTGAACCAAAACTGACGCTACAAAAATTGGCTGAGGACTGTCAGAGATGTATAAGTGTAAAAAACGACTCGAAAGATAGCAAAGAGACTGGCATCGCTCACATACGAAAAGTACAACGACAAATACGTTTTTCTCCCTCCTCAAAAACAAACCAAACCAATTATTTTACTACAAAAAGTCAAATGAAACCTCAGAAGAAACCACCACCCAGTCCATGCTATCGCTGTGGGACTTTACATTGGTACAAATATTGTCCATACCACTATAAGACTTGTATGTCGTGCAATAAAGTGGGACATAAAAGTTCGCATTGTAGAACGAAGAAAGAAAACAAAAGCCGAGTAAGAGTTACTTGAAATGACCAAGCGGACGGGTTAAATATACGAAAATACGTAGAAATTTTAAGCAAAAAATCTGATTACAATTAGATTCCGGATTTGATTTAACCATTATTAACTTACAGACGTGGAAGAAATTAAACAAACCGACCATGTTGAGAACAGATAAAATAGCCAGGTCGGTAACAGGAAGAAAAATCAAATTTGATGGAGAGATTATCACAAATGTGACGTTCAACGGTATGACCAAGAAATTAAAGATGTATGTTCTAAAAAATACGAAAAATTTATTTGGAACTTACTGGATGCAGAAATTTGACCTCTGGGATTTGCCGATAAATACATTCTGCCAAAAAGTGGAAAGGTTATCGACCGAGGGAGAGAAATTGAAGTAGAAATTAAAGGAGAGTTTCCCCGACGTATTTTCAGCCGGCCTCGGGAAGTGTAAGAAAATGACGGCCAAAATCGAATTAAAAGATAATGTACAACCCATTTTCAAGAAGAAAAGAAATGTACCTTTCGCATCATTAGAAAAGATAGACGAAGAGTTAGATAGACTCGTGAAAACCGGTATATTGACAAAGGTGGAATATAGTCAATGGGCTGCACCTACGGTTTACGTGAAAAAGAAATCGGGTGAGGTACGAGTATGCGCTGATTTCTCGACGGGATTGAATGCAGCGATTAAGGATTATCACTATCCTCTCCCTAGTCCAGAGGAAGTTTCCACAAAGTTGAACGGAGGAAAATTTTTCTCAAAAATAGACTTGAGCGAAGCATACCTACAGGTACCAGTAGATGAGGAAAGCTCGAGGTTGTTTTGCATAAACACACATAAAGGATTATATAAGTTACACAGATTACCATTCGGGATCTAGGTCGCGCCGGCGATATTTCAGCAAATAATGGACACTATGCTAGGCGGACTGGATTTCACGATCGCATACCTTGATGACATCCTGATAAATAGCAAAAATATTGAACAACACTGGAAACAAGTTCAAGAGGTTTTCAGGCAGATACAAAATTACGGTTTTAAAGTAAAGAAAAATAAATGTGACTTCTTTATGAAGGAGATAAAATAACTGGGGCATATTAACGAAGAAGGAAGAAGACCAGACCCAGAAAGAGCCATGGCAATAAAAAAATGCCGGCTTTAAAAAATTTCGCCGAGTTACAAAGTTTCTTGGGCTTAGTAAATTATTATCAAGAATTTATTCCTAACATGCACAACTTAGACGTCTACCCCAGGAAGAGGAGGAAGTAATGGACACAATATTTAACATATTCAATAAGCAAAGGCCTCAAGCAGTTTCAGAACCGCGGGAATCAAGCAGAAATAGAAAATTTACAGAGCCTTTGATGATTGATCCGAAGAGGAAAAAATATTAAAGACCCCTGCGAGATAAAAGCTTGGGAAGTGGGTGTCATTGCTCCTTACATATAACTACAGAATGAACTCTTCCTAACACTATGTATATATACTATGCCTCTCAAGAGAGAGGGTCGAATCGAGTAGAGCCATTAGTAGTTCACTCCAAACCAGACTGACAGTCATACTAACACCTTCCACATCTTGTATCATTATTTCGTCTATACCTTCGTTATTTCTACTCTTGTGTTCGTGTTATTCTTCCTTGGTCCTGGAACATAACAGTAAGGTCGATTTTACTGTCGGAGGACATATATTTTCTATGAAAATTTCTCGGACATTCAGGCCGGTAAATGTCGTTAATACAGTTTATTATAAACAGAGAATTTACTTAAATATTTGTATCTATAAAAAGAACGTATAAACATAAAACATGTTTTAAAATTATATATATATATATATATATATATATATATATATATATATATATATATATAACAGAAATCTGTTTGGCATGTATAATCAATGTAAATCTAAACTGTTCACTGTTCTGCCATCTGTTTACACAAGCTTGTTGGGTTATTTTATGCTTTCCACTGTGAATCTTACGTTCAATATAATGTGAGTATCAAATTCTCCAAGCCTCATTTCTTAGTTATGTCCGTGATATTTAAATTCCATCTCTTTCACCCTAAGCAAAAATGTTGCTTTTTCGCTCTAAATTTACTTAAAACTCTCTAGTTGCTTATATGATACGTTCATGTTATTCTTAGTATCCTTCTGTAGAACTACATCTCTGTAGGCTGCCGCGTTCGATGCAGTATAGGTTGATATGTATTACATAATTATTAAGTACTCTTATCTTGTTTCGCAAGATGAACTAATCATCCCACTACGGTAGACGCTCGTCTGTCTAAGTTTATTCTTGGTCATGGCCGCGAAACACGAATCTCCATTAAAGATGGCGCTTATAACACTATCGCATAAGTCGATAAACCAACGCTGTATGCTATTCTTATTAACGGTTGTTTCTCTATTCGGCGGTCCTTTCATTCAACCAGAACCGTATTGATTTTAGTTGCATTTTATAATTGAGATAATATTGGTTCACCAAGTAAGCAATCAATCAAGGGTAACTGTCTTGTCATCGTTTGAATCGATCCGATTCAAGACCCGACCCCGTCATATTTTGAAAGTGTTACTGTCGGCTGGAAATTCTTTCTTGATGTATGGACATTGCAGTCTCTTCATTGCAATGGTCACTTCACTTATCGATTAGTTGTTTTATAATATTCTTTGGAGACCGTCGATTTTCGAGACGTTTTCTTTCTTTTTTTTTTTTTTGAAAGTAGCGATAACGGACACTGCCAGTTTTGGTTAGAAAAGATTTTAGAAGGAAGATGAAGTGAATGGGGATTAAAACAAAAACAAAAAAAATGAAGCGAGGAAAAGGAAAAAAGAGAATATGGCAAAAGGAGAGAGTGTGTTATAAAGTGGGAGAAAGAAGAGAGTTTAAAAGAGGGACATGATAAAGTAGAGGAAGAGAAACAAAGAAAGGATTGGGCGAGAGGGAAAGTTGTAAATATATGGACAAAACATTATGAGAAGAAGACGGGGGGTCGGTGAAAACCTGTCATAATAATTAGGATTTATAACACATATGTATTATTATTTGTGAATCTATCTATCTATCTATCTATCTATCTATCTATCTATCTATCTATATATCTATCTATCTCAGTCTGTTATATCTTATTCTGTTCATATCTATCTATCTATCTATCTATCTATCTATCTATCTATCTATCTATCTATCTATCTATCTATCTCAGTCTGTTATATCTTATTCTGTTCATATCTATCTATCTATCTATCTATCTATCTATCTATCTATCTATCTATCTATCTATCTCATATCTTATTCTGTTCATATCTATCTATCTATCTATCTATCTCAGTCTGTTATATCTTATTCTGTTCATATCTATCTATCTATCTATCTATCTATCTATCTCAGTCTGTTATATCTTATTCTGTTCATATCTATCTATCTATCTATCTATCTATCTCATATCTTATTCTGTTCATATCTATCTATCTATCTATCTATCTATCTATCTATCTCAGTCTGTTATATCTTATTCTGTTCATATCTATCTATCTATCTATCTATCTATCTATCTATCTATCTATCTATCTATCTATCTCAGTCTGTTATATCTTATTCTGTTCATATCTATCTATCTATCTATCTATCTATCTCAGTCTGTTATATCTTATTCTGTTCATATCTATCTATCTATCTATCTATCTATCTCAGTCTGTTATATCTTATTCTGTTCATATCTATCTATCTATCTATCTATCTATCTATCTCAGTCTGTTATATCTTATTCTGTTCATATCTATCTATCTATCTATCTATCTATCTATCTCAGTCTGTTATATCTTATTCTGTTCATATCTATCTATCTATCTATCTATCTATCTATCTATCTATCTATCTATCTATCTCAGTCTGTTATATCTTATTCTGTTCATATCTATCTATCTATCTATCTATCTATCTATCTATCTCAGTCTGTTATATCTTATTCTGTTCATATCTATCTATCTATCTATCTATCTATCTATCTATCTATCTATCTATGTCAGTCTCTTTCTTTATGCTCTTTCTATCTTTATTTCTTTCAGCCTTTCTCTTTTTTCCATGTCAGCTTATTTTTTTTATTTCGGCTTCTTTTGTCTGCCTCATTCTCTCTCTCTCTCTCTCTCTCTCTCTATCTATGTATGTATCTATCTATCTATCTATCTATCTATCTATCTATCTATCTATCTATCTATCTATCTATCTATCTCAATCTCATTCTTTCTTTCTTTCAGCCTATTCTCTCTATGTCAGCGTCTTTTTATCCCAGACGCTTTTTATTTGACTCATCATATTTACTATCTATCAATCTACAAATTCATCTTCTAAAAAGAAAATATAAAGTCTTCTACGTTTGTCTTTCTTTCTAATATATATATATATATATATATATTAGATTAATCATTATGGAATAGCAGACAATAGATCAATAAAGAAGCCCATTCTACTGTTCTGGAAACGTTTCTATATTTACAAAGGTCAAATTAATGAAAACAGGGTGTATTGCTGTCATATCTAGGCTGTTGCTGCCCGACTCTTTACTGCCAGCCTTGCTTGACTTCAAAGTCGGCCATCTTTGGGATAAGATATTTTCCACTCTCAGTCTCTTTCCCACAGACGCACGTCGAATGCCGGTCACTAATCCGTTGCTATTTTCATGGCAAATGATCAGAGGAGCTGCATTCTTTAATTCCACCAGTTCAGATATTTGCTGCGAAGACTAGTCATATTTCGTCCATGAAGTCAAACCATCCTCATTCTGTCCGAAGAGAAAGTTCAACTTAGACCGTTTTTCTCTCCCGAGAACCGCTGTTTTATGGAACAGAAACTCGTGCGTATGCTTTGTCAAACGCTACAATCTTATCCCCCTTCAAGCCAATGATCGATTGTTATCTACGCTCGGTATAATCATAATCTTCCTCTCTTACACAATAATACTTGAGTGGCTCTTGAGACGAGTACTGGATTAGACTTAATTTTATAAACTAAGTGATTTAGATGAATATCAATTATTCAGTATCTGTCTATTCACTGTGGACACGTGGCACAGTGGATAAAGGCATTTGTTAGATCCATTGACAGGACCCAAAGAGTGTGAGTTCAATACCCGGTTAAAGCAGTGCAGAACTTTCAGAGGGAAATTAACAAGAGATAACTGATAACTGACATCCGTTAAACATGGCATGTGGAAGTAGAACAGTCTACCCCAGTAAATAAAATAAATAAAGGGTTCAGTTCCCCATTACAACAACCTGATATGGCGACAAAGATGAGGACAATAGTCGGAATAATGTATCAATTATCAAGACTTTTGGTATTATGGGCTTGTAAATTAGGATAGAAATTATTTCGAAGTACATGCAGTTCATTATGAAACACTAAAGCCTTTTGTAAGCAATTAGTTTTTATTTATTTTTATATATATATATATATATATATATATATATATATATATATATATATATATATATATATATATATATATATATATATATATATATATATATATATATATATATATAAAAGAAAAAACCCAGACGATCCGCTTAGGTGAAACATGGGTAGATTTGTCTGGCTCACTAAGTTTATATATATATATATATATATACTTATTCCGTGCAAATAGGAATATGGAATGCACAAACATGGTAGATAAATAGTAACAGGTTTATCATAGAAACAAGTACAACAAGCAAGGAAGTAACAGTTCTGCGCACGGTCGTCGCAATTCAGTATATATATATATGTTGGTGCAAAAATAATGTCGTTTTTGACGTATTTTTAACGTCAAAAAACATTATTTTTGCACCAACCTAATAAATATTTCATCCATATATATATATATATATATACATATATAAACATGGACATTGAACTGTACGCGCAGCGGCGACAGTCAGTATCATGTTTAAAAGCAATGTTCAGTCTTATATTTACATGCGCTCTATCCCTGATATTGAGTCTTTTAACCCATAAATATAGCATACATTATAACTATATTTTTCACACACACACACACACACATTATATATATATATATATATATATATATATATATATATATATGGTGTCCCAAAAAATTTGAGCGTCCTGGGTAAGACGTTAAACTACATCCAGCAGGCCTCTGATCAGGTGGTTTTGAGGAGCGTGGAACTACCTCTTAATTGCTAGTGCTCTCAGGATCACCTTGACGCGGGGTGGTAACACGTGTTAGGGTCCCAGCAATGGGCAAGTAGTTAACTATTACCAGTAATCCTTTTTTGAAAGAAATTATTACCAGCAATACAATTTTGAAGGAAAGATATTGCCAGAAACAGATTTTTGACGATAAAATTTTTTGTCAGCATTAAATAACCCATTGAGGTTGATATGCCGTAAAACAAAATAAACCAAACCAATCTAAACCAAAGAATACATACTCTATTAATACGAATCTATCCTAAAAATGTTGTCGGCATTAAATAACCCATTGAGGTTGATATGCCGTTAAACAAAATACACCCCTAAAAAAAATCCCTAAAAATTTGGCATCATTTTCAAAGTAATAATCTTGAAAACTTAAATTTAACTCAATTTAAAATGAACAGTTTTGGTGATGAACGTCATAAGTTTATTATGGCACCGATTTCATAAGTGTTCAATATGTACACCGCGTGTGACATGGCACACATGTAGCATATCTCCGGTAACATTATCTAGTGTGGGAGTGATTCTCTGCTTGAGTTCTGCATCAATATTAGAAGAAAGAGTCGGGACATTGACAAGTTCCTTCACATATTCCCATAAAAAAAAGAAATCACACGGGGACAGGTCCGGTGACCGCGGCGGCCATTTAATCACAAAACTATCTTCATCTCCACCACACCCGATCCATCTCTCTGTAAGATTCTCATTGAGATAAAGGCGTGTTGTCCTCTTCCATTAAATGTAAAATTTTGTTCAGTTTCTATATATTCTGTAAAAATTTGTGTTTATTTCAACAAGAATTGCCAAATTGCAAATATGGCCATAACAGCCATTTGGCTTTACCTTTCAGTTGTACACTTTTTACATTATTTGGACTATTGTCGCCATATTTATCATTTGGACTATTGTCGCCATATTTATCATTTGGACTATTGTCGCCATATTTACCATTTGGACTATTGTCGCCATATTTATCATTTGGACTATTGTCGCCATATTTATTAGTTATATCCTGTTAATTTCCCTCTGAAAGTTCCACACTGCTTTAACCGGGTATTGAACTCACACTCTTTGGGTCCTGCCACTGGATCTAACCAACGCCTTTACCCACTGTACCATGTGTCCTTGAGAACGGTTAAGGCAGTGAAGAACTTGGAGAGCTGAATTAACACGAGATTACTGACAATTAACAACCATTAAAGATGGCACGTGAAACTAGAACAGTCTACCCCAGTGAGCGAAATAAAGGGTTCAGTTCGACATTCCCACCACTTGAAGAAGGTCGGCGCGTACAACGGACGAAACGTTGTAATAAATATGACGACAAAGATGAGGACAATAGTCCGAATAATGTAAATAGTGTACATAATACACCATCTCAGTAATATAGGCAGTTATATATATATATATATATATATATATATATATATATATATATATATATATATATATATGATCGGATTGATGTGAATTTGTGACCCTGGGTTTCACGCTTTTGCGAAGGTCAGACAAACTTTTTTTTTTAATTTTGGGTTTATGTAGATTGCGTGTATTGGTGTTATTATGGAAGTGTGGGGAAACGTCGTCGTGGTATCATCGTACTAACGCATACATCGATGTATGTTCATACGCCCAATGAAGTACGCAGTTTGTCTAACGATCGCAAAAGCGTGAAACTCAAATATGTTAGCTCTATCTCTGATATTGAGCGCTTTCTAACAAGTACCGCGCATATAATATATAAATAATTATATATATATATTTATTTATATTTATATACACACACTTTTCACAGACACACACACAGACACATATATATATATATATAATATATATATATATATATATATATATACACACATTCTTCAGACAATTTTCAGGCAATAAAACAGCGACTTATTGATAAAGGATAACAATTCAAATATTAAAAAATCTCATCTTGAAAGCTATCGAAGTAATTTATTTGAATTTTTTAATTGAATGAAATTGAATTTTAATTGAATCGTGATCAAAAGTAAATATAAAATCTTCTAAAAAAGATGTGATTAATGTAGCTTGATTAAAATCTCACATCTGCAGCTAATCTTGAACTGTTTAAGAATTCATCTCTTTTCTCTTTTAATGAATGCTAGAATTTAGTCGAACAGTGGCATAAGAACATATCACTTATCACCGAACTAAAATCAATTAATTTATGAATTCTAATAGAAGTGAGATAAGCAAAGCTAATATATTAGGTTGGTGCAAAAATAATGTCGTTTTCTCACATATGTTACTATGTGAGAAAACGACATTATTTTTGCACCAACCTAATAAAAGCAAGAGTCAATAGACGCTTTCGCAGTCAGCCACAACTGACATGGAAGAGACATTGGCCTAGCAATATAAACCAATTACTGCATGTCTACAATATCACGCGATAGTTTGATTTTTTTTCCCGACAACTTCAAGCGCCATAGCCTCCACTTACGCTGAGTGAGACAGACGTGCCTTTCGACATCTCCAATAAAACCATGATAGCGGGCAGGTGTCTCCTTCGCAGCAAAGGCCGTCAACAGACGAGTAAACAACGAAGAACGAAGCTAACCATACAAAACTCTCTTCTGTCGACAAATTGGATCGAGAATAAACTTGTTCATCTTCATAAATCAGTGAAGGATTATTCGACAAAATATTCGAGTCCAGTACAATAGAAAACGAGGGGCAATTCTTTGGTGACCTTATGGGGTATTGTTCCACATGTCATTTCTCGGGATACGGTCTAGTTCCTTTATTTAGTACTAGCTTAAATGCCGCCCTATCAGGGGGCATTTAAACCAGCTCTTACGGAGTCCTCTTGATTGGGCCTTCATCACAATAGGTACGGAGGAGTAGATGCTATAGGCAACAATAAATTACAGAAAAACTCAAAACTGATCACTGCATTTAAGTATTGCATTAATAACTTTTAAAAGTTCAACAATAATTCTTCAAACGCCACTTAATTTAAGGGCAATCTGATGTATGTAGGTCCTTACTTTCCATACAAATAATTATTTTTATTTCATGGGTGACTTTCGCTGGATTTCGAAAATTATTTCGATTATTCCCACATTCATTTCCAAGTTATAAACATTTTTGTCGTACAAAATCATGTAAAAAATCGCCCAAAATAGTCACAGTAATGAAACGTTGAAAATGTAAAATTTCAGGATTGCCGATCCGGCCCGGAATGTATTTAATTTGCTCACGAAGTCGGCCTGATTCCAAAATTGTATGATATGTTGGGCTACAGCCTGTAGGAGTAAAGTTGAAAAAGCATGACACACGGACACACTGACATTCACATTTATTATATAGATTGATCCGTTACTCCGCGTTCGAGGAAAATGGCTTTAAAAAAGGCACCATTTAAGCCAAAACTATGGCTAAGATAAGTAGATAACATCTTCATACATGTAATAGAGTGGATAAAAGCTACTAATAACTACTGACTTAAAAGATGCCTTCCGCAAAGCTAAGCAAAGAATTAAAAAGACATAAAAATTTCGTTACGACCCTCCCAAAAAAAAGACTATATTACTGCTACGTAATATCAGTCCTCTTATATGGCAGTGAACGCTGTATATAGATTTATTGATAATATTAGTGGTCAATATATATATACCTCTGAAAAGTAAAGTCTGATGATCCAGAGCCCTTTAAAAGGGCTGAGGTGAAATAATATATATATATATATATATATATATATATATATATATATATATATATATATATATATATATATAGTATTTACATTATGCAGACTATTGTCCTCATCTTTGTCGCCATATTGGTCACAACGTTTCGGCCGTTGTACGCTCCGGCCTTCTTTAGGTGGTTGTAATTTCGAACTGAACCCTTTATTTCGCTCACTGGGGTAGACTGTTCTAGTTCCATGTGCCATGTTTAATGGATGTCAGTTATCAGTTATATCCTGTTAATTTTTCCCTCTGAAAGTTCTCCACTGCCTCAAGGACACATGGCACAGTGGATAAAGGCGTTGGTTAGATCCAGTGACAGACCCAAAGAGTGTGAGTTCAATACCCGGTTAAGGCAGTGGAGAACTTTCAGAAGGAAAAATTAGCAGGAGATAACTGATAACTGACATCCATCAAAACATGGCACGTGGAACTAGAACAGTCTACCCCAGTGATTGAAATAAAGGGTTCAGTTCGAAATTCCAACGACCTTTAGAAGGCCGGCGCGTACAACGGCCGAAACGTTGTGAGAAATATGGCAACAAAGATGAGTACAATAGTCCGCATAATGTAAATACTGTACATAATACCTCATCTCAGAAATATGGACATATATATATTTACATTCCCAAGAGGATACAATCCAGGTAGAACTCAGAATATGAATGTCTGAGCCTTTTATATATATATATATATATATATGTATGAAAGTACTGCTGAACTGTATGGAAGAGAAACAATAAGTACCCAATAAAAAACGAGATCAATCTAACCTCTCTTTATACGAGCCAGCCATGATTCCTGGAAAGACAATTTTTTAAAAAATCACACCATCCGTATTTCCGCATTATTCAAATATAAATTTTTAAACCGAAATCATGTTTTCCATTTCAATTCCACCTTCAAAATTTTCAACTTTTATTCCTATTTAAGGCAATTCTAAGCAATTCTTTCCCTCAATAGGAAGTTTTTTTCTTCTATCTCATTTCAATTGCGTCCGTTCGATGCAATCATATATGGAACCGTTTCGTAAAATATTTTAGAGGAAATTTCCTGTTGGTTTCTAAGAAACATCAACCAAATGAAGAATGCCTGGTCTTTTACCGAATTATCTACTTTATTTTGCTTAGTACTTTTTATCATTAATTTTATTTCAAGGGAATTTTTTACATTAATGTAACTGTTTTCTGCATGCTGTTTTGCATTGTTATAAAAAAATACACCAATTTTGAAATGTATAAAATCCAGAATAAGCGACATATAAAAAAATAATGAAATTTTTATTCGTTTCGAAATGTTCTAAAGGATTTTTATGGTTACCATTTCTTGAGATTAAGTCACTACTTGAAAGTTTGGTCTAAAAAAAAAAATCCAACAGAATCTTTTTTATTTCTTCTTTCGTTTAAGACAATGTTTAAAGTTTCATTTAAGAATACAGAACATTTTAGGAAATTAAAACGTAATTGAAGAAGCCATATTATGTTTCGGCTTTCATTAACCTTTCCATTTAATCTGCTATGATGGGAATTAATGCTGAGGACTGACCAAGTTCAGGTTAATCTTGCACGAAACGAAAAGAGTGTTGAAAGGAAATTTTTGGATAGTATCAAAATGTTCGTTTCATTTTTTAAGAAAAAAAAAAAATTTTTTAATATCTAAGAATTGACTTGACTGGTTCCAGTTTTCATCTAATTCTTCACTTAACTTACAAGTTTCGTCTTGTGATGTTTACTTAAAGGTGGCAGTTTGGTTGCATTAATGTCTTTAAACAATTATTTTAATTATTCTCCATGTTTTTCTTTTTGATTATATTCGAAATATCAAATTCGGATCCTTTTTGCTGTCCAAGTCAGTTTTCTTGTTCATGACATTTTTTCTAATTTAGTGATTGTCACGAGAAAAGTAAACATCCGTAGGCTTTTAAAAAGTTTTATTCAACTGAGAATACAAGTTTCGCGTATTGTGTCCTTTTATAGTCCCAGTAAACTGAAATAGCTCCCTCAAGAGGAGAGTAACAAAACATGTGGAGAACACTTGTCAGCCTTCAGATAGTCGACCGTGTTTTGGACGGGCTTGTTGGTCTTGGCCTCGATCACGCCCGAGAAGAAATAATCAAAGGGGTTGCAGTCGGGTGAAGAGAGCGGCCACAAGTCCGGTAAGCAGTGGTGAGGAAGACTTGAGCAGCCACGCCTGGGTCGTCTTGGCATTGTGTGCAGGAGCGGAGTCCTGCTGGAAGAGGTAGGAGCATCCGCTGGTGATCTCGTCCATCCAGGGCTTCACCACACTCCTCAGCACCTCCTGGTAGATCTCAGCGGTGACTCTCAGGCGCTTTTGAAAGAAGAACGGAGGCATGACGTCAACCTCGCTGGAGATGACGCTAAAGACCATGACGGAGAAGAAAACTTCGTATGCGTCATGACGAGAACCTCCTCGATGTCTTTGCAGATCTGCCTGTGACTTGTTTGGTCCTGGGTGAAATTATTTTCATCAGAAAAGAACCTCAGCATCCCGGCGGAACCGTGCTTGAGTTCGTTCAGCAAAGCCGCCGCCTTGACTTTCCTAGACTCCGTGGAGGCATCTTGATGAGCATGCGGTGAGACTTTCGGTAAGAGGAGTAACCAATGTCCTTCTTGATCGTTCGGAAGAACGTCGACTTGTGACAGCCCATGTCAGCGGCGACCTTGGCGTAGCTCTGGATTCCATCATTGTCGACTATCTCCTTGATGGTGGCGACGAACTCGTCGGCCCTAACGGCCGAAGAACGAACTTTGTGGGTCTTTCGTTTGGCAGTAAACTCGTCCAGGTTCTCATACGCCTTCCACTTCCTCAAAATGGTCCTCATGAACCCAAACCAGACCATAACTTCCGCAGGTTTCTTTCCGACGCGGAAAGAAGGTACTACGGCTGCTCTGCGCTCATAATCCATCTTAGAAAAGGGTAGAGAGAAAAACGTTAGTTAGTTGTCAAACCGCCGGGTCTCTGCATATACAACTTTTATTTTTATTGCCTATTTCGTGTTCTTATTGTGAATCACTATGTATTTCTTTGAAAACCGAAAAGAGATCTGTTTATGATACATTGGATATTGGGCGTAAATAAAATGTTTGTAATATCAAAGAGATAATCACAGAAACGTGCTGTTATTTTTGAAGTCCTTATTCTTGGGTATCCGGTAAATCGCTCGAAATCAATTGCTCGACAGTAAATTGCTCGAAATCAATTGCTCGAAAAATATCCATTGCTTTCAAAGTTGTGTTGTTTTCAAAACTTTTTACCTGATAAGCAAAAGACCTGATTGGACAGCAATATTCAAATACACGGTGTGGTTGATTTATAAATGTGTAAGATGGATTCTGACGAGAAAGATTGTCTGTCGCAACAGAGAATAAACATTTCCAGCCGAAAAACTAGCCATTGATTCAAAATAATCGCACTACTACATGTAAGTAGAAAACACGAGACCAAGAGGGACACTGAGTTGCCCAGTGAGGTTAGCATTACTTATGCAGATGGGAGACAAGAAATGTCCTCCAATTAAACAATGAGACAAGTCTTCAAACTCAGACCAATTCTTGCTTCACGTGGAAGCCATTTTTTAAACTTCGTGGGTTGAAGACTTAGAAAATGAATTACTACAATTCCTTTCCGTCGTGGGTATGCCGATAAACTACATCCACGTCCTGGGTAAGACGATAAACTACATCCACGTCCTGGGTAAGACGATAAATTTCACCCAACAACAAGGACTCAGATCAGGAGGTTTTGAGAAGAGTGGAACCACCTTTTAATTGCTGGTGTTCCCAGGTCCACCCTGACGCGGGGTGGTAACAACTGTTAGGGTCCCAGCTATCGGCAAATAGTTAACTCGGAAACTGAGGTAAAAATCATTATAAAAGTGAAAAAATACGTTTTAATACCAGAAATACTTTGTAAAAAAATATTAGCAGAAATAAATTTAAAAAAATATTACCAGCAATACGTTTTTGAAGAAAAAAAAAACTATTTCCAGCTATACAATTTTGAAGAAAAAAATATTTCCAGAAACAGATTTTTAACAAAACGAAAATGTTACCAGGAACAAAAGAAAAAAAAGAAAAGGTTTTTGTCATTAAATTCGCCATTGAGGTTGATATGCTGTAAAACAAAAGAAAGAAAACCAAACCTACAATTACTTTGTTTCACACACAATGAAAATTAAATAGATAGATCGATTACGTTAACACGAATCTCCTAGCAAATTATAAAAACATTTTCTCCGTTCCTTGAGTTAAAAATTTCAGGACAAGTTCAACAAAGTTTGTTGATTTTGGTCGCATTTCTTAATATGCCGCATTCATGACAAGAGTATTGTTTCTTTTTGTTTCGTACAGCATCAAAGATTTTTGAAAATCAAACAGTAGTAACGGCTTTCTATCAGAATTGGAACTTGATATCTCTTCCTACCGATTCTTCCGGGAATGGGCGTCGATGTTCCTGCAATGAAAGGAATTCTTTAATGACGTGCAGGATGTACTGGGGTAATCGATAATCTGTCTGAAAACAATCATTTTTAAACAACTGTTTGTTGTCGCAGAGGAAACTTGGGAATTAAGCTGTGATATCCCAAAGACTAAATTACTGATGGCAGGAATTGTTGTCAGAGACACGAGAGTTGACTTTATGGAAGAATGATCATTCCAGTATTCACTTAAGATTAAATGAGTCAAAATATGCAAGAATTTTCTACTTTAAAATTATTTATCAATATTGTAAACAAAAAGACCGCTTGCTTATTTTGAGAATCTATCTATCTATCTATCTATCTATCTATCTATCTATCTATCTATCTATCTATCTATCTATCTATATGTATAAACACAAACGTATATATATATATATATATATATATATATATATATATATACATGTATATATATATATGTATAAACATATATATGTATATATATATATATATATATATATAAATATATAAAGATAAAAAATGACTTAAAATAATTGTTGAACATTGTCACGTCATTTGTTTACATTTGGATACGCATTGAGCAGATATGAATGTATAAGGGAAAATCATGGAGAATTGTGATTTAAAAAAAAAGGAAAATCGAACCTGCTCAACGAAACGCTTCTCTATGGCCGAATCGATAAAAGCACGTCAGTCTATATGACGGTTCCGTGTAGGATACAGGTTCGATTCCTGTCGGAGGACGCATATTTTCTATGAGAATTTCTCGGACATTCAGGTGGGTAAATGTTGTTAATACTGTTTATTAAAAACAGATCATTTACTTAACTATTTCTATCTATAAAAGAACTTATAAATATAAAAAAATGTCTTCCAATTTTATATTTACGTTCTGTCTCTAATATTGAACACCTTTACCTATAATTATAGCATATCTTAAAAGTATACACATACGCATATATATATATATATATATATATATATATATATATATATATATATATATATATATATATATATATATATATATATATATATATATATATATATATATATATATATATATATATATATATACACACACACACAGAGAAAGAAAGGCATTAGTACTTTATTTGTAAGTTTAATGAATCGATACCGGAGTAAGCGAAATAATTTGCGTACGGATTGATTGATTGATTGAAGAATATTCGTTCATTTAGAAAATCGATTTCCCAACACAGACATATGGAAGATATGATGTTTTAGAAAATATGATGACAAATGAATGTACAATTTAGTTCGCTTTTTTAATTAAACATAGCACCTTTATGCCTTAAGGTGAACTTGAAAAAATTAGTATATCAGTCAATATGGAGACATTTAAATTTTCAGCCACAAAACGAGTAAATTTAAAAACATGGCTACAACTCATATTTTATCTTCGAAAAATTGTTAGAATTATTCCATTTTATTATTAGTTATTGTTATTAGTCTCTTATTATTCCTAAAAAAATCTATGGTAAAAAAGAATCTTCTATCCGTCACAATAACTTTTATTACAGTATATTGTTAGAATTGTTCTTTTTTTTATTATTAGTTCTTGTTATTAGTCTCTTATTATGCCTAATAAAATCTATGGTAAGAACAAATCTTCTATCCGTCACAATGACTTTTATTGCAGTATATTTTTAGAATTATTTGATGTTAATATTAGTTATTGCTGTTAATTTCTTACTGTCTGTCTGTCTGTCTGTCTGTCGCTTTCACACTTATCCATCTCCAGGTACTTTTTACAACCTGTGAGCTTGACCCTTTGATATCAGCCATTGTGCCCTTTCTTTAATTTACCAGCTACATGATATTTTGAATTCATTTTTTCCTGGGACGTCTCATTTGTATTTAGGGCTTTCGTCTCCGCTTGTAGCATCATTTCGAAATAGAAGTGTCTTATCACACTGAATTAATTAAGTTGTTCGTGGAAAACAATGTCTGATTTTAAAAGAAACCTTTTAGTTATGTTGTAACATTTTATAATAATAGATGCACAAAAATATATTATTCATTTTTTATTTCAGTTTATTGATATGTATTTCTTTTCATGTCTATCTATCTATCTATCTATCTATCTATCTATCTATCTATCTATCTATCTATGTAAGTATGTAAGTAAGCAAGTAAATAAGTAAGTAAATAAACGAAAGTTTCTCATTTATATCCAGAACAGCGTTTGCATTAAAAAGCCAAACTATTTAACACCAAATTCCGTTTTTTCAAAGATTGTTTTGCCGAAAGCAACAAACCGAAATCAAACGTTGTCTTGAATTCGGGCGACGCTCGGGAAATAGCTAGTGTTACCCACCTCTCCTTACCCAGCAGCTAACACCGCGTTCCACGATAATATAGATTGATGGCAGACCCCAAGAGAAAAAAAAAAGAAAATCAGTAAACGCGCAAACCCTTCTTTCCAATCTGTAAAGTGAGTTCATCACCCCACTCCACGCCTTACATTTCATCCGCCATTAATCATTATCAAAGCACGCATGCGCAGAGCGGCATCATGAAAAATTCACTTTACCATTTGTATTTACTTTTTTTTTATCATTAAAGTATTTTTTTCATTTTGCTTTAGTTTTGAAATGCTGGGAGTAAGTGAAGATGATATAAGAAGAATGGATGGAATTGAAAAGAGTTAGGAAAAGGAAAAATGATTTTAAGGATGGTTAAAAATTTCAGGCTATTGCATCCGGATTATACTTAAATTTCTTGTTGTTTTGTTTATTTTAAAGTTAACACCGTGTAAACAAATATGGCGAGAGATTGATCGCGAGTTGCTAACATGAAATAAAGTAATGGATAAGAATAGACTATATTTATCGCAGATTTTATGAGAGGACGAATGTAATAAATAATAAGAAGAAGACTACAGAGTTCCTGTATTTTGTCTAGATTCTTTAAAAAAAAACATTTGCAATTTTCAAAATAGACTTTTTGCATCGGGATCAAGAATGTCGATAAATTGTTTTAAGTTTTGTTGTTTCGTTCAAGAACTTTCGACCGTTTCATTCATTTTCAAGATGTGGGTGTTGTCGGTGTGGTAGACGATTATGTCTTAGCTACCCGCTGGCATTTTTTCTGGGCCAGTGTGTGAATCAGTTCAACGTGAAGGAGTGCCCCGATCACTATCGGAATGATTAACATTTTACCTGGCATTATCCACAATCTGGCAATCCTAAAATCTAGTTCAGAATCGTTACTGATCTATTTGCTTTAATGTTATATTGTAGTCAGCAAATATGGCCATAGCAGATATTTGGCTTTCATTTTCAGTTGTCTGTCTATATTTCTGAGATGAGGTATTATGTACAGTATTTACATTATGCGGACTATTGTCCCCATCTTTGACGCCATATTTATTACAACGTTTCGGCCGTTGTACGCTCCGGCCTTCTTCAGGTGGTTCCAATAAGCCTTCGGAATTTCTGTCGCCTGTTAAAACACTTCCCAAATATTTAAACTTTTGTATTTGTTTGATTGTGACATCTCCAATTCAGCTCTTGTTAATCAAGGACACATGTCACAGTGGATAAAGGCGTTGGTCAGATTCCGTGACAGGACCCAAAGTGTGTTTGTTCAATACCCGGTTAAGGCGGTAGATAACTTGGAGAGGGGAATTAATAGGAGATAACTGATAACTGACATCCATTAAAACAGGTCACTGATTATATTAGACCTGTTGGGTCTATTCGCCCTCGTCTGTATGGTCTTCCGAAGACTCATAAGGATGATGTACCCCTTCGGCCCATCCTGTCCATGTCAGGCTCGTCTCAACATAAGGTTGGGAGTTTTCTTTCAGACCTTCTTGAACCTGTTGTTGAACATTTTAGCTCGTAAACTATTAAGGATTCATTTTCATTTGTTCAGGTTATTCGTGATACTCCTTCCAAAAATATATCGAAGTGGTTTGTCACCTCCGGATATCCCAGAAAATGTGTTTGTTGAGCTTATGCAATTCGCCACTATGTCTGTGGAGTTTAGCTTTAACAATTTTATGTACAGACAGATTGATGGGGTTGCCATGGGCTCCCCTTTGGGTCCCGCTTTGGCCAACATTTTTGTGGGCTTTTATGAGCCGTCCCTCCTCACTTATGACAATGCACCGTCTATGTACCGTAGGTATGTAGACGATACATTTTGTCTTTTTAATAGTGAAGTGGAAGCTGATTCCTTTCTCACAGTTATGAACCAACTTCATCCATCTTTGAAATTTACCATCGAAAAGGAGTCTAATTCTTGTCTCTCTTTTCTTGATGTCCTTGTGCATCGGAGTCTTTCTCAATTTTTTACTTCAGTATTTCGCAAACCAACGTTTTCTGGTTTGTATACGCGTTGGGACTCATTTTGTCCCAGAAAGCGTAAAATTAATCTCATCAAGACCTTAACTCATAGGGCCTTGATGATTTGCAGTCAACAATATTTGGATGAAGAATTGGATTTTATCCGCTGCACTCTATTAAAAAATGGATATCCTAGTGATACTCTTCATAGTGTCATGCGCGATAAGACTCTTAATTTTCAAAAGGAAAAACAATATTTTGTTCAGAAATATCCTATTTACTTGCGGCTTCCATTTATTGGTTCGCGGGGCGAGCTTTTGGCCAGGCGGGTCTTGTCTGCTGTCCATCTGTGCTATTTTTCGGCTCAACTAAGGATTCATTTTGCGACTCGTTCTGCCTTTCCCTCTATGCGTAAGGATCCTCTTCCTCCCCATCATG
>OZ010610.1:18233005-18313005 GCA_963932145.1 Acanthosepion lycidas
TAAAAACATACTGCTAATAAATAAACAGACCAACCCTCCAAAAATGGGAATCCACTAAAAATAATGTTTTATATATATATATATATATATATATATATATATATATATAACGCTCAAACACTAATATTCAATGGTTTAAAATTATTTCATTGGAATCGTAATTACGATCCAAATCATCAGACCTACAAATTCAAAACGGACAATATAACATAACTTCGGGTATAAAAAACAAAATTTAGTTTTTTTTTATTCCCGGAGTTATATTTTCCAATTTATTTTTGAATTTGTAGGTCTGATGAATTGGATCGTGATTACGATTTCAGTGTATTAGATTATAACCATTGAATATTTGTATGTCAGACTTTTATATTATATTCTTACTCTGTTCTGGACATTGGATTCTACCTGGATTCTATACTTTTGGGAATGTATGCATATATATATATATATATATATATATATATATATATATATATATATATATTGACCACTAATATTATCTATCTATCTATCTATCTATCTATCTATCTATCTATCTATCTCTATCTATCTATCTATCTATCTATCTATATTGACCACTCATATTATCTATCTATTTCTCTCTCTCTCTCTCTCTCTCTCTATATATATATATATATATATATATATATATATATATATATACATATTATATCTTATAGGTATTCTCTCTTCAGTACATGGAAGATTATGGCTCTCCATAGCTTTCTATTCTTCGTAACTCTAAGTAATGTCAGTCCCTTTTTTACTCTTTCTCGTTCATGCTCTGCCATACACTTACACAAGCTCGATACGAAAGTTATCCTACGTTTTCATCTGCCCTTTTTGGCTTTAGTAAGTTCTGTGAATTTCCAATTGTCCAAAGCAGTTGTCCTTATTGTTCTCACTGCAAGGGTCTTTTTGGTCCCATTTTCCTCGTATTCTCAACATCCTTCTGTAGAACCACATCTGTGCTTCCTCAAGTTTCCTCATCAACTGGAATAAAAAAAAAAAACAGCGTTCACTGCCATATTTGAGGTTTGATATTTACGAAGCAGTTTAGCGTTATCTTATTTGTTTCTACCAATTTTTTTCTGTTTCTTGATACTTTGCTTAACTTTTGAAAGGCATCTTTTGCCATCCGAACGCGCTTTTGTATTATTTCTGCTTTATCTTTTCAATATTCTATTACAACACTTGCCAGATAGATTTTCTGCAGTTGTTTTTACCTGATACATGTATCGTAGCTGTGGCATCTCGAAATATCCTCCCAACATAAATTCTGTCTTCTTACAACTGATGATTAGTCCTTTCTTCTCGCTTTCCTTTCTACTTTATATGTTAAAAAACAGATTATTTCTTTTTAATTTGTACAAGCTTCATCTACGTCTGCCTCTTAGTTTTAATACTATAAGAAAAAGAAACAATACAGGCTTAAGTATTTCAGCTCTTTGTATAAATCTATAAATTATTTTATTTTTTTTTTGGTTTCTTAACATCTGTAAATGAAAATGTCCTATTTTTCTGAAACGCGATCCTTTCAGAGGAGAGAAATGTTTCAAAAAAAGTTTCTAAAATTATAACCCTCTGGTTAATGAATATTTTATTTTGAATGGAAACCACAAGATGCTGCATATGTCAGTTAAGGGAACCTCAGACAATTCTGGAAGAATCTCTCAGAGGTTCTGACTGGCTCAAACTTGTTGCAAGGATTTATAACGCATTAATTTCCGTAAAATATATGCATTATTTTCATTGCACGATTATACAAACGCCTTATAGTTCATTACTAGCAGCCATACCCAGATGGTCGATCGGGAAAAGCGTTCAATTAGAATGGAGCAAAAACAGCATCATGTTTAGATATAAGAGAGTCTATCTTCATCAGTTACTTTAAAGTACCTTTATTAAAAAAAAACATTTTGAATTAACAGAGTTACTTGTATAACAGAAGTAGTCTGTATTTATTCAGTCGAAGTTACCGAGATTATGAAGGGGCAAAACAGGCAACATGAAGACCAATTTAAGATCACAATTATTCTGAAATTTTTGAAATTCAATTTTTCAGTGTGCTACCAGGGATGTAAAAGAGGAAAAAAGTTAAATTTATCGATTTTGATCGGCTTTATCGATCATTGATTTTTAAAAAATATCGATTTTGTATGCTAAGAACCTCTTACATTCTATAATCTATATGCCAAGTTTGGTCAAAATTGGTTGGATGGATCTTGAGTGAAAAGGTATCATACAGACAGACAGACAAATAGACATCCTCGGTTATATATATATATATATATATATATATATATATATATATATATATATATATATATATATATACATATATATATATATATACAAAGAAATCTGAAACAAATGTATGAAGGCAAGAGGAATATCATGGCAAAATATGCTCTCCTCGACAAGACGCATGAAATAATATTGAGTAACGTTGGTAATTGAAATAACAATGCCCCAATGAGTCAACGAGGATTTAAAATATAAATAAGTTTAGAATTAGAAGCAAAGGAAAAGGCTTTAAGAACTTGTCTTCTCGAGCGGAAAGTAAACTAAATCTCCTTTTGACCAGTGCACAGATCTTTGAACAAGGTAGGATTGATTGAGTCAAGAAGGACAAAAGTTGTAGAATACTTCACACATTGTCAAGAAATCTCCTCTCAGTAATGCAAATATTTTAAAACAACGAAATTGGGCCAAGATATACATGAAAATTAAATTTTCTAAAGTAACTTTCATAGATGAATCTTGTGTGACACTCGATAGATCTGATGAATGAGACAAAGAATGAATTTTATGCGATGAAAAAGTAACTGTAGCTGGACAAGGAAGCTGCAGTGTGATGATACAGGCTGGAATTTTCGACTACACCATTATTGGACCATTCAAAATCGATGAATGAGTTTAGCTGAACAGTGGTAACTATTATAATTTCATGGGCAAAATATTATTTGAATGGTACAAGTCCTAGCCTTGGTGTTACAAAGTAAACTGCGGATTTATGTTTGACAATGTTCCGTCTTAAGGTTAACTTGAATACCTTGAACGTAAACGGTTTACAGGAGAGAAGTTAATGGAATGGTAACTATTAAGTCCCGATCTGAATCCGATCGAAAATATATGGTCAATTGTGAAATAGAAATTATATGACAGTGGCAAACAATATAACAGCAAAGTTGACCTATGGGAAGCAATTAAAACTATCATGTCTGAAATCGAACCTAAAGGCTTAAAAATTCAACAAATCAATGGTTAATAGATTGCCGAATATTATTGAGAAGAAGAGTCACTATATTGAGATGTAAATGCTTCAAAGAATTATCATATATATCCTTGTTCAAATGAAATGAAATAATCACTTTAGTTTCTTTTCTTTCAGCATACGGTCCGTTTTAGACCCACTGGAGTGACAGGCTGTAATCAGTTTTTATTCTTTCCCCAGATTAGGTCATTTCCAGTGGTGTGCAGTAATATGAATCTGTTTCCAGGTTGTATGATGAAATTTGTTTGGCCTTGAAAAATATTGCACCATCCGTGATTGCAGCATATTTTTATCAGGCCCAGACACTATTGTCTCGACTGTCGATTATTTGTCCTACGGCCATTCTCTGCGAGGGACGTTACTCCAAAAAGCGTACGAAAATTTTAACGCTGCTGTCAAGCCTTAACAGTGATCAAATCAAAATATGCCAAGTTTGGGCCGAAAATCCAATCGAGGAACTGTGGTCAGTCTGCAAGGAAGGACATCGTGGAATAGACATACGAAGTACTAATATGTGCAGTGGGTCATGTTTCATTTGGAAAATATGAAAAAAGTAAATAATAACGGAATTATTCGTTTCGTTTCAATTAATTTGCACAAGGGTTCAGGTGATCATGACACTCCACATCTTCCTGTATAATTAATTAGCACAAGGGTGTATGTTTGTTACTTGTTCTATTACAGGGGCTGATCGATTGTTGATGATTTTATTACATTTTTTTTAAAGTAAAAAAATTGATTTTTTCGTTTTTCGTAATAACTTCAGACGATAGTCTTTATGATAAATCTAATAATTAAAAAAAAACATTGAAACGTAAACATTTAACTCAAGCTTTTTTTTTGACGTCTAAACCAATTGTTTCAAATTTCAAAGCAAATTCGAATTTTTGAGGTTTATGATTTGCATAATAACTTCAGACGATTCATCCATTCTTTAGTTTTCCTTTGTCTGAAATTATACTATAAAGAATTCGCATTGTCTTTGATGTGTCATGTTCCATCAGGGCGTTGACAAAAATGTCTCTCCTCACAATTTCTTATCCCTTAATAAATTTTGTCTTTCTGTTATTTTTCCTAAACCTTGTTCAGCCATTCATTCCGTCAAGCTCAACAAATACGTTATGAGTTGTTTTCCTTCATCTTGACCTCAATTTCTCTTCAGAAGAGTATTAAATTTACTAAGCCTTCTTCCTCATTATGTGCTCAAGAAATTTCAACTGTCTCTTCCTGATTTTAAGTAGAAGTTTCCTTTTTGATTCCATTTTCTCTAAAACTTTGTCGATGATCACAATATTCAATGCTGAAAACAACAAGCTAAAAATCATATGTAATTATGAAAGGGTCGTTACAATGAAAGAAAGACACAGATAAGAATGTTTCTGTTCTTCTATATTCAATTTAAGATTTATCTAAAATCGAAAATTCGACAGAAACGCCTGAGTCTTAAAGTAGAATGAAATAAAACACTGAGAACGTAGTCAAAGAATTGGTATCTTTGAAAGTTTTTATCTACAGAAATGAATAGTCCGTCTTTAATAAAAAGAATAAACTAAAAATAGGTACTAGGGAAGAGTGGTGACGGGAGGGGAGAGGATGTTGTCATGAAAGTGCGTGGAAGGATCAGACGATGAAGAATAGAGATAAATAAAAAAGAGCGAATTAGCGAATGAACACGCGGAACAAAGTTCATATGTAAAAGAAAGGGAAATATTAGAAAAATGAAAAGAAATCCGAGAACAAAAACAATAAAAATAATAAAAATGAAAAGAACAGAAAAAGAAAAGAAAAAAAAAAGAAAAAGAAAGAAAAGGAAGAAAAAATGAAAATGAAAAAAAAAAACACACAAAAAGAGCGAAAATTAAAAAAGAAGAAAAATTAAAAACTGAAAAAAACCCAATGAAAATAAAAAGAAGTTAAAAACCTAAAACTAAAAAGAAGAAAAATAAAACGAATGAAGCAAAAATGTTGAAAATAAAATAAAGAAAACAAAATGAATGAAAATAAAATAAACAGAACGAAAAAAAGAAGAAATAAAAACAAGAAATAGAAGTGAAAAAAAATAAAGAAATAATAAATAATAAAAATTGTGAATTGAATGAAAATAAAAATGCAAAAATTTAATATGGAAAGAAAAAAATAGAATGAATAGAAGGATAAAGAAAGAGAAGAAAGCGTAAGTAAATTAAAATAGAAAGAGTGAAATTAAAAAAATAACTGAATTGAAATGAAAATTTCACATGATGTGAAAGAAAATAAAATTAGGGAAATGAAAAGAATGAGAAACAAGACATTCGAAAAGCGAAAAAGAAAATGAAAACAAGATTGGAAATAATAAAATAAATGTTCAAATGAAAAATAGAATAAAATTGAAATGAAAAAATGAAAAAATGAGATAAAATGAATTAAAATAGAATGAAAGAAAACTAAAGAATAAGAGAAAATGAATGAAACTGAAAAGAAGGAAAACTGCAAAATGAATGAAAATGGAAAGAAAAAGAAAGAAAAATAAAGATTGAGATAAAATGAATGAAAATGAAAAAAAGAAACTAAAGAATAAGAAAAATGAATGAAAAGGAAACGAAAAAAAACTAAGCAATACGAAAAAATGAATGAAAATAAAAAGAAAGAAAAGTAAAGATTGAGATAAAATGAATGAAAAGGAAAGGAAAGTAAACTAAAGATTGAGATAAAATGAATGAAAAGGAAAAAAGAAACTAAAGAATAAGAGAAAATGAATGAAAAGGAAAAGAAAACTAAAGACTGAGATAAAATGAATGAAAATAAAAAGAAAGAAAATTAAAGAATGAGATCATATTTGAAAAGAAGAAGAAGAGAGATAAGGAAACAACAAAGTATGAAAAGAGTAGTAAAAAGGAAAAGAAAGAAAGCAAAGTCATAATTGCAAAAATCTATTTTAAAAACTCTCCTCAGCTTTTAGGTGTCACCATCATTTCGCGTCTTTTCACACAAACAACAAGGAAGGTGGCATAACAGAAGGACGAACGACAAAAAGAAAAGAATGAAAAAATAACGTTTAACGCAAAGGAAGATTATAAAAGAAGTAAACCTAATAACAAGACAAGAATGAAATCATATCACCAGTGGTCAGACGAAGAAGATAATGAAAGATCAAAAACGAACGTTATAGAATCACAGACTTTTCAGAGACAATGGCTCGATAAAAGTAATAATATCTAGTTTGCTTTCACTAATGGCGTGAAAGTTCAAATCTTTAGTAACAATGGCGTTAAGACGTATCTGACGACTTTTGAATTTTACAAGTTCTAGATGTACTACTTGGGTCGTTTACATCTGAAATAAACAAATAATAGTGGGGGAATGAGTTCATACTGAAGACATTAAAATTTACGAGCCATTTTCTGCCCCAATTAACCACAGATTGGGGGTCTTTTCAAGAGCAGCCTCCAGGCTTAACGCTAACGGATTTGCTATTGAGAAAGTATTAACTGGCAGTGACATCGGCATAAATGCCTACTTGAAGACTGATGCCAACAGGAAGATCATTAATGAAGATCAGAAACAGCGTATAACCCATAAGAGAGCCTTCGGGGACACCCACGTTCTCGTCAAAGGTTCTGGAAGCGAAACTGTTCAAAACAATCATTATTTTGCGCTTTGATATTACCGATTGGATTAATTCAAACAATCATCCAGTCATACCATAGCTCTGGATACGACGTAGAAGAACAGCGTGCCAAACCCTTTAAAAACCCTTTATTTACATTATTCGGACTATTGTCCTCATCTTTGTCGTCATATTTATTACAGTTCTTCGGCCGTTGAACGCTCCAGCTTTCTTCAGGTGGTTGAAATGTCGAACTGAAATATTAAATTATTCCACTCACTGTTTAATGGATGTTAGTTATCTCCTGTTGAAAGTTCTCCACTGCCTTAATCGGGTATTGAACTCACACTCTTTGGGTTCTGTCACTGGATCTAACTAACGCCTTTATCCACTGTGACATTTGTCTTTGAGGACATCTGTGAATGAATTTCTGGGTATTATAAAACTAATGTCTTTAGCATCATTTTTACCAATGCCCATATTGCAAATTATTGCTGTTATCCTTACATGTTTTCACCAGAGCTCATATTGCAATTTTTGCTGTTATTATCGTTTTTCTCTGGCACTCCTTATTACTGCTTCTCATATTGTATTCATTTCTATGCTTGGTCGGCTCAGATGATTTTTGTGGCCTAAGATATGTGCTGATTCCTTAGGTTTACGAATTTTCCAATGGTGTTCTTTGTCTATGATCTCAACCTGATCCCACAGAGGACGGTGGTCTCACTTTTCTCTCCATATGTGGTCAGCCACGCCTGAATTTTCCACTTACCCTCGTGTTACAGCTTTCTAGTATTCTTGAAGCCTTACCTTAAGGAGGCGGCCTGTCTCCGCTTTAAATTTCTTTCAGCAGCTGCACGGGATAGCGTACACACAGTCTTTAGTCATTTTCACCTCTATGGGGGGTCTTACTCGGGAGAGATATCTGTGAAGTGTCGTTCAGCTTTTGAACGATGTTATATGGACCTTCTAAATATTTAGAGACACAGATCCAGGTTCGCTGTTATTATCAAGAGCTGATATATATATATATATATATATATATATATATATATATATATATATATATTCAGTGATGGTTGAAAGTACGTCAGCAGTAGGCCGGGCAAAACGAAAGCTATATTGTTTGTCAGAAAGTAGATCGTGAAAGGTAAGATGCTTAACCACTTCTGCATACATTAAAGCCTCGAAGACTTTGCCGAAAAGCAGTAGGAGACAATTAGGACAAAAGTTGGAAGAGTTCGAGGGTTCTCCAATGTTCTTAAAAACAAGAAATACAGAGGAGGAATTACAACAAACAGAAAGGCAGGAAACAGTGAGGCATAGCTGTAGAGTTTAGAGAGAACTGGATCCAGCTTACGAGTAAATTTCTTTAGGACGACGTCTGGTATCCTGTCACTCACCTTGTCTTATGGGAGTCTAATTTAGAAATGATGTCCGAGACAAGTGATAGAGTTGATGCGCATATTAATTAGAAGAGCCCCTGTTCTAGAGGAAAATCAGGTGAGAGTACTCCACATGAGTCGAGTGTTGATTTGAAAGAGAATTTATGAGGCGAGCAAAGCATTGAATCTGTAGATGTCAGGACTTCGAATTGATTCAACAGAGCAGGGATTGAGGAAGCCGGTCTTGAATTCGAAGAAATCCTATTTCTAATTACAGTCGGGTTCGTTATATTCACACACCTAAATACTCTTCGGAAAAGTATGAATTCATCTCCCCCTTCAGCTATGAGTTAAATAGTAGGACTTCCATAAGAAATGTTCACCCGCTAAAAAGGGAATTTTTCTTAAAATCCAAAATATACTTCGGCTTTAAATAAACAACAAAATGTTGAGCCGCAAAAAAAGAAATCAATCAATAAATAGTTCTTCTACATTGGCTACCATTATACAGTGTATCAGTAAAGCCTGTAATCTAAAAGTCTGTACCTAGTTGGGTGGAGAAAGATATTTAAAAAATACGTGGAAACGCTTTCCATGCAGTGTTTTATAAAAAGTGAGTTTACAGTCTAAAAACTCATAGGAAATCTCATTAACTATATTTCATCTTCACAGATTAAACATGGTTTTGTCGAAGGAAATTGACTTCTTTTTCTGGAGTGTGTTAAAGAGACGGTGTACTCAATGAAAATCACAGATTGAACAAATAAAGAGTGAATATTATTTACATTATTCGGACAATTGTCCTCATCTTTGTCGCCATATTTACATAATACCTCATCTCAGAAATATAGACAGATATTGTAGGGCGGAAATGTTGTGATAAATATGGAGACAAAGATGAGGACAATAGTCCGAATAATGTAAATAATGTACATAATACCTCATCTCAGAAACATAGACAGATGTTGAAGGGCCGAAACGTGATAAATATGGTGACAAAGATGAGGATAATGGTCCGAATAATGTAAATAATGTACATAATACCACATCTCAGAAACATAGACAGATGTTGAAGGGCCGAAACGTGATAAATAAGGTGACAAAGATGAGGACAATAGTCCGAATAATGTAAATAATGTACATAATACCACATCTCAGAAATATAGACAGATACTGAAGGACCAAAACCTTGTAATAAATATGGCGACAAAGATGAGGACAATAGTCCGAATAATGTAAATAGTGTAGATAATACCTCATCTCAGAAATATAGACAGATACTGAAGGACCAAAACCTTGTAATAAATATGGCGAAAAAGATGAGGACAATAGTCCGAATAATGTAAATAGTGTACATAATGCCTCATCTCAGAAATATAGACAGATACTGAAGGGCCGAAACGTTGTAATATATATAGCGACAAAGATGAGGACAATAGTCCGTATAATGTAAATAGTATACATTATACCTAATTTCAGAAATATAGACAGATACTAAAGAGTGACTGTTTTAAACCTGACGCCAATGTGGATTTACATGAATCTTGCAAAACCCATCAACCTTTGCATCACAAATGTTGGAAATCATATTGAAGATGTTATTTGTTATTATTCCTGTTCAATAAAATGTTGAAATTTAATTTCTTGAAATTTCTGTTTATGTGTCCAAACTTTGAGGAATTCCCTGTACTTTTCAATTTTGCTTCTAGTTGGATGGAAAAATATTTATATAGCGCAACAATATTCAACATATGTAAACCATGTTTTATTCGAGTTCTATTAAAAGTGATTTGTCACTCATGTTTTTATTTTATGCTAAGTTCCTTTCAAGACGTAGATGATCAACGCTCTCTACTACTTCATTTTCGATGTGGGAATTGTCATCGCTTCTTGTGAAAGGTAAGGCAGTCGTTTGCTTCGTGACTGTTAGAAATTCAAAGTATTCTTTCGCCTATACTGGATACCACCCAAGGCTAGAGTACTTAGTCTACTCTGCTATTTAAGCCCTACCACGAGTAGAAGAAGCGGATTCATACAATTTCCAAGAGCATTAGTGCAACAGACTAGAGAAGGATTTGAAATCTGCTCGACGAATCATTGTACGAAATTTTAGTACGTGTAAATTCCAAAGTGATAGAAAATAGAAATTACAAAGAAAAATAAATCATGAGTGCAAAATTCATTCAGACCTTCTTTATATTCACCACTAGAAGCCATAGCCAGCTGGTCGATCAGGAAAAGCCTTCAACTAGAATGGAGCAAAAACAGCATCATGTTTTGATGTAACAGGGTTCAATTACTTTAAAGTACTTTCATTAAAAACAATTTGAATTAACGCAGTTACTGATATAACAGAAGTAGTCTGTCTTTATTCAATCAAAGTTAGCCCAGGATATGAACGGATAAACAGGCAAAATGAAGACCGACTTTACACCACAAGTATTTTGGAGTTTTTGAAATTCAATTTGTCAGTGTGCTACCAGGGATGTAAAAGAGGATACATTTATAGAACAATTGTTAAGTTTGGTGAAAATGGTTAAAAGATCAACGAAAAATAGGATAGAAAGTTAAAATCGCCATTTTTCGCTATTTACGCGGGTTTTACTATATGGGTGGACTCAATTATCAAGTTAAATGATTGTTAAACAATTAACTTATTGTTGGATACAATTGAGCGAAGTTTGTATCAGATTGCTTGAAAATTGAGGGAGTTTTTAGTTGAAAATTTGTGTTGAAATTGATGTAAGTAACCTACATACCGAGTTTGAACGAAATCGGAGGAAAAAAGTTGAATTTATCGAATTTTGATCGGTTTTATCGATTATCGCTTTTTACGCTAAAAACCTACATAGTACAATGGATGTACCAAGTTTAGTCAAAATCAGTTGGATGGATCTCGAGTGAAAAGGTATCACACAGACAGACAGATACACAGACAAACTCTTTATATATAGAGATTTTCAGAATCTTCAAATTTGTCTACAATCTCGGAAAATTCGTAATTTGTTTCATCCCGAGTAATATCCAGAATATTAGATATACTAAAAGTATGTAAATACATTAGATCTCTTTAACCGTACTCCATGATGTCTTCCTTCACTGACACATACAAAAATGTAAGTATCATATATATATCATATATCTTATATATTCACATCATTTGGTTTTGTTGCCATTGTAACTCAAAGCATTTATCGTTCACATGCACTTTTTAGTTATAAACTTGGATCCTAAAGATTATGATAAAACATCAAATACGATAATATTACGAAAGAAGCTTTTCTTCTTTGTTCTTAGGAAATCTTTAATAGTTTAAAGAACTAGAATTTGATCCCCTGATTAATCAGTTACTATATAAGGAAGAGATTTTTTCTCTTTCTTCCCAATCGATTTTGCTTTATAAATGAAATATAGTCGTTTGTTGTTTATATAAGTGCAACAATTTTCCATATTCTTCTTCGTATAGGAAGAGAAGCAATTTGAAAATAAAGGTTTTATGAGAATGAGAATAAACCTGAAATTAGTAGAGAGAGTTCGGTACAGATTTAAAAAAAAAACAAGTAGATATGAATTGATTGAGAGCGAAGAAGAGAGAGAGAGAGAGAGAAGTAGAGTGAGGGGGGAGGGGGAGAGAAAGAGTGAGGGGGAGAGAGAAAGACAGGGAGAGATGGAAGGATAGAGAAAGAGAGAGAGAGAGAGTGAAAGTGAAAGTGAAAGTGGGAGTGAATAAATAAAAAATACCGGATGTAGAGATTGAAATAAATAGACGGATCTAAATAATAAAGCGGTGAGACAAACAGATATAAACAGGCAAACGCATAGATAGATAGATAGATAGATAGATAGATAGATGAAGAGACTGAGATAGATAGATAGATAGATAGATATGAACAAATAGAGATAGACAGATATGAACAGATAGAGATAGATAGAGAGATAGATATGAACAGATAGAGTTAGATAAATAGATATGAATGGATTAGATAGATGAATAGATAAATAGATATGAAAAGATAGATAGATAGATATGAACAGATAGGCATATACATAGATATGAACAGATAGATATAGATAGATATGAATATATATATATATATATATATATATATATATATATATATATATATATATATATATATATATATATAGATGGATAGATAGATATGAACAGATAGAGATAGATAGATAGTTTTTTTCGAATTTCACTCTACGAAAAGCAGTAAACCGCCTAAAATGCAAGGTATTACGGAGTATTACAGAATATGAGAAAAAAGAAGAAAAAAGAAGAGAGAACGAGAGATAAATAAATAAAAATACCATCTGGTGAGATGAAATAAGTAGACAGAACATTGGAAAAATAATAATGCGGTGAGACAGATGTATATATATATATATATATATATATATATATATATATATATATATATAGATAGATAGATAGATAGATAGAGAGAGAGGGAGAGAGAGAAAGAGAGAGAGAATGAAATAGCTAGATAGCTTGATAATTAAAAGAATGAGACAAATAATTAAAAGACTGGCAGAGACAGATAGATCTCAATAACCTCATATATATATATATATATATATATATATATATATATATATATATATATATATCGATGTCTACATATATAATTGAATGACTGAGATAGATAATTTAAAGACAGATAGATAGTTATTGAAAAGAGTGAGATAGATAGAGCTGAATAGTCTCATATAGATAGATATATAGATAATGTAATGGCTCTGATATATATATATATATATATATATATATATAGAGAGAGAGAGAGAGAGAGATAGATAGATAGATAGATAGATAGATATATATATATGAAAAACCTCACATAGATAGATAGATAGATAATTAAAAGACTGAGATTGCTAGATACCAAATACTAATCTTTAAGTATAAAACAAGTGAAACACGCATCCATTCACCCTCCCCGAATCTTGTTCTTTCATTTTCTTTTCATCTATCAAATAGAAGCAATCAGTTATTGAAAGACGCTTACAGTTTTTCTTCTGTTTTTTGCTTTTCATTATTTTTCCTAGTCATAAAAAGGCCGCTAATCATAAATCTGCTCTCGATGGCGTCTTGCTGAAGGCAAATTCCTCAATCAGCGCATTCACAAAAGTGCAGCATCAACCTATAAAATGGCCAAGAGTATAAATGAAAGGAGGCGTTTTTTTTTTATTCATGTGAGGTTAGTGTATTAAAAGCAATTTTTCGCCTTTGATCTGTATTTAGTAAGTAGCAGTCATTTTGGAAGCAAAGATTTTCCCATTACACAGTTCATATATCAATGTATCAATAAAGCAATCGATCGATAACGCGTGCAATCTATCATTTTTTTTTTCTGGTTATATAAAATGTGGACGCTTTCGTAGAACGTTATAATATTTAACTTCCGCCCATCACGTGGTGTTCGAGTAATGCTAAGGGCAGTTTTTAATCTTTTATATAACATAACGTCCATTTTGGAACTCCTCCCGGTGATTCCATTTTGAATCAGATTCTTTCTTTACTATGTCTCTTCAGAAAGAAAAAGGACATAGGATTGATTTGTACTGAGGCAGAAATGTTAGGTAAGCAGCAGAGTAAAAAAAATGGAGGCATAAATCTGGTTCTCACGAGTGTCAAATAGGTAACTCTAGGTTTGCTTTGAATGAGAGTCAAAAAGTTGAAAAAGGTTTGGTTTGAATAAAAGTAAAAAAGGTTGATATAAGGTTAGTTTGAATGAGAGCCAAAAAGGTTGATATAAGATTGGTTTGAATGAGAGTCAGAAATGTTCACATAAGGTTAGTTTGAATGAGAGTCAAAAAGATTTACATAACATTGGTTTGGATGAGATTCAAAAATATTGACATAAGATTGGTTTGAATGAGACTCAAAAATATTGACATAAGATTGGTTTGACTGAGCGTCAAAAAAGTTGAAATAAGATTGGTTTGACTGAGAGTCAAAAAGGTTGACATAAGATTGGTTTGACTGAGAGTCAAAAAAGTTGACATAAGATTGGTTTGACTGAGAGTCAAAAAGGTTGACATAAGATTGGTTTGAATGAGGTCAAAAAGGTAGACATAGTGCTGGTTTGTATCCGAGACAGGAAGATAAATATATGTTTAGTTTACACAAAAATTCCAAAAGGTAGACATAGCTTTGGCTTGCATAAGTTTCAGAAAGGATTAAATAAATTTAGTCTGCATGACTGCCAGAAAGGTAGATCTCAGTACTGTAAACAGGTGGCGTATTATTTGTAGAGGTACCATTCTGCAGTATGATGTACTCGTCGTATTTTTGACAATAAGTGAGAGGCGTTTCCACAGAATGTTATTCCAAGTTGACATCTTCTTGTAATGGATGCAATTTAACTCATAGCTGAGGGGAAAAGAAATGTTTTCTTGCTTTTCTGAACAGCATTAGTGTAAAAGTGAGCACTCGGTCCGAATTTGAACTCTGTTCGCTGATTCTAATTTCTGCTCCGATGATCATCAAGTTAACGGGAAACCCCAAATGAGAATACTTTACGATTTGTCTGCATTATAAAGAAGAGAATTTAATTCGAAGCAGCAAGCATGAATTGTTTTTGGAGAACGGCTACCATGCAAGCCATGTGAAGAGAAGCAAAATAGACGAATGCATTTTCCCAAACGCTTCAGTTTGCACAAGGATCAGATATGTTTACATAGTTTTATTTTGTATAAGTGTCAGATAAGTATACATAAGTACAGTAAAATATTGACCAGTTATTTTATTTTATTTTTTTTTTATGTGGGGTACCCTTCTTCACTTTGACAGGGGGTGGATTTCACGGCAACGAAGCAACCTTTACGAAGTAAACAGAACGTCTTTGAGTGGGACTTGAATTCAGATAATGGTATCCACTGTTCGTACTAATAACCCTTACGCTACCTGCACATCAATCTTCTTTCACATTTTTCATCATCAATCTGAAAGAAAAACATAAATAAGCATTATATTTATATATATATATATATATATATATATATATATATATATATATATATATATATATATATATATATATATATATAATTTAATTTAAAGAAAAAAGACAAAACAAATATAAAGTATTGTAATAAAAAACAAATAAAAATAAATTTTAAAACTCTCCTTTCTCTCTCTTTTTTTTTTCTCTCTCTCTCTCTCTATCTATCTGTCTATCTATATATATATATATATATATATATATATATATATAGATAGAGAGAGAGAGAGAGAGAGAGAAAGAAAGAAAGAATGAAAGAAAGAAAGAAAGAAATAGAGAGAAAGAGAAGGCATGGTGGAGTAATGGGTAGAGACTTAGATTGAGGAATCGGAGAGATGAGTTCGAATACCAGTGGAATCCATTACATTCACTTATGTACTAATACCCTTGGGAAAGGTATTAATCCATTTCTCCCTCCAGCTATGAGGTTAATAGCAGGACAGACTGTATAGCCTTGGATGGCAACTGGTCTAGGAGAAGGATAACTCTTAATTCAAAACCTGCGTATAGTCGTTTGGTGACCTTGTGGCACGTAGCGCACCAGGTCCCCAAACGACATTTCAAAAAGTGTGGTTGGTTCTGCAAAAAACCTTTACCACAATAATCAAATCTCATGTGCTGGCGTCGGGCTGTCAGTTTCCTAGGAACTCATCTCTTTTGACCCTCATACTTCGAATTTGACGAGACAGCCGAATATATATATATATATATATATATATATGTATATATATATATATATATAAAGCAGGATGTGTGTGTGTGTGTAACCAGTGTACGGCCGCAACTTTTGACGGATTTTCACCAAAATTTACATGCACATGTTAGTTAGAAGGCCAAGACCGACTTTGCATTTCCCAACTCCCATCGATAGATGAAATACTCGATTTTTTTCATGCTTCTACGGCACTTTTCATGTAGTTTGCGGCCATTTTCTACTGACCAGAGTGAGAGCCTATAGCTGGCTGCCACGAATAGGCAGGAAGATTCTATTGACCAGTGTGTGAGCCAACAGCTGACTGACACGAATGTTAACTAGCATGCTAGCATGCAAAAAAATATATATATATATATATAGCTGCATTCATCAAAAGTGGGAAAAATTTAAATCTGCAAGGCACTTTACTCCAATTGGTTCATTCGCCTGCTTAAACTCAACGTTGATTCTGATTCCGCAGAACTGGGTGGAGTGTGAAAAAGTATTTGTTCTTAACATTCTTTTTTCATTCGGTTTTTCCAGTTACGAGTCCTTTTTTAAAGCTGATCGTTTTGTGTTCATTTTTTTTAGTTCTTTTTTCGGCACAGATTTAAAGTTTAGTATAGAGCTTAGAAAAATTTCGCAGTGTGAGATAGGCAAGAAGTAAGGCATATATCAACGTCAGCACGGCAAAGGGCACTTCTTTAAAGGCAAGGAAGGGCAAAAATATTTTAAGCCAAGTGATATAAATAATCAAAGATAGTGAGGAGAGTGTTGGAGTTTAAATGAGACTTGCGGTCATTTGATTACCAACGAACGTCAACTGATGAGATTTGGTGTAAAATTTCATAAGACAATATTCATTACGCTTGACTTTATCGGTTGTGGTTTTAAAAAAAAAAAGTGTCCATTTTTTATGTGACGTCATTGTTTATTTGATTTAACTTTGAAATCCTTATTTCTCTCGAGAAAGATGAATGTTTTTTTTGGTAGCTCAAAATGAAACAGCGTGAATTTAACTAGAATTTGATGACGTCATTATTTCCTGTTTGTCCGTTGGTTCATTCAGGACGCGAGTAGAAAAGGAAAACAAAAAATATTAGAATATTCTATGCTAAAAATTTTTATGTATTGATCCTATTTATCTGCTTTCCTCGATTTTTTTAACCGCGCTCATCCTCAGAAATAAACAATTATTATTTTTAATCTCATTTGATGACATAATCATGTATATGGTGACCGTTATTTAGATTTCATATTAAAGTATTATGGATTTGGGTTAGATAGACGTATTATTGTTTGTTTTGTTTTGTTTTACGTCATATCAGCCTCAATGGTTTATTTAATGCTGACAAGATTTTTATTGCTGGTAATATTATCCCAGAACTTACTGCTTGTAATCATACTTCCAAAATATATTACTGGTATTAATACTTTTTTTATACTTTCATAGTGTTTTCATCCCTTTTTTGGGAAGGGGTAACTATTTGTCCATAGCTGGGACCCTGACATATGCTACTATTTAATGCTTACAAAAATTTATACTGCTGGTTATATTGTTTTAAACCCAAAATGTATTGCTGTTAATATTTTTTTCTTCAAAAATGTATTGTTGCTAATATGTTTTTCTTCAAATATCTATTGCTGCTAATATTTTTTTAAAAGGTATAGCTAGTAATATGTTGTTTTTTTTTCAAAAATGTATTGCTGGTAATAATGTATTACAAAAAAAATAATTCTGGTATTGCAACCTATTTTTACACTTTCCTAGTGTTTTGACTCCGATTTAGATGTCAACTATTAGCCCATAGCTGAGACCCTAACAGGGGCTACCACCCCGGATCACGGTGGAGCTGGGAACACTAGCAATTAAGAGGTGTTTCCATGCTCCTCAAAACCTCCCGATCAAAGGCCTTGCTGTCGGATGTAGTTTATCGCCATACCCGGGAAGTGGATGTAGTTTATCGTCATACACAGGACGGAGATAGGACCCGAGAGATATTTGTAGTCGTTTTTTGTGGGTACCTTTTCTTTTTTCGTTGTCTTTTTTGGTTGTTTTTCCAGAAGCAGATCTCATTTAATTTTCACAAAAGCCAATATTATTAATGCTACCAATTTGGTCATGTGTAACAGTTTCCTTTAAGTGAAAAATGGAGAATTCTCGATTTAATTAAAACAGAAAAAAATATAAAACTTGGTTACATGTGGTACAAAGAAGCGGTGGGTATTAATCGGTCGAAAAAAAAGAAAAGAAAAGAGCCGAAATACTCGCGTGCTTAAGGAAGGGAATTTCCGTTGGAAAACGGATGCCCTGGAGTGGGGCAGAATTTTATTTTTAGTGGGGGTAAATTGTTTCCTGGAGATGTGATGAATCAGTAGCAATGCAAAAGCACTGGGAAGGAGTTGGGCATTGATAGGTTTGGGGAATGGAAATACGAAAAAATAAATAAATAAAAAGATTGAGTAAGCAGTCAAATTTGCAGAGGCCTTACGAAAAGAAACGCTGGAAGAGTCAGTATCCCTGCTAGACGTCAAATAATTGTGTATTTCTTTTCTGAACTGAGGAATTGTAAATATAGTTTAACTTTTCGAACAATCTGTGTCAACGCGATTATTACTAGTGTACACGTGTCATCAAAAATGCCGAAAGTTCGAATTTTTTTATAGTGAGATACAGTGTCTTGAAAAAAATGTATGGAGATTCTAGAAAGCGGAGATAAAGAATTCACGCGGTCTAGTTAAGACGATAAACTACATCCACGTCCTGGGTATACCGTTAAAATACACCCGCGTCCTGTGTAAGACGATAAACTGCATCCACGTCCTGGGTAAGACGATAAACTGCATCCGCGTCCTGGGTAAAACGATAAACAACATCCGCGTCCTGGGTATGACGTTAAACTACATCCGCGTCCTGGGTAAAACGATAAACTGCATCTGCGTCCTGGGTAAAACGATATACAACATCCGAGTCCTTCGTATGATGTTAAACTACATCCGCGTCCTAGGTAAGACGATAAACTACATCCGCGTCCTGGGTAAGACGATAAACAACATCCGCGTCCTGTGTAAGACGATAAACTACATCCGCGTCCTGGGTAAGACGATAAACTGCATCCGCGTCCTGGGTAAAACGATATACAACATCCGAGTCCTTCGTATGATGTTAAACTACATCCGCGTCCTGGGTAAGACGATAAACTGCATCCGCGTTCTGGGTAAAACGATAAACAACTTCCGATTCCTGGGTATGACGATAAACTACATCCACGCCCTGGGTATGACGAACTTTAAGGACAACGGAAAGAGAAAGGATAATTACTCGTTACAATCTAAGATAAATTAGCTGTTTCTGCGCTATTTTTTTTAGAATGTTTAGACTAGCATTATACATATATATATATATATATATATATATATATATATATATATATGTATCGTTTGGGATGGCAAAATTGTCTAAATTATGCAAAAATTAAAATAACACTGACCTTTCATTTTAATAGATAAACAGATACATAGGGTGTGATGGATAAATTGTCGTACAAATGACGCCAAGACGAAAACAAAACTGACATCTCATTTTATCAGATATATTTATCAAAATTACACAGAAATATCTTGAAATACTAAAGAGCAAATTCGTTCAATAAAATCGCCATTGGCTTCAACCACGGCCGCAAAACGAATTCGGAATCTTCTGCATCTCTTCTGGGCAGAGAGATACACATAAACAATGTAAGTTGGTGAATGCTGCCATAATGCTTGCTTTCAGTTCATCTTTGTTGTCAGAAGGAGTTTTGTTGGCCTCTCGCTCAACTGCGTGCCACACATAATTATCAAGTGTGTTGCAGTCTGGGGAGTTACGTGGGCAGATGTAAGGTGTGATGTGGTCGCAGAAATTGTATCAAGCCCTCAACAACAGATTTAGGAGTGTTTATCTTATCAAACGATTAGGGTTAGTTTTCAGAGCTGCCGTACTTCATAGTTGTATAGTTGTTTTCAATATAACTGTATATATATATATATATATATATATATATATATATATATATATATATATATATATATATATGAACAGACATATATAGATAGATAGATATAAACAGGTAGAAAGATTGATAGAGAGATACATATGAACAGATTTAGATAGATATATATGAAGATAGATATAGGGATCGATAGATATGAACATAGGCAGATATATAGATATGAACATAAATTGCTAGATGTCAACGGACATAGATAGATAGATAGATAGATAGATAGATAGATATGAACAGACTGGGATAGATAGATAGATAGATAGATAGATATGAACAGACTGGGATAGATAGATAGATAGATAGATAGATAAGGAAGAGATTGAGATAGATAGATAGATAGATATGAACAGATTTAGATAGATATGAACAGAATCAGATAGATATGAACATATTTAGATAGATAGATAGATAGATATGAACAGAATCAGATAGATAGATAGATAGATATGAACAGAATCAGATAGATAGATAGATAGATAGATAGATAGATATGAACAGAATCAGATAGATAGATAGATATGAACAGAATCAGATAGATAGATAGATAGATAGATATGAACAGAATCAGATAGATAGATAGATAGATAGATAGATAGATAGATAGATAGATAGATAGATTAATTGGTTCGGTTGGTTGATTGATGACAGTATTTGTGCCTGAAATTTTTCTTGCTTTGCAATTGTAAATCGAAATAAAGATTACAAAATACCCGAAAGAAACGTGCCTGCATTAAGTGTAGATAATTGGAGACGTGGCTGAAGTTTTTTCTTGATAAGAAGATGATAGCTGGCAAGAAGTTCTATGTTGGAAATCCGGATTCTATAATCCATGTAGTCCTCATTAAAGCCATAATGAATTTAATTTTATGAATCCGTACTGTATGACTTACTTAATGTCATTTAAAAAAAGGAGGGGGAAGAAAAAGAAAGAAATTCGGTATCGAAATTCCGGACTCCCTGACCTAAATTTTCTCGATGAAAGAAACTAGAAATTCGAGGTCGCATGTACTTGTCGGAGTTAACTCCTCATTAATTGCCCAAATATTTCACTAGAGGTCGCTCTGCCTACGCTACAAATACTGGGCGACTTCTTGCCTCGTTCTCGTTTTTACTTTGCATTTCAGTTAACACATTTTAAAATGTGATCCCTCGTAGAACTCTGCGTTTTCGCCCACTTGTGGGAAAACGCCATGAATGACATATCCACGTACGTACGAACATTCACCAATATACAAACTCTTTACGTTCACAAACACAAATGTTAATGTCTATGGCACTTGTAAATTTGTTGTTTAATACATATATTTGTTTAACATATATATATATCGGTCTTGTTTGTTTTCTTTACATCTTCGGTTGGACTCAACTTGAGTCCGCCATGTTCTTGTAGTTTGGACCTCCTTCTAGCAGGAATAAACAGCACGTGTTCCTAATTTAACAACACGTAAACCAAACGGTCCTCTACACACTGACAGCATAGGTAAACTGTATCGATTAAAGAAAGAGAGAATTCGGTGATGGGAAAGCTGATAAAATTACGTACATAGTCTCGATTAAAAAAAGAAATCCTCGATGTTTCAAATACTGTCATATTTCCTATCTGTGCTCAAATACAATAAAAAGAAACATATCACGTTCAAACAATTCGTTGAGCTTATCACCATATGGCTGGATTACCTTAGTTCAAGAGGTACAACTATCAACCAGCGCATTTAATGTTCGGATTAGTTTTGTCTGACAATGATCTGCCAATCACTTTCAATCATAAATATCGCTAAGACAATAGAAACAACACTAATGCCGAGTGTTTAAGTAAGTGTTATCGGACCTAATGTAATTACACACTTATCTCCCTGGCGGCAGTGTCCGGTTTATTTAAAGCAATCGAATATGAAAGGCAGACGAGAATAAAAAAAGGAGAAAAAGCGGGAAGCCACCATTTTGAGTCATTGAAGGCAATCATGGTTTTCAATCCCTTGTGGTGCTTATGTGGCAGAAGGAGAAACTTAAATATGGGTAATCGATGCAATTACCTATCGATACATCCAATTATTTACTAATATATCCGATTACGAGCTCTCAATTCATTTCTAAGTGTATAAATAAGTTGATGTGGATAGACAAAACCTGGACACAAATAGTTATTGAGAATGGCATTAAATTGAAGACAGATTCACATGAACTTATACCACAATATATATATATATATATATATATAGAGAGAGAGAGAGATAGATAGAGAGAGAGAGATAGAGAGAGAGAGAGAGAAAAGAAAGAAGAAGGAGAGAGAACAAATGAGAGAGAAATATATATGCCAACCAAATAATTCATGCTATGAAAGAGAATGGAGGTTCGATCCTTGGTGGGGAGCACATTTTCTTTGTTAAGATTTCTCGAATGCACAGGCCAAGAAACGTAATAGACTTTGAATAAAAAAAAATAGTGGCGTCTATTTAAAATACGAGTATCCACTAAATAACGTTCGAAGTTTATATCTATATCTATCTATCTATCTATCTATCTATCTATCTATCTATCTATCTATATATATATATATATATATATATATATATATATATATATTTCACATTTCTGATGTTAGTACTATTCAAGAGCATTTCTTAGAAAAACATAGGCATGTACATAATATTAGACATACACATAGTAAAAATAACATTCAGATATTGGAGGCCTTCTATATTAATTTCTAATTGCATGTGTTAATCATTTAGTTGTTTCTGTTGGAAGTCTTCGTTTTTGTTATTTGGTAAAGATCTTTGAATGTATATCTGAACTATCACGAAAAAAAGAAAACAAGTCGAATATGAATATGTTAGAAGTACCAATAATTATATGAGCATTCGGCACCGTCTAGACAATATTGATGTATCATAAATAAAACAAGTCACACACACACACACACACACATATTTATATATATATATATATATATATATATATATATATATATATATATATATATATATATATATTCTGATTTCTTTTTGAATTTGTAGGTCTGATGAATTGGATCGTGATTACGATTCCAATGTAATAAATTATAAACATGGAATATATATTATATTCTTACTTTGTCCTTGACATTGATTTCTACCTGGATTCTATCCTATTGGGAATTTACATACATACATACATATATATATATATATATATATATATATATATATATATTGACCACTAATATTATATATATATATATATATATATATATATATATATATGTGTGTGTGTGTGTGTGTGTGTGTGTGTGTGTGTGTGTGTGTGTGTGTGTGAGTGTGTGTGTATTAAGTTTTGCTAGAGAGGAGCGTCTGGTTATCAAGCAGTAAAATCGACCTTATTAAACAGATGCTCCCCTGTACCTAAATTGTTATAGCACGTTAGGCTATAGGACGGTCCCGTATAGGATACAGAGTCGATTCCTGTCAGTGGAGACATATTTTTATGAAAATTTCTCGGACATTCAGGCATTTGTATTTATAAAAATAACGTATAAACGGAAGATAACTTAAAATAATTGTCAGACTTTGTGCATTTCGTAGTGTGTGGAGTTATACACACACACACACACACACACACACACACATATATATATATATATATATATATATATATAAAGAGTGAGAATGAGGGGGGAAGTCAAGAGAAATAACAGAAGTAATATGTATTAGGGTGCTTACCATACGGCCTGAGTGTCCGAGAAATTTTCATAGAAAATATTTGTCGTCCGACAAGTATCGAGCCTGTATTCTATACGTAACCGTCATATAGCCTCCCGTGCGTTTAACCGATTGAGCCACAGAGGAGCGTTTCGGTTAGCAAGGTCGATTTTACTGCCTTTAAACTACAATCTTCCATGATTCTCTCACGTACATTCATATCTGCACATGGCGTATCCAAATGTAAGCAAATGACGTCACACATTATGAAATGGACAAAGTCCGACAATTATTTTAAGACATTTTTATGTTTATACATTCTTTTTTTTTTATAGATACAAGTATTATATTAAACGCTCTGTTAAATAGAAATATTCAATAGCGTTTCTAAATTCTTCTAGTTGCTAACGACATTTTGTTTGTTGTTTATAGATACTTTGTTTCAGTAAATAAAAGGACCCTCTATTATTATTTTGATGCTTGGATGGTTGCGACTAACATTGTCTTGTTTTAGTTTTAGTTTTGGTTTACATATTGAGGTAGTTTTTTTGGTTTTTCTCCCCCTCCCCTATCATTTCATGAATGATGAAATTTTGAAATTTTTACGTCATTGAATGTTTGGTAGGTCCGCTGTGAATATGCGGTATTGTGGTCTATGCAGGGTTGACAGGTAATGGATGAGTTCTTGTGGTGCATGAGTAAATTGTTATGAATGAATCGGTCGTGAGTCGGATTAACTCGGACTAGGATAGCTAATGAAGACCGTCCTCCCCCATTTTCCTCTTAGCCTTGTACCACAATTTTGAATAGTTCAGAATAAATACCCTTTTGGTTCAATAAATTCATTTCGCTTTTTGCCTTGAAAATGTCCGGATCAGAAGAAACACGTCGGCTAAAACAACAGTTTTCCTATTGTCTTTTTTCGTAATGCACACACACACACACACATATATATATATATTTATATGTGTGTGTGTATGTGTGCGTATATAATATTAGTATATATATAAGTTTATATGTGTGTGTATATATATGTGTGTGTGTATGTGTGCGTATATAATATTAGTATATATATATATTTATATGATTGTGTATATATATGTGTGCGTACGTATATAATATTAGTATATATATTTATGTCTGTATATATATGTGTGTGTGTATGTGTGCGTATATAATATTACTATATATATATATATATATATATATATTTATATGTGTGTGTATATATATGTGTGTGTTTGTGTGCGTATATGATATTAGTATATATATATTTATATGTGTGTGCATATATCTGTGTGTGTATATAATATTAGTATATATATATTTATACGTGTGTATATATATGTGTGTGTGTATGTGTGCGTATATAATATTAGTATATATATATTTATATGTGTGTATATATCTGTGTGTGTATGTGTTTGTATAAAATATTAGTATATATATATTTATATGTGTGTATATATATGTGTGTGTGTATGTGTGCGTATGTAATATTAGTACATATGTATATTTATATGTGTGTATATATGTGTGTGTGTGTATGTGTACGTATATAATATTAGTACATATATATATATTTATATGTGTGTATATATATATGTGTGTGTGTATGTGTGCGTATATAATATTAGTACATATATATATATATATATGTGTGTATATATATGTGTGTGTGTATGTGTGCGTATATAATATTAGTACATATGTATATTTATATGTGTATATATATGTGTGTGCGTATATAATATTAGTACATATATATATATTTATATGTGTATATATATGTGTGTGTGTATGTGTGCGTATATAATATTAGTACATATATATATATTTATATGTGTGTATATATATGTGTGTGTGTATGTGTACGTATATAATATTAGTATAACACGCAAATCCTAAGAGTATTATTGCGTGAATGTTTGTTCTTTTGATACGGAAATTGTTAATAGAGATTAACGGAATTTAATAAAGATTAAGAAACACCAATAATTAATGGCGGTATATTTCTTTGATGGATGGAGAAAGAAAAGATCATCTGAAAGGAAAACACTTGGATGTTGAATTGCAGGATGAGGAAGGGCCAATTGGTTATAGTGAACAAAATTGGAAATATCATCAAACACAAAAGTGTCATAATGTATTAAGTGGATTGATTTAATTCTGATGCTTTTCCAAACAAAGGAGACGCGAAATATAAAAGGCAATGAAATATGAATGCTAATTAGCCAAATTGACGTTTATTTAATTTGACAGAATGAATTTAAACAGAATATTAAGGCGAAAGGGAAAGCTATATACCGCAAAGTACATAATACAGAACTGGAAATTGATAATAGAAAGCCAATAGCAAAAAGTACACAGAACCTGTCAGAAAATGGATCCTGCCATGCCTATATAACAAAGTACGGAAAAAAGGACAAAAATATTGATCGTGGAAAGGAAATATCACAAAATACACAAAAGGGAGCCGAGAATGAAACATATTAATCCAATATGAGAACGTGCAAAAAACATAGCCGAGAATGTAACGTGGTAAGTCAATATGAGAAAGTACACAACATATAGCAGAAGATAGATCGTGCCAAGACAATATTCCAAATTACACAATAAGCCAATATCACAAAGTACAAAAAAAAAATAAGAAATGGAAGGTGGTAATCCAGTATCACAAAGAAAGGAAACAGAGCAGAAAATGGATCGCGGTAATCCAGTATCAGAAAAGAAAGAACACACAGCATAAAATGGATCGTGGTAATCCAGTATAACAAAGGAAAGAAAAGAGAGCAGAAAATGGATCGTGGTAATCTAGTATCAGAAAAGAAAGAAAAGAGAGCAGAAAATGGATCATGGTAATCCAGTATCACAAACGAAAGAAAACAGAGCAGAAAATGGATCGTGGTAATCCAGTATCAGAAAAGAAAGAACACACAGCATAAAATGGATCGTGGTAATCCAGTATAACAAAGGAAAGAAAAGAGAGCAGAAAATGGATCGTGGTAATCTAGTATCAGAAAAGAAAGAAAAGAGAGCAGAAAATGGATCATGGTAATCCAGTATTACAAACGAAAGAAAACAGAGCAGAAAATGGATCGTGGTAATCCAGTATCACAAAGGAAAGAAAACAGAGCAGAAAATGGATCCCGGTAATCCAGTATCAGAAAAGAAAGAAAACAGAGCAGAAAATGGATCGTGGTAATCCAGTATCACAAAGGAAAGAAAACAGATCAGAGGATCGTGCATGTAAGACAATATCCCAAAGCACAGAACAGACAGTAGAAAATGGATCGTGGTAATCCAATATCGTAAAGTACACCAAACAAATCCTAAACCTGACCATGGTAAGCGCTCGCAAGTGGACAGCAATTATTAAATAGATTACAAATATATTTACCATAACTGAAATAAAATGAAAAAGATGAAAAGCTAGCATTTCATGAAGTATTTAAAAGACAGCCAGGAAGTATAGAAAACGAAATATATTGAACTCGTTCACCCATAGAAAACTTCATATCCCATCATAAGTTTACTTCTGTTATGGGCCGTGCCACTCAGGATGTGTGCGATGACGGCACTCCACAACTTCCTCTCTCTTCGAGGTGTAAGCACCTTTTAACGGTTTACCATCACTTTTGTCCTACATCCGCGGTTTATTCACAAATTTCATTAGCTAGTTTATTAGATGTTTCCCTTTCCCCCTTCTGCCTACTTATGTGTGTTTAATTTCTTCAGCCTCCTTTCCTCATAACGTGTCCCAGATATGAGAACAATCCCTTTCTGATTTCAAATTGAAATCTACTAGTTAAAATCTTCAGAACTTCTCTGTTTCTCAATTGTTCTGGTCATAGTATTCTCAGTTTTTCCAGCCTCTTCTTCATCTATAGGAATATTGTACAAGATTCATTACCATGATGGAGAAAAGATGTAATATAATTATCCAGCACTCATTTACTTTTAATTATCCAGCACTCATTTACTTTTAATTATCCAGCACTCATTTACTTTTAAAAACATTTCTTTATTTTGTTTAAACAATTTCACCCCACGCAAGGCGATAATGTCACTAAGACACAGTGTTACCGGTGTATAGAAATTGAGAACCGAATCCCGAATAGGAAACAAATCATAAACCTCCTTCTCCTGTGCAAATTACGGGGAAGGAGAATGAACCGGGCGATGACGTTTTTATGTATTTTGGAAGATAAATTCGTATACTTTTACAAATTTCTGTCTATATCTCTAAGACGAGGTTTTATGATTACTTGCATTATTTATATTATTATATGCTATCCCCATCTTCATTGCCATATTCACAACGTTTTGGCCTTTGTAGGCTCCACCTTCTGCAGGTGATTGAAATTTCGAACCGAACTCTTTATTTCATCCACCGGGCTAGGTTCTTCTAGTTCCACGTGCCATACTTCTTTCGGATGTCTCAGTAATTTCCCCTTAACTCAACTCTTCAAGTTTTTGGTTCACCACTGCTGTGGCCTGGTATTGAACGCACAAATCACTGGGTCTAGTCACTGGATCTAATCAACGTCTTCATGCACTGGTCCATGCGTCTTTGAGGAAATAAAGGGTTCAGTTCGAAATTCCAATCACATGCAGAAGGTCGAAGCGTACAACGGCCAAAACGTTGTGAATATGGCAATCAAGATTAGGATAGCAGTCCGAACAATGTAAATAACGTCACATTTTCCGTCGTCCGAGATAATAGTTAAATTATGTATCTGCTTGTAGTTTATACGTCTCTTCGTAGTTTATACGTCTCTTGCTGAAAATCATAAATTTTGTCTTCTGACAGTTACTATTTAGGCCTTTCTTCTTTCTTTTCTTTACACGTTGTTTAAGAATTTATTGAATATTTCTCACCTGAATCTACTATCAGGAAAATATCAGAAGAGAATAGATATGATAGGAAGGGATAATGATGTACCAGGAAAACATTGATTTCAACCATAAAAATCATTGATTACCTAAGAAGGTAGAAATAGTAAAATGTTCTGAAACATTCACATATATATTGACAGTAAAAAATAACGGATATTAAAGATAAGAGAGGGAAGTGCAAACTGAGTGAATAATATATAAATAACAAACTCTCTGTCTCTATTTCTGAGATTACAGAGATTCGGCCTTTCATTATCTGTATACATTTCTGGGATGAGGTATTATGTACACTATTTACATTATTCCGACAATTGTCCTCATCTTTGTCACCATATTTATTACAACGTTTCGGCCTTTCAGTATCTGTCTATATTTCTGAGATGACGTATTATGTACACTATTTATATTATTCGGACTATAGTCCTCATCTTTATCACCCTTTTTATAACAACGTTTCGGCCATTCATTACCTGTCTACATTTCCGAGATGAGGTATTATGTACACTATTTACATTATTCGGATTATTGTCCTCATCTTTGTCGCCATATTTATTACAACGTTTCGGCCCTTCAGTATCTGTTTATATTTTTGAGATGAGGTATTATGTACACTATTTACATTATTCGGACTTATCTTTATCACCATATTTATTACAACGTTTCGGCCATTCATTATCTGTCTACATTTCTGAGATGAAGTATTATGTACATTATTTACATTATTCGGACTATTGTCCTCATCTTTGTCGCCATATTTATTACAACGTTTCGGCCCATCAGTATCTGTCTATATTTCTGAGATGAGGTATTAAGTACACTATTTACATTTTTCGGACTATTATCCTGATCTTTGTCACCAAATTCATTACTATACAAAATATCAAACAAAGGGGAGGTACAGTAAGAAAAATAAAAAGGACACATTGCACAGTGGATAAAGGCGTTGGTTAGATCCAATGACCGGACCCAAAGTGTGTGAGTTCAATACCTGACTAAGTCAGTGGAGAACTTTCAGAGGTGAATTAACAGGAGATAACTGACACTCATTAGACATGGCACGTGGAACTAGAACAGTCTACCCGAGCGAGCCAAATAAAGGGTTCAGTTCGACATTCCACCCACCTGATGAAGGCCGGAGCGTACAACTGCTGAAACGTTGTGATAAGCAAAGATGAGGACAATAGTCCGAATAATGTAAATAGTGTACATAATATTTTTGAGGAGCGTGGAAACACAACTTAAATGCGGGTGTTTCTAGGTCCATCCTGAACTGAGGTGATAGCACCAGCTATGGGCAAAATAGTTAATCTCCTAAACCGGGGTCAAAACACTATGAAATAATAAATGAATTTTTGTAAAAATTTTTGTAAAAAATTATTACCAGCACTACATTTTTGAAAAAAAAATTACCAGCAATACATATTATTTAAAAAATAGATTTTTGAGAAAACAATATTACCAACAATCAAACTAGTTCTGTCTGTTCCTATATATGTGTGTGTGTCTGTCTGTTCGTATCTATCTATTTCAGTCTGTTCATGTCTGTCTATCTATCTATCTATCTATCTATGTATCTATCTATCTATCTATCTATCTATCTATTTCAGTCTGTTCATATCTATCTATCTATCTATCTATCTATCTATCTATCTATCTATCTATCTATCTATTTCAGTCTGTTCATATCTCTCTCTCTCTATTTATTTTTCGGAGAAAATTATTACCAGCAATAAAAAAGTTTGTCGGCATTAAATAACCCATTGAGGTTGATATGCCGTAAAACAAACCAAACCAAACCATTTTTTATCTTTTAGGAGATTTTCCAGCATTCACTGTCATAAAAAATGATTGATATTGCGTAACGGTCCAGTAGTATTTTCTCTGTCTCTAAGGAAATTTTCCTGTTTATAAATACTTTGTTTAGCTTTCGGAAGACATATTTCTCTACCCTAGTACGCCTTCGAATATTAGGTTATCAGTTTACCGTCCTCTGATAAAACACTTCCCAGATATTTTAATTTATTTGTACTTGTTTGATTTTAGCATCTCGAATTTGTAATTTGCATGTTGGGCTGTTTCTGACAATCGTGCATTCTGTCTTCTTGCAATTGATCTACAGACTTTTACACACGCGTACAGCCTAACAATGTTCAACTGCTAAAATCGTGATGGAGAAGGTTATGTAAAAGCAAGCTTTGTCGTAGTAGCAATGCTTACAATAGAAACAATCATATATTCGGCTTTGTGACGCCGAATTATCGAATCAGATGGGAAAGAAATCTACGCTTCAAATATGGCGATACATGTGGACATCATGAAGTACAATCAATAATGAGATTAAAATAACGAATACAAATTAATCATAGACAGATGTAAAGCGGAGATAAGAGCTGCGAAAAAATAGACAGAGCGAAATAGTAAACAAAAAACACGAGGAGGAGAAATAGTGATTTGGTGGGGCGATGTGTTGGGGTTAGATTTAGGGTCGATATGAATGTAAACATAATGAGTGTGGGTATTGGTGTAATGTTTATGCGTACAGGAGGGGTATATACATTCCATCGTATTAGGTTGGTGCAAAAATAATGACGTAATAATGTCGTTTTTTGACGTTAAAAAATACATAAAAAACGACATTATTACGTCATTATTTTTGCACCAACCTAATAGTAACCATATATAAATAGATGTATATAAAAAAAATCTGTAGCAAATGGACTAAAATCAACTATTTTGCATAAGTTCCTATTTTTTTACCTGACACCCAACTGCCGTGTTCTATTTTTACAAATCAAGAGCAAATATGGAGTATTTCTGGAGCTGCACAATCTTCCGTCTTCATAAACGTTCATGCGTTCCATAAATGATGAATTATTTACCATCCAAAAAACCCTCTCCCAAAGTCTATCGCTATTTTCATTTGCTAAATACATTCCTTAGTTCCATCAGCCCGGGCCCAAACAACAAGGACCTCCCTTGCCGCGTAGACGGGTTTCACTTAATGTATTAGGTTGGTGCAAAAATAATGACGTAATAATGTCGTTTTTTGACGTATTAACGTCAAAAAACGACATTATTACGTCATTATTTTTGCACCAACCTAATACTTCCCTTGGTAATCCATTAATAAGGTGGCAATTCTACCCAGGCAGCTTCTTCCTCAGAACTGTTACTTTATAGATTTGGGCTCCGATAAGATGTCTTCCCGATCACTACTTCAACTCTTGAGTCAACATTCACCTGTCTTACTTGTCTTCATAATATACACTTCTAAGTTCCAACCCTTACGCCCTTATTACAATCTCATTCAATTACCCTCTAACTTCACTTCCTCATCGACCTTCTATTGGGCAAACAAGAGAATAAAAAATAACAAATATTAAGACAAATCTCTTTCGTTGTCAATGCACTTAATCCAGATGTCAATATTAATCTCCAAATAATTAACAATTTCAAGTGTCGATGCGATCTTCAGATATGATTATATCAATAAAAGCAATAACATGAGACACGTAATGAGGAAAGAGGGCTTGGAGAATTTGATACTCACGAGGCATATTGAAGGTAATATGGACTGAGAGAAAGAGCGAATAAATTATTAGCCCGGTGCAAAAATAATGTCGTTTTTTCACATAGTAACATATGTGAGAAAACGACATTATTTTTGCACCAACCTAATACCTACCTAACAAGCTTTTCTAAATGGATAACAGAACAAAGAGGGGGAAAGGATTGTAAGAAGCGCTAAAGGCTACAAAGAATCAACGGGGGAGGGCCATGATCACCTACGCCCTGGAGAGACACGGAATATAAAAGAAAAAGAGATCTTCCTGCTGTCAGTTCTCAATTTCTTCATAATTACATATCACATTAAAACACCGGTCCTCGTACAATCGCCGAAGTTAAGCAACATCGGGCCTGGTCAGAATATGGATGGGTGACCACTTGGGAATAAAAGATGCTGCAAGTGTGTATGTGCTGGTGGAGTAAAGGATAATGACTCGGAATTGTAAATCGGAGATCCGAGTTCCAATTCAAGTGCAGTTCGTTATATTTACTTATCCGTAAAAAACCTTGGGAAAGTTATGAATCCACCTCTTTTCACCCCCGCTATGGATTAATTAATACGACTTGTATTAGTAAATCATTATTATCGAAAAAAAAAGTTCTTACAATATAATAATATTTTCTGGCTTTAAATAACCCACAAAGGGTTAATAAACTGTCAGAAAAACAAACCAATCAACAACCACTTATATCAATATATCATTAATATTTAAAAAAAAATAAAAACGAAAAAAAAAAATGTTACAATCTAAAATATTTTCGGGATTTAAATAAACTGCAAAGGGTTGGTAGCCCGTAAAACAATTAAGTCAATAACGACTTGTATCAATAAATCATTATTATATTAAAAAAAAAAACGAAAAAAAAAAATTACAATCTAAAATATTTTCTGGCTTTAAATAACCTGCAAAGGGTTGATAGACCGTAAAAATCAATCAACAACTCAAAACTGGAATCGTTCTTTTATAATAGAATGCAAAGTTTAGTTTAAAGGTGGAATCAGATCTTAGCCTTGGAAAATGTTTTGATGGTCGAACAATGGATCGATAGACTCATATGAATAAAAGATTCTTTCTAAACATCCCGGAAACTGTAAAAATCGACGGAATAACAAACATATTGATTGATTGATTGATAATTGGAGACGCTAAGTAATGAAGATAAATTGTTTGCAATATGTATTGATATCGAAAAAGTCTAGAACGATAAGAGGATCGATGCTGGAAACAATCAATTTGATAAGCTGAAGAATATAAATAAAGAGAAAAGTAATTCAGCTCCTGCTGATTAAAAAAAATGCATATGATTCTGGTTGAAATGAATAGAGAAAACGCTGATCGTTTTATTCGTAATAAAGGAGAGAAGAAACAAGAGAAAAAGAAAAAAAAAAGAAAAAAAATGTAAACGATAGGGAAGTGATGGAAGGAGAGAGGACGCATTAGAGAGGGTGTAAAAATATGACGAAGAAAGAAAAAGAGAGAAAAGAGGAACGTAACAGAGAAATAGAAGTGGCTGTGAATCAATATCATTTAGGAAAGAGACAGAAACAATGAACAGAGTGATACAGGGAGTGAAAAGGAGAGAGAAAAGGCTGGGAAAAGAAAGAAAAAAAGTAGAGAAAAGAAAGAAAAAAAGTAGAGAAAAGGAAAAAAAAAAAGAGAAAAATATTAGAGGAATGTAAATGAAAGTAGGATAAGGAAGAAGAGAAAGAGTTAAAGTGAGCTAACAATAAAAAATAAACGAAGATAGGAAAGACGAAATTAACAGAGAAATAGAGAATTAAAAGGAAAATACTAGAAAAAGATTTTAAAAATAGGAGTGGCGGGAACAGACGGAGTGAGGGCGACAAACCGAAGAGAAATGAGCATAGAGACAGGAAGAAAATAAAAATAGGAAAAAGCGAATAGTAAAGAGAAAAAAGTAGAGAAATTGGAATGACAAGGAGTGAAGAAAAAAGAAAGAAAGAGACAGAGAGGACGAAAAAGACGAAGAAATAAAAGAGGAGAAAGAAAGTAACATAGCGATGTATTAACGGCCAGCATTGAATTTGTATATCAAACTCTACTTAAGAATAGCGAAGCTCGGGCTGTGGCTCTAGATATATCGAAGGCGTTCGACAGGGCTTGACATGTTAGCCTTCTACGCAAGCTCAAGGGCTACGTTGTCACGAGACGAATATTTAGTTTAATCCAATCATTACTAACAAATCCTGAAATAAAGGTGGTATAAATGAGATCGCTTCCAGATCCTTTCATATAAACGCGGACGTCCCCAAGACTCTACCCTGGGTCCTTCACTGTTTCTGATCTTCCTCAATGATCTCCCCGATGTCAAAAGTTCCCAGCTAGATATTTATGTAAATTAAAATGCCATTTACTTGTCTCAGTAGCAAACATGATAGATATGACAAAGTTACTCTGGCAACTGCTATTGAAAAGGCCCTCCAATCAGTGGTTAACTGGGGCAAGAAATGGCTTGAACATTTTAATATTCGTCCCGTAACATGTAGTGAGGCACCGACGTGACGTAACTTCCCTTCTGATTTGTTTTTTTCAAATATGCTCATGGTATCTGCTCTGACGAACTTTTTTCCCTGGTGCCTCCGCTATATCAATTTAATTGACTAGATTGGCAACTAGGTCCCACCGTTTTATTGTGAAAATAGCTAAATGCAACCGCCACTTCCCCAGCACTTTATTTGCTGCACTTCCACCTGTAAAACTCCCTTCCATTTCCTTGCTTCCCTGATAAATGTAATCTTCAGAAATTTAAATGCAACATCAATAGCCATTTTCAGTTGATTTGAAACCTGCTCTTGCTTTGTCCTTTCCTCAATCCTCCCTATCCTCTTTCATTTTCACTTCCTGTGAATCCCTGTGTACTAGTGGCATTAACGCCTTGAATGGGGCAAATTATTTAAAAAGATAGATAGATAGACATGAACAGACCGAAATAGATAGATAGATAGATAGATAAATATGAACAGACTGAAATAGATAGATAGATATGAACAAAGTGAAATAGATAGATAGATAGATAGATGCGAACAGACACACACATACCCCCCGATATATATATATATATATATATATATATATATATATATAGGAACAGGCTGAACTAGTTTGATAGATGTGAACAGACTAAAATAGATAGAAATATGTAAATATATATAGGTAGATACGAATAGAGTAAACCAAATAGATAGATAGATAGATAGATAGATAGATATGAACAACCAGAATAGATAGATAGATAGATATGTAAAGCCAGAAATAGATAGATAGATAGTAACATTCTAAGATAGATAGATAGATAAATAGATAGACAGATAGATAGATATGTACAGCCAGAAATAGATAGACAGATAGATAGATAGATAGATAGATAGATAGATAGAGAATTAATCGAAGAACGAGGAAAAACGAGAAAAGAAAAAGAAAAAAAAAGTGAAGTGTGAGGGTGTAAAAGGTAGAAAGCAAGAGAAAAGGATTAAGAGAGAGAGAGAGAGAGAGAGAGAGAGACAGAGAGAGAAGGACAATTACAATTAAGAAATAAGGGAGAAAAATTAAGAAAATGAAAGAAAGGAGAAATCGAGAGTGAAAGCCTGATAAGGAAAGAGAACCAACGTGACAGAGAGGAAGAAGCAAACAGAGGATGAAAAAGACGAAAAAAAAAGGAGAAAAACGAGAGAAAATGAGAAATGGAGAGGGAGAGGAAGTGAGAAAAATAGTAAAAAGACAAAAAAGAAAATCAGAAAAAGGTAGAAGTTGAAAGAGAGGAGAAAACGATGAAGGGAAGTGAAAGGGAGTAAGATAGAAAGAAACATATTTACCTTTCTTTCTTCAAAATTCTTTTTTAATCGGTATCACCCCAGGCAAAACAGTACAACCCTAACATGCAACGCGTTACAGGGTGCAGCGGATTTAGTAACAGAAACATTGGCAATGAGTAGAAAGAGAAAAGAGCAGGATAGTATAGAGCGATTGATACTTTATTTAAATTCTTGTAGATTAAACATGACTGAAAAGTATGGAGCCGTTAGAGATTTTCACAAGCGAGAAGTGCGAGAAAACAATTGCTTAGCGTAGAATTTACGACTACATGTAGCAAGCTCAACTATAAATTGTCAGTTTAGTATTGCGATCAAATTCATACAATTTCATAGCAAATGGCTCATTCGAAAAATTTACCATGAAAGTATTTATAAAGAAAAAGGCACAGAGAAGCAACATTGCCTCGGTTGGCAAGTGACTGAAGCCGAGCTGCCAGATCAAGATCAGTAATATTACTGATTCTTCTTTGGAACTCATCAGGAACTTCGGGTAAATCGCAGACCCACAGGACCATATATGTCAGTAATATTCTAAGCATGGACGAATAATAGAGTTAAAGGTATACAAGATAGATTCCGGAAGGAAGAATTGTTTCTTCCGACATCGTGGACCTTAGCAAGGAATTCGATATAGTCTTTCTATTTTATGTTGCTGTGAACGTTAGCCCGAGAGGGCGCAATGAGTCATTTTCGAGGCAGATAGCATCAGCCATACCGATGGAAAGCAAACGTGGTTTATTAGATGATTAGTCGAGAGAGATTTAGTTTTGTAGGCCTTAAACTTGACAAGCCATCATTTGCCCTAGTTAACAACGATCTTGACGTCGTTGTTTACATCATCTGCCATTTTGACCTTATCGGACTGATAAACCTTAGTAATGAGGTAGGCGTAAATGGCAGTGTAGTCAGCGTATATGCCACGTTGAGAGATGATGTCATCGAGAAAGTCGTCAATGAAGACTAAAAACAGCATAGGACCAAGGATGGAGCCGTGGATGACACTTGCGTTAGTTCGAATAGATATAGACGAGTGGGCGTTCAAGACAACTTTCATTTCACGATTTGATAGTCACGACTGGATCAGTTCGAAAATGTGCCCAGAGGTACCGTAACCTTTCAGATTGTTGAAAAGACCTAAATGCCAAACCTGTTGAAGGCTTTCGAGATGTTCAAAGCTAGAGGCTTCTCCGTTTCTCTTTCTTTTTTTTCTGTTCCTTTTTCTCTTACCTTCTTATTTCGCCTTTTTTTTTATCGATCTGTCCTCCCCTCTTTTATTCTTTATCTTTTCTCTTTCCGTCTTTTTTCATTTTTTCTACCACTTTTTCTCTTCTTCTCCTTATCTTCCCACTGCAGCGTCAATATCACCTCCCATATCTCCTTCTCTCTCACCTTTTCTCTCAGTATTTTCTATTTTGTCCTTTGCTACTTTCTCTTATGAACACTTGTAAGTTTGCTATAAATGCCTGCTAAAATATATACTCTATTTACATAAGTTCTTGGTTAAAAGTAAACGATATATTCGATTTCTTTCAGAAAAGTTCTTCCCAACACTCATGTAACATAATCTTTATAAACCCGTCAAATATTTTTGAATATAGTTATCACTAACAGCCTTTAGGCAACAACACCGTTGCGCTGATTTTTTTCCAAGACAGAACAGATTGAGAGCGAAAATCAACGTTTGTATAATGGTTAGAAAGCTTGTCTCGCAAGATCAATTAGCAAAGCTTGTCTCGGTAGATCAATTACGAGTAAAAAAGACAGTTCGATTATCACTGGCTGCCTAAGAAAAGAAAACGCTTAGAAAATGATCATGACAAGACTGACAGTAAAGAAGTCTAGCTGAAAATAGTAAGATAGAATTGTAAAACAAGGCTACGCTGAAGAAGGTCAAAGGAACCAGATAATACATTTTAATAAGCGATTAAGTCAAAATAATCAAATATAAAATCAGGGAATACACTTTAATGAGGAATTAAGGCATCAGATAAAAATGGGGTAATACACTTTAATAAGGAATTAAGGCAAAAATCAGATATAAAAATCAGTAAATACACCTTAAAAAAGTAAGGCAAAAGAATCAGACAAAAATGGGGTAATACACTTTAATAAAAAAGTAAGGCAAAAGAATCAGATAAAAAAAATATGAGGAAATATATTTAGTAAGGAATTAAGGCAAAAAATCAGATATGAAAAATAAGTAATACACTTTAATAAAAAAGTAGGGCAAAAATCAGATAAAAAATGGGGTAATATACTTTAATAAAAAATAAGGCAAAAGAATCAGATAAAAAGTATGAGGTAATACACTTTAATAAGGAATTAAGGCAAAAAAATCAGATATAAAAAATAAGTAATACGCTTTAATAAAAAAGTAGGGCAAAAGAATCACATAAAATGGGGTAATACACTTTAATAAAAAGTAAGGCAAAAAATCAGATAAAATATGGGGTAATATACTTTAATAAAAATAAGGCAAAAGAATCAGATAAAAAGTATGAGATAATACACTTTAATAAGGAATTAAGGCAAAAAATCAGATATAAAAAATAAGTTATACGCTTTAATTAAAAAGTAGGGCAAAAGAATCACATAAAATGGGGTAATACACTTTAATAAAAAGTAAGGCAAAAAATCAGATAAAAAATGGGGTAATATACTTTAATGAGGAATTAAGGCCAAAGAATCAAATAAACCGAATGAGCAATTAACAGCAAAAAATGCTGCTCAGTGAAAGTGTTAGCAGCAAGTATAAGGCAAAAGGATCAAAAGAAAAAAAATAGATAAAACGTTTCACAAACGATTAAGAAAAACGAACAAAGTGAAAAGAATCCGACCGAAAAAAGGTGATGGAATTAGTGAGCAGAATACATTGAAAGACTAAAACAGCAAACTATGGGAAAAGAATACGCTAAAATATTCACGAAATGTTAAAAATTAAAACCAAAGACAATGATTAATTATAAGACAAACTGACATAAGATTAACGTAAAAGATTAAAACAAATAATAGGCTATAAGAGAAAGGCAAACGGATTAAAAAAGGGGTTATGGTTTTAGTAAAAGAAATGAGGCAAAAAAATGTAAAAAAATAAAACAAAAGAGTAAAACAAAAGAATAAAAAATCAAGATAAGCGCTTCAAACAGAATAAAATACGAAAAAAACAATTAAAGAAATTAATTTAAAATAACAAACCAAATTTAACAAACCAAATATAAGGTAAACGTATTTAGACAAAAGAGACAGAAGGCACAACAAGGTAACAAAAATGCATAAAAAATGAAAATAAATGCTTTAATAAAATAAATGCCTTAATAAAATACTAAAAAGATTCAAACAACGTATAAGGTAAAAATAATAAGGCAAAGATGAATGATAAAGGCAAATGAACATGACCAAGTGTTCAGACACAAAAAGCATCATAAGAATAAGGCAAAAGAGCAATGCACAATCTAAGATAAAAATAATGTGATAAAGTACAATAAATGTATAAGGCGAAATGTACCGGCAAATAATTAATGATAAAGAAAGATAATAAAAATGTCACAAGAGAAAAGATTAAAAAAAAAACCCCAAAAAACAAGAGATAAACATATAGGAAAGCAATCTGGTAAAAAAATAACACAAAACTAGAACTACAAATAAGGCAAAAAGTATACACAGAAGATGTCAAAAATGAAGTTTTCAAAAGAATAACGTCAAATGATAAGGCAAAACATAAGCATAATTTGTATCAAAGGAGTTATATTAAAGAAGAACTTGAAATAATTAGGCGAAAGTGATATATGTTTATACAATTTTTGGATTAGCCATTTCACACATCTTCTGTGTATCTTCTTTTTACCTTATTAGGCATTATTCTCTTCTATAATTCAATGGAAGCATTTTTTGTGTACCACATTTACCCTTATTGTTATGCATTATTCTCTGTATAATTCATAGGAGGCAACATCTGTGTATTTCTACCTTATTATTCTGCACCATTCGTTCCCATAATTCATTGGATGCATCTTCAGTCTATCTCTTTTACCTCATTATTAGGCATTATTTTTTCTAAATATTCATTGGAAGGATCCTCTGTGTATGTCTTTTGCCCAATTATTATGCACCATTTGTTCCCATAATTCACTTGACGCATCTTCTGTCTATCTCTATTACCTCATTATTAGGCATTATTTTTTCTAATGATTCATTCGAAGCATCATCTGTGTATGTGTTTTGCCCAATTATTATGCACCATTTGTTCCCATAATTCATTGGACGCATCTTCTGTCTCTCTCTTTTACCTCATTATTAGGCATTATTCGTTCCCATAATTCATTGAACACATCTTCTGTGTACCTATTTTACACTATTATTAGATATTAATCATTCCTATAATTCATTAGACGCATCTACTTTATATCTCTTTTACGTTATTATTAGGAATTATTCATTCCCTATAATTCATTTGACAATTCTTCTGTGTATCCCTTTTACCCTATTATTAGGAATTATTCATTCCCTATAATTCATGCGTCACATATATGTATATATATATATATATATATATATATATATATATATATATATATATATATGTATATGTGAGTGTGTGTATATGTTTATATATATATATAAAGTAATATAGTCTTAAGGTGTGCTATATTTATGGAATAAAGTGCTCAATATCAGAGATAGAGCGTGTGTAAATATAAAAGTGAACATAGGAGTCAACACTTAGAGGCGACAGTCTGTTTCATGCTATATGCAATCGTCAGGCCACATATAGCTATTTTTTAATTAAAAACCAAACGCACATCACACCGTACATCACACCGAAAATATCTTGGAAGATAAGGAAAAAATCATCAGCCTACTGTTGTAGGCTGATGATTTTTTCCTTTATTCCTTAAACCAATCAAAAACCAATCAAAAACTTGCAAAATCAATTTTTCCTTTATTCCTTAAACCAATCAAAAACTAAAAAATAGCTATCATTACTTTCCCCGACCAAAATAAATTATTAAACAAAAGATCCGAGCTCATCTCAAAATGCAGACATGAAAATAAATTTTTGCTACGTAACCTAAAAAATGAAAAACGAAAAATATAAAATAAAAACAAATAAATATACTAATAAACAAAATAACAATAAAAAAAATAAAATAAAAATAAAAATACTACGTTACTTAAAAATCGAAAACCGAAAAGAGAAAATATACAAGTAAAATAAATTGACCTAAATTCATTCAAGTAAATAAATAAACAAACCAATCCCAAATAAAGATAATCAATTAAAAACTGTTCCCGCCAAAATAATACTTAGAATGAACTGCAACAATCAACCCCAAAATTGAACAAATAGCTTTAATTAAATTCTCAAACCAAAACAAAACTGTTAAATAAGTTATATAAACAAATTTTTACTACGTTAATAAATAAATAAATAAATAAAATAAGAAACTAAAAAATAAAAACAAGCAATATAATTTGACCCAAATAAATAAACAAACGACTTCCGGTAAAATAACCGCCATAATAGAATACCCACAATGCACCACTAACCCGTATATATATAAATAGCCGAGAAAAATAACAGCATATGTGGCCTGACGATTGCATATAGCATGAAACAGACTGTCGCCTCTAAGTGTTGACTTCTATGTTCACTTTTATATATATATATATATATATATATGTATATGTATTTGTATTTATATGTGTTTATGTGTGTATATATGTATATATATATATATATGTATATATATGTGTGTGTATTTATGTGTATATGCATGGATGGGAGTGTACTTATATATGTGGATGTGTCGATACGGGTATTCATACATGTTTATATATTTGTATATGTGGATGTATGTTCGTATGTTCTAGTATATATATGTATATGTTAGTGTCTTGGAATATGTCATCGATACTAACTAAAATCTTTTTAATTGCTTATAGACTTAATCAATAACTGTGTGTGGTTACTTTTTATAATATTAAAAACAATTATTTTATCTTCAGTAAGATAATCTTAGAATATACGTAGGTTTCTGTATATATATTCCTATTTTTATGCATATATATATATATATATATATATATATATATATATATATATATATATATGTGTATATATATATGTGTATATATGTATATATATATGTATATATATATGGATGTGTATGCGCATATATATGTCTATATAGGTGAATATACGTTTGTATGTTTTTTATGTATATGCGTTGTGTTTGTATATGTGTTGGTATATATGTATGTGTATTTAGTTTATATCCGCACATGTATAAATGCATATGCGTATATATGTATATCTATGTATGTATATGCATGTGTATATGATAGTATATGTGTATTTGTACATATGTGCATGTATGTATATATATTTATATTTGGTTTGTTTATTTTTTACGTCGCTGTGTGGGTTGATAGATTTATACTTTCTTCTGTTTGGTTATATATACATATGTGTATGCATATATATATATATATATGTAGGTATGTGTAGGCATATATTTCTGTGTATGTGTGTATGTGTATATATGTATATATGTGTGACTGTACAGTTATATCTGTAGGTAGGTCTTATCTTATTTTCTTTCACCTAATGTATAATAAGGCGTATATCGACTTATATAAAATATATATATTATTATAGATGTTTGTTTGTTTGGAATTTTCGTTTTTTATATATTAAGCTCTTAATAGCTATTATAACCTTACCTCGTTGTCAAGTTTTTTGAATTCTCCTATACTTGTGTTTTGATTGGTCCTCCTAGCTTTTGTAACAACGTTTTCCCCTTGCGTAGGATCGTTAATTAATTTGAAACTTTTAAAACCATTTATTTTACATTCAACATCATCACTTGATAAGACACCGAGGGTGTTGAAACAAAATGGCTATTTTTGTAGTGATTTTATAACATATTTATGTTATAATTTTTAAATAAATTATTATATATATATATATATATATATATATATATATATATATATATATATATATATATATTGTGTGTGTGTGTATTTAAGCAGCGTTTTTTCATTGATGCATGTTTCGTTAAATAATATAGACAAATTTTGTCTATTTTATGCAAATTCCTTTCATATCGTTTGATAAGCTTAATAACATTATCATTGAAAGAAGAAAGAAAATCACCATATTGATACGTGATTTTTAATCCTATCTAAGCTTTCAGCTTGCATAAGCCATCATCAAAGATGACAATAACATTACAATATATTTAACAATAAACGAACATGGCAATATTGATAGCCTGTTTTTTGTTTGCATGGAAGATTTCCAAGCAATGACAAACATCGTGCATCCGAGACGCATAAGCAAAAAGACGTCCGATAACTTCAAGCCGCGATCAAAATTTGACATCAGTCAGATGTCTTAACCCTAGACCATCGTAGCACGGTAGAAACGTAGCGAATTTTAACATTTTCTTTTCTGTACGAAATACGTCAGGGATTCGGAAAACTCAATTCATACTATTTATATATATATATATAATGTATATTTGTGCAGGAACCTTTCTTATAATCATGTTTCGTTGAATATAACAGAAAAGAAAAAAATGTTGGTATTTTTATTGAGTTTTTCAAGTATTCTTAATTTTTTTCCCCTTTCGTGGGTGCAAGGGAGTGCACAAATTGTTGCATCTAGCTATTTCAAAAGTAAAACAGTGAGGTCCTGTTGCCAGTCTTGCATCACGCTTAAATTCGGCTAGTGGCATCTTATCAGAACAGTTGGCATAACAATATTTCTAGAAAAGACTTAGAGAAACTACATCACATCGGTGGGAAAGAGACGGAAATCGAAATGTTGGAAAAGTATTTCCTTCCAATTACAAATTATTAGAACATCAAAAATAAAAAAAAATCAAGTGTATGAAACAGATAAGGAATCAAAAGTATTTCCTGGTGAATAATTTCCATAATTTCCATTGTTCTACCGGGAATCAAATAGAATTATTTGTTCTTTGACAAAAATTAAGCAGGCCAAAAATCAATTACGGAGGTTAGCCATTGATTGGCGTTAAATTGTTGATCAATAAACATTTCATTGTTTTGAGGCACCAACGCGGTCATACACTAATAGATAGTTTTGCAGTCATCGATCTGTTTATGAGCCAATATATTTGACCTGTTTCAGTTCCTCTCATTTTGACCAATATCATAAAATCAAACGAAATGATCAAACATATATTTTATAATCCGTTCTTAGCCGAGAAAAATCATTTTCAGCACCTCCTCCTAGCTATCAAAGTCATATCTATGTATGTAATTCTTAAGTAATCCGTGGGCGGCTCACATTTCATTATGGCTTTAAAAACGTATATTTAGACGTATATATTGACTTATAAAAATTTAATGGAATGGGCAAAGTCCGAGAATTATTTTAAGACATTTTTATGTTTATACATTCTTTTTATAAATACAAATATTTAAGTAATTGCTCTGTTTTTATAATAAACAGTATTAATAGCATTTACCGGCCTGAATGTCCGAGAGATTTTCATTTGTTTACATTTGTAAACGCTTTGAGCAAATATAAATGTACATGAGAGATCCACGGAAGATTTGTAGTTTAAAAGCAGTAAAATCGACCTTGCTAATCGAACGGTCCTCTATGGCTCAATCGGTTAAAGCACGTCAGGATATATGAAGGTTCCATATAGAATACAGGTTCGATAATGAGTAACTACCGACACCGAGGTTCGAGCGTGACACTCTGGACTTGTGAATATATGCTTTCCGCCAGGTGTATAAATAGCGGTGTCAGGCTACTGACTGCAGTGATTATTGAGTGACTATTGCGTGTTTCAAACTGAACCCTTTATTTAATCTATGGGGTTAGCTTGAGCCCTTTATTCAATCTAGGGGGTTGCCTTGTTCTCGTTCCGCTGCCAACGTCCACGGATATCGCGTCTAGTTCTTATTTAGTACAGATCAGTTATTGCTCAGCCTTGTTTTCAAGTACACACTGCCCAAGCGAAGGATTCCAGTTACTATGTGTCATATAGGAAGAAAATGAGTAACTACCGACACGGAGGTTCGAACGTGACACTGAACTTATGAATATATGTTTCCCGCCAGGTGAATAAATAGCGGTGTCAGGCTACTGACTGCGGTGATTATTGAGTGACTGAATCCTTTATTTAATCTACAGGGGGGTTTGCTTGTTCTCGTTCCGTTGCCAACGTCCACGAATATCGCATCTAGTTCTTATTTTGTACGGATCTGTTATTACTCGCCTTGTTTCCAAGTTCACACTGCCCAAGCGAAGGATTGAACTTGCAATTACTATGTGTCATATAGGAAGAAAATGAGTAACTACTGACACCGAGGTTGGAACGCGACACTCTGGACTTTTGAATATATGTTTTCCGGCAGTTGTATAAATAGCGATGTCAGGCTACTGACTGCGGTGATTATTGAGTCACTATTGAATGGAACTATTCAGTCGAATGAGTGTGAATTATTGTACGTCGAAAATTTGGGTTTTGATTTAGGATTTACCAGACGTTAAGCCGAGCCGCGCTACTAACAAGGTATTCACTGAAATGGTTAATTATCTTTGGTTGACTTTTACTTTATTTTTCTTGTTAAGTATTTTTTTGCGGTTGTAATTAAATAATGTTTTAATTTAACATTGAAGTCTTGAGTTATACTTAATCATTAATGCCCACCGCACGTCACAAAAATATGCATGTCATCCAGCTCGATATCAGGATTAAAGAAGCACAATCTTTCATCATGATCTTATAGATTGGCCCTATACAATCACAGACAAAGAAACTATGTCACTTGAAAACTGCCAACAGCAGCAACAACAAAAATGACTAGCACATCTAAATAGATTGCAGAATAATAATATGTCCAAGATAGTGTCTTCTGCATTACGTTAAACAAAAAGTTAGGAAAGAAACCACCATCTATATTAGAAAAAGCGATAACAGTGGATTTTGTGAAACTTATTTTGTCGATTGTATCCTGAATTGAAATTGTTACTGGCCCCATTAAATTTAAAATTACGGACAATGCTGTACTTGAAGAATCAATCATTTTATAAAATACAGTGTAACCCAGATATAAGAGAGTTGTCGGGACCGGTGAAGAAATCTCTTATATCCGGCTTTCTCTTATATCCGGTTTTGGTCTATTTTGTTTAGGTAAGTACGGCTCTAATTTGGGACCAGATAAAATCTCTCTTATATCAGGGTTTCCCTTATATCAGAGTCTCTTATATCCGGGTTACACTATAAATTTACATCTAAAATGGCGGAGATTGAGACAAGCCCACGCCTCTCATTGTTAGCAACTTCCTCTTCATATATTACATTCAGATATGATGGTCCAAAATAGTTTCGCCTTTTTACTCTGCGCGCAATGAAAGCCTGCGTTTTGAACAGTACAACTTAGGGTCTACTGGGTATTTACTTAACGGTTATTCAAACGTTAGGCATTAAATTGTCGATATATCGACGTGACTTTCAAATGGGCATTTGTCTTGTACACGAGCGGAAAGCGGCACACGTTCTCCGTTTATCTCTGTCCGTCTCTACGCGTCTGGTTATTTATCTCTGAAAGACTGTTCACACGCCGCCTGGATCTTTGCTCCGGCCGCTTTTCCCGCCTTATCCAACCTCACCAGTCAATGGATAATCGATGTTTGCCGAGGCCTTAAGCGTGTCTCGCTGAAATCGTTCGCTGTCCGACACACCCAAAGCATTTAAGCAAATATGCAGCCGATCGAAAATCTGTCGAACCAACTGAATATCAGCGCAAAACGAAGAGAGCACTTCTATTCGGAAGCTTATTAGCGAACTCGAGGATAACAACAGCGATCACTTTCGGATGCAGATTCAAGAAAACGTCTTCAGATTTATACAGAGGAAGAGAACAACCTATCATTATTAATCTTAGAATATTTCTTGCGCTATTTTTCACCCAATTTTCTTTATGTATCGTGTCCGCCAAGTACATAGACGATCATGGCTCTCCAAAACTTCCTCTTTTGTCTTTTTGTTATCTCTCCTAAGCCCTGTTCCGCCATCCATTTTCTCAAGCTCACTGAGTATGTTATGCGTTGTTTTCCTGTATCTCTTGCATTCAGTCTGTCCTGTGAGTATTAGATTTTCCAAGCGTTCCCTCCTCATTAGGTGACATAGAAACCCCAGCTGTATTTTCCTGATATTAAGTATAATTTTCCTTTTTGTTGCCATCTGTAAAATTTCGTCATTGCTCACATGTTCGGTCGCTGGTACACTCAGCAATCTACGGTAGAGCCACCTTTCATTTGCTTCAGGTTTCCTCTACATCTTTGTAAAGATTTCCAGCATACAGAAGGAGAAATATCACAGAACAGTTCAGCACTCTTTTCTTTGTTTCCAACAAAACTTTTCTGTCTCTTAATAATGAAATGAATGAACAGTGAAGAAGGTGTCGACGTAGAATATTGTAGCAAATATAAACAATAATGATACTGTTAATATTAGCCGTTTCCTTATGAGGAAATATTCGGAAATTTATTGACTGAGCAGCCAGTCAGTAGACATTTATAAAATCTTGCCTTTTCAGGTGAATAGGTTTCTCAAGTCCAGTAATTGTTATCGATCTTTCCAGTATTGATGGAGATTTACTTCCTCACTTTTTGTTCAAGTAGTGTGGAAAGTCAGCATCACATGTCAATATTTTCTCTTCGATTTTTGGTCTCCATTTTACACCATTTACATGTTTGTAAAGACTTTCCATAATAAAAGATATATTAATTTTTTTGTTTTGATTCGTGTGATCTCCAATCTTCCTCAGATGTACACTTTCGCTGATCACAAAAAAAAAACAAAAAAAAAAAAAACGAAGGATGTTCGTTCGAGTAATTCCTTAGAAAGTTAAGGTAGCATAATAGTTAACGGCGCGGAAAGTGAAATCGGAGAGCTGAGTTCGAATTCTAGTCGAGTTCATTGCCTTCAATTACGTTCTAATACCCTAAGGAAATGTATGTGTTCATATCTTTACCCTTAGCTATGGTTAAATCAGGACAGGCAGGGGCCGAGAGGTTTGGTTGACAAACAGTTTAAGAAAATAAAAAATCTGAATTCAAACTACCTGGTGCCTTGTCTGCCTATACATTATGAGATGAGGGGCAGGGTAATCTCAACATGCCCAGCGCAAAAATAACTGGCAAGCCATTATATTGTTCTGACTTGAGTTTCAACTTGAATCATAACTGGGAGATAAAGGAACTGCCTTGTCTGCCTCTTTAGCATATGAGATGAGGGACAGGGTAATCTCAACATTCCCAGTACAAAAGGAAACGGCAAGCCATTGTACTATTCTGACATGAGTTTCAACTTGAATCACAATTGGGAGACAAGGGAGCGGCATTGTCTGGCTCTTTAACTTATGAGATTTGGGGCTGGGTAAACTCCACATCCGCGGTGCAAAAAGAACCGGCAAGTCATTGTACTATTCACCTTTGAGTTTCAACTTAAATCACAATTGGGAGAAAAGGGAGCGGCATTGTCTGCCTCATTAACTTATGAGATATGGGACAGTGTAATCTCAACTTCCTAAGTGCAAAAGGAACCGGCAAGCGATTGTACTATTCTGCCTTGCTTTTCAACTTGTATCACAATTGGGAGACAAGGGAGCTGCCTTGTCTGTTTATTAACTTATGAGAAGAGGGACAGGGCATTCTCAACATCCCTCGTTCAAAAGTAACCGGAAAGCCATTGTACTATTCCTCTTTGCGTTTCAGTTTGAATCGCAATTGGGAGATAAGGGAGCTGCTTTGTCTACCTCTTTAACTTATGGGATGAGGGAGAGTGTTATCTAAACATCCCCGGTGAAAAAGGAACCGGCAAGCCATTGTACTATTCTGCTTTGAGTTTCAACTTGAATCACTATTGGGAGATAAGGGAGCAGCATTGTCTGCCTCATTAACGTATGAGATGTGGAAAAGGGTAATTCCAATATCCCCTGTGACACTATTTGGCTTGCTAAAAAAAAAAAAAAAAAAAAAAAAAAAAAAAAGAAGAAGGAAAAAAAAAATAAAGGCGAGAATTAATTTTAGGTGATAAGATGCCATCACGAAAAGGACACTAAGCGGTGTTATTTTTCTGACAAAGAAAAGTGGAAATTTTTTCATTTCCATTGTCGAGAAAGGAAGATACCGGATTTAATCTGATTTATATTACGGGGCGGGTGAAAATTCCAGTCTGGTCAAATGACCTACAGGGCAGAATTCTAAATAGATAAAAATTATTTAGGTCGCAGAAAATGTCCGTTGGATCAACCGCAGAATTGCAAAAACAAAAGACTGAGCCGTTGGCTATCTACGAAGATCTTTGAAAAAGGCATCTGTTTTGTGCTATCTGTCTGGCTATGATAAGTAAATTATTTTTAATTAACTCCAGAATGCGATCTCATCAAATGGCCACCCACTTAATGCTGGTGAAAAGCTGATTGACGAATTCCAGGTGATTCGGTTAAGATAAAGAGTCTAGGGTGTGAGGTCTCCTCGAAGAGAAGAAAGAAAAGGAAAAGAAAAAGAAAAAAAAAGGGGAAGATAATTTTTTTTTTCTTTGAGCAAGATTTTTTAAACCGAGGCTAGTCTGGCCACACCCACGCTGCTGAGCGCCCATTGGCTGAATGGTGGCATGAGCGTTAGGCGGAGGTAATCATGTGAAGAAGGAGGGGAGTCCTGTTGTGCCTCCCTAAAGAGATAGGTGTGAGATGCTACAGTGAGAGAGAGGGGAAACCCGTTGACACCCTCTGAGGGCATGGTGAGGTACCAATATGAGAACAGAAGAAGGTGGGAAGATGAAAGACTTCCAAAAATGGAAAATAATAAAATTTTCCTGACCGAAAACAAAGAAGTGGATTGTGGGCTTAGAATTATCAAGGAACCTCAAACCCCGACAAGCCCACCCCGGTTTTGGTCGGCGTCCATATAAGCAGAGTCGCAGCGAGTGAAAAGCAGTTGGGGTTGGAGACAGACGGGGAAGCAGTTGCACTCGCCTCGCAGATAGCTGACCTGAAAGATTCGCGAAAATTCCGAACTCAATTTCTAACCAAGAACAATTTATTTTTGAAGAACGACTTAGACTCACACCACCAAAACAAGTTTTACGAATATCACCTGAAGATACAGCAAGAACCAGTTTCTTAAAGAACAAACAACCTAAGATGTTAAGACTCGCCTAACAAACACAAAGTGTCACGAATCCATATAGCGGGTTGGGAAGAAGACGCAGTCCTGTATTCAGCAACCATATATAAAATATTGTTATCCTTTTTTAACACATTTGAACTTTTCGAGTTATTATTTTATTTTATTTTACATATACTTGTGCGATATCACCCTTATTCTAACTCGACTTGCATTACGGCCCAGCGACTGATTGATTTCGTCTGCCTAAGATCAATTCACAACGTGGGTAGGTTAGACTGGAAATCAAAACAGTTACTTCGGTAACCAGACGTTGGAGGCGAGCTGGGAACGACAAGGCTGATACCGAATCTAACCAGATTCCCATCCGTATCACCAAAAGGTTAGAACGTCACATTTGGTGCCGCGACCAATACCAATCCAGTTGGTCGTCACAGGACAGGATAGCACGACGGACGCGGCTAGGCAGACGTCACATTTGGCGCAGTGACACCGGGGGGGGGACGTCACACCACCGTGCAATAGGAACTGGAAGCCATTGTACTATTCTGCTTTGAGTTCCAACTTGAATCACAATTGGGAGATAAGGGATTTGCCTTGTCTGCCTCTTTAACTTATGAGACGAGGGACTGGTAATTTCAACATCCCGGTGGCAAAAGAGACCGGCAAGCCATTGTACTATTTTGCCTTGTGTGTCTTTATGAAGCACAATTGTGAGATGCAGGAGATTTATGACCACAGCGGCGTTGAATGAAATGAATAATCAATGAAGACTGTATAGACCCAGTATATTGTCGTAAAAAATGAACGCTCATGGTAATGCTAATTTTAGACGTTTCCTTATAAGGAAATATTCGATAATTCATTGGCCGAGCAGGCAATGCTACTGCCGGTTGCAAATGATAATATCTATGATTTCGGATTGTGCCTTTAAGTTTTTGCAAACGTATTAGAATAACGTTAGCTACGGATGCGACTCATGGTCACTGACCAAGATTGATAGACATTGGAGTGATGCTTTCAATATGTAGACATATCGTAGAGTCCTTACTATGACATCGACCAATGTTTGATATTACTGTTTGTCTTATAACATTTCATGAACTAGTTTTATAGACAGAAGGCCGAACAGACTGAATTATGATGAATTTCAGAAAATAAAAGTCCAATATATGCATATAAGTTGTGCATTTTATAGACCAGTAAATATATTGTTGCACTGTCCTTACAGTGACATGGACAACAAGATACACTAATAAGTGGGTGGTACGTACCATCAGAACAAGGTACGTATTGAGAGAGTGGATAGCACTAAGTAAGCTTCGTTTCTTTGGGCATATTATGCGACGTGTCGGTTTCGATAATGACATTTTGCTGGGCCCATTAGAGAGAAAACGGCTCCAGAGTCGACCATCTATATTTTGAATTTGATGTTAGTAAGAGGTGGAGAGAAACGAAGGTGCCTGAATCTGTAAGGGTAGCAACAAACAGATAATGATCATGACCTGAGCGGCGCAAAATGCGCTAACTGAATAAATGATGAATTGCAATCTGTCAAATAAAAAAGGAGTAAACAGGTTCACCTGTTGTTCGATTCACACACCTCCCAGTCTTTTGTTTCCTGTTTAGGATTGCATTTCCTGTTTCTTATAACGTTTTTTCTTTCCATTCTCTTTCATTCCCATTAGGCCTTTGCGTCTTAGTGGCATTATCGCCTTTGCTTTTATTGAATTGATTAAAAAAAAAGTTTGCTCAAACATAACAATGTAATGTCGCATACAACAAAGAGAATAATGGAACTCGGTTAGTCTGTGCAGTTCAACCCGCCATTTTCACCTGACTTTGCGCAAAACGGTTAATATAATTAAGTTCAGAATGTATTTAGCTGATACCATAAAATCCTTCCGTAATATTTAAATTTCGGCATTAAATAACCCATATAGATGTTGATATGCCGACCAAACAACCATCGAAATCATCACTAGCTACAGATGCAAGTTATGGCCACTGACCAAGACGGAAACACATCGGAGTGATGCTTTCGAGATGTGGGCAAATCGCAGAGTCCTTACAGTGACATGGACAGCAAGATGCACTAATAAGTGGTTGGTACGTACCATCAGAACAAGGTACGTATTAAGAGAGAAGATAGCACTAAGGAAGCTTCGTTATGCGAGGAGGCAACTTCGATACGGACATTCTGTTGGGTTCAGTGGAGACGATCATCCATGTTTTGATTTGATGATATTAAGAAGCGGAATACAATAATAATGGCTGATTCTGTAAGGGCAGCATCTGATAGAAAGCAATGGAGGGGAGTAGTGACCACAGCGGCGTAAAATGCGATAACTGAATAAATGATGATGACTCAGCATAAATAAAATAAAACATGAATCACTTTTCACGATATGATTATAATCACCAAAACTTTATTGATTATAATAACCAAAAATTTATTGATTATAATCACCAAAAATTTATTGCTTCAGAATACACAAAAAAAAAAAATCCACCTATATTAACTCCTGTCTCCTTAACTATCAAAGCGGTTGCTAACCTTTACCGATAAAGGAGAGAAGTCATTGGAAAAACGTATCAACTGTGAAAAATAAATTTCTTTCTCTACAATAATATTCTATAATTACCTAACATTAGACAAACACTTAGCAACAATGACTTTCTTAATCACATTGGTGATGAGAAAATTCCTCTTACGTACAACTAATCAGATCAACACACATATACACAGTCACTGGCGTGCTTATCTAAAAATAAATACGCTTAACTTCGCCTTCATCCCTGCCGTGCGCCAACGGCTTATGGATAGATTCTCCGACTGACAGGCCAATTCAGCCGTGTTTCGATCCTAGTTTGAGGCAACCGGACGTCTAACCACTGATGAGCTGCGAAACAGTCTGTCTGAGGACAACTATTTTGATAATAAAAAATATTAAAAAATTAAAATCTTCAGACACACTGGGTTGTAGATTAATATTCCTTCATTTTTATTATTATTTCTTTTAGATTCCTCGGCTAGTTTCGGCCAACATGGCCATCATCAGGAGAAAAAATAATTTTCTGCTTGCTGGTAGCAGTGAACTACAGAAATGAATGTCTTGATGGAGAAAATGAACTTTTGTCTGTAGTTTTCATTTGTCTTTTTATTTTTTATTTTTTAACGCGAAATTCGGTCAGTCTTTATGTTGGTCAAAAAGTCTCTTTTAAGTTGTTATTTGAGATAAGAGCTGGATGGATTCATGCTGCTCTGAATTCCCTTTGTCATTTTGACATTTTTATTGGTTCCTGGAAAGGGGAGATGTGTCTCTGTTAAGTGTGCGTGTGTGTTATTTGGCTCATTAGGGAGTGAGTGAGTATGATGTGTGTATATTCGTGTGGGTGTATATATATATATATATATATATATATATATATATATATATATATATATATATTGAACAATAAGAAATATTAAAAATTAAAATCTTCAGACACACTGAGTTGTATATTAATATTCTCTCGTTATTATTATTATTTCGTTTAGATTCCTCGACTAGTTTCGGCCAATATGGCCATCATCAGGAGAAAAAATGTTTCTGCTTGCTGGTAGCAGTAAACTACAGAAATGAATGTCTTGATGGAGAAAATGTTTGTCCGTAGTTTTTATTTGTTTTTTTATTTTATCTTTTTAACATGGATTTTTTAGCGTTCCTTGTGTTGGTCAAACAGTCTCTTATAAGTTGTTATTTGAGAAATGAGCTGGATGGATCCATGCTGCTCTAAATTCCCCTGGTCAGTTTGACAGTTTTATTGGTTCCTGGAGAGGGGATGTGTCTCTGTGTGTGTTATTTGGTTCTTAGGGAGTGAGTATGATGTGTGTGTATATTCGTGTAGGAATGTGAATAAGTGTGAGGCCTCAACACCTCCGTAAGCATGTCTGTCTTGTGTGGATGAGAAATGTGGGTAGGTTTTGATTTGTAGGGTTATATATTAATACTATATATATTGTTAAATTTATGGTTTAGCCCGGCTGGATAGTGCGTTTTTAAACGTTGTATCCACTTATTTCCATGGAACTCTAAAATCTTTCTAATGTTGTCTGCTCTGGACTTTTCTATTCCCTCAATTATAGTGAATTTGGCATGGGTTTTAAAATCGTGTTTTTCTAGGCGGAAATGTGGTTCTACAGGTAATAATATATATTTTCAAATATTCTGACGAGCAACATTCTTTAGTTCCATCAGTTCAGACCTTTACGGTTAAGTCCCACCATGCTACCGAGTCAAGTCATCCCTATTTCTTTTCATATTTCATTAGTAAAAAGGAAGTTCCACTCGCATAGCTACTTCCCAAGAAGAACAGACTCCTATGATGATGCTTCTCCGATCACTACAATCTTAACGTCTTCAAGACTACGGTCTATCCTATAGGATCCTCATGACTTGCTCATCTTACTTGCTTCTCATTCAACAACCGCATTCAGTAGCCCTCTTCATGAGATGTCTCTTGGGTCTTGAAGTAAGAAAAAAAGTAATTAAAAAACACTAAAGTACTATCAATTTATTTTATTGTAGGCACCTACAGTCAGTTCCGTTAACTTGGTTTAAAATGAAATTTAAAAAATGAAAAATCATTCTTGAAGCTTTCTTTTTAGCTTTAATTGAAAGCTAAATGATTAGATCTATTTTTTCAGTAAGCAAAATACTATCCGAGAATTATTTGTTTTTTGCAAGAATCAATGTTTTTCATTAGAAAAGAAGCTCAAAAACCCTAATCGTAATTATTACGTTCAGATTTTTAACTAAAATTTTGAACATGTTAAAAAGGAGTAAAAAAAATTAAAGGAAATGTTTAAAAAATACTTTAGACTTTCCTCTTAATAATAACTAATATTTTGACGATAAATCTTTGTTTTTATTAAGTTTTGAGTCTTTTTCATCATGCTATCTTGTTTTTCAACAAAATAGTGGAGGTACCGACTTTATTGTAACTAGATTAACCCAGTGAAATAACAAAGCCCAAAATATTTTAAAAAATGCAGAAAAAATAACATGTCAAGCAATATACATTATTTCAAAACTTGCATTGAAGAATATTATAATAAATTTGTTGCATAAACATATATTGTAAATTGTAGGTGAAACACACGAATACGATAGTAGAGAAAATTTGGACTCATCCAAAATAGCCAGGATATATTTCCATGAACAGAAAGATATTACATTGGCTAAACTCATAATTACAGCACTGAAAGAGTAATAATTTATACATACATATATACACAAGCACACCCACCCACAAATATATATATATATATATATATATATATATATATATATATATATATATATATATATATATATATATATATATATATATGTAGATAGATGTATATATATAGATATATATATATTATAAATTAACTGATTTAAAAATATGGTTCCATCGCTACACAGGAATTACCAGGTTTCAAAAAAGAAGCTAAAAACTTCAAATTCAATTATAGAATTAAAAGCATTAGTTTCATCTTCAAGCGAACTTTGGTTCCCAAATTCGCTTGAAGATGAAACAAAACGAATACCTTTAATTTAATTATATAATTGAATGGAACCATATATGTAAATCAGTTAATTTATAATATTTATGCTGTGTTTTATAAAAATAAAAATATCAATAAGAACTGCGGATTATATATTGTTCTTTCTTTTTGTTTGATGTTTAAATTTCTGATTTATATATGGTTGCGTACATCGGTGTCTTTTTGGTAATGGGAAGAAAAATTGTCGTCGGAACGCCACTCATACTTACGCAGACATACATACACGCACGGGCACTCATTGGAGCTCACTCAAACATAAACATATGTTAACAGTGTGGGACTGGGAATATATGCACATCCATGTGTCGTTGCGTATATACGTACGCATTTGGTCGTTGTATTCAATGTTGGTTTGTGTAGCGTCTTTCGTCTGTTGCGCTGTCAACGAGTAGAACGTTCGTCAATTTTGTTCGCTGAATAACGTTTTCTCGCACACACGTATCTACGTATGATGGTATCTGTGTAAGTCTATGGTAGGTAAAATTGCTATTATTTTTAATTTTTAAAGCTGTTTAGCTATTATTTTTTAGCCGGTTACTTGCTTGTTTTTAGCGATTGCGCATATGTAAATGGTAGAATGATTAGCATCCTTATCTTTCGGTCGAGTGTTATTTTATTGTAAATGTTTTTTTATTGATATATTTACTTCATTTTCGCCACTTAGAGACAGTGAGATGCTGATATGAAGTCCTCCCATCTTCATTTCACTGATAGTTACCCTAAAATCCGGCCTCTGATAAAATCCTTTACAGTCCACTTGACTTCGTCAGTGCCGTAAACAATCTAGCGGGTCCCTCTGTGATCATACCCTCCAATACATGTTCTATCTAATCATTGGCTTATATAGCCAGAAGATATTCTAGTACGTTCCAGTCAGAAGTCGTTCGTTGATGGATGAAAAGCAGTCTGTCATATGTAGAGATGGGCATTGGAGGTGGAAGAGAAAGTCAATAGATACAACCCAGTCACGAGCCCTCAATCGAAATGTAAAGAATCGTAGAAAGAGCAGAGAGGCAGTTAGGGTTTTCGCTGGCCAAAAGGAAGATCTGGTGTGTTAATTTGTCCAAAGTCTTATTTATCTGCTAATAGACAGAACTAGGCGAACAAATTGTGTCGCCTAGTTCTGTCTATTGGCAGATAAATAAGACTTTAGACAAATTAAAATAAAACAGAATTGAAAAACAACCCAATATATTGAAAACAATAATCATGTTATATTGAAGCGTTATTTAATCTTCCGTTTATTTGTTCAACGTACACCGGGATTTGCCCTGACTTTTGTTCATACCGATGCAGAGAGGAAGCAAAAAATATCGTGAGATGAATTTCTCATGTCAGTAAAAAAAAAAAAAAAATATTTGACATGGGGTCGCTGACGTATGATAAGAGTTCAAAAATATATTTTAAAGAGTTTCTTTGGCTTTAGATTTCACGGATGTTGAATTATGACCAGGACATAATAATTGAGTTTCTTGGACGAAATCGATTTCTGCGTTCGACAAATTGCAATATTTTGATGCCTCCAAGGAAGATTGTAAATGGTTTCACTTTAATATGGATTTGATGTCAAAGTGGATTTTCAGAAGATAGAGCCACAGGCAATTAATCACTTTTTCAGCCTGAATTAAATATTTTTGGCAGACTTATCAATCAGTAAGATTGATAAGTCTGCCAAAAATATTTAATTTATTTTAATGATTTCAAAAAGATTTTAAAATGTTTTTACATCATACTGCTATGTACTTAACAGAGAATATATTATAAAAATGGACGATAGTTTAGAATAAAAAAACCATAAAATATTTCTTTGGACCCAAAATTTAAAAAAAATATTTTATTCCATTCGATTTAATAGAGGATGTATTATAGTTTACAATCAGGAAACACTTATATTTTAAAAACGTTGGCTGCAACATATTTTATACGGCTTTTCCGTTATACTGTCTTCGAGTAAACAATATACTGTAGTTTACAATCATAGTTTAAAACTGGCTGTAAAGATATTCTAAAAGGCTTTACGTTATACTGTCTTCGAGAATGTTCTAGTTCCTCGTGCCATATTTAATGAATGTCAGTTAATAAGTTATCTCCTGCTAATTCCCCTCTTAAAGTTCTCCACTGCGTTAACCGGGTATTGAACTCACAATGTTTGGGCCCTGTCACTGGATCTATCCAACGCCTTTATCCACTGGGCCATGTGTTCTGATAGCTGATATCCATTAAACATGACACATGGAACTAGAATAGTCTACCCCAGTGAGTGAAAAAAAGGATTCAGTTCGACATTCCAACCACCTGAAGAAGGCCAGAGAGTACAACGGCCGAAACGTTGTGATAAATATGGCGACAAAGATGAGGACAATAGTCCGAATAATGTAAATAGTGTACATAATACTTTATCTCAGAAATATAGACAGATACTGAAGGACCGAAAAGCTGTAATAAATATGGCGACAAAGATGAGGCCAACAGTCCAAATAATGTAAATAGTGTACATCTATAAAGAACGATAATATTTAGGACGAGAACAACACATATAAGATTCGCTAGCGGTGCGCAGAAATAGACAAATGTTAGAAGTGAGTCAAGTGAATTCCACAATAAACCTCCGACTGCAGGTTATCTAACAACCGCCCAAGACTTTTCGACATGGCACAAGGCCGAATTTAATAACAGGTATCCGACCCCGTAGGCTTGGCCAAAAATTCCCCGTAGACCACACATAACACGGGGTCGGGTATCTGTTTCCCGAGACGTTTCGGCCCTTCAGTATCTGTCTATATTTATGAGATGAAGTATTATGTACACTATTTACATTATTCGGACTATTGTCCTCATCTTTGTCGGCATATTTATTATAACGTTTTGGCCCTTCAGTATTTGTCTATATTTCTGTGATGGGGTATTATGTACACTATTTAAATTATTCGGACGATTGTCCTCATCTTTGTCACCATATTTATTACAACGTTTTGGCCCTTCAGCATCTGTCTATATTTGTGAGATGAGGTATTATTTAAACTATTTACATTATTCCGACTATTGCCCTCCACTTTGTCGCCATATTTATTACAACGTTTTGGCCCTTCAGTATTTGTCTATATTTCTGAGATGAGGTATTATGTACACTATTTACATTATTCGGACTATTGTCCTCATCTTTGTTGCCATATTTATTACATCTTTTCAGCCTGTCAGTATCTGTCTATATTTCTGAGATGAGGTATTATGCCATTTAAACCTTTTGCTAAGCGTTTTTCAGGATAGATTAGTTTCTGTTTTTGGAATTTCGAACTGAACCATTTATTTCGCACACTGGTGCAGACAGTTCGAGTTCCACGATCCCTGTTTTTAATGAATATCAGTTATTAGTTATTTCCTGTTAATTTACCTCGGAAAGTTCCCCACTGCCTTCACCAGATATTTAACTCAAACTCTTTGGGTCCTGTCACTGGATCTAACTTTATCCACTGTGCCATGTGTCCTTGTAATTTATTTATTTAGAATACCAGCAATATATTTTCATATTAAAAAAATCAAATAACCAGCAATATATTAAAAAAAAAAAAGCCCAAAAAACAAGCATCCTCACCAGAAAACCTAGCATGCATCTTTATAAGCCTATCATTCGCTCTGCATTGCATTAAATACTGAATATTTCTACCACATCTGGACTGAAGCTTGTGCTATAAATCTAGAGGTACTTGACCAAATACTAAGAAGAATCTGAAATATTATCGGCCTGACATGACATCTCGGCTCAAGTCAATTTCTCACCACACTTACGTAGCTTCCTTGTACATTTTCTATAAATATGTCAATTGTTTTGATGTGCTTTCCTCTTTGGTACATGATCTTCACGAAGCATAAGACTGGCAGCTAGGTTTCATCACTAAACTGTTGAAATTGCTTGTTTCATTCCAGTTTGAATGGTTCATATTGGTCATTGTGGGCAAGAACTATGGAGCACATTGTATCAGGATATGGATATAATTTGGTAGACAATTATATATGGAGAGAATGTTCCATAAGATCTCTCTTGACAACGACTCAAACTCTTTCGTAAGATCAATGAATGCCATTTACAAGGGTTGAAGTTGTTCATGACATTTCTCTTATATTTGGTGCAATGGGAAGATCATATCTGTTAATGTTTAGATACAAGCTTTAGAACTTTAGCCACTATAAAGTAAATTTAGAGTATTTAGACAAACAAAAGGTCGAAATAATCAGAATCAACGTAAACCCAACATTATCTGCTCAAATCCACCTTTTAATCATTATTTCAAAACTAATAAAATTTCAAAACTAAGAAATTTTAAAAACTTAATTCATAAACTAACTGTTGTGTCGTGGCACAATAGTAAAAATAAGAAAATCAAGTCGAGGTTGGTTTAAGGAACAAGTGTATTTAACATCACAGATACAAAGTTAGGAAACGGGTACTACTCAGCTAGGCAGTTGTAGTACTGTCGCTGCTTACACACCGGGTAGGTATTACTGGCACTATATATAGTGAGAACCGGTGTAATTCCCTTGTGTTAGAAGGCCGGTGTAACACTAACCATTCACCAACACTAAAAAAGATTTTTAACAAAAAAATGTTAAGATCCTTTATAGCTGCGTTGATAACATAGACACATCCATTTTCCATCAAGACAAAATTATATTAAACAAACATATTTCCAACAAAGTTAACTTAAATTCTTCTAAAAAAAATAAATGCAACTGCCGTAAAAATACGATCTGTACCTTAAAAGGTGAACGTATGTCCGATAATATTATATACCGAGCGAACAGGCCTTCCGGTAACGACATTAAATTTTATTTTGGTTCCTTGGAAATTTCGTTTTTGCCATCATAGAATGACCTTAAATAATTTAAAATTCAAAAACAGCACTGCTCTCTCTCCAAATATTTTTGACAATTAAAGAATGAAGTCATTTCGCCATCATCAAATGGTGAATTATATCTAGGGCTAAATAAAGGAAATAAATCCAATTTATGTCTCGTTGAAAAGCTTTTTATCTTAAAAGACTTAAATAACCCTAACTTATTAAACAAGGAAAATGAACTGATGACATGTAGGAATAAAAATAAATATCTATTTATAGAGGTTGATCCAAATTTTCTGATTTTAATTTTTATGTTAATTTCTTAATTGTTATTTTTAATGGTAAATACGGTCTATTTTGATGTGTTACTATTAAATATATATCCATGTATATTTTGACAGAGAACGAGAAAGCGTGATAAATAACCTCAGATTCATCTTCTGATGAAGACTTTGAAGGAAACAATCCTTATATATATATATATATATATATATATATATATATATATATATATATATATATATATATATATATATATATATGCATATGTGTGTGCTCACATGCGTTTCATATATTTAAGCGATAGCTTTTTCAAGGATATTAACAGAAAGTGAACATAACAGAATCGACTGGAATTTGAACTTGGCTCCACAATGTAACAATAACCAGTACACTACCTGCCCATCTTCACACACACACACACACACACACACACACACACACACACACACACACACACACGTTATAAATTTCGGGTTGGAACCCAGCTTCATAGTATTTCTCAAAAGGTATTGCTTGAACACAGTTTTGTTTTATATGTGATTAAATATAAAACTTATATGCATACTCTGAATAAATCTCTAAATATTGTCTTTGAAATTCAATAATTTACAAACTTTGGTTCTAATTATATATAAGTGTACAGTGAGTCAATAGCCTGTTTCATACTTGAAGGCAAACTTCAGACCTGCAACAGGTGCCATCATCTAGACATATATAGTTATTTTTTTTTTAGATATGCTATATTTATAAAAGGCATAAATAAAAGAAATCAACCAACACCAAGAAAAAGCATATAACTAATTGTTTAATTTAATATAAAAATCACGAAAATGAAAAAAAATCGATGAAACCACCTGATGAGTGGACCGAACGATTACAAAAAGGATCGTCTACAAAACGCTGGAGTAGGGGTGTTGAATATAATATCAAGACACCAGAAGTGTTGAAACAAAATGGCTATTCTTGTAGTGACTTATGTTATAATTTTCGAATAAATAATTATATATATATATATATATATATATATATATATATATATATATAGATAGATAGATAGATAGATAGATAGATAGATATATACACACACATACATACATACATACATACATACATATATATAATATATATATACATATATACATATATAATATATATATATATATATATATATATATATATATCTATATATGCGCGAAAACACTATCTTTTTCGTTCCAAATGTTTTCTTCTTATATATTACAGCGCCTGATAATACGTTCCCTCTTTATCCTTAACACCGACAGCCGACCAACATTTATTTGTTAAGCGATGTGTCATACCGTCTACCAGCATGAATTCCGTACGACATGATTTCACTGGCAGCAATTTTCTGACATCATAATCATGGCTTTTTTGTGAATGACATTATTGTCGATATTTGCACCAACGCGAAGCCCGAAGGAAATCTTTGAATTCTCCATTACCTCCGGTTCTACGGCTTCTTTTGAACATCTTCAATAACAAAAAGAAAAGTGATGTTGCCGAAGCTGCTCCTTTATATTATAATTATCTAATTATATATAAGTGCACAGTGAGTCAACACTAAGTGGCAATAGCCTGTTTCATACTTGAAGGCAAACTTCAGACCTAAAACAGTTGACATCATCTAGAGATATATAGTTATTTTTTTTAGATATGCTATATTTATAAATGCATAAATAAAAGAAATCAGTGAACGACTTAGAATGACTTGAATTCATTTCTCACTGCGATCTAACACACCATTAGACATCTTGACAAAAACGTCTCGTCATTGTTAATCCACAATCGCTGGTGAAGGAAGAAGTGTTAATATTTGTATTTACTCACCCCCGCCCTCACTGTGACACATGGTCGATTTAATGCGCGTATACTCGGGGCTAGGACAAAAATGCCTGAGCACCTGATACCGACGGTTGCGGTTGCGCTGGCCTCGCTGTGAGCACCGATCTCTCTCACTAGTGCAATGAGAGGGCGCGGTCTCTGGCAGCTGGTTCCCAGGGCTGGGCATCTCAGTGTAATTTTCCTTAGTTGTGACTCTCTCCCTTGACGGAGCCGCCCCTGAGCGCACTCTTCCCAAAGACAGAGACGCAACTAAGAGATGGTAAATACGAGAGGGGAGCCGGAGCACGTACACCCGGGCTAAGAACAAAAATTGCCCAAGCCCCCGCAATCGATCCCTCTCTCGGGTGCAATGAGAGGGCGCGGCCTCGCGCAGCTGTTCTTCAGGGTTGGACACCTCTCAGTATAATTTTCCTCAGTTGTGGCTCTGTCCTTTGATGGAGCCGTCCGTGAGCGCACTCTGCCCAAAGACAGAGACACAACTAAGAGATGGTAAATAATGTGTTCCAATCTACTCGAGAGAGTAATTTACACACAAGAAATGTTGATAACTGGGAAAACTTATTTTTATTTGATCTTGGTATAATATCTTTTATTAGACATTAAAATATTTCACTGATGTCGGTTATTAGAATTTAAATTTTGCCACTTAACGTCCTCCATAACTTAACTAGACTTTTCAGCTAAACTGATGAATATTCATGAGACTTTCTTATATTTAGAAATTTTAAAAGTTAAAATAAAATATTAGCTCTTGTCTATAAATACAAGTTACAAAATAAAATTCTTTCATTTGCTTTGATAAAGTCCGTAAGATGATGAAATGTATCAGTTTACATATATTTACCTTTTGTCATTCTTCAAAGTTAAATATCTCGAATGACTTGGAGATAATAGTTTTACTGGTGCTATTTTTTTTTAAATTCTCTAATCAATTTTGATTGATTTTTATTAATTCTTCATTAATTTTCTCAAGATAAATTGCCGTCCTGGATATGATGATAAACTAAATCCGCGTCCTGGGTAAGACGATAAACTACGTCCAACAGCAAGGCCTCTGATCAGGAGGTTTTGAGGAGCGTGGTGTCCCCAGATTCACCGTAACTCGGGGTGGTAACACCTGTTAGGGTCCCAGCTATGGGCAAATAGTTAACCCCACAAACTTCAGTCAAAGCACTATGAATGTGTATAATAAATAGGTTTTAATACCAGAAATACTTTATAAAAAAATATTACCACCAATAAATTTTTGAAGAAAAAATATTACCAGTAATACGTTTTTGAAAAAAAAAAATTATCAGGAATACGTTTTTGAAAAAAATATTATAAGTTATTGTACCCAAAAATATGAGTAACTAAAAAATCGTTCAAATATATATGTATACTGTTGTGGTAGGATCCACCTAATTTGCATAGTGGAGTACCGACCATATGGTTGGTACCGAGAAGAGAGGAAAGGAATCGAGAGATTCCTCGGCGACTGTCGAACTCTCTGCATTAGCAGAGGGGAACCTGGCGAGGCTTTGCCGAAGGGCAAGGTTTCGTCCGGGGAGGTTGACAGGGCCTTGGATGACAAATGGCTTACCGCAGCAATAAATGGCAACCTGCTTCGGGGAAAAATCTGCCTCGTCAATCATGTATTGAAAGATACTTGATCGCCTATGTGTGTATCACGCACGGCACATAACTGACTGACAAATGATGTAATCGAATTCTAATGTTATGTGGCTGATGAAGAGCATTATCCCATCGAGTTCAAATTCGTTTACAACAGTTTTTTTAACCTTCCGGTATTTCACCGCTGTCATATTTCACTTATCATTTTAGAAATATTATCGAAACCTAAATCCCCAAAGTCTGACAGCATTTTCATTATAGTCTCATCTGGTCTTGCTTCTTTTGTTCTGTTCATGCCGGCCAGTGCTCATATTATATCAGATTTTAATACATCCGCCCAAAACCTTTAGCGAACATATTCCCAGAGAATATACCTAATTTTCAGAAATAAAAATCTGGGCGCTGATTAACTGATTCATCAGGGAGGTTGGTCAAACCTTACCCTGAAAGTGGGGCTTGGCCCAAGATGAAGCTACAGCCAAAATCTATTTTCCATCTCCATTCGAACTACAACTGTGTTTTCGCTTTCATTTTGTTCCGTCTTTTCAAAAATTTACTTTGATAGGAATACCTGTGGTTTGAACTTTGAAAAACAAAATCTATAGAATTAGTGTGAAGAATGTTCCTGTTATAAATCTTCAAATAACATCCGGGAATCTATAGAAGTTCATGCACATGTCTACTAACTTTCATGTCTTTTTAATCTGGGAGTCGGGGTCCTCGGTTATTACATGCGCAGAGAGTCTTTCTTCTGTCGAGTTAATAAATGATAAGGTTATGACAGAGAGTGTCAATAGACATATTTATTCAGCTATGAGGCTCAGTCTATTCCATACAGCCCAAAACTGATAAGCCTGTGACGCACAACGTCAATTTAAATTTTTGTTCACATGCAAGACACAACCAAAATTGATAAACTCATAGAAGCGAAGATCAACATTAATTTCTGTACATCTGCGAGATTTTGTCTCTCTCTGATAGCACTAAAAATCATAAGTTTGTCAGGAGTAATACTTAGGCAGTATATTGCCTCCACTTACAATAGTGTCCAACGTATTTATGAGGATTGGGACATACCCATCGGTATACATAGAGTGTCGTATTCAAACTAAGAAGAGGACAAGATAATTAAGTGCACGGTTCTTTCTAACCGTCAGAAACAGAAGTAATATTTAACTCGAAAATGATCAAAGTGAAACAGTTTAAGTCCTCGTGTTTATGTTAATAAGCAGATTCATTATATCAATGAATGGCATTGTGATTAAATGAATAACCAGTCTAGAACCGAAGGGACTAAAAACTGTCAACGGTATAGCACTAAAAATCATAACTTTGTCAGGGGTAATTTTTATCAATAGAAATCACTGTTCTGCTATGAGATTTGACTTCTTTTCGATAGAATTAATGACTAGTAAAAACGAAGGTCAACATCAATAACTGGTCAGTGAATGTGTCTCTCTTCTCTACAGGGAAGGACTCAAAAGTTTGTAGAAGACAAGACCAACTCATAAATACGACCCATTGAAATCGTTGACAAAAATCAGCTCATGTAGTATAGGACTCTGTTGTATTGGAGTAAAGTGTCACTGACGACATTGTAGTTTGAACATAGATCGCCAGTGAGCAAATACAGGCGATCCCATTTCGAATAAGCCGATCACGTGATAGTAAAGAAAATGCATATATGGGAATTAGCGTGGTGTCTAACTGATCACCATTTCTACACTATCCTCTATTACTATACGGACCAGTCGTTCTACACTATCCTCTATCTCAACACTATTCACTATACTATATTTCTATACTATATGGATTACTTTCCAGTGGTTACTTTTCGTGATAGTATGAGTGCGACGGATATTCGAAGGCGTCTGACACCAGCATTGTTCAACGGCGTTACTATAGTTTTATCTGCGATTACAAAGTCTACTACAACGAGCATTACGAAAGTGATAACGAGTATTCGTTGATATTACAAAAGTGGCAACGAGTGTTTGTTGGCATCACAAAAGACTTTGTGTGTTAGATATTGCTGTCTGCAGCAAAATTCAAGTCCAATGTTCAGATAAGCGCCACTCTTTTGGCCCACCAGTTCAGATTGTTACCATGTTACTGTCACGGAGTCGACTTACACCCGTAAACTCTGTAGGCCAAATAAAAAATGTTCCTCACATAGGGCTGCTATTTTCCCCAACATAGACGTGCTTTATTATTATAAACGATACATAGCTGTACGTGTCCTTTAATGATTAAGTATAACTCAAGACTTCAATGTTAAGATAAAACAGTATTTTAGTCCTGTCGGTGTTGAACAAGCAGAAATTAGTTGATTTGAAGGCTTAAAATATACGCTGGAAGCACCCAGAAGGAAATGTCTATGTTTTGTGAAGTACGGTGGCCGTTAATAATTAAATATAACTCAAGATTTCAAATTTAAGATAAAACAGTATTTTAGTATATAATAACATATAATTCTCTTTTGCCAAGTCCATTTAAAAAAAATATATATTTCACTATCAGCAGTACATGACACGAGTCACCCGACTGAAAAGGATAGCAGCAAAAAATGAAATAATAAACATATTATATCTGTAGAGTTTTGCAGGGGTGCTTGTCATCGAGTGATTTTGAACTATCCGGTCTCCTTAACTACGGTAGTCTTGGGCAGCAAGGTCTCTGATCGGGAGAATGGAAGTTTTGAGGAGCGTGGAACATCATTTTAATTTCTATTGTTCCCAGTACAAGCCTGACCAGAGTTAGGATCCGAGCCATGTGAAAATAGCAAACCACCAAATATAAAACACTATGAAAGTATAAAAATACCTTTTTATAGTAATACGTTTCTATATTAAAAAAAAAAAAGAACAACAATACATTTTACCTGAAGTTGAAGACATACAGTTGTATTCAAAATATATTTAGTTGGTACCATAAAGTTGTGTTCGAAATAGATTTCAACATTAAATAGCCCATAGAGGTTGATATGGCGCCAAACAAAATTAACTAACAAAACAAACCAACGAAAGGTAAAGAAATGTTACTTAACATAAAATATCCTGCAATTTCTTAAAGAAATAAAACTGCATTCCAAAATATATGCAATATATTCCAAAATGCAACAAAACTACAACATAAATATGTCTGTGGTAATTATGTCCGTATAAACATTTATATGTACAAAAGCTGAGTATAATCTATCATGTAATCAAATGTGAAAGCAGAATAATATATATATATATATATATATATATATATATATATATATATATATATATATATATATTATTACTTCAAAGAACCCAAGAAAATAAAATTTCGGCCTTAAATGACACATTGATATACCGTTAAAGAAACAAATTGATCAATCCTATCGGTATCGGTGGAGATAATTGAGTTAACCCTGCGCGACGGTCAATTTTGAGCTTTTTTCCCCATGGCTATATTTGTGCTTGGTCAGGGATATATATATATAATGTTGAATTTAAACTTTTGCTTCTTCTAGACTGGTCGGTAACGACGACAAAAGAGGTCTGTTAGATCTGTTATCAACAAACAACAAACAATTTGAAAGCTTAAAATATACAAACAATTTGAAAGCTTAAAATATACAATAGAAGGAGCCCGAAGAATATGTCTATGTTTTGTGAAGTAAATAATTAAATATGACTCAAGATTTCAGCGTTAAGATAAAGCAGTATTTTAGTATTAAATAACATATAATTCTCTTTTGCCAAGTCCATATTAAATATATATTTCACTATAAGAAGTACACGACACGAGTCACGGGATTCGTAAATGATACCCCAAAATTTGGAAATTTGATGAAAATCATTTGCAACTACTTAACTGGCTTTCATAACTAAAATACAATATGATAACGCCCGTATTGTTACAGATTGATACATACACAGGCTTTAATATTATCAACGATACATAGCAAGCTTTTTTTTTATTGTAGACAATACTTCAACGTGCTTTTTATAATTACTGATGATACATAGACGTGCTTTAATATTATTGACGATACATAGCGACGTTTTTTCTTTTTTTTACTACAGACAATATTCAACGTGCTTTTTATTAATACAGATGATACATATAAGTGCTTTAATATAATTGACGATACATAGCGTGTTTTCTTATTATAGAAATATTTCAACGTGCTTTTTATTAATACAGATGATACATAGACGTGCTTTAATATTATTGACGATACATTGCGAGCATTTTTTTTTTATTATAGACAATATTTCAACGTGCTTTTTATAATTACTGATGGTACATAGACGTGCTTTAATATTATTGACGATACACATCAACCTTTTTTCATTATAATCAATACTTCAACGTGCTTTTTATTATTACAGATTATACATAGACGTGCTTTAATATTACTGACTATACATAGCGAAGTTTTTTTTTATTATAGACAATACTTCAAAGTGCTCTTTATTATTATACATGATACATAGACGTGATTTCATATTATTGACGATATATAGCGAGCTTTAAGAAATATAAGCTATAAGGTATAAGAATATTATTCATAATATAGTCAGAAATTGGCTCCTAGATTTACTCCAACTAAAGAACACATTAGAAATGTCTTAATCTATTATTTTCATTAATGTGTCAACGCAAGTACAACAGCATAACCAAAGTTGATGGAGCCGATGCCTTATGTGAACATTTCAAGAAGTAGTTTTTCCATTTCAAAAATCTTAAACTGGAGGCAGAAACGTAGCAGGTCGTCAAAATGAGCTCGATTTAGAGAATTTGGGAGCTGCTGTTTTACTAAATTCTGACGCCACGACTAGAAAACTATTTGAGAAATTTAATGCTAATCCTCCAACAGTCTTACGCGAATTGAAAAAGATTGGAAAGTTTTCAGTGGTTGGTAAATGTGTTTCGAACGACCTGTCTCTATAGAATAGTCGATTTTTGCAAGACATTGCTTACACGAAAACCTTGAATAGTTTTTTTTTTCTGATTATGAGAAATTGAACCGTTAGCATAAAGCTAAGCGTTGTCGTCAGGTTATCGGTCGAGGAAACAGACCTGATCAGAAACCGAGAGTAGAACTACATCGAATAATGTTCGTATTGAGAGTAGGATTAGCCATTCAAGGAAATATCACGTAGAAACTGTTAGATAATAATCCAACAACTAACGCGGATCTCTACTATGTTGTCATCTGTAAAAAGCGGTAATCTTCCAGCACGATAATGGCCGTTCTCAAACTGTATGATAGGATAAAAGAGTAACGGTTGGGAAAATTGCTTTATGCTTTATATTTTCCCAAAATTTCTCTTTTTGTTTATTATTTCCTTAGTGGTTTGCAAAACATTTCTGATGGTCTAAGGTTGCGATCAAGAGAAGAGGTTGAACATGAATTGATCACGTATTTTAAAATCGTGGTATCTATAAGTTTGTTGACAGTTGGAATTAGATTCTAGGAACAAAAGGAGGTTATACTGATGACTAGCAGTTGAGCCCGGCGTTGCCCAGGGATGTAACAGTAAGAGATAGATCAAGTATCGACTATCATAAAGACTGAAAAATAAAATTGACAAAGATTATTGTTTAAGGTTAATGGAGACGCATGTCTTAATTACTTTTTTTTTTCGAATTGGTCAAACCCAAACTCAAACAAAAACATTGTTTTCAATCTTTATGAGTCTACCGATTGAATAGAATTTTATTATAAACAATTGTCTTGTAAATGGAATTTTTAAAGCATTCTGAATGTAAAAATAAAGAAAAAAGTGTGCAAGACACTAAGAAACACTACCTGACAAAAAAAAAAGTGAAGTTTTGTTGAAATCGGTTGAAAAATGTAGGAAATCCGATCCCATATATAAACGAACACACACACACACAAACAACCTGGGTTTTATAATAAGTATAACTCGATATGAGTTGTTCCCCTTTCATTCTCGCGATGACTCTTAATCGTGTTTTCAAATTGATTTTGTGTAAAAAACAATTGTGTTTTTCCAATTTTCTAAGTTAATTTTACATAGTCCTGTGAAGTTTTGTTGAAATCGGTTGAAAAATGTAGGAAATCCGATCCAATATATAAACGTACAGACACACAACCTGGGTTTTATTATAAGTATGATTAAATATTTCTATAACCATTAGTACCTTCATTCCTACCTTATATAATAATAATAATAATAATAATAATAATAATAATAATAATAATAATAAAACATTTTCTTCTATCGCACTTTTAACTTGTTGACCTCTCTACTGGCTTTTTGTTTCCCAGTCAACTTTGATATTCTACTTCTTAATTCTTGTTCTTTTATTGCTGTCTCTTCTTAATAGTAGTTTTTCTCATATTCTCTAACACTCAGTAACACCTTGCATCCTAGTGTCTTTATTGCCTTTGATATTCAAAAATTTAAATGCAGTGTCAATCGTTATCTTCTGTCTTCTTAATTCTTGTTCTTTTATTGTCGTCTCTCCTTAATAGTAGATTTTCTCATATTCTCTAACACTCAGTAACACCTTGCATCCTAGTGGCTTTATTGCCTTGCTTAGGCGGAAATAATTGGAAAAATATATATTAAACGACGATCCGTTTTCTCAGTCGTCTAGCAGAGAAAAGAAAATACTTTAGTTCCATGCCTCTATCACCAAAGAATATGGCCAACGCCGTGTATAGTGCTTCTGAGGTTGTCACTTTGAGATGAGGAATGGTAAAATCATGAAATTGAGAATGTCCTCGTGTCAGGAATATGCAAGATCTTTTGTGGATTTTTCTCAAGATAATCAGCTATGGCCCGTTGAGGTTTCACCTTGCAGGGATTTTGAATTTGAAGAAGATCACGATCATACGACTTTTCACTGTTGCTCTAGGTAGGACGACTGTGAGAATAAATACATGGACAAATAAATTTGCAATGTATTGCCTAGTGTAACTGTTACAGAAAGGAAGCCACTTAGGAAAGGCAATAATAATCGGGAAAGTGATAAACACATAAAGTCAAAGGACAAAAGGCAGGGTACCTGAGGCGGCTAATTGTTACTCGTTATCCACACATTTATTGACTGATATTAAGACCTCGTCTGAGAAAAAAACAAAAAACAAAAACAAAACAAAAAAAAAAACTGATAATGATTTTGTTATTTGACAAAGATTCTTTTTCTGTCTATATCTCTGAGATGAGGTATTATGATTACTTGCATTATTTACATCATTCAGACTGTTATCCTCATCTTCATTTCCATATTCACAACGTTTCGGCCGTTGTACGCTCAGGCCTTTATGTCTATTTCTCTCTATATCTCTATCTATAGCTCTGAGATGAGGTATTATGATTACTTGCATTATTTACATTATTTGGACTGTTATCCTCATCTTCATTGCCATATTCACAACGTTTCGGCTTTTGTACTCTCCGGCTTTTATGTTTATGTCTCTCTATATCTCTGTCTACATCTCTGATATAGACAGAGACATCTCTGTCTATATCTCCGAGATGAGGTATTATGATTACTTGCATTATTTACATTATTCGGACTGTTATCCTCATTTTCATTGCCATATTCACAACTTTTCGATCGTTGTACGTTCCGGCCTTCTTCAGGTGATTGGAATTTAGAACCCAACCCTTTATTTTGTCCACCTCAAGGACACATGGCACAGTGGATAAAGGCGTTGGTTAGATCCAGTGACTAGACAAAAAGTGTTGTGAGTTTAATATCTGGCTACAAGCAGTGGTGGACCACAAATTTGCAGAGTTGAGTTAAAGGAAAATAACTGAGACAGGCGGAAGAGACATGGCGCGTGTAAGTAGAGCAATCTACTTCTGTGGACGAAATAAAGGGTTCGTTCGAAATTCCAATCCCCTGAAGAAGGCCGAAGCGTACAACGGTCGAAACGTTGTGAATATGGCAATGAAGATGAGGATAACAGTCCGAATAATGTAAATTTTGTAGGTAAAGATCCTTTTACTTTAGCGTCCAACGGCCAAAATGAATCAATTTCCTTCATTGTCTCTAGGACCTGAACTATAAGGACAGCTCCGAAGTTGTCACCAATGTAGAATTTAGCTGAGAGACAATAACAACAGTAAATTTCGACTGGTGGCAGGCTAAATCTGCATGAGACTGAACAAATGATACGGCATTACTGGGCTTCTTAGACTGAAATCAAGGCTCCAGCCGTGAGCTAATCCGAGGGAATATCCGGATAAGTGTGCGTGAACAAAACTAGCGTTTATGTCGGAACACATTGGTTGTCGTTAAAAAGAAAATCAAAAATAAATAAATAAATAAAAAAACAGGCAACATTTAAATGGGGGTACAGAATTAATTTCAACTCAGAACTAATTTCAACTCGGAACTAATTTACACTCGGAAATAATATATGAAACTTGCAGAAAAGATGAATTCTGAATTATCTTATCTACTAAGGATTTTTAATGCTAAATTAAAAAAATTGACCCCAACTAATCGAATTTTGCTTACGGATTCACGGAAATTCTTAACTTTGATTTTAAATCGAGTTAAAAATTATTTTCGGGGTGAAATTCTTTCCGAGGTGAAATTAATTCTGAGGAGTAATTATTTCCGTGTTGAAACTGGTTCTGCAGTGAAATTAATTCCGAGGTGAAATTACTTCCGAGGTGAAATTACTTCCGTGGTGAAATTAATTCCGAGGTGAAATTACTTCCGAGGTGAAATTACTTCCGAGGTGAAATTAGTTCCGAGAAGAAAATAGTTACTTGTTGAAATTAGTTCCGAAGTGAAATTATTTCCGAGTTGAAATTAGTTCTGAGGTGAAATTAATTCCGGTCATGGGACTGATGAGGATGATGATGATAAAGTGTCAGTGATTGTGATTAAAACTAACGTGAAAAGATAAACATGAAGAAATAAAGACAGGAAAAAAGTGGAAAATTGAAAAGAAAGTCATTGACATTGGAATATAATTTTGATTTGAAATTTTTAAATTATGTCTAACAAGATATGGAATGATAACCATGAAAAAAACAAAAACATATTTCGATATGAATTGACTTAAGATTTACTTGTTGGAGAAGAATCACTATTTAAAGTGAAAAATAATATCTTTTGTTTCAACAAGCATCGTTATGTCTATACACTTATCCGAACAAGGTGGGGGATCAATAAGGCTAATGGGTGAGTTTTGGAAGAAAGATTTATTCACCCACTTAAATTTCCACCATAACAACATCTTATTTTAAAGACGGGCCAGAATGGCTGAAAGAAGAAGGAATTAAAATCGTGCTTGGCTTTAGACTGGACTTTTCTGCCACTAAGTCGTACACAAAATTATATATGCATTTATCCCACGCAGACAAACTTTAATAAATATCTACATAACAAGCAGAGGGAAAGAAAACGAAAGAAAGTCGACTTTTATGTGATAATATTACTAAAAAAGAAAGAGAAAAGTTGGAGGTACAGCGGGTTTTTTTTATGAATTTCATCAGGGCACGTAGTATATGTCTAATTCCCTACTTTACTATTATTCATTGTACAAACGTATTAGGTTGGTGCAAAAATAATGACGTAATAATGTCGTCTTTTGACGTCGTCAAAAAACGACATTATTACGTCATTATTTTTGCACCAACCTAATAAAAATACGCCACAAGGGCAAAACGTGCATGGGTAGGCTGGTCTTCACTTGTACTATTCATAACTTAGCTAGCCTCAATCACTGACACGATCGTTTGTATATTGTTCCTTTCAGCAACACGTATAATCTACACAACACTGGCATACACAGACACCATAATGCCTCTTTTACTCTAATAATTCCTACCTAATTCGATATGTACAGTCTTCGTGAAGGGCCGGGTCGATAAAAATTTAATACTGATTTTATAACATATTTATGTTATAATTTTCAAATAAATAATCATATATACATATATATATATATATATATATATATATATATATATAGTCATCCACAGACAGACTGTTTCGCTGTATCACAGCCCATCAGTGCGGCTAGACATCCGGTTGCCTCTAGCTATGATCGAAATCCGACTGAATTGGTATCAGGTGGATATTCTACCACTAAGCTGTCGGCGCACGGTTGGGATGAAGGTGGATTTTTGGCGTATTTATATTAGGAAATACGCCCAGTGACCAACAGCGACTCAATTCGGCTTGCGAAGAGTCTCGCTATATAGCTATAATAGGCACTGTTTACAAACCCATACCTCAGCCCGAGAGTGCTCAACTGGAATTAATTCAGGAGCTAATATAATGTCATCCACAGACAGACTGTTTCGCTGTATCACAGTATATATATAACATATATAACAGTATATATATAACATATATATAAACCGAATTGAATTGAGCTCTCCGGGTTACTGCCGTATTTCTGCCGCACGACGATAGCCTATGGGTAGAATCTTTGATTGATACCAACCAAATCGGTCGGGTTTCGATATCGGATTGAAGCAATCGGATTTCTAGGCAAACTGAAGAGCTGCGACACTGTCTGTGGATGAGAATATATATGTATATATATATATATATATATATATATATATATATATATAGTTATGTTTCATTAAAGACGACTCAGATGCTATTGCGATTAATCTTTTTATTTAATTTTGCTTGTATTTGTATAAGTGCTTCTTATATTTAAACAAAATGCTCCCCCTATCTTAATGATGTAAAAAATCTAAACAACTAAACGAAAATAATGTTAGTAAGGGGCAACTTCATAGTCTAATCATGTGCGGAGCTCTTCTCCCATCAATTTACCTTCCTAAAAAAAAGATTTCTCTAGAGGGCGCTCCTTAAGCCTATGAGTAGGGAGTAACATTCTCTGTCAGCCTGTCTTTCCTATTTCACCCAGGAACGGTAAGATGTAGGTCGCCAGGTGGAGAAATAATGCCTACACTTTGGTACACACACAGGGTGACAGAACTAATTTCAACCCAGAACCTCAAAAGGGTAATTTTCAGTTCAACCCTCGCGATCAGTTTCTAATAAAAATTCCGTGGTGGAACTCATCCGAGTTTTTCCTTACCCATAGGACTGTCCCGCCACCCCGAGCCACGACTACTATCCCCAAGCCGCTCCATACAAAGCATTAGAAGCCGGTTCAAGCAAGGATATACAAGTGATAGAAATTATTAGGAGGATTTGAAATAATTATAATTAAGTAATTCATCGAGTCTAGAAGAAACCTCAAAAGAATGCAGAAAGCATTGGACGGCTGTTTCGTCCTAAATTTGGGCCTCATCAGCAGTGCGCATCCACTACCGAGAATTGAAACCCCGACAGTTACGATACGACGTAAGCGTCATACCATCTAACATAATTAGACAAATTCCGTGGTGTAACTCATCCGAATTTCCATAACCCAACGGACTGTGACCTCACGAGCCACGTATTCTATCTCCAAGCCGCTCCATCCAGAACATTAGGAGCCAGTTTAAGCAAGGATATACAAGTGATAGAAATTATTAGGAGGATTTGAAATAATCATAATTAAGTAATTCTTCCAGTCGAGAAGAAGCCTCAACAGAAAGCACTGGGTGGCCGTTCCGTCTATATATTTGGGACTCATCACCAGTGCGCATCCACTACCGAGACTTGAAACCCGAACTGTTACGTAGGAGATAAACGCCATACCAACGGGCCTCAGTGACGAAGAGGTAACGAATTAAAATCGATTAGCGCCTCTCGATCTCATATTCCGTGGTGGAACTCATCCGAGTTTCTCTTTACCCATAGGACTCTGCCTCCACGAACTACGACTACTATCCCCAAGCCACCCAGTCTAGAATATTAGAAGCCGGTTCAAGCAAGGATATACAAGTGATAGAAATAATTAGGAAGATTTGAGATAATTATAATTAAGTAATTCATCGAGTCTAGAAGAAACATCAACAGAATGAAGAGAGCACTGGACGGCCGTTTCGTCCGATATTTGGGACTCATCAGCATGTGTCTGCAAGATGAGATAATCGGAACAGTTGGTATTCCAGATTCGATGAATTAATTATAATTATCGTAAATCCGTCTAATAATTTCTATCACTTTATATATATATATATATATATATATATATATATATATATATATATATAGATAGATAGATAGAGAGAGAGAGAGAGAGAGAGAGAAGTGGCGTACTGTTAAAGACTCAGACACGTGACACCGAGTAGTGAAAGATGCGACGACATCCAGTTCGCGCCCCACATTTTATTTGAAAGACCCTCGTATATCTCACCATATGTGTACATATGTGTGCGATTCTGCGTATTAGAGATCATGTGTCCATGCCCCTGTGCGAGTGTGTTTTGTTATGCATGTATGCCAGTGAAAGTTGCTTGTGTGAGTGAAAGTCTGTGTGCATATATATTTTTGTTTTGCACTTGTGTGTGTGTGTGTGTGTGTGAATTGGCAATCAAAATATTTTTCCCAAGTAAATCCATTTCTATTCAGAAATAATTTGTCTTCACCTCTGCAATTGTCAGAAGTGACACGTGGTTGAGAGGAGAAAAAAAAGAAAAGAAAAATAAGAAGCTGTCCATGAAAGATGGGAAAAATTTGTCTGACAAAGTTTGCGTCAAATTTCCTCCTGTTCCTTTTCACTCTTTCCCTCATATTTCTCACCACGAATTTCTTTTGTTCCCTGATGATTTATGGGTGGAGAGAATCAAAAGAAAAATGACAAATTATTATGGGACGATAGATAGATAGATAGATAGATAAGAATAGACATAAATCCATATATATATATATATATATATATATATATATATATGTTAACAGACTTAATAGATAGATAGGCAGACATGGACATAATTACATAGTTAGATATGAATAGACTTAGATATGAATAGACATCGATAGATATGAATAGAGATAGATATGAATATGCATAGATTAATTAACAGATAAATATGAACAAAAGTAGATAGATATGAAGAGACTGAGATAGATATATAGATAGATAGATAGCTAGATAAGAATAGACATAAATCGATTGATAGATATGAACAGATATATATATATATATATATATATATATATATATATATATATATATATATATAAAGTTAACATAGAAGTCAACACTTACAGGCGACAGTCTGTTTCATGCTATATGCAATCGTCAGGTCGGTATTTATCAATGCACCCACGAGGACCGAATGTGGCAGAAGGCCGGTTTAATGTGGGTATCTCCGTGCCCGTAGGCTCGGCCACAAATATAGCCTTTGAACCCCCCTAGACGGGTTCAGGCCCTGTCTACCTTCCCGGACGAAACCTTGCCCTTCGGCAAAGCTTCCTCCGGGTTCCTCTCTGCTAACGCAGAGAGTCCGACAGCTGTCGCTTACAGTCAAAGACTGTATCACGACTAAGCTAGACTCGGAAGCCAAGTCAGCCCAAGCAATCGTCAGGCCACGTATGCTGTTACTTTTCTCGGTTATTTATACATATACGGGTCAGTGGTGCATTGTGGGTAGTCTATTATGGCGGTTATTTTACCGGAAGTCTTTTATTTATTTATTTGGGTTAAATTATTTTGCTTTTTTTTATTTTTTGTTTCTTATTTTATTTATTTATTTATTTACTTATTTTTTAATAGGTCTATTTTATTAACGTAGTAAAGATTTGTTTATATCACTTATTTAATAGTTTAAAACTGTTTCTGCCAAAATAATAGTTAGAATAAACTACAACAACGAACCCCAAAACCGAACAAATAGCTTTAATTAAATTCTCAAACTAAAACAAAACTATTATTAAGTGATATAAACAAATCTTTACTACGTTAATAAAAAAACACCGATTAAAAAATAAGTAAATAAATAAAATAAGAAACAAAATAAAAACAAGCAAAATAATTTAACCCAAATAAATAAATAAACGACTTCCGATAAAATAACCGCCATAATAGACTACCCACAATGCACCACTGACCCGTATATGTATAAATAGCCGAGAAAAATAACAGCATACGTGGCCTGACGATTGCATATAGCATGAAACAGACTGTCGCCTCTAAGTGTTGACTTCTATGTTCACTTTTATATTTACACACGCTCTGTCTCTGATATTAAGCACTTTATCCCATAAATATAGCACACCTTAAGACTATATTTCTTCATTCATATATATATATATATATATATATATATATATATATATATGAACAGACTTAAGTAGATAGATAGGCATACATGAATATAATTACGTAGATATGAATAAACTTAGATATGAATAGACTTAGATATGAATAGACATCGATAGATAGATATGAACAGACTTAGCAAGATATGAATAGAGATAGATATGAATATACATAGATTAATTAACAGATAAATATGAACAGACGTAGATAGATATGAACAGACTGAGATTGATAGATAGATAGATAGATAGATAGATAAGAATAGACATAAATCGATTGATAGATATGAACAGATATATATATATATATATATATATATATATATATATATATATATATATATGAACAGACTTAAATAGGCTCCCTTTTGATCCTGTTAGAAACCTTATTTTGCCTCCTATCAGCCTGGCTGATGCTAAGAGACAGGAGAATATATCTCATTAGGAATTTTCTGTTCAACTTTAACCGTTAATATCAAATAGAATGTTTGTATTGAGTCAGTTGCTAAAGAATTTGACTCACTGTGTCATTGTATATTAGATTGGTGCAAAAATAATGTCGTTTTCTCACATATGATACTCTGTCCTTTTAATTTATAAGTCTACTATTTCACCATTTATTGTTACCACATCTGGTATGGTGCTTCTGCTAAATATATAAAGATTCTGGATAAAAATCAAAGAAATTGCAATATTATCGATCTGGAACTGGTATCTCAGCTTCAGTCACTTTCCCAACGCTGTCCGGTCGCTTCCATATGGCTTGTCTACAAATATACTGAAACCGAATCTGTAGAACAAGACGACACGAAAAACGTTGTCGGTTCTACCGCCAAAACGAAATATTCCAAACAGACCTTAAGAAATTTTACAAAGAAATTGGAAAAGCATCTATACACGTCAAAAAACCATCAGAAATTCTGGGAGAATATTTCCAGCAGCCCAAATGAAAATAACCGAAATGTAGAATGGTCCATTTCAAAATATTCCCTTTTATGACATTGAATAATTATTCGTTATCAGTTTTTACAGACTGTCTTTAGGGATTACCATTGCTACGTTCTTATTAATCTTGTCCCCAGTCTAAAATCTCTCTTTTAACGACGAATTTAGCCAAGAGAAAGGGTGTAAGACTAAGGGGATCATATCTGGATCGTATAAGTGTGCTAACAGATTTAGTTGATGCGATGTCTTGATAAAAGTCAAACCCTGAACACAATATAATGAATCCAAAGACGAAATATATTGTGTTTGTTTTGTTTCTGACAGTGACAGTTTGTCTGGCACTAATATATCGTGCACACACACACACACACACACACACACACACACACATATATATATATATATATATATATATATATATATATATATATATATATATATATAACAATATATGTGCACGATATATTAGTCCCAATATAAGGGGGCTGACCGGAAATTGTTAGTAAATTTGCATTAAATATTTTCTATATGCACTTCAGCACGTTGCTGC
>OZ010610.1:18315505-18318005 GCA_963932145.1 Acanthosepion lycidas
TAGATAGATAGATAGATAGATAGATAGATAGATAGATAGATATGAACAGGCTGAACTAGATAGATAGATAGATAGATAGATAGATAGATAGATAGATATGACCAGATAGATAGATAGATAGATAGATAGATAGATAGATAGATAGATAGATATGACCAGATAGATAGATAGATAGATATGAACAGGCTGAACTAGATAGATAGATAGATAGATAGATAGATAGATAATGAGTAGAGCTATGTACATAGATAACTAAATACGCCAATATAATTCCTGGTATGAAGAATTCATTCTTTCGATATTCAAACTAATGTTACAACATACCCAGGTGTCTATCAATCCGTATAAACTTCAGAGGAATTCAAACTCAATCCTTACTCAATCTATTCCATTTCCGCTGTCCACCTCTAGAGATATTTCGTCTCGTACATTTTTAAGTACTACTCAGTTGTTACCCACTCTGTTTCTACCCGACTGATAGATTGCACTCATAAATACTGTGCCACCACATTCCCGAATCAGCGGTTTAATCCTTGTAGACGTATTGGGATGACCAAGGACGTATTCCAAAAGCTGGATCTCTTTGGTAATGAAGAAAAGAGTACTTAGCTGTTACATTATATCTGTTCTCTTTTACGGCAGAGAATGTTGGACGGTCACCTCAAAGATGTCGAAGAGGCTCGAGGCGAAGGAGATGTGAGAATATTATGGACTGAGTGTGTGAGCAATGATGAGGTTTTGGAGAGGATGTAAACAAGGAGGAAGCTTATACTTAACATCAGGAAGAGGCAGCTGAAGTTTTTGGGACACATAATGAGAAAAGATGGTCTGGAGAATCTGATACTCATAGGTCGAATAGAGAGAAAATGTGACAAGGGAAAGCAATGCATGACATACCTGAGGGGCGTCAGCAAGTGGATGACAGAACGTGGCCTGTGGGAGGTGGCAGAGGGACGAAACTAATTGAGAGCTAAATGAGATAGGAGAAGTGGAGAGCCATGATCACCTTCGTCCTGAAAGGACATGACACATAAAAAGAAAGTGAACTTCCGCAGAAGGAAAACAAGCCTAGGGTTGTATGCATTTATTTGCAAAGCTAGAATAAAATCAAGAATAAAATAACTTACCTCCAACGCAAGCAAAGATTCGAACCCGTCTTGCGTGTAAACTGTCCAAAGAAAGAAATGGCGCCTTCGTGGGTAACACATTTAAAATAGCTCGATCCCGGAGTAAGATACTATCTCGCGAGATTATCTTCGCGTATATGCAAATTATGACTGTGAATAAAAGCGGGAAGAACGAAGCGACAAGTGTTATTCATGATGACGATCGTCTTTGAGTATAGAATCCAGAAGTTGGCAGTGAATATTTCGAAGACAGTAGGGAAGCGTAGTTCAGGTTAGCAGTGGATATCCCGGTAAAGTAGCAGAGCGTAGTTTAGTAGTTCTTCCTTCTGTTCCTCTTCGCCTGACAAGCTGGCACTGGACATTCGGAGAGAGTAAACAAAATGGCCGCCTTTATACACGACGGATTGAATATTCTACGTCTACGAGGACAACGAAAATAGAGATGCAATCCGAAAAAACTTTGGCCTCTTATTACCGAGTAGTAAAAACAAGAACAAGATCTACTTCCATACCTGATGATGTCTGTAGGAACAGACGAAAGCTTGTAAAAAATTAAAAAGACCTTATGCAACTGGAATTTATAAACGGGGATATCATTCATATACAGGTTCCGGGTTGGTGTATCTTATTTATATTGTTTGCGAAGATGTATTCTCGCCATTTAAATCATTCACCTCTATATTTGTTTTTTGTATGAATGATTCATGAATTTATAAATTATAATTGCACCTTTTAATTGAAAGCCGGACCTTCATTTAGCAGAAAATATAAACACACTTGTTTTCTTTACATCTACACCACCGGTCCTCTACACAGGCATGGTTTGCGAGGAAGAATTCAAATCTTTTTTACTACAATCGTTTAGGCTGTTGTCCGGTGTGTCAATCCTACAGTGACACACACTGAATACACCAGGCTAGTTGCGAGGTTTCAAATTAACCAGGAGACCAGAGAAAACAAATGTCAAAATGTTTTGATAACTGTCGTGTGCGATTCACGGCAGGAAATACCAAATATATTAATCAAATTTAATCGCGTTATGAAACCTTTATTTATTAGGAGATGATCTGTGAGTTGATCTTAGGGTGACCCCACTAGTTACTGGGGTCACCCAAGTGATACCAAAGTACACTTTGTAATCGGTGGCACCTCAGATAGTCTAAAGATCTAAGAGTTCGGAAGGTTGAGCCAGAAGGTAACCTCATAGCCACAAAGGTGAAGAATTGGGCTGCAAAGGATGCCAACGGCAGCACCAAGAAAACTTGAACACAACTGACGATAGATAGATAGATAGAAATAAAGAAAGAAAGAGACTGAGAAAGATATTAGGTTGGTGCAAAATAATGACGTAATAATGTCGTTTTTTGATGTTA
>OZ010610.1:18323005-18330505 GCA_963932145.1 Acanthosepion lycidas
TATTTTTGATAAACGATAAATTGTTCACAGTCAGTTGAAAAATAGAGGCAATATATATCGAGCTCTTTTTATTGGTCCGTGAAATGGCTAATCAGCAACTAGTAAGATTGCGAGATTTGCTGTTAAGAAATTGGTTTCTTGCTTCAGTTAGAATTTTGGTTTGATAGCAAAATGAACTTCCAACCTTTCCAGAATTTAAAAATGGTTGGCAAACTTTTCCTACTGATGGCAATCAGTTGGCAAAGTAGTTGGCAATAATAATAATAATAATAATAAGTTGGCAATTGGCAAAGTAGTCAATATAGAACACGCGTTGTGCTATTTATTACTCCAAGAAAACATTTATCCTGATGAAAGAATGGCGGATTTGATTTTTAGCAAGAAACAGAGACAGTAAAGACTAATGCTGTGATACACTCGGTACACCCCAGTATAGAAAAGAGACCATAGTTATCAAAACACCAGTTTGAATAAAATATGATGTGATAATGTCACATTTTTACACAGGATCATTCCCTAATTCACTTTCAACCTTCAAATAATCGAGAACTATCTGCAAAATTTCCCCACTGGGGACAATAAAAGTAGCCAATATAGACCATGCGTTGTGCTATTTATTACTACAAGAAAACGTCTCTGGGAAATGGACTACCGATTAGAAAATAATTAATCCTTCATAAGGCTACATAACTTTTTTTGAACTCAGCCTAGATATAGATACTCCATTTTTTGACTGCAAAGACACAGCTTGGCAATAGGAACCAGATACTTTCTCGATCCGTACAAGAAACAGAACCTTTTTAGCGATAGTATGTATATACCTTGGTATTTTCTATTGGTAAGAAAAAAAAAAAAGAAAAAGAAAAAAAAGAATGCGTGTGCAGAAAAGGCTTGAAAGTTTTGTGAGCCACCGGGAATCTCTTTTCGCTTCTGTCAAACGCGGAAAAATGGCGTGGTTTGGACATGTTACAAGGCATGCCAGTCTGTGCAAGGCCATCATGTAAAGAACTGTTGAAAGTGGACGTAGAAGAAGAGAAAGCCAACGCAAAAAATGGTTGGACAATGTCAAACTATAGACAGGTATGACTATACAAGAATTGTCAATAGCTGCCGTTGATAGACAGTTGTCGAGCTGATCAACATGGCTTCTGTCTTTGGGTCTCCACGATTGCAAAAGTCAAGAAGATAACGATGATAATGATGATGAAGATGATGAATATACGATTCACCTTGTGGTCTGCAGTGAAACTTAGTCCCAATAGGACTTCGAAGCAAGCAGACTCATTAAAAAAAGTTAAAATGGTGTAAAATTCCTTCCAAGTCTATTATTGCAGTAAGAACAAACACATTAATATTGAAAGCAAGATTAAAATTTGCTTGCGTAAAATAAAGGAGAATAACTTAAGATTCAGTATTAAATAGAAAACTATCACACAAGATTGAGGACTCGGAGAGCCGAGTTCGAATTCCAGTTGAATCTATTATATTCACTTCCGTACTAATAACCTTGAGAAAGGTGAGAATCCCCCAAGCTGAGGATAAAATAGCAGGACAGACCTCGTTCTAAAGCTTTGGATGGCAACTGGTCTATCGCAGAAAGAAATGCCGGGAAGAAATCTGCCTCGTCAGTCATATATCGAAAGATGCATGATCGCTTAATCACGCATGGCACATAACTGAGTGATTTTCAATCGCCATCTTCTGACTCTTTGAATTCTGTTCTTTTATTGTCCGTTCTTTTTGAGTTACCCCTTGAATCCTAGTAGCTTTTATCACCTTGGACCGGAGTGATTAAAAAGGCAAAGGAGGAAGAGGAAGAATTTTTCGCTTGCTAGTGGACACATGGTCTGCAAAATGTTAGAAGACCTACTCACTTACCCCTCTCCGTCAAGGACATGTAGTCGGTAAACTATCTCTAGCAATGCAGACTACATGAGTTGTTCTATTTAATAATACAAGAAATCCTTCTTCCTTTCATTAATGTAGACAGAAAGTGTGAGTATGTTGTTCTGATGACAGCAATGAAGACTATCCTGTAATCTAACAGGCACGGACCACCACGTTATAACAACCGTATTGGCCGTAACACACAATGTTACAAATTCTTTCTCGCCTAAATTCAAAATGCAATATGTTAAAAACCTCCTTACTAGAGACGCCTTCAAGTCTCCCCGGTGTCAAGAATCTTCGTGGGGAGAAAACCATCGTAGAATCGAGATTGTATTCGTTTTCATATCTGCATTTTGAAGTGTGCTACTTTCCAAAGAAATTATTAGAATATCATTTCCAAATGGAACCACGAAAACGAATTCCCATTAAGATACCCACAACTACATGACAACAAGAAGCAACTAACGATCAGCGCAATAAGTAAACTAAGACATTAAATAAAAAGAAAGCTTAAAAATAACAGTTTACCCTTCCTTTACATTCCCAGCGACCTATATATATATATATCCAACACAAAGAGGGACAGTACGTCGTCTGATGGTCACTTAATACGTGAAAATAACCGGCACTATATCGTATTGTTTAATATATACACATTTTTATGTCTACAGACATCATATCCCGTCAATATTGAGCATTCTTTCTTATATATATATATATATATATATATATATATATATATATATATATATATATATATATATATATATATATATAAATTCCCAAGGGGACAGAATACAGGTAGAACTGAATGCCCATGATAGAGTAATAATATAATATAAAAGGCTCAAACACTATATATATATATATATATATATATATATATATATATATATAATTATTTATTTTAAAAAAGAAAATTTATAACATAAATATGTTATAAAATCACTACAAAAATAGCCATTTTGTTTCAACACCCTCGTTGTCTTATCAAGTGATGACGTTGAATGTAAAATAAATGGTTTTAAAAGTTTCGAATTAATTAACAATCCTTCGCAAGGGGAAAACGTTGTTATAAAGGCTAGATGGACCAATCAAAACACAAGTATAGGAAAATTCAGAAAGATTGACAACGAAGTCATGTTATAATATCTATTCAGATGTTTAAAATATGGGTAGTATTAAAAAAGAATTTATTCCAACCAATAATTACTAAATTATATGATAAAATTTAATATTAAAATTTAAAACTGCTAATTACAAAATCAAAATTTAAAATTTAATCGCTATTAAGTTTACAACTATAAAAATTACTGAGGAGAAAAGGAGAAATATATATCGTATTCAATTTATTTCTTCATTGAAGTTACTTTAGCTAATTTTATATCCGGTCCTTTGACAATATATATATATATATATATATATATATATATATATATATATATATATATATATAAGGAAGAATGCTCAATATTCACGGGAAAGGGTAATTTAAAAAAAACAAAAAACAATGGCTGCTCCTGCTATTAACGCATCGGTTCTTAAGTTATGCATTGAGCGCTCTTGATTACAGGCGTTTGTATAAATCACGTATATAATACGTTAAAAATTTCCCTTTCTCTGTCGTACGCCGTTAAGGGTAGACGGATGCCAAATCGATCGGGTTTGGAACCTGGCTTGAAGCAGTCAGATGTCTAGACACATTGATGAACTGTGATATAGCGAAACAATCTTGTATGTAGATGAATATATAAGAGTAAAAGAACCTTAGTTCTAAGGCACTAAATTAAGACTAACTGATTGTCCTAAAGTAGGAAAATTAGCATCACCAGATCAAATTAAGTCATTAATGCCCGTCATAAAATTCGGCATTAATTAGAGAAATTTAAATAAAATTCCGGTGATAATTGTAGGGTTATAAAATCATATATTTACTATTACTTATTTATTATCATATTTAATATAGTAATAATAAATAACATTATATATATATATATATATATATATATATATATATATATATATATATATATATATATTTAAAAATGTGATTCCAACTCGCTACATAAGAGGTCTCATGTTTCAAAACAAGAGCCGAAAACTTAAAAATAATATTTGAATTAACTTGAGTTAAAGTAGGCTCTGTTTCATCTCCAAGCGAATTTTTTTTGGGGGAATCACACATATATATATATATATATATATAAATATATATATATATTTTTATATTATTAGTAATAATAATAATAATAATAATAATAATAATAATATAAATACTTATATATTATTGCATTTTATTTATATAATGTATGATATATATATGTATATATATATATATATATATATATATATATATATATATATATATATAATGTAATAATGTATATGTTCCTGAAAAATTTATTTCGTTTGAGCTCTCTGGGGAGGAAGTGTGAGTTTGTAAACAGTGACTATTACGGCTAATAATGCAAGACTCTTCGTTAAATCGAATCGACTTCTCTCAGTCACTGTGTGTTTAACTAAAAATACATACGCTTAAATCCACCTTCATCCCTGCCATGCGCCAATGGCTTAGTGGTAGAATGATGCCAATTCAGTCAGGTTTCGATCCTAGCTAGAGGCAACCGGACGTCTATCCACACTGATGAACTGTGATACTGGTTATAAACCCTTTCAACTCTACGATTCTAAACAAGAGTAACCCTCCTTGGCATCAAAATGCACAAATGATGAGATCTTAGGAGGTGGCTTATACTTAATATCAGTAAGAGGCAGGTTAAGTTTCTGGGACACATGAGGTAGGAGGTCCTGGAGAATCTGATGCTCACAGGTCGAGTAGGAGGGAAAGAGAGACAAGGGAAAACAACGCGTGACATATCTGGCGGGCTTAAGCAAGTGGATGACAGAAAGTGGTCTGGGAGAGTTGGCAGAAGGAAGGAACTTGTTGAGAGCTGCAAGGGATAGAGACAGGTGGAGAGCCATGATCGCCTACGTCCTGAAAGGACATGGCACATAAAAAGAAAGAAAAGATGCGGTGAATACTATCTGAGCGAGTATTATCGAAGGCGTCTGACACCAGAATTGGTTGTTACTAAAGTTGTATCTGCGATTACAAAGTCTCTACTACAACGAGCATTACGAAAGTGACAAGTATTCGTTGACATTACAAAACTGGCAACGAGTGGGAGGAAGAGAGAGAAAAAAGAGTAGAAAAAGAAGAAAAAATAGAGAGAGAGAGAGAGAGAGAGAGAAAGCCAAACCTCATAGAGAGAAGCAAGAAAAGGAAATAATGGAAGCGAAAAACAGGGAGAGAGAGATAGAGTGAGATTAAAATGAGACGAGATGGAGAGAAATGAAAAATATAGATAGAAGGAAAGATACACAAAAGAAAAAAAAAGCATAAAAATAAATATAAGAGAGAAGGACAAATAGAAAAAGAATGAAGAAGAAATAACCGGGTGTAATCTTTTTTCGATTTTGGCAAATTTTGAAAACGAGAAATTTCAAATGTAGGCAGTAAAAAAGATTACAAAGCTGCGTGAAAACCTCTTCTGTGAGCAAAGTCGATCAATCGTTAATGGAAGATTCCTATCTATCAATCGTCTTTAGTTCTCGTAAATTGTATCGATTTCTCCTGAACTAGCCGCCTACACGCAATCTTTCATCCCTACCGAAGCGTCCATACGGCGGGGAGAAGAATACAGTCGAACAGTATGAATGCATCTCTTTTAAAGTCTGTTCTTATTTGACGGAATTCTGTTAGATTTCTTTGTGTCACCTATATAATGAATATATTTTATGAAGAATATATTTAAAGAGGAAAAGTGGACGATAGAAGAAAAAGAAATGAAAGAAAGACAGAGAGAAAAAATAGGTGGCAAAAGAATGGCTGAAAATAGGGATAAAGAAAGCGAAAACGAGAAATCAAACAAACTGAATACAACATTATAGCGAAAAAAATAGCGACTTACCTCGCCAAACCAAGAGACAGTGAGTCGCGTCTATCCTACGACGGAAAATGTGTCGAAAAAGAAAATTACTTTCCCCCAAAAATGGCAAGTGTTCCGCATGACATGCTGAAGACGGAATATTTAAATTAAAAAACAAGTCCATCGCAGGAGTCGCCATAAAAGTATTTTGATATGCAAAAATTGAGCGTCCTCTCCCAGTTGTCGACGAATAGAAAAAATGCTCGGCTGATAAAAGCAGCTGATGTTCTCGAATCTTGGTGAAGAAATTCGGGTATTTTGGCTACCACGTTTGTTAGAGAGTGAGTTATTTTTCTGACTGGTTGCGTGCATTGTGAGATAGTACCTGCGAATCAGGTTTTCGGTATTTCTTTCTGCCCCCGATGTTCGACTCTGCGTTGTGGAAGTAATTTGCGACAAATATTTCCTTGGCAATCGCAGATCGCTTACAAACATTTTCAGGAAGAATGAATTAAAACACGTAGAAGAATTTTATACATCATACGGCATGCGTCAGTCTCCAGAGACAATGGAACGGCATCCGAAGAACACAATCATCTCCAGGGAACACGCCTGAGCAGTGTCATTTTTTATTAGAGATCGAAGGTTGTCCATGAAGCACCTCCCGCTAGGCCATAGAAAAAGGAAGACGCACGTCATATATTGTTTAAGCGAACGGAAGGGTCCAATGCAGCTTGGCAGCGACGTCACAGAAGTTACCAGAACGAAAATGAACATGACATCATTCTGTATTAAGGCTCTAGATTTGAATCCATAGTTGCCCGTCTCCCACTCCGGTTGCTAACAAAATCTAGATGTCCTGGATTGTCCTAATAGTTATTCATAGTTGGAGGTTTTTAATTCAGAGTTTTCATTCTCTCAGATCGTTTAGCACACAAATCTATAGAACAAGTGACCAGTAACTGTTTTATAATTGTTATATATATATATATATATATATATATATATATATATATATATATATATATATATATATATAAAACAATTATAAAGCAGTTACTGGTTACAGTAAAAATAATATATATATATATATATATATATATATATATATATATATATATATATATATATACAGGGTGTCCATAGAGTTCGTGTGCACTTGAGAAAATTTATAACTTTATTTGTATTTACGATAGAATTAATTTGTAAAAAGGATTAGAAAGAAGTAAATCTATATTTTTTAAAGTCTTATTGAAATTTCATTTAAGTTTCCACATGTCCTCCATCATTAGCAATACAATGAGCAATACGATTTTGCAGTTCACGGAAAATATTTGCCAATTGATTTACAATAATGTCTGAAATCGCATTAGTTATTTTAGCTATACTTAAAACTAGGTACAATAAACTTTATAACATTTTTACAGATTATTTCTATCGCAAATACAAATAAAGTTATAAATTTTCACTCGAACTTCATGGATACCACACACACACACACACACACACACACACACACACACACATATATATATATATATATATATATATATATATATATAATATATATATATATATAAAGAAATATAGTCTTAAGGTGTGCTATATTTATGGAATAAAGTACTCAATATCAGAGATAGAGCGTGTGTAAATATAAATGTGAACATTGAAGTCAACACTT
>OZ010610.1:18333005-18533005 GCA_963932145.1 Acanthosepion lycidas
TGTATAATTGCTTATATTTGCCTTTCATTGTATGTATATGTTGTCGGATTTTTTTAAGGGTCGTGGACATCTATTTCTTTATACGTTTTTGCGTGTTTACATATATCTAAATATGTCTACGTATTTGTGTATTATAATCTGATTGTCTTTTGCAAGATTTTACTCTCCCCTACCCATATCATCACTTGAAATGTATCAAAGTTGTAACGAAGCTTAGAACAACATTAGGTTTTAACGTTTATCCAAAATGAATTTTTGGCCTTTCAATAAAAACAAAATATATAACAAAACATGTACTTTTTCCTCTTTTTCTTCTTTAAATAATATAAAAATTTTTATAACTTAATACATTAAATTTAAAATTTATAATTGGTAATTTTTTGTTTTGAATTTTATCGTAAAATTTAATATTATTTAGTTAGAATGAATTCTATTTTAGTCTAACCCTAACATTACAGTATTAAATAATTATTACAACCAAAGTTCGTTGTCAAGTTTTTGATTCAGCATATACTTGTATTTTGATTGGTCATTCCAGCTTATGTAACAGCGTTTCCGCTAGCGGTGGATGTTTGATTGATTTGAACCATTTAAAACCCTTTATTCTACATTCAACACCATCACTTGATAAGAATCCAGAATTTTGAAACAAAATGACTATTTTTGTAGTAATTTTATAACATATTTATGTTATAATTTTCTGCGGAGGGTCGTTTGGGGACCTTGTGGAATGTAGTGCACCAGGTCTCTCTATTCGACCCTTCAAAAAGTGTGGATGGTCTTGCACGAAACCTTCACCAGTATAATCAAATCTCATGTGCCGGTGTCGGGCTGTCGGCTCCTAGGGACTGATCTGCTTGACCCTCATACGTCGAGTCGACGGGAGAGTCGAGTATATATATATATATGATCGACTCTCCCGTCGAGACTCGACGTATGAGGGTCAAGCAGATCAGTTTCCAGGAAACCGACAGCCCGACACCGGCACATGAGATTTGATTATAGTGGTGAAGGCCTCGTGCAGGACCATCCACACTTTTGGGAGGGACGAATACAGAGACCTGGTGCACCGAATTCCACAAGGTTTCCAAACGACCCTCCGCAGGTTTTGAATTCAGAGTTCTCCTTCTCCTAGACCAGTCTGCGATGATAAACTACGTCGAACAGTAGGCTATAGAACCCAGTCTGTCCTGCTATTTTAGCCATAGCTGGAGGGAGAAGAAGAGGATGCATACCTTTCCCAAGGGTATTAGCACGTAAGTGAATGTAATGGATTCGACTGGAATTCGAACTCGGCTCTCCGATTCCTCAATGTAATCAAACCGATATCCATTGCTCCACCGTGCCTCATATATATATATATATATATATATATATATATATATATATATATATATATATATATATATATATATATATATATATATATATATATATATATATATATATATATATATATATATATATATATATATATATATATATATATATATATATATATATATATATATATATATATATATATATATATATATATATATATATATATATATATATATATATATATATATATATTGAAAAGGGAGTTCGATCCTTACAGAGTAACCCTACTCTTCGAAAATCACAATTTGCACAATCTCTCCTTTCTTGCCATCAACATTACCCGTGAGTGTCAAATCTTCCATGCCATCTTTTCTCATTATGTACCTAACTCTAATCTCTTCTTCATATGTGAGGAGATTATCCAGCATTTACCATTTACCGCAAGGACGGTTCCCTATATCCTCTGAGTCCATCCTACACATCTACAAATCTACCCATTTATTGAATACTACTGACATATATTGTCTGGTTCCTCTTCTGTTCATCACGAGGTTCTCGACAAAATCCAAAGACGGATCTGCAATGTGATCTGTCCTGACTTGACATCTCGACTCCAGTCACTTTTCTACAGACGTGGTAGCCTCCCTCAGTTTTTTTCTACAAAATATTTTCTAGAAATACTTCCATGGCTACTGCTCTGTCGAGCTATTTTCCCTGGTTCCATAACTATATGAATGTAAGCGTAATACTACGTTGGAATATCGATCCCACACTTTTACTGTAGAAACAGTTAAATCTAACCGCCATTTCTACTCTAAAAGCTTCTCCTCTCGCACTTCCCGACAGCAGAACTCCCTTCCTGTTACTTGCTTCCTTGGTAACTAAAATCTTTAACGATTTCAATGTATTGTCAATCGTCATCTTCTGACTTCTTGAATCCCGTTCCTTTATTGTCCTTTTCATTTTGGGTAACTCCTTGAATCCTTAGTTGCATTAATCAGCTTGGAGTTGAATGATTAAAAAAAGAAAAAGAAAAAAGAAAAGAGTTTCTTCTGAAATCCTTGAAGAAGAATTTTTCCTTTGCTAGTGGACACATTGTATGTAAAATATTAGAAGACCCACTGACTTGCCCCTCTCCGTCAAGGACAAGTAGTCGGCAATATATTTCTTGCAAATGCAACGTCAATCGTCATGTTCTGATGCCTTGATCCCGGTTCTTCTTTTTATCCTTTCCTCAATCCACCCCCCTATATCCAGTCTTTTCTCTTAATTTTACTCGCTGTAACAACTTGCGTACCAGTGGCACTCCCGCCTTGCTTGGGCTGAAATGCTTAAAAAAATAGGAAGGCAAACATTATATAACAGTTCCGTACTAACAACATTTTCCTGTTTCTTAATACTTTGCTTTACTTTGAGAAGGCATCTTTATCTGTTCCAGTGTGCCTTTGGGTTTCGGCGGTGTCGTATATTTTGTCCTCTGTTAAAATACTCCCGAGACATCTAAATGCTTGCACTTACTGTATTTTGGTGTCTCCAATTCATGATTCGTATCTTGAATTATTCCTTTTGTTGGCTACTCCATCCTTGTGCAAATTATTTGAAACAACCACTTTAGTTACCTTCTTTTCAATATACGGCCAGTCTATTTTTTCCTCAGATTAGGTCATTTGCAGTGGTGTGCAGTAATATGAATCTATTTTCCGGTTACATGAAGAAATTAGTTTGGCCTTGAAAAATATTGCGTCATCCGTGATTGCATCAGAATTGTACCACACTCAAACACTATTGTCTCGACTGTCGATTAGTTGTCCTACGGCCATTGTCTGCGGTGGACGTTACTTCAAGAAAGGTTACAAACATTGTAACGCTGCACGAACGCACTGGCAAGCCTTACCGGCGAGCAAGTGAAATTACTATAGACTGGTACGGAAATTCTCCTGATTTAAATGCAATCGAGAATCTGTGGTCAATCTGCAAGGAACGACTTCGTGGAATGGACATACGAAGTAATAACATGTGCACTGGCTCATGTTTCATTGGAAAAATACGACAAAAAGTAAATAATAACAGAATTATTCGTTTTGTTTCCATTAAATTGCACAAGGGTGTAGATGATAATAGCCCTACATATCTTCCTGTATAATAAATACAAGGGTGTAGATCTTAGCGAGGACCATACTTCTTTGAACTTCATAGACTGGGCCTAGAGATTAAAAAAGAACTCCATCAAATAACAAAAACATCACTTGAGAATTTTGACTAAAATTTTTGGTTTGTTGGTTGTTTTGTTACGTGGCATAACCACACCTCACTTCGTTTCAATTAATTTGCACAAAAGTGTATATATTCTGTTTTCTTACCAGTGATAGTTATTCCTTTCTTCATGTTTTCCTTTAATAACTTCTCAGGGATTATCTGTAGTTTATTTTCCGTGTTTCCTGTCAATACAATGTTATCTGCATCTATATTGTTAAGATTGTGGCCAGCAATGATGAGTCCTTCTAGCAATTCAGAATCCCCTCACTGTTAAGTTTAAATAAGTCCGGTGAGATGACACCTCCTTGTCTTATACCCGTATTTAGTTTTGTGTATTATTTTATTTTCTATCCATATGCAGGCGGTATAAGTTCTGGATTATATCTGATATCATTTCCAAACAAAATCGAGCTGAAGATTATTAAAATTGTATAGGAAAATATACCAGGTTCTTTGAAATAATACGCCGTTTTATAAGTACACCCACATGTTTTTATTCTATACGCTGTTCGTTATGAAGTAAATATTGCGCGGATACCGAAGGACAACCGCTACGCACGTTTGGCATCGAAATCATTGATATCCATTTGTCATCTTGTAAAGTTTTTGCCAGACAAAGAACATAGCAGTATGCTCAATGTCTTTTTTCTTGAATGGACGTGACAAAACATTGCCAGTCACATAGGTCCTTTGATTTGTGTGTGCGTTAGAAAAAAAAAGAAGAGTCGATAGACAATTCGATTTTAATTTTAAGTTGTTTCCTGAGTAACCTAAAAAAGAAAAAAAACCCAAGAATAAAATATGGGGAACTAAAGTTAATTACAAAAAGTTCCTGAAAAAATGGTCTGTAGACAGAAAAACTCTCTCGGGAAATTGTTTTTAAATTGAGTTCAGAAAATTCATTTCTTCTCTTTTTATTTCTATATTTACGAAATATATATATATATGTTAGGTTGGTGCAAAAATAATGACGTATTAATGTCGTTTTTTGACGTATTTTTTAACGTCAAAAAACGACATTATTACGTCATTATTTTTGCACCAACCTTATATATATATATATATATATATATATATATATATATATATATATATGCTTAAAACAACTATTTACATGTAAGTGACTTTGTCTATATATCTGAGATGATGTATTATGATTACATGTATAATTTATATTATTCGGACTGTTATCCTCATCTTCATTGCCATATTCACAATGTTTCGGTCGTTGTACGCTCCGGCCTTTATGTCTATGTCTCTCTATATCTCTGTCTATATCCCTGAGATAAGGTATTATGATTACTTGTATTATTTACATTATTCGGACTGTTATCCTCATCTTCATTGCCATATTCACAACTTTTCGGCCGTTGTACACCCCAGCCTTATTCGGATGATTGGAATTTCAGGCATAACGCTCTATTTCGTTCACCGGTGGACGAAATATAGGGTTTAGTTCGAAATTCCAACCACCTGAAGAAGGCCGGAGCATACAACGGCCGAATCATTGTGAATATGGCAATGAAGATGAGGTTAACAGGCCGAATAATTCTCTCTCTCTCTCTTGATGGATAGAGAAAGAAGAAGGAAACTGAAAGAGAATGAATTGATTTTTGTTGGGAGATAATACGGATTTTACGGATACAGGTCTTACTAATTAACCCATAGGTTCGGGGGAGAAGAAGTGGATTCCTACTTTTCGCAAGGGAATATAACGAATCCAACTGAAATTGGAACTTGGTTATCTGAGCCGGTACCATTATCAAACTCTCTCATCCAAGCTTACAGCACCTTGTATTCCCAAGCGGTCACCAATCTAAATACTTACCAAGCTCAATTTGTCTTAACTTTGAGGATCGTACAAGAAAAGGTGTTTCAGCGTGATATGGCCGGAGGCCAACATAGAAAAACATGGGGGATTAGATAGATCGATAGTTAGAACTGCTACCACATTTAGTCTGGTGCTTCTGCTATGTATAAAGAGAAGAATCAGCAATGTTATCAGTTCTTACCTGGCATCTCGGCTTCAGTTACTTTACCACTGCTGTAGCGTAGCTTCTATGTGCCTATTCTATGTCGTTCTTGGTATGACGATAAACTACATCTGCGTCCTGGGATAAGATGATAAACTACGTCGAACAGTAAGGCCTTTGATCATGAGATTTTGAGCGGCGTGGAACCGCCTCTTAATTGCTTCCAAGGTCCGCTCTAACTCGGAGTAGTAGCACCTCTTAGGGTCCGATCTATGGGAAAATTGTTAAGCCCCAAACTGGGGTGAAAACACTGTGAAAGTTCTAATACCAGAAATACTGTGTAAAAAATTACCAGCAATAAACTTTTAAAGAAACAATTATTACAAGAAATATATTATTATCGGCAATACGTTTTTGAAAAGCTAATATCACCTGCTATTTATTTTTGAAAAAGAAAATTACCAGCGATAGATTTTTGAATAAAAAATATTACGAGAAATAGATTTTTAAGGAAAATATAATACATGCAATAAAAAAATTGTGGGCATTACATAACCCATTGGAATTAATATGCCGTAAAACAAAACGGCTGCAAGATAATTTTTCTCTCTAAAATCTATTTTTCATATTTGTAAGTCTACCATTCGTCCATGATTTGAATACTGCTTCCACTTATGGTCTTGTGCTCCTGCTATATATTCAGAGATCCTTGACAAAATCCAAATCAGAATCAGGAATATTATTGACCCTGACCTGGCATCTCGGCTTCAGTCACTTTCTCACGGTCTTATCATAGCTTCCTTGTGTCTTTTCTATAAATATTTTCATGGTAATTGTTCTGATGAACATTCTTCTATGGTACCTAAACTTTATTAATTTAATACTAAATTGGCAAGAGATATGTAACATTCTAAATATTCTTCTCGTGAATGGACCGCAAAATTACGTGTATTTTTTGTAATTATTACAAGAGATATTTTCTTGAAATTAATATCTCAATAATAGCATTCATTACTGACTGAAAAAATGACTATCAACTTTATCTAAAATTTCTTTATTTTAATAATGCTATTCGCAAAATAAATGTGCGATTTTAGAATCAATGTTTATTTATGAATTAATATATTTAAACATTAATTAATCAGTCAACATAGAAACCCGGAACATGTAAACATTTCTGTCATGAAGGTACAATTTTATCTGTCCCTTTACGATAAAACTCTAAATTTTTGCTTACCAGGAAATCTTTGAATGTAGTTTCCGCATCTTCTTTTCAAAGGAATCTCATTTGGCAACAAAAATTTGGAAAAATTGAGTTTGTGGTGGAGGACATCGGAGGAAAATGATGGATGTAGCAAAGTTCTGTGTCTCAAGTCGGTCAGCTTCTACAGTCATCCTGACAAGACGTGACCTAGATTTGTCATTAACCCTTTGAGCCCTGCGTTCCTGAACAATTTTAACTATTCTACCTGAGCTCCTGCGTCAAAATTCGCAAATAATTGGTATTTAATTTTTGACAGTAGATATAAAAATAGTTACAAGTGTTTACGCACCGTTCAACCGGTGGTTGGGCATTAAATCTGTTGAAACTTGACTAATGCATAGAATAATAATGCAACACAAAATGTACTTAGAACAAAATGTATTGAAACAAGAAAGTGTACACAATATTTACATATAGTCTTTTGTATATTCCTGGGAAGACCGTTCCTGGAGAATGTGTTGACTGAGTCACAGTCGGGCAGAGTCTCTGGTTGAATCTCTTGATTCCTATATTTATCAATCTACCCACGAGGATCGAATGTGGCACAAGGCCGTTTTAATGTGGGTATCCCCGAGCCCGTAGGCTCGGCCAAAAATATGGCCTTTCTGAACCCGCCTAGACGGGTTCAGGCCCTGTCAACCTCCCCGGACGAAACCTTGCCCTTCGGCAAAGCCTCGTCCGGGTTCCCCTCTGCTAATGCAGAGAGTTCGACAGTCGCCGACAGTCTGTCTCTCGGTCTCTGAATCTCTTGATTCCTGTATTTATCAATCCACCCACGAGGATCGAATGTGGCACAAGGCCGTTTTAATGTGGGTATCCCCGAGCCCGTAGGCTCGGCCAAAAATATGGCCTTTCTGAACCCGCCTAGACGGGTTCAGGCCCTGTCAACCTCCCCGGACGAAACCTTGCCCTTCGGCAAAGCCTCGTCCGGGTTCCCCTCTGCTAATGCAGAGAGTTCGACAGTCGCCGAGGAATCTCTTGATTCCTTCCCTCTAATCCCGGTACCAACCATATTTATATGGTCGGTACTCCACTATGCAAATTAGGTGGATCCTACCACAACAAAATCATTTTCCTCTACCACCGTTCAACATGTGGCTGGAGATTACGTCATTTTTCCCTACCGCTGTTCAACCGGTGGTTGGGCATTAAATCATATTTTTCTACCACTGTTCAACCTGTGGGTGGAGATTACGTCTTTTTCTCTAACACTGTTCAACCGGTTGTTGGGCATTAAATCATTTTTCTGTATGACTGTTCAACCTGTGGCCGGAGATTACACCATTTTTCTCTACCACCGTTCAACCGGTGGTTGGGCATTAAGTCATTTTTTCTACCACTGTCAAACCGGTGGTTAGGCATTAAATCATTTTTCTCTACCACTATTCAACCTGTGGCTAGTGATTACGTCATTTTTCTCTAGCACCGGTAAAGCGGTGGTCAAGGTTCAAATGCCTTACCAGGATTAGGCATAGTCGATTAACCAATGACGATCATATTTTGCTTAACTGAATATGAATTTCATCCGGTTGATGGTAGTAAACAGATGCAGAATCGAACACAATTCAAAACATCGAACACTTTGACTTTCAATGATTTAATATCGAACCGATTTATCAAGTTCCTTCACCTTGCTAATCTTCTTGCGATGGTCTGATAAAGTTGAAATGTTGACACCAAGTACCTGAGACATTTCTCTGATACTTTCCCGTGAGTTTTGTTCAAATAGATGCTGCTTGTCTATTGCAGATCGACGTCCTCTTCCACCTATATCTCAAGACAACGCATCCCCACTGCGGAGTTTCAGAAACCAACACTTTAATGTCCGATTATAAATTGATTCTTTACCCTATGCTCTGTTAATGTTGGCAGCAGTTTGGAAAGTATTAGGACCATGACTGAACTCATGAATTCCTGAAAAATGTAAACGCATCTCTTCTTTTTTCATGTTCAAAATAAGATTTATAGAATGTTTGAAGATAAAAAAATAACATTTTAATCACTAGGAATGCGTAGTTGGAGGCAAGGTGGTGTAATGGTTAACAGCACGGATTGAGGAATCGGAGAAACGAGTTCGAATTCAAGTCGAATCCATTACATTCACTTACGTGAATAAAGTATGAATCTCCCTCTTCTCCTCCCCAGCTAAATAGCAGGACCGACCGGGTTCTATAGCATTGGATGGTCTACCTCAGAAAGAAATGGCAAACTACTGAAGGAAAAAACGTCAGTCATGTATCAAAAGATACTTGATCGCCTAAGCGTGTATCACGTTTGTCACATAACTGACTGAGAGAGGCACGGTGGAGTAATGGATATCGGCTCGGATTGAGGAATCAGATAGCCGAGTTCGTATTCGAGTCGAAACATTGCATTCACTTACGGGCTAATACCCTTGGAAAAGGTATGAATCCTCTTCTTCTCCTCTACCGCAGAAAGAAATGGTAACCTACTGCAGGAAAAATCTGCCTCGAAAAAGATCCATCGAAAGATACATGATCGCCTAAGCGTGTATCACTCATGGCACATAACTGACTGATATATATAGCTGGCCACTGGTATTCGATTATACCCGTCTATTAGTGCGGCTAGCCAATCCCTATTGCAGACACTTACTCAGGAGCATTCAACACCAACAGAGTTCACCTCTGGTTTATACTGCAACTATGCTGAGTGACCCTTAGTAAGGTTTCTGAGCGTGTTATCAAGTGTGATCAACAATTTGAACAACGCCAGTACACTCAAACCCTCGGTCACGATGACTTGTGACTTTGTGCTAGCACAGCTATCGACGGCCCACAAGAGTTCCGTCTACCCAAATTCACTCACAAGGCTTGGGTCAACCCGTGCTATTGTTTTCAGACACACGCTGGGATCGACCCCTCCAGTCCGATTAAAATCGTTTTGTGTCTCCTTCCTAACAAATAGACTATGGTGAGATTAGAACCCGGGTCTCATGGTCAGAATGGTAATGTGCTAACCACTCGGCCACGTGCCCATAATTACGAAGAAACAGAAATATATTATAATAATGTATTAGCAGAGAAATTAAAAGGTTTATTGTAAAAGGGTTCATTATTTTTTAAATATTAAGCGAAAATCGAGTAACACATTATTTTTTAAATCTATTTATTTGGAAAAGTTAGAATCTTTTTGATGATAAAATGACATATAATGTGCTCAACTTCCAAAGTGACTTTCCCTAGCCTGTACATCCACTACGAAAGAAAGTTATGCTTAATTCCTAGCACGTGAATCATCACAAAGGGGAAATGTTGTGATGATTTGATTAGTTTTTGTTCCTTAACATGACCCAGTGCACAGATTAGTACTTTGTATGTCCATTCAACAAAGTCGGCCCTTGAAGATTGACCACAGATTATCGATTGGATTTAAATCAGAAGAGTTTCCGGGCCAATCTAAAGTACTTTGATTTGCTCATTGGTAAGGCTAGCCAGTGTGTTCGTGAAGCCTTACATATTTTCGTACGCTTCCTTGGAGTAATATCCAGCGCAGACAATAACTGTAGGACATCTAATCGACAGTCGAGAGATTAGTGTCTGGGCGCGATGAAATCTAATGCAATCAAAGATTGTTCAAGACCAAACAAATTTCATCATACATCCCGAAAATAGATTGATATTACTTGCACACCACTGGACATCTGAGTTAAAAATAAAAATCGATTACACCCTCTGGGTCTAAAACCGACTGCATAGTGAATGAAAGGGAATAAAGCAGTTGTTTTAATTAATTTTCCTAGGGGTTTAAATAATTAATATTTTACTGTTTCGTTTCATTTTTACGTGTCATGCGCATTGGATGACTATTTTCTTCTACTGGCGTCATTTTACGGCCTATTCAACTATTTTTACTGTAAGAATATTTCATTTTTTCAGTTCAGAGTTTGTCATTATCTTGGAAATGATTGTCCAATTTGAATTTAACTGTCGATCATGCAAGCAACTAAAGCACTTCAGAAGTTTATACTTTAATATATTTGGTGTGTTTTATTTTCATGTCTTTATTTATTGTTATGTATCAACGCTTGAAGACTTCCAACATCAAATTTTCGTGTTTTTATTTATCATTATATTTTTTATTTCTCATTATGTATTGCAGATATTAAAATGTATTTTTATACTTATAATGTTTTGAGCCCTTTTGGTAGTTAACTATTTGAACAGAGCAGGGAATTTGACAGGGGCTACCAGCCCGAGTCAGGGTGATCTGGGAATATTAGCAATTAAAGGTGCTTTCACGCTTCCCAAAACCTCCTGCTAAGAGGCCTTGCTGTTGGATGTACTTTATGATCTTACCCAGGACTCGGAGGTAGTTCATCGTCTTACCCAAGACTCGAATGTAGTTTCTTCTCTTACCGATGTCTCGGGTGTAGCTTATCGTCTTACCCACGACGCAGGTGTAGTTTCTCGTCTTAAACAGGATTCGTATGTATTATAGTTTCCCGTCTTACCCACGACGGAGGAGTAGTTTATCGCCTTACCCAGAACTCGGATATAGTTTATTTTCTTACCCACGAAGCGGGTGTAGTTTCTCGTCTTAACCAGGATTCGGATGTAGTTTATCGTCTTACCCAGGACGCAGGTGTAGTTTATCTTCTTATCCAGGATTGGAATATAGTTTATCGTGAAACCCGGGACGCGGATTTAGTTTATTGTTTTACCCAGGATGCGGGTGTATTTTATTGTCTTACCCAGGATTCCGATGTAGTTTCTTGTCTTACCGATGACGCAGATATAGTTTCCCGTCTTACGCAGAATGCGGATTTAGTTTCTCGTCTTACCCAGAAAAACAAAACTGCACATAAGGGGAAATAATAATATAATCAAGATGATCATATATTCAACACTCACATAAAGGGAAGGAAACTCACATCATTACTGGAAGTCAAGGACAAAAGTTAGGGAACTTAAAAATCGAATTTACTGTCTGTTTTACAAATACTTTCACGGTAACTGCTTCGATGAGCTGCTTTCGCTGGTTCCCAAACTTCATGAATTTAAGCGTTCTACTAAGCTGGCATCTCGCTCTCACACTTTCACTATTGAAAGTGTTAAATGTAACCGTCTCTTCTACTCCAATAGCTTCATGTCTCGCACCTCTCGCCTGTGGAAATTCTTCCCCTCTTCCTGTTTCCATGATAGCTATAATCTCCAACTATTCAAATGTAATGTCAATCGACGTCTCCAGATGCTTTGATGTATCCTCTATCCTTCTCTTCATCCTTTCCTTTATCACTCCTATTTGCTCTAGCTCCAGTTCTCTGTAATCCTTTGCGTGCTAGTGGCTTCCCGCCTTGCTTGGGGTGAAACGCTTATAAAAAAAAAAAAAAAAATTAAAAAAATATTTCATTTCAACGGAATCTAACACTAACGGTACGGTCAATAAATCTGAAACGTTTCCTGTATGGGAGGGGTTAATTTTACCATTTAACTACGTATAATTGAATTCGATCCTCATTTGGCACCCAATACTTGTAGTCTTGCGCGAACGTGAACTAAACTGAGCCTGTTATACACTAATAAATAAATAAACTTATATAATTGAAGATAAAGAGATCAGACAATAAAAGCTGAAGGTAAGCAAATATTTTAAAAATATTTACTGAAAGGTCATATAATTAAATCTATTAGGTTGTCACACATAAACTGATGCGCTTTATAGTAAATAAATAAAACGTTTCTGGAATGTTAAATAACTCATTCATTTAGTTGAAATAGGCACCATGTTGATGATTATGTACTCTCACGAACCTCTAAATTGTTGATCTCATCTTTAAAAAGATTCTCATCCTTTGATGTGATAAACAGTTTAAATGATTCGATTACTATCAGTCTATGTTTCTGAGATGAGGTATTATGTACACTATTTACATTATTCAGACTATTGTCCTCATATTTGTCGCCATATTTATTACAACGTTTCGGCCGTTTTTAATGTTAGTAGTCAATAAGACGGCCGGAATTAAGGCTCAGATAAAATTATTTACTGCCCACTTTACTATGCGGGTGTTGTAATCAAATGAAACTGGGACCCTATGTGTCACATAGAGAGACATTAATTAAATTTGGGAACATGTATTAATATGTCCGATATATGAAACAGATGAAAATGCAAATAACTTTTTTCAAAAAATGCCTTTTATTAAGCGATATGATGTAACAGAAATCATAAATAATGCAACTTAAAAGAAATATTTTTTTTCTTGTTTTCTTGGCTGCAAAAATATAAGTTATTTGATTACTATTTTCAAACAGAAATGTTAGTAAACATCCTTTCAATAGTATAATATCCTAAGTGTTTAATCGAGTTTGACCCATTCTAATATTTGGATATGTATTTATTTGTCTGAAAAATCTGAAGCTGTGTTCCTCGGGATATGTTCAGCCAGGAACGTTTGCCAAGATATCAGCAATTTTGTTGAAGGCTGGCAGTATGCCATTATTGTAAATTGTTTCAGTAAAACTAGTTGTATTTGCCTGCGAATGGATGCGTATGGTCCATATTAAACTTTGCGTAGAGTAGTTTTTTTTTCATGCAGTTTGGAGATCCAGATCAACATCACGTGATGCACCAACCCGATCGTGTTAATATGGTGCATACCGATTGAGAAATTGTTAGTCTAGTGGAGAGCGTATATCTTGGGCATAAACATTCAATCATGTTTCATTTTTCATGTCAGCCTTCGCTTACGCCCATATCTCGTTAAAACATCCATTTTCGTTCGATCACGTTGAGCTTGGTCAGTACGTAGATAAGTGAGCGATTGGGAATACCAATTGCTGTAAGTTTGGATGTGCGTGTGGTACAATCGGCTTACGGGGATATCATTATGTTTGGGCTGACGGGATTTCCAGTCTTCCTCTGGTATATGTCTTCTTCTTCTTCTTCTTTGCCTTGTCCCTTCAGGATATTGACGTTCATGGCTCTCCACAATTTCACTTACTTTGTAGCTCAAAATAATCTTTTTGTTAAGCAACGTCGTGAGTGGTAGGTACATAGATGGGTGACCGCTTAAGAGTACCAGGTGTTGTAAGCCTGGATGCGTGTGTGGTGTAAGGGATAACCTAGCGGACTTGAAATCGGAGAGCTGATACACTTGGGAAATACCCTTGGCAAAGTTATAAATCTACCTATACTTATCAGCTACGGATTAAATAGAAGGACTTCTATCGATAAATCATTATTTCCAAAAACTTTTTCTTATCTAAAAATATTTTCTGGCTTTAAATAACCAGTAAAGACTTTATAAGCCGTAGAAAAAAAAATTATTCAATTAATCAAATACTGATTATCTACACGGACATGATTTATTTATATTCTCTGGTATATAAGCGGCCACTAAGTGAGGGATAAGTTTATATATCGTTTTAATACAGAATTAATACCCAACTTTATATTCACATTATAATTTGTTCCTAAGTCGTAGAAAACGAATTAATCAATCAATGAAATACTGATTAGTTACACATGCATGTCTTTTAGATTTATTTACATTCTCTGGAATATAAATGTATAGAAACTACCGTGACCACAAAATGAGGGATCAGTTTATATATAGATTTAAATATAGAATTGATCCCCTACTTTAAATCCACAATTTCTTGTTTGCTGATAAGCCATAGAAAGCGAATCAATCAATGAAATATTGATTAGCTACACAGGCATGTCTTTTAGATTTATTTATATTCTCTGGAATATAAGTGTATAGAAACTACCGTGGCCACAGAGTGAGGGATAAGTTTACATATGGATTATAATATAAAATTGATACCCCGCTTTATATCCATATTATAATTTCTTGTTTGTTTATCAAATTCTGATTCTGATTATGTGTGAATCCGCCTCTTCTCCCTCAGCTATGGATTAATTATTAAGACTTTTATCATTAAACCATAATGTAAAAAAAAAATCCTTACAACCGAAAATATTTTGTGGCTTTAAGCAACCTGTATGGGCTGATAAGCCGTAAAAAACAAATCAATCAATGAATGTCAGTCTTTGAGAGTTTGATCTCGTGGCATTTCCGTTGCAAATTCAAGTATGCAAGTATACGAGTATTCTGTTTTACTATTCCTTAAACTGTTTCTTCCCTGAATGAGAATAGTGTGCCTTCAGAAATTTATGGTGAGACTTTATTCGAAATGTTTTTACATTATTTACTGTAGGACTAATATCCTTATCATGGCCGAGTGGTTAGAACCCAGCTACGAATATCACTATGGTCGATTTGTTAGAAAATATGTTATCGAACTGGAAGGGTCGATCCCATCGCGCGGCTCCTTAGGAAAGTGCCGAAAAACCATACCAAGGGTTGACCCTTGTAGACAGAACGATAGCTGTGTTAGCATGACGTCACAAATCATCGTGGCCGGGAACTTGAGCATGCTCGCCTTCTTCAAATTTTTGATCACGCTAGATAACAAGCTCTTTCCAAGAAACTGTAACTCGGCCTGCTCAGCATAGTTGCAGTCTTGAAGAAATAGAAAGGCACCTGAGCAAGCGTCTGCAATAGGGATTGGCTAGCCACTCTAGTAGACGACTATCCTCGAATACGAGTGGCCAGCTACAATACAATAACAAGATACAATATCCTCAATACATATGATACAATATCCTCAATACAATACGATACAATATCTTCAATATATAAGATACAATATCCTCAATACAATGATAGAATATCCTCAATATAATAAGATACGATATCGTCAATACATAAGATATAATATCCACAATACAATAAGATACAATATGCTCAATACTTAGGATACAATATCCTCAATACATAAGATGCAATATCCTCGATATAATAAGATACAGTATCCTCAATACAATATGAAACAATATCCTCAATATATATGATACAATATCTTCAATACATAAGATACAATATCCTTAATACAATAAGATACAATATTCTCAATACATAAGATATAATATCCATAATACAATAAGATACAATATCTTCAATAGATAAGAAAGAACATCCTCAATACAATAAGATAGAATATCGTCAATAATATACAATATCCTCAATAGAATAAGATACAATATTCTCAATACATAAGATACAATATTCTCAATACAATAAGATACAATATCCTCATCGTTGTTGCTGTTATAACAAAGTCTTATCTGTTATGTGCTATAGGATTATTTCTCAATATATTCACTTGAATCAATATGTTGTAGCTAATGTGAATTCATTTGTCGATTGCAAAAGTATTTTCCTTTTAATTCTTTTTTAAAAATCTACACCACTGTAAACTTAACTTTTTCAATTCTAGAGTCAACCGTTAATCTATCCTAAATTTCCTCATAATCTGTAATTTGTGCCATCCACCCTTCTTTGGATCTCTGTTAATCCTAATAACCGTCAGAAAATTTCGAACTGTACACTTTATTTAATTTACCGGGATAGGTTCTTCACGTTCAAATGTTTATGTCTAACGGCATCTATTGTTTTTTTTTATTGGTAACTTTTTCGCTTCAGTTTTGTTTTTAAGTCAAGTGTGGTACAACGGATAACCACTTGAAATGGTAGCCGAGTTAGAATTCCACTCCAGTTCGCTGCATTTAGTTACGGGTAATTAACCTTAGAAAAGATATGGATCCATCTTTTCTTTCTTCAGCTATGGGTTAATTAGTAAGAATGTATAACTAAATCATTATTATCTCTTAAATGATTCCTACAATCTAAAAATATTTGCAGATTTTAAGTAACATGCAATGGCTTCATAAGCTGTAGTAAACAATAAAAATATCAACATATTTCGATCTCAAGTTACTAACTAAATAGTTCAAATTTGAATATCTATTTTATTTTCTGGAGTGGGGAGTTGGCAACCAGTCTATGACAGGAAAAAAAACTGCAGCTTACTGCGGGAACATCTGCTTAGTAACATGATCGCCTAAAAGAGTATCGCGTATGACAATTAACTAATTGACTGAATGGTCAGTTATTTCACTCCCTGTTTCTACCGAGTCTCACAATTATGCGACCAGAGATAGAACCCATAGTTGTTTTTTTTATAATCTAGACACTGTGTCGGTTAGTATTGACAAGGAGAGCAATAACAGGGCAGCGCCAGAACAGAAAATATACTATATTCGTAGAAATGGACAGAAGAATGAAAAAGAAAAACTACTACTGTGGATTAAATAAAGCGTTCCATTCAAATTCTGAAGAAGACCGTGCGAACAAAAATTTGAAACGTTGCGATAACAACAACAATGACAAAAATATTCACTCGACAGCAAATAATGCAGTCCCAGTAATTAGAGACCGTAATTATTTGTATTTGATAGTTTTTTCAACAAAACTCATTCCATTATGAAGTGGAAATCAAAAATGGCATTCAATAATGCACTGCCAACCGTCATTGATTATTTGTCAAGTAATGGCTTTGCAATATGTGGAAGTTGCTTCTAATATCTACGCAAAAACCTTACAATCCATTGTAATATCTTTAAGTTTCTAAGACACTTTTCTACCGTCAAATGTGATGATCTCAAACAGAGTATATCAACTGGAACTGGTCTCTAGAAAGTTGTAAATGCTTTGAATAGTTTTTAAGATATTCCAGGGAGATCTATTTTCTGTTATAGTATGGGATTGCTAGACTTTGTAATATCTTTGAGTGTCTATGAGAATTTTCTTCCGTCAAATGTAATGATGTCAAAGACAGTATATCTTTGGAACTGGTCTCTAGAAAGTTGTAATGGCTCTGTATAGTTCTTAAGATATTCCAGGGAAAAAGTGGGAGGGGAAATGGAAAAATCAGGCGTGGCTGACCACATATGGAGAGAGAAGGGAGATCACCGCCCACTGTGGAATCAGGTTGAGATCATAGACAGAGAACATCATTGGAAAATTCGTAAACTTAAGGAATCAGCACATATGCTAGGCCACAAAAATCTCCTGAGCCGATCAAGCATAGAAATGAATACAATATGGGAACCAGTAATAAGGAGTGCCAGAGAAAAGCAATAATAACAACGAAAATCGCAATGTGAACTCTGGTAAAAACATATATGACAACAGCTAGAATTTGCAATATGGGCACTGGTAAAAAATGGTTGCTGAAGATATTAGGTTTATAATACCCAGAAATTCCTACACAGGAACACAAGGGCACATGGCACAGTGGATAAAGGCGTTAATTAGATCCAGTGACAGGACCCAAAGAGTGTGAGTTCAATACCCGGTTAAGGCGATGGAGAACTTGCAGAGGGGAATTAACAGGAGATAACTGATAACTGACATCCATTAAACATGACACGTGGAACTAGAACAGTCTACCCCAGTGAGCGAAATAAAGGGTTCAGTTCGACATTCCAACCACCTGAAGAAGTTCGGAGCGTACAACGGCCGAAACGTTGTGATAAATATGGCGACAAAGATGAGTACAATAGTCCGAATAATGTAAATAGTGTATCTTTGAATGATTAAGACATTTTCTTCCGTCAAATGTGATGATTTCAAAGACAGTATATCATTGAAACTGGTCTCTCGAAAGTTGTAAAGGCTCTGAATAGTTCTAAAGATATTCCAGGGAGATCATTTTCTTTCATAGTATTGTATTGAAAAAAAAGGTACGTAGCGTTTTTCCAATAGGTAGTGTTTAAGCTCATGATATCGTTCATACATGACTATAATTTATAACATATGCATATTCTGAAAGCTTTCCTCCTGGGCTTTATAAATTTAAGTGCAATACTACACCCTTGTTCAAATTAACTGAAGAAACCGCTTTAGATAGATTTCTTTCAAATTACGACCAATTTCAGATCCACTGGAGTGACAGAATGTAATCGATTTCTATTTTTCGGATTAGTTCATTTGCAGTAGTGTGATGAAATACGAATGAAATACGGGGTATATGATAAAATTTTTTTGGCCTTGAAAATATTGCGTCATCTGAGATTGCATCAGATTTTTATCACCACAGAAACTATTGTCTCGACTATTGATTAGTTGTCTTGTGGCCATTATTTACGATGAGTGTTACTGTAAGAAAGCGTACGTAAATTGTAACGTTGCACGAACACACTGGCAAGCCTTACCAGTGGACAAATCAAAGTATTATAGATTAGCCCGGAAGCTCTCCTTATTTAAATCCAGTCGAGAATCTGTGGTCAATCTGTATGAAATGGACATAAAAAGTACTATCGTGTGAACTAGGTCCTATTTCATTGGAAAAATACGAAAAAGTAAATAATAACAGAACTCATTTTTTTTTTATTTAATTTGCACTGGGGTGTAGATTGACAGGAAAGTCTCATCATTTTACAGGTTTAAATGGCTAAACATAACCGTAAGTTCTATGCTAACGGATTCTTCTCACACATCTCTCGCTATTGGACCTATCTTTCTGCTTCTTGCTTTCCTGTCAACGTTCATCTTCAAACATTTGAATGTCAATCGTTATTTTCTGTCTTCATAATACTTGTTCTTTTATTGTCCTCTCTCCTTAATGGCATATTTTCTCATATTCTCTAACACTCATTAAACCTTTAAGTCTTATTAGTTATAATTGCCTTACCTAGTGTTATATTTGTATACATCTTTCTATACGATTCGTGTATATGAATTTTCAATATGTGTCATTTGATGCACTTTTATTTTAGGAAAGGAAACGAATTGTGTACAAACAGCAAAACAAGATATGTGCTGTTTATGGTGATGGTGCCGTAACTGAGAATAATTTTCGTAAGTGGCTTCAGGGTTCATAAGTGGAGCTTTTATCCGAAGACTGAGAGCGTTCTGGAATGTTTAAAATAGATGATTATGACCAAATTGGGACGCTAGTTAAATTAATTCAAATAATACAAAAAAACAAAAAACAAAACAAAAACAAAAACAAAAAAACGCGGGACATCCCAAAGTTAATACACATATTTAGTACAAACAATGGATTCAAAAACACTTCTCCACGTGCATCGCTAAGATATTGTGTTCTTCACTATTCAACGGGAAAAAAATCCCAAGCATCAAAAGAAAACATTTTTAAAAGAACCCTCATTTTTACAACAATGTGGAACGCAAAAGTTCCGTATGAAAATTAAATTAGCCAAACCGTTATGCATCCGAAAAACTAATAAGATTGGAATAAATAAAGCGGTCAATCGATAAAAAGAGCCCGACATTGACTACTAGAAACGGTGCAGTCTTCCATTAGGACAACGACAAACAATTTTTTTCTTGCAGACCCGACAGAAATTAGTATAACGTAGGTAGGATGTCTTATTACATCCCTCGAATTCATCTGATCTTGCACTTTTCGATTACCTATTATTTCGATACTGACAAGGTTATCCTATAAAGTAGAACATGGACTAAGTGGGAAAAGGATGAACAATTATTAAACAGTGCTAAAAAATAAAACTAACTTTGTAGACAAAGGCAATACAATGATTTATTCATGTATGATTCCTTTTCTACGGCTTATCAACCATTTTCAGGTTATTTAAAGCCAGAAAATATTTGTCGATTGAAATAATTCTTGTTTTTAGAGATAGTAATGTATTTATCGATATTTCTGAGATGAGATATTATGTACATTATTTACATTATTCGGACTATTGTTCTCATCTTTGTCGCATATTTATTACAACGTTTCGGCCCTTCAGTATTTGTCTATATTACTGAGATGAGGTATTATGTACACTATTTATATTTTTTTGACTATTGTCCTCATCTTTGTCGGAATATTTATTACAACGTTTCGTCCCTTCAGTATTTGTCTATATTACTGAGATGAGGTATTATGTACACTATTTATATTTTTTTGACTATTGTCCTCATCTTTGTCGGAATATTTATTACAACGTTTCGGCCCTTCAGTATTTGTCTATATTATTGAGATGACGTATTATGTACACTATTTACATTATTCGGACTATTGTCCTCATCTTTGTCGCCATATTTATTACAACGTTTCGGCCCTTCAGTATCTGTCTATATTTCCGAGATGTGGTATTATGTACTCTATTTACATTATTCGGACTATTGTCCTCATCTTTGTCGCCATATTTATTACAACGTTTCGGCCCTTCAGTATCTGTCTATATTTCCGAGATGTGGTATTATGTACACTATTTACATTATTCGGACTATTGTCCTCATCTTTGTCGCCATATTTATTACAACGTTTCGGCCCTTCAGTATCTGTCTATATTTCCGAGATGTGGTATTATGTACACTATTTACATTATTCGGACTATTGTCCTCATCTTTGTCGCCATATTTATTACAACGTTTCGACTGTTCTAGTTCACGTGCCATGTTTACTGGATCTCAGTTATCAGATATCCTCTGTTAATTCCCCTCTGAAAGATCTCCACTGCCATAACCGGGTATTGAACACACACTACATCAGTGAGCAAATAAAATGTTTAATTCGACATTCCAAACAACTGAAGAAGGCCGGAGTGTAAAACGGTCGAAACTTTGTAATAAATATGGCGACAAAGATGAGGACAATAGTCCGAATATTGTAAATAATGTAATGTATTTAAAAAAAAAACAGTCTAAATAATTAACCTATAGCTGGGGGAGAAGAGGAATCATACCTTTCCCGAGGGTATTTGCGTGTAAGTGATTATAAAGAACCCAAATATATTGGAACTCGACTCTCCTATGAACAGTTCCGAGTCATTAACCATTACACCAGCCATAAAACAAACCTTACAGAACCTGATATTCCCAAGAGGTCTCACATCTAGGAAATGACCAGTCTCTAGGTTGCTGAACGTGAGTGATCGTGCTGAAACCGGTGTTTAAACATGATATATCTTTAAGCCAACAATGGAACGAGAATGGTCTAAGCCCGTAAATTAAATAAAGGATTCAACATGATATATCCTTAAGCCCACAGTGGAACGAGGACGCCTAACCTTGGAGATTAAATAACGAACTCATCATGATATATCTTTAAGCCACCTGTGGAACGAGAATTACTAACCCGGTAAATTAAATAAAGGATTCAACATGATCTATCCTTAACCCAGAGTGGAACGAGAACTCCTAACCCCGTAGATTAAAAAAAGGATTCAGCATGATCTATCCTTAACCCAGAGTGGAACGAGAACTCCTAACCCCGTAGATTAAAAAAAGGATTCAGCATGATCTATCCTTAACCCAGAGTGGAACGAGAACTCCTAACCCCGTAGATTAAATAAAGGATTCACCATGATATATCCTAAAGACCACAGTGGAATGAGAACTCCTAACCCCATAGATTAAATAAAGGATTCAACATGATATATCCTTAAACCTACAGTGGAATGAGAACTCTTTAACACTGTAGATTAAATAAAGGATACAACATGATATATCCTTAACCCCCAGTAGAATGAGAACTCTTAAACCGTAGATTAAATAAAGGATTCAACATGATATATCCTTAAACCCACAGTGGAAAGAGAACTCTTTAACACCGTAGATTAAATAAAGGATTCAACATGATATATCCTTAAATCGACAGTGGAATGAGAACTCCTAACCCCGTAGATTAAATAAGGGAGTTAACATGATATATCCTTATATCCACAGTGGAATGAGAACTCTTTAACTCCGTAGATTAAATAAAGGATTCAATAGGATATATCCTTAAGCCCACAGTGGAAGAAGAACTCCTAATAACGTAGATTAAATGAAGGATTCAACATGATATATCCTTATACCCACAGTGGAATGAGAACTTTTTAACACCGTAGATTAAATAAAAGTTTCAACATGATATATCCTTAAACACAAAGTGGAATGAGAACTTTTTAACACCGTAGATTAAATAAACGTTTCAACATGATATATCCTTAAACCCACAGTGGAATGAGAACTCTTTAACACCGCAGATTAAATAAAGGATTCAACATGATATATCCTTAAGCCGACAGTGGAAGAAGAACTCCTAACGCCGTAGATTAGATAAATGATTCAACATGATATATCCTTAAACCCACAGTCGAATGAGAACTATTTAACTCCGTAGATTACATAAAGGATTCAACGTAATATATCCTTAAATCCACAGTGGAATGAGGACTCCTAACCCCGTAGTTTAAATAAAGGAAAAAATATGATATATCCTTAAGACCACAGTTGAATGAGAACTTTTAACCCCGTAGATTAAATAAAGGATTCAGTATGATATATCCTTAAACCCACAGTGGAATGAGAACTCTTTAACCCTGTTGATTAAATAAAGGATTCAGTTCGGAATTCTACCTTGATTATTGATAGTCGGAGAACATAACAAATGTTCCATTTCGATATCCAGCACGGTAAGCTCTTGATGGCGTCCGGAGATCATAACGACTTAGCGCTAAGATAATAACAAATATGAGGCCAATAGTCCGAATGCAAATAGTGTAAGTAAAGAAGAATTTTAATTGTCAGAAATTCTGTAAAAGCAATAACAACCGTTTATAATTCAGAAACTTACCAAGTTCTAAGAAGTGGGAATCATGGAACACACCTGGAATCGAAAATTAATGGAACAAATTTTTATATACGTGGTTAGGTAGGTCTATCTACACATATTTAAATATTGTCTTTAAAATTCACTGAAAATGCGACGAAATTTCGTTTCGATTTAATAACTTTGAGAGCAATATGTAGAACGTGCCCATATCAATGTACAAAAATGGTCAATTTAAATTCTATGGTACATAAAGAGGAAAGTGTGCTTGGAAAATTAGATACTCACAGAACAGATTGAAGACAAGGGAGCTGGGAGGAAACAATGTACAACCTACCTAGCAAGCTTGAGTAAATGGGTGACAGAATAAGTTTTAGGAGAGATAACATAAAAACAAAACTCATTAAGAGCTACAAATCATAGGAAATTGTGGAGAGCCATGGTCGCCAATGTCCTGAAGGGACTTCCCACATAGAAGATTAAAATGCTGAGAAACATAATTTTAGAAAAATAAGATTAATAAAATCTAACTAAAATCGTAATCAACCATTTCACTTCAATAAATTATTATTTCTTCCGTCTGCTGGTCATCATGGATACAAAACAAAATGGCAGAAAAGTAACATCTGCACTCTTAGATATAGAAAGATAAAAAAATATTAAAACTAATCCACCATATTGACACCATCACTACAAATGTGGAACGACATTTATTATTCAGTACCTCAAAGAATTATGGGATATTGTAATTTAACTCCAATTTGCCTTTTTTATTTTATTTAATTTCGAACATGTCTCGAGTTAGTTGGATATAATGGCACGTATATAGTTGAATAACTCTATCTACAAAAAAACTAAATATTGTCTTTGAAATTCACTTTAAAGATATATAATCTTATTTTCTAACCAAATACATATTGCATTTTCTGTCATCATTATTGCTTTTGACTCCAATGAAAATGTTTAAATCTATCTATCTATCTATCTATCTATCTATCTATCTATCTATCTATCTATCTATCTATTAGATGTTTGTGTACGGAACTGCCACTTATGATTAATAATTAAGATGATATATTCGTCATAACAGTTGGTTCCCAAAAACGGAAATTACTTATAACTCAACATCACCTGTCTCTCTGACTGACTGACTGACTATCTATCTATCTATCTATCTATCTATCTATCTATCTATCTATCTATCTATCTATCATTTTACTCCATTTAACTACCACTATCGGCCATTACAATTACTGCTCCCAAAAGTGATTTTTTTTTACATAAGTGGTTAAATAGATATCTCTACAAATATCTAAATATTGTCTTTGAATTTCTCTTAAAGTACGACGAACTTTCGTTTCGATCCCATTTGAGAGCAATATGTAGAAAGTGCTTGTATCAATGAACAAAGATGGTCAGTTTAAATGCCGTGTCAATCATTGTCTTCTGCTTTTGCTGTTTTCTCTCCTTAATAATATTTTCTTTTTTTTCTCATATCTTCTAATACTCAGTAACATTTTGCGTTTTAGAGGCTTCATCGCCTTACTTGGATGAAATGATAAATAAAAAAAATTCTTTCATTCTTGTTGCCAAATATTTATCAACATCATTCCTATTGGCTGTGACCTTTTGTAATATCGGAAACTTCACCGAAGAAAGTATAATTCTCTTTATAACTTCGTTTTAATAATAGTTGTTGGTCAGCGAACAAAGGACTTTCGATAATAATTCTCAAGTTTTCTCGGTTACAGTCCGTTGGCTACTGGTGTCCAGTGTCTGGCTGACTTAACACTGACCTTCTACACGTTGCATTTGATCTATAGTCTATTCATTTATTTAACCTTCTGACGATAAATAATTTTTGCGTGCATCTCCATCCGGTTTGTCTTTCCAATTTTCAAATGTTAAAGTGCGATTACTCCTTACGATTCTACAAAGGTAAGATAAAGCTTGACATTTGTCGATGTCATAGGTAAGCCAATGTAAAGTTTAAACGATTCACTCTTGAAATCAAGGGAACTAGACCCTCCTTAAATTTACTTGCTCCAAGGTTCAGTAAGATTGTCTGGTGAAGACAAATTGGAATATAGTCAATATTGGAAGAAGCAGTTTTTATTAAATCAATTTTTTCAATATCATAATTACCATTATTATGTTGCTTTAATCATTCATCCTCAAAATGGCAATAAAGCCACTAAGACGCAAGGAATAACTGACGGCGAAAGAATTTTAGAAAAAGAAAAAAAACTTAAAGAATAAGAACAATAAAAGAGAATAAAGAAAACAGAATATAACGATTGACATTGCATTCAAAGTTGGATTGGAACGAAAGAGTGTCCCGGAAGCGAGAATTTCTAGAGAAGAAACTATTATCATAGAACTTGCGGTTACATCTTGTAATTTCATCTGTAAAAGCGATTTAACCTAGTTGACAATCTAGTCAGTCAGTCAGTTATGTGCCATGCGGGAAACCCGCTTAGGCGATCATGTATCATTCGATACATGATAGACGAGGCAGATTTATTTTTCCCGCAGTAGGTTGCCATTTCCTTCTGCGGTAGACCAGTTGCCATCCAAGGCTATAGAACCCAGTCTGTCCTGCTATTTAACCATAGCTGGGGGGAGAATAAGAGTATTTCTATCTTTTCCAAGGGTATTAGCACCTAAGTGAATGTAATGGATACAGACTGGAATTCGAACTCGAATCCATTGCATTCATTAATAGATAGCGGTTCGAACTGAGAAATCGGAGAGCCGAGTTATATTCCAGTCAGATCGATTACACACACTTACGTGGTAATAACCTTGGTGAAGGTATGAATTCTTTTCTTCATTCGCAGAAATTCAATCGAGCTAATGTTCTGAATTCCACCATTCCAGACCATAAGAGATCTGAGCCGTCATGCTACCTATAAAGGTACCACTTATTCTCATCAACATCATATTCATTCGGTAAGTAAGAAGTTCATTCATAGCATCTTCCCAGAAAACATTGTTGATCAAACGCTATGAATCAAGCTTCACCGATCACTACGATAACAAAGGGCAGGGTTTCTAAATCACTACGAACTCCAAGTCTAAGAGTTCATCATCGGTATAATCTCCAAGTCCGCATTTTCTCGATCCCTACGATCTTCAAGTGTAAGTGATGATGATCAGTACAATTTAGAAGTCAAGATTTTGTCGATCACTACGATCTCCAAGTCCAGAGTTTCTTTATCAATAGGATGTCCAAGTCCAGAGTTTATCGATCCCTAAGATCTTCAAGTCTAAGTGTTCAAGATCGGTACAATATCCAAGTCCAAAGTTTCTCAATCACTAGGATGTCCAAGTCCAAAATTTCTCGATCCCTACGATCTTCAAGTGTAAGTGATGATGATCAGTACAATTTAGAAGTCCAGATTTTCTCGATCACTACGATCTCCAAGTCCAGAGTTTCTCGATCCCTATGCACTTCAAGTCTAAGTGTTCATGATCGGTACAGTATGCAAGTCCAGAGTTTCTCGATCACTACGATCTGCAATTCCAGAATTCGCGATCCCTACGATCTCCATGTCTGAGTGTTCATAATCGGTACAATATCCATGTCCAGATTTTGTCGATTACTATGATCTCCAATTCCAGAGTTGCACGATCAATACGATCATCAAGTCTAAGAGTTAATTTTCGGTATAATCTCCAAGTCCAGATTTTTTCGATCACTACGATCTCCAAGTCCACAGTTTATCGATCCATACGATCTTCAAGTCTAAGTTTTCATGATCGGTACAATATCCAAGTCCAGCGTTTCTCGATCACTACGATCCCAAGTCCAGATTTTCTTGATCACTACGATCTCCAAGTCCAGAGTTTCTCGATCCATACGATTATCAAGTTTAAGATTTCATGATCGGTACAATCTCCAAGTCCTTCTTTTCTCGATCACTACGATCTCCACGTCTAAGTTTTCATGATCGGTATAATCTCCAAGTTCAGACTTTCTCGATCACTACGATCTTCAAGTCCAGAGTCTCCTTGATACCCACGATCTTCAAGTCTAATTTTCATGATCAGTACAATATCTAAGTCCAGATTTTCTGGATCACTAAGATCTAGATTTTATCGACCTCTAGGATCTCCAAGTACAGAGTTTCTCGATATTATGATATCCAAGTCTAAGATATCATGTTCGGTATTATCACCAATTCCAACTATTTTCGATCACTACGATCTCCATGTCGAGGATTTCTCCATCATTACGATCATCAAGTCTAAGTGTTCATGATCAGTATAATCCCCAAGTCCAGAATTTCTCCATCACTACGATCGCCAACCCACAGTTTCTCGATATCTACGATATTTAAGTCCAGATTTTCTCGGCCACTACGATCTTCAAGTCTAAGTGTTCATGATCAGTATAATCTTCAAGTCCAGAATTTTTCCATCACTACGATCGCCAATCCAGATTTTCTCAATCACTACAATCTCCAAATCCAGAGTCCATACGATCTCCATGTCTAAGATTTCATGTTCGGTACAATATTCAAGTCCAGATTTTCTCGATCACTACGATCTCTATCTCCAGAGTTTCTTGATCCCTAAGATCTTCCAGTCTAAGTGTTCACAATCGGTACAATATCCAGGTCCAGAATTTCTCGATCCCTACGATCTTCATGTCTCAGTTTTTATGATCGGTACAATATCCAAGTACAGGGTTTCTCGATCACTCCGATCTCCAAGTCAAGATTTTCTCGATCACTACGATCTTCAAGTCTAAGTGTTCATGATCGGTACACTATCCATGTCCACAGTTTCTCGATCACTATTATCTCCAAGTCCAGAGTTTCTCGATCGCTACGATCTTCAAGTGTAAGTGTTCATGATCTGTATAATGTCCATGTCCAGATTTTCTCGATCACTACGATCTCCAAGTCCAGATTTTCTCGACCAGTACGTTCTTCAAGTTTATGAATTTATGATCGGTATAATCTCCAAGTCCAGATTTTCTCGACCACTACGATCCCCAAATCCAGAATTTCCCGATCACTACTATCTTCATGTTTAAGTGCTCATGATTGGTAAAATATTCAATTCCAGAATTTCTCGATCACTACGATCTCCAAGTCCAGATTTTCACGATCCGTACGATCTTCAAGTCTATGTGTTCAGGATCTGTACAATATACAAGTGCAGATTTTCTCGATCGGCACGATCTTAAAATCTCAGTGTTCATGATCAGTATCATCCCTAAGTTCAGATTTTTTCGATCATTACGATCTCCATATCCCGGTTTTATCGATTACTACGATCTTCAAGTCTAAGTGTTCATGATCGATACAATCACCAATCAGATTTTCTCGATCACTACGATCTTCATGTTTAAGAGTTCCTGATCGGTTCAATATCCAAGTCCAGGTTTTCTCGATCTCTACTATCTTCACGTCGAAGTGTTCCTGATCGGTACAATATCCAAGTCTAGATTTTATCAATCACTATGACTTCAAGTCTAAGTGTTCCTGGTCGGTACAGTATCCAAGTCCAGATTTTCTCAATCACTACAATCTCCAAATCCAGAATCTCTCGATCCCTACTATCTTCAAGTCTAAGTGTTCATGATTAGTACAATATCCAAGTCCAGATTTTAACGATCACTGCGGTCTCCAAGTCCGGATTTTCTCGATCCCTACGCTCTTGATGTCTAAGTGTTCATGATGGGTACAATATCCAAGTCCTGAGTTTCTCTATCCATACGATTATCATTCTAAGATTTAAAGATTGGTATAATCTCCAAGTCCTGATTTTATCGATCACTACGATCTCGAAGTCTAAGTTTTCAAGTTCAGTGCATTATCCAAGTCCAGGGATTCTCGATCATTACGATCTTTAAGCTATTTCGGGCAATTCCTTGATTGGACAAGAAAAGAACTCCATTCGCTGGATTGAAGTACCACAAAAGCCTGTAATGGACTTGTAAAATCCCGTATAAACTACTAACGAATAATCGTCACAAGTAATTGTCTGAGGAAAGCAAGAAAAAGAAGACATAATAAGCACACTTTACCTTCTTCTTATACGCCCTTACAGCAACGTTATTCAGCAACGATCTAACTTTAAGGACTCTTGCGCTATGTATTGAGTAAACTCAGAAATATAGACAGATACTGAAGGGCCGAAACGTTGTAATAAATATGGCGACAAAGATGAGGACAATAGTCCGAATAATGTAAATAATGTACATAATACCTCATCTCAGAAATATAGACAGATACTGAAGGGCCGAAATGTTGTAATAAATATGGCGACAAAGATGAGGACATTAGTCCGAATAATGTAGTGTACATAATACCTCATCTCAGAAATATAGACAGATACTGAAGGGCCGAAATGTTGTAATAAATATGGCGACAAAGATGAGGTCAATAGTTCGAATAATGTAAATAGTGTACATAATACCTCATCTCAGAAATATAGACAGTTAATGAAGGGCTGAAACGTTGTAATAAATATGGCGACAAAGATGGGGACAATAGTCCGAATAATGTAAATAGTATATGTTGAAACTTGACTAATGCATGGAATAATAATGCAACACAAAATGTACTTAGAACAAAATGTATTGAAACAAGAAAATGTACACAATATTTACATATAGTCTTTTGTATATTCCTGGGAAGACCGTTCCTGGAGAATGTGTTGACTGAGTCGCAGTTGGACATAGTCTCTGGTTGGCTCTCTCGATTCCTTCCCGGTACCAACCATATTTATATGGTCGGTACTCCACTATGCAAATTAGGTGGATCCTACCACAACACCCCCTTCCCAAGCTTTGGAATCCCTTTTGGATTTCAAACTGGCTTCCTATATGGGTTGATGATTATGGCTATTTCTTTGTAGATCCATTTGCATACGTTTTGGATTCACGTCCAATGGTTCCGTGAACTTTCGTTTCCTACCGGATCTTCTCGGTTCAGGAATATTCTTCGGAGGTTCTACTTGAAACATATCATACATTACATCAATGGGATCTTCCTCCTCATCCGGTATACTCTCTTCATGCTCTAGAACGTAACATTTTTTAAGTTGGTTCTGGTGCCTTTTATGAGTATTCTTCGGCCCTTTAATTATGTAAATCAGGTCACCGATTCTCTTGCTTTTCTTGAATTTCTAAAAGTCTTTCCTCTTGCTTTTCTTGATATTTTTGCTGAGATTTGAATAATTCAGCCTGACTCAACTGCTGGGTTTTGAATAATTCAGATATGACTTTGGATAATTCATCCATCTTTAGCTGATAGTGTTCATGCAACAAAGAATATACCTTTAATTTGTGTATCTATGGATATAATATAAGCTGACCAGAAAAATCGAAAACAACTTACGACTTTTTTATTTTATGTCTTGCTTTTACATTCAAGGCCGTGATATTCAACTTTGGTATTTTTTTTCCGTATGGTTCTTTCTACCTCGTCGCCATTGTTGAAACTTGACTAATGCATGGAATAATAATGCAACACAAAATGTACTTAGAACAAAATGTATTGAAACAAGAAAGTGTACACAATATTTACATATAGTCTTTTGTATATTCCAGGGAAGACCGTTCCTGGAGAATGTGTTGACTGAGTCGCAGTCGGGCAGAGTCTCTGGTTGGATCTCTCGATTCCTTCCCGGTACCAACCATATTTATATGGTCGGTACTCCACTATGCAAATTAGGTGGATCCTACCACAACAGTATACATAATACCTCATCTCAGAAATATAGACAAATACTGAAGAGCCGAAACATTGTAATAAATATGGCGACAAAGATCAGGTCAATAGTCCGAATAATGTAAACAGTGTACATAATATCTCATCTCAGAAATATAGATAGATACCGAGTTTGATAAGTTTTTAATCTTATATTTGTCATTTCAGGTATCCTGTCGATGAAAGAGATACTGGTAAATGAACTGGTTTCTCCCCAAGAATAGGTAGAATGTGTGTCATGGTTTATTGAAACAAAATAAGAATCTCAGACACGGTGAAACTACGGAATTTTCTATGGGGTTATGTTAAATATACCGTGTATCAAATAAAGATACGGGACAACATATCTGAAGCAAGAGATAATTGGTGTCATTGCCAACATTAATGAGGCTATGCTAGAGTGAACATGGTAAGAAATCGAGTAGCGTCTTAATATCCTTCGTGCAACTAATGGTACCCATATAGAAGCGTATTAAATTAGTTAAAAAACAAACTTTTAATATCTACTCTTCATTTTGTAACAATTTCCGTATGTTTGTCTGTTCATTTACTTTTGTAATATTTTTTCAAATTGAAAAGTGATTTTATTGACCCCCCCCCCTGTATTATTGAACCATACCTGGTCTCGGGGAACAGCTGTCTTCTGCACTAAAGAGATGGGATCGTTAGTAATACAGATGCTAGCGTAAGCGAGGGTTACTGTTTTCCTTCTTTCTCCTACATCTTTCTTGTCACCAAGATAAGCTGTTTTCATGATCCACACTGATCATTACAGACGGACAAATACGTTTTAACCAATATGGCGTGAAACAAAGAAAGCACAGTTTATTTTTAAAGTTTTTCAACACAAAAATGGAAACTCGAGAGATGAGACTTATTCATCGTTTTCAGAAGAACGACAAATATTGAAAAACAAAAACAAACGGGTTGCAACTTTTGTTAAGTTCTCAGATAGAGATAGACGTTCTTTAGTGTTGTGCTACTAGACTGAGTGATTTCAACACAGTGCCGAACGCATATATACAATATACTTACGGTATATATTTAGAAACTGTAATTGCTCGATTTAATGAACAATTTAAATTAGATTTAATCCTTTTTTTTCATACAGGTATATTGTTGAATTTTTTTGTCACCCTTGGCTTACCTGATTATCCGTTCTTCAGGACTAACTTTTTTTTTAATTCAATATTACACCTTTAGCCCACTAATTGTGCATCTCTGATATCTCCCATCATAACCAATTTCTAGAAATTTCTAGAAACTTAAACTTGCACCAGAAACAATGCCATATGTAGCCGATGAATTAATCCGGTATTGACATAAAATGAGACTTGCTCTTGATGTTTTCCTGACTACAAGAGGTACTGGATACTGGTATGGTTCAGGATGGCAGCGTTTAGGGAAGCATTGGCACGCATCCTTATCAGACTTTACTAAAATTAATTATGTAATACCCGGCTTGACGTAAAGAATACTGTTAATTTTGAATACAAAGGTTTAATAAAGTCAGTCTGTAAAGTGTTGGGAAAAATTCTGAAAACCTCTAAATTAGGAAAATGTCTAACTGAAAGAGAAGTCAATAAAAAGATAGGTAATAACCCATTTATCGTAAGCAGTACTCATTATTTATTTAAAGATCAACAGAACAAGAAATTATTTTCTACACTCATAATACAATTCATAAGATACATACTTGTGCAAAGTAAAAGAAACAAAACCAATAATTCCGTTATTGTTTACTTTTTTTCCTATTTTTTCAATGAAACATGACCCAGTGCACATGTTAGTACATCGTATGTCCATTCCACGAAATTGTTCCTTGCAGATTGACCACAGATTCTCGATTAGATTTTAATCAGAAGAGTTTCCGGGCCAGTAGAAAGTACTTTGATTTGCTCACTAGTAAGACTTGCCAGTGTCTTCGTGCAGCGTTACAATTTTCGTACGCTTCCTTGGAGCAACGTCCATCGCCGACAATGATCGTAGGACAACTAATCGACAGTCGAGACAATAGTGTCTGTGTATGATGAAAATCTGATGCTATCACGGATTATGCAATGTTTTCAAAGTCCAAATACACACCGAAAATAGATTCATATACTGCACACCACTTCACTGACCTAATCTGACAAAAAATAGAAATCGCTTACATTCTGTCACATGAATAAAATTAACTGTATGGTGAAAGGAAGGGGACTAAAGCGGCTGTTTCAATTAATTTGCACAAGAGTAGATTGATTTGTTTTAATAAAAAGGTCATAAGGAGTCTAGCTAAGGTATAACAGAGGCGTGGCTAAAGTAGTATAAAGCAGATCATTAAAATGATTAACCCTAACATATACTAAAGTAAGATTTGTAGTCAATGTCACCGAAGAATGTTAAAAGTCCTAGCAACACCAATGGTTGACCTAGATGGTCAGGTGAAGGCACCAAGTGACGAAATGTGCATTTCGGTGATGTGCAACGATATAAACAAGGAAGTGAACATAGCAAAAACGAGAAAATCGGAGAAGTAAAAGTTATATAAACGCACGAACTTACAGGGCAGAAGAAGCAACCGTAACAGCCTCGCAAGATCGAACGTTCGAAAAAAGACTCGAAACCAAATATCCTCTATTCAGGTCAAGTCGAGAAGTGTATAAATACATTTTTAATTAATGTTATTCTTGTCAGACTTAACTAATATTAAATATGTAATGATCCAATAGTTGTAAGCAGTAGGTTTTTTCTGTTTAAATATCAACGGAAAAATGTTTCTAATGTATATATTGATTCATAGAATGAAATTGTGAGTAAAATATGCAAGCAATTGATGAACACCAAACGACAAATTTGACAAAAACACTTATGAGGACAATAGCTCGAATATAAATAGTGTAAATAATGATAACTCGTCATCCCAGAAATTCAGAGAGAAGGCGATCAGGTGATAATGACAACAAAGATGAGGACAATAGTCCGAATATAAATAGTCTAAATAATGATAACTTCTCATTCCAGACATTCAGACAGAAGGCGATCAGATGATAATAACAAGAATGATCAGGACAATAGTCCGAATATAAATAGTGTAAATTATGATAACTCCTCATGCCAGGAATTCAGACAGAAACATTTTATTTTCGTAGATATGAATCACTACATTTTTGTAATCGTTTTGATTCTGTCTGTAACTTTTCGAAAGTAACACCTTCATATTTTCTCTACTCGTGAAATCTCTTCGCGAAAACTATTGATTAATTTTAGAACAGAGAAATAGAAGCTATTTACAACATTTACAGTGTTCGGGAATTTGCCTTCCTCTTTATTGCCATATTCAAGACGTTTCTACCGCTGTACACTCCGGCTTTCTTCAGGTGATTAAAAGTTCGAAACGAACCCTTGATTTCGTCCATAACTCTGCGTTATATCTCAGTTATCTCCCTTTAACACATCTCTCCATGTGTTTGTCCCCCACTGTAGTACCCAGGTATTGAACTCACGAATCTTTGAGTGATGTTACTGGATCTAACCAACGCTTTTATTTACTTGTCCATCTGAAGAAGCCGGAGCGTATAACAGTTGAAACGTCGTAAACATATCAATAATGATAAGGACAACACTCCGAATAATATAAATAATGTAAATAACTACAAAAGCTTTTCTCAGAAACATAGATACTGAAGAAGGCCGGATAGTACAACAGCCGAAACGTCGTGAATATGGCAACAAAGATGTGGACAATAGTCCGAATAATATAAATAATGTAAATAATTACAATACCTAATTTCAGAAATATAGGCAAATCCTGAAGAAAACCGGAGCGTACAACGGCCGGAACGTCGTAATTATGCCAACAGAAATGAGACAATAGTCCGAACAATATAAATATTGTTAATAATTGTTAATATTATTAATAATTACAATAACTCATCTCAGATACGTTGATAAAATAAAAGCTACTAATTTTTCCTAAATTTCTGATAAGAATTCAAATATTTAATATTAAACGGACTTTTTTTATGGTAAAGCTCACCCAATACAAGGCTCGTGGCTACTCAGTGTAAAGGGTAATAAGTTATTTATGATAAATCAGCTTTGTGATATGAATGAAAGAGAGCGTGATAGGGAGTAAATATGACGAGGCTAATAAAACGGATTTAAACGACTGACCCTTAACTAGAAGGAATTAAGATTGTGGTTTTCAAAGAGTCATCCACGCCTGACACCGTTCTATAAAGTAGGGGTTCTCGGAGCAAAAGCTACGTGAGTAGAAATTTCTCCTCATATTTGGAATACAAAAGAAACGTGAGAGATTCGTTTCCGAACAAGCAGCATGACGTCTCCTAGTTGTACATTCCTGAACTGGAAGAACTGAAGAATGATATTCACCTTAACAATTGCGATGGAAATTTTTTGACACATGAAAAGCTGTTTAAGATAATAATAATAAAAAAAAGACTTCGTCAAAAATAAAATCACATCTATCTATATCTTCGAGATGATATATTAAGATTACGTGCATTATTTACATTATTCAGACTGTTATCCTCATCTTCATTGTCATATTCACAACGTTTCGGCCGTTGTACACTCCGGCCTTTATGTCTATGTCTCTCAATATCTCTGTCTATATCTCTGAGATGAGGTATTATGATTACTTGCATTATTTACATTATTCTGACTGTTATCCTCATCTTCATTGCCATATTCACAACGTTTCGTCCGTTGTACTCTCTGGCCTTTATGTCTATGTCTCTCTATATTTCTGTCTATATCTCTGAGATGAGGTATTATGATTACTTGTATTATTTACATTATTTCGACTGATATCCTCATCTTCATTGCTATGTTCACAACGTTTCGGCCGTTGTACGCTCCGACCTTCTTCAGCTGATCGGAATTTCGAATCAAATCCTTTATTTCGTCCACCGGGGTAGATTGTTCTAGTTCCGCGTGCTATGCCTCTTCCGGATTTCTCAGTTATTTCCCTTTAACTCAACTTTCCATGGTTCGCCCCTGTTGTTGTCTGATACCGAACTCATAACTCTTTGCTCTAGTCACTTCATCTAACCAATGTACTTGGCCATGTTTCTTCAATTTCAATTATCTGAAGAAGACCTGAGCGTACAACGGCCGAAACGTTGGGAATATTGAAATGGAGATAAACATAATAGTCCGAATAAGGTAAATAATGCAAGTGATCATAATACCTCATCTCAGAAATCCGATCACCTGAAGAAGGCCGGAGAGTACAACGGCCGAAACGATGTGAACATGGCAACGACGATGAGGATAACAGTTCGAATAATGTAAATAATGCAAATAAAATCGCACGTTTCTTTCCCAATTGATGTCGTTGGCTTAAGTTTCTTTCTTCTTCCATAATTAGTAGGCAACGGGTTTGATGGGGCATATGACCCTTGACCAATTAGTGAAACTCTAATCTGTACAGAAATCTTTGAGGTGGATTCGTGAACAAAAGATGCCCTCCGAATAAAAAATAACCACCGCTTGCAACATGGCGTGCTGGATTCTTGAGTAAGAACAGACTTTTATGATATTTGCTAGCTTTCATTTTCAGGGTCGGAGAAAAGGCATGTAACACATTTCGTTGGCATGTTTTCATTCTGTAAAATGCAAATTTCATTTGCTTTGTTGCGGCTTCTCCATAGCCGTCTTCTCAGAATTGGAACTTTGACAGTTATAATTCCAATTGGTTTCATTATATTCACTTTCGTCAAAATATCCTTGGGAAAAATATGAATAATTTCTTCTCCCCCTGCAATGGGTTAATTTGCATCAGATAAAATCATTATTATCTTTAAAAAATTTCTTTCTATCTAAAAATATTTTCTGGTATTAACTAAACTGCGAAAGGTTGATAACCCATAAGAAAACAAATTAATCAATCAAACAAACATTAGCCGCCTTTATTGTTTTGTTTTTAATGCTTGGGTAAATATCTACAGCATGTACATCTAAGTCTTCCGATATATATTTTTTTTTAAACACAGCAATGGTTAATAAACTTAGACGCTCATATAAGGTAGTTCAACAGAATATAAACTTATCTAATAAAACTAACTAGGATATTTTTTTATTTGTTATATGTAACTCCTACAAGCTAGAAACTAACACCCAGTTTTATAAACGTTGGGTCAATGACAGTCCAGGTTATAAAATATTGAAGTTGATTTCAACATTCCATTGAAATGAAAATTAATTTTATTTTAATTCAATTAAATATTTCAATTCTTTCGTGTCATCATTGGTCTGGTTTACAAGTCCATGTTTAACGTTTTACTCATTGTTTAGAACATTTAATAGGAATAGAACTTCGGGGATAAACTTAAAATCAGAATAACTTAAAAATATTTTTTAATATGCCAAAAAATATTTTTAAAATCATATTCACTTGAAAATATTTTTTTTAAATATGCTAATAAATATATTTTTTTTAAATATTTAAAGTATTGTTTGTTTAAAGAACGCTGGAATATAAATAATTATTTTACAAACAACTGGACGAAACGGCAAAGCGGGATCTCTTTGTGTCTGTCTTTAACTTTAAAATATCTTAATTAAAAAATTGTCTGTTTGAAGAAAGTTAAAATAAAAATGCTTACTGTATAAAGACTCGCAAATCATTATACACCGGATGGACGCACCACACAAGCAGGCACGCAATCACAGACTTTTAGTATTAAAACATATGGCTATTATATATGGGCAAAGATTCCCAGAAGTTTAGATTTATTGTTTATGTGACTGACCAGCATTATCTGTGGCGACGTTGATCGGTTACGATCGAAAATGGACAGCATGATTTTTTCTTCTTTGCGAAAGTCGTCTACTCAAAGTCCGTGTCAAAGGGAACTTTGTTAAATTTGTGAAACGTGACTAAACAAAGCAGATGAATTCAGTGTTAGTAATGGAAGCTTCACTATATTTAACTGTAAATCAAAAATTATTCAAAGTATGAAGGTTACCATGGTAACGATTTTACAGTTATTCTGAGGATAATCTTTCCGAATGAAAAGTTGACAAAAAAAAGCATAAAATGTTAAACAGCCAACAGTTTTTCAAATATTTCATCTTACATATTTTGTACTGACATTTTATCATAGATTATAATTTATCAATATCATTATAATAATAGCTAGGTAGATAGATAGATATGAAAAGACTGAGATAGATAGATAGATAGATAGATAGATAGATAGATAGATAGATAGATAGATATGAAAAGACTAAGATAGATAGATAGGTAGATAGATAGACAGACAGACAGATAGATATGAAATAACTGAGGTAGATAGATAGATAGATAGATAGATAGATATGAAAAGACTGATAGATAGATAGATAGATAGATATGAAAAGACTGAGATAGATAGATAGATAGATAGATAGATAGATATGAAAAGACTGAGATAGATAGATAGATAGATATGAAAAGACTGAGATAGATAGATAGATAGATAGATATGAAAAGACTGAGATGGATAGATAGATAGATAGATAGATATGAAAAGACTGAGATAGATAGATAGATAGATAGATATGAAAAGACTGAGATTGATAGATAGATAGATATATATGAAAAGACTGAGATAGATAGATAGATAGATATGAAAAGACTGAGATAGATAGATTGATAGATAGATAGATAGATAGATATGAAAATACTGAGATAGATAGATAGATAGATAGATATGAAAAGACTGAGATAGATAGATAGATAGATAGATAGATATGAAAAGACTGAGATAGATAGATAGATAGATAGATAGATAGATAGATATGAAAAGACTGAGATAGATAGATAGATAGATAGATATGAAAAGACTGAGATAGATAGATTGAACTGATTTGATAAGTCATGACTGAATGAAAGTTGAATTTATTTCAGAGAACCTATGTACAATTTGCTTATTACTGACTAAATGGAGTACTTTGGTGAATGGTCTCTCTCACCCTCTCAGATTATATATATATATGTATATATATATATATATATATATGTGTGTGTGTGCGTGTGCGCGTTTGTGTATATATACCCTTGTTGATGGGTCTATGTAAATGAGGGTGTGCATTTAAGTACATGTAAATACACACACCCACATTTATATAGGGCTATGTTACATGTATGTTTTCTTAATGTTTCTATTTTTTCTTTTATTTCATTCTCCGAAACTGAAATTCGCTCCCGTATTTCTTTGTTTGTTTGTCAATCTGCCTCAAGCTTTTCGTAGCGAGTGTATAGAAATCTTTTAATTCGGATCCAGACACGACCATCCCCCGAACCAGGCACAATCCACAAAATCATTGCGTTGAACCATTTCAGCGAATAAACACCAACCTCTTTTTCTTTAAAAAAAAAAAAAAAATTTGATTATTTTTCGTTTTTTTACTTTTTTGGAACGGCAGCAAATGGTTGCTACTCACAGAAATGTCAGAAACATTTCCTTTTTTTCAACCTAATGTCAACTGATTTAACCAAATCCCATTTATTCTAAGCACACACTCTGTCTCTCAATCTCTCTCACAATCTCTTTCTCTCTCTTTCTGACAAACACACATGCACAGGCGCGAAAACACATACAACCATACACAAAAAAATCATACACACACAGACAAACAAACACATACAAACCTGCGATTGTGTTTGCATAGGTAATCAACCTTACAAGTTTTCGAATCAATAAAACCTGTAATTAGTTTAATCATATTTTTTACTTTTGATCGAATTATTATTGAACGCATTGATCTTCATTGGTTAACGAACTTCTACCCATCGATCTGCTCATGTGATAGATATTTGTTCTATTTCGATATGAGAGATTTTGTTAGTATATAAGTTTATTAAATACCCAGTATGGATGATAATTATCTTTTGTCAGTCTTTGATATACCATTCTTAGTTATTAGGTTGGTGCAAAAATAATGACGTTTTTTGACATATTTTTAACGCCAAAAACCGTCATTATTTTTGCACCAACCTAATACTTTTAAAAATCGGCTTTTTATCCCAAGACAGTTTACCTGGTCTTGATCGAAATCCGGTTACAAACACGAAAAATACGAACACATCTCAGCTACTACGGACATTGTATATCTATCTATCTATCTATCTATCTATCTATCTATCTATATATTGATACATGTTTCATTAAATATTATAGACATGCTTTGTCTATTTTAAGTAAGTTCTTTTCATATTGTCTGATAAGCTTAATAACATTATCATTCAAAGACGAAAGGAAATAACCATATTGATACATGTTTAAATCCAATCTAAGCTTTCGGTTTACATAAGCCATTATCAAAGATGACAATATACTTTTCAATATATCAATCAATACACGGACGAAACAATAATGATAGTCTGTTTTTGTTGCATGAAAAGTTTCAAGCAACAACTAACTCGTGTATACGAGACGCGGAAGCGAAAATCGCGTCGCAACTCGTGACGTCACACATGACCACGCGAGAGTGAAAACGAGAAGTATTAAGTATGGAAAGCCGTTGGTATAAACCAATGGCTTCTGTTATCAATTATAGGCATTTAAGAATATTTGTGGAGATTTCGTAGTTTATTTTGTTCAAGTTAGGTTTCAACTGTTTTATGCATATAACTTCAAAAACGTTTAGTTTTTGTTTATTGTTTTCATGTTTAAGTATAGTTGTGTTTTCAACAAGGATTTTCCAGAATTGTGTACGCGGCCAGGCATATTGTTTTAAAAGCCAAAAAATGTTAGTGTTATCATCCAAATGTAGAGTCAAGCGTAATTGTCATCTATGAGAATAGGTTATGTAAGCCGAAAGCTTAGATTGGATTTAAACATGTATCAATACTGTAATTTCCTTTCCTCTTTCAATGATAATCTTATTAAGCTTATCAGACAATATGAAAGGAACTTACTTAAAATAAATGGACAAAACTTGTCTATATTATTTAATGAAACATGCATCAATGGAAAATTTCTGCCTAAATATACACAATATATATATAAATATATGTATATATATATATATATATATATATATATATATATAGAGAGAGAGAGAGAGAGAGAGAGAGAGAGAGATAGATAGATAGATAGATAGATAGATAGATAGATAGATAGATATGCCACCTACAGACTCCTGAAATTTAACTGCAACGCTAATAACCATTCTTATTTATACCTGGACTGTTCTTTTATTTTCCTTTCTCCTTACTTAAGACTTCTCATAGATAGAAATAAAGGTAAATAGAAAGAAAGACAGAAAAAAAAGAATAAGAATGGAATACATAGAAAGAAAGATACAGAATGAGATAGATAGATAGATAGATAGATAGATAGATAGATAGATAGATGTGAACAGAATGAAGTAGATAGATATGAACAGGATAAGATAGATATGAACAGGACAAGATAGATATAAACAGACTGAGATAGATAGATAGATAGATAGATAGATAGATAGATAGATAGATATGAACAGAGAGATAGAGAGAGACAAAGATATGAACAGAGATAGATAGAGAGAGATAGAGATAGATACGGACGGACTGATATAGATAGATAATGAACAGACTGAAATAAAGAAAGGAAGAGACTGAGGTAGATAGATAGATAGATACATACTTACATACATACATACATACATACATACATATGAGCAGTCTAAGATAGATAGATAGATAGATGGATAGATAGATAGATAGATAGATAGATGGATAGATAGAAATAAAGAAAGAAACAGAATGAGATAAACAGAAAGAAAGAAATGAAAAAGAGATAGATAAAAATAAAGAAAGAAAGAAAAAAGAAGATAGAATGAAACAGAATGAGATGGAAAGGAAGAAGGCAAACGAGAAAGAAATAGCATACGATAGATAGATAGATAGATAGATAGATAGAATGAGATAAAAAGAAAGAAAGAAAGAAAGAAAGAAAAAGAGATAGAATGAGATAGATAAAAAGAAAGAACATAAGAAGAAAGAAGGAAACAGAATGAGATGGAAAGAAAGGAAGAAAGCAAGCAACAAAGAAATAGAATAAGATAGATAGACAGAGAGTAGGAGAGAGAGAGAGATAGAGAGAGTAGATTTTGTGGAAGGTATCGGTACTTGTCTGCTTAGAAAATCAGCGTTCGACTTCCCATCTATTAATTAACCTCGAACACCAATCAGTGAAAAAATATGGTAAATCGGAAAATAAGTCCCTTTGTAAACAGTTGCTCAACCATCTTTCTGTTTAATTTTCATTAATATCCTTCTGGCATCATTTCGAACAAACGCCGTTTTCTCCAACATATCAATAATCATTTGACTTTGTATTTTCATAATAATCCACCACATTTCGTGTTATTTCAAAAATTGATAATAAACAATTTAGATATGCTATTTAAATTATTGCGCTCATTTTTGTTGCTATATTTATCACAACGTTTCAGCCGTTATACGCTCCGGCTTTCTTCAGATGGTTGGAATGTCGAACAGATTCATTTATTTCGTTCGCTGGGATAGACTGTTCTAGTTCCACGTGCCATGTCTAATGGATGATAACAACAAGAGAACAACAACGCTCAGAAAATAGTGCGCTTGCCTTATGTGAAGGAGTTATGGGAGGATCTGCGATGAATATAACATCAGGACAAGCTTCAAAATCTGGACGACACTGCGCAGATATCTCTCCCGAGTAAGACCCCCCCCATAGAGGCGAAAATGACTAAAGAGTGTGTCTACGCTATCCCGTGCAGCTACTGAAAGAAATATAAAGAGGAGACAGGCCGCTCCTTTAAGGTAAGGCTTCTAGAACACCAGAAAGTTGTAACACGAGGGGAAGTTGAAAAATCAGGCGTGGCTGACCAAATATGGAGAGAAAAGGGAGACCACCGCCCTCTGTGGGATCAGGTTGAAATCATAGACAAAGAACATCATTGGAAAATTCGTAAACTTAAGGAATCAGCATATATGTTAGGCCACAAAAATCTTCTGAGCCGACCAAGCATAGAAATGAATACAATATGGGAAACAGTAATAAGGAGTGCCAGAGAAAAGCGATAATAACAGCAAAAATTGCAATATGAGCTCCGGTAAAAATAGTTGCTGAATACATTAAGTTTATAAGATCCTGTAATTTATACACAGATGTCCTTAAGGGCACATGGCACAGTAGATAAAGACGTTTGTTAGATCCAGTGAGAGGACCCAAAGAGTTGTGAGTTCAATAACTGGTTAAGGCGGGTGGAGAACTTGGAGAAGTGAATTAACAGAAGATAAATGATACCTATTAGACCCCAGCGAACGAAATAAAAGCTTCATGAACCGAAACGTTGTAATAAATATGGCGACAAAGATGAAGACAATAGTTCAAATAATGTAAATAGTATACATAATACCTCATCTCAGAAATATAGACAGATACTGAAGGGCCGAAACGTTGTAATAAATATGGCGACAAAGATGAGAAATATAGTCCGAATAATGTAAATAGTATACATAATACCTCATCTCAGGAATATAGACAGATACTGAAGGGCCGAAACGTTGTAATAAATATGGCGACAAAGATGAGGACAATAGTCCGAATAATGTAAATAGTATAAATAATACCTCATCTCAGAAATATAGACAGATACTGAAGGACCAAAACCTTGTAATAAATATGGCGACAAAGATGAGGAATATAGTCCGAATAATGTAAATAGTGTACATAATACCTCATCTCAGTAATATAGACAGATACTGAAGGACCGAAACGTTGTAATAAATGTGGAGACAATGATGAGGACAATAGTCCGAATAATGTAAATAGTGTACATGATACCTCATCTCGAAATATTGACAGATACTGAAAGGCTGAAACCCTGAAATAAATATGGCGATAAAGATGAGGACAAGAGTCCGAATAATGTAAATAGTGTACATAATACCTCATCTCAGAAATATAGACAGATACTGAAGGGCTGAAACGCTGAAATAAATATAGCGACAAAGATGAGGACGATAGTCCGAATAAATAGTGTACATAATACATATAGTGTACATAATACTCTTGCTGGGTAAGACGATAAACTACACTGATCAGGAGGTTTTGAGGAGTTTGGAACCATTTCTTAATTGCTGATCTTCCTAGGTCCACCTGTTAGGATCCAGGCTATGGGCAAATAGTTAAACCCGAAACTGAGGTAAAAAGCATTATAAAATATTACCACCATACGTTTTTGTACAAAAAACAAAAACAAAAAACAAACAAAAAACTATTACCAGCAATACGTTTTTGAAAAAAATAATATTATGAGCTATATGTTTTCGGAAAAATAATATTACCAGCTGTAGGTTTTTGAAAAAATAATATTACCAGCTATACATTTTTGACGAAAAAAAATGTTAAGAGAAATAGATTTTTGACAAAACAAAAATATTACCCGGAAAAAAAATTGTCGGCATTAAATTGAGGTTGATATGCCGTAAAACAAAACAAAAAAAAAACGCATCTCAGAAATATAGACATTTTAGATATATGCAAACAAAACTAAATGACTATTTAAACTAACGCCTTGATAATATAGTTTGCCATTGGACGTAACTATAATATTTATAGTTTCTATTTTATTTATTCGATATGAAAACACGGAATTTCTCGAAGGTATTTCAGTGGAATTATCCCTTTCTGAAATTATAGTTTGCTCGTTCATGTATATGAAAAGAGAAAAAAAGGTGTCAGTTTAAACTAACACTAGGAAGATATGGTTTAAAAATTCGTACAAGCCAGAGATCTACGCTTGTCTCCTTCTAGGCATATATTTATCGATCTTTCACTTGTCTACCAATCTTGCAAGCATATATATAATTACCAAAGGTCAAACACAGGAGAAAGGCCAGATCGATATATGCGTATTTTTCGTCTTTAAATAAACTGCAAGTTTCAGGCAAGTATCTTCCGTGTACCACGCTAATCACATAGGAATTATTCTTTCAATACTAACAAAAGTAAGGTGTTCTGTTAATATAAAACATTAATGAAAAAGTTTCTGAAATGAAAAACTGAACCGATATGGTTACTTCGATTATGACTACTGCTACTTCTATCAATATATATATATATATATATATATATATATATATATATATATATATATATATATATATATATATATGTGTGTGTGTATATATATGTCATGGCACCCAGATTAGCCGCTAGGAGACAATCAACAGCAAACGCACTCAGCCTTCAAAAATCGGAATAAGCCCCAAACCAGGACACTTGGATGGGGGTAAGCATGCCTAACCTAATAGATGTGATGCAAGTTTTCGAGCTTTTACGAAAGAACTTCGCCATGCTTTCAAATTCAAACTTGACCCATACGGGCGGGTTATACATTTAAGTAACAATAAATTTTCACTCAACACATTCATGTTATTAAATAAAGGACTAACCTTTTGCCTTAGTCCCCCAAGGTTTGATAAAGACACCTTGGCAAAGGACCTGAAATCCTTCTTCAGAAGAATACGGCTAAAAGCACACTACGGGGACAATGATCACACACCTTCCATACTTGAGACATTAAAAGAGAAGGACACTACCTACATACCACAAAACACAGACATGACTATACAGACATTTGAACTAGCCGTAGCAAATGACATAAAGAAAACAATAGCACGTAAGCTGCCATGTGACAATATTACTGAAGGGGAACGTATAGCCCTCGATACACTGACACATAGAGATGACCTAATCATAACACAGGCTGACGAAGGGGGTTCCACGGTCATCTGGGGAATCAAAGAATACATTAAAGAGGCCAACAAACAGCGAGCCGACAAGGAAACCTATAAAGGCTTACCTACAGATCACCTTCCCGAATACCAAAAAGAATTAACTAGCTCACTAAATATAATGCTTCGCAGCAATCTAATCGACAAGGAAACATGCACAACACTTACACCCACGAAAATTACACCTGCTCGTTTCTATCTCCTTCCTAAAATACACAAAAGCAACAACCCAGGAAGGCCGGTTATTTTATCGTTCAGAAATTTCCAAATACGTAGACCATTACATACAACCCCTAACTAAGGAAGTAAAATCCTACATCAGAAACATAATAGATCTACTAAACAAAATTAATCACATACAAACAGTTCCAGAGAATGTTATTCTAGTGACTATCGACGTAAGGTCACTCTATTCAAACATTAAACACATCGAAGGGCTAACCGCCCTTCAGGAAGCACTTACTAAAAGAAGAAAACAAGACCCACCCGACACAGAAGTTATAAAACTCATGGAGCATATTTTTACATTGAATACGTTCAACTTTAATGGAGCACACTACCTTCAAGTAAGAGGTTGTGCCATGCAGCTCCATCATATCCTACAATATTCATGGGAAAATTTGAGGAGACCCATATCTATCCCCTCATTCGTAGCGACTGCGTATTCTATGCAAGATATATCGATGATATATTCTTTAAATACACGGGAAGTGACGACAGACTTATCCAATTCCTCATGACCCTAAACGCAGTATATGATTCAATTAAGTTTGACTATGAAAAATCCACAAGATCAGTAACATTTTTAGACACCCGCATTTACATAGATGAAAACAGGAAACTACAAACGACACTACACACTAAAATCACCGACACCCACAACTATCTACACTTTAAGTCTTCCCACCCTAAACACCTCAAAGAGAACCTTTCCTATTCACAAGCACTTAGACTCAGAAGGATATGTTCGAACAATGAAGAATTAAATAAACACATTGAAAATCTGGAGCATCAATTCACAACACGTGGCTATAAACAACACCTAATCAGGGAGAAATAAATAAAGCAATTTCCACACATAGAGAAGACACCCTAATGTACAAGATTAAAAATAAATCTAGCCGCATCCCTCTAGTAACCACTTTCAACCTCACTCTGCCTCCACTATCCCAAATAATAAAAGTCGCTGGGAAATATTACATCTCAAACTAGACCTAAAAATTCTTGTTTAAGGAACCCGGGTTTCTAGCATGTCGTAGACCTAAGAACCTAAAAGAAATCATAGGTAGTAACCACATTTCAGGGGACAAGGTAATCCGTAATAAACTAACAACAAAAACAACAGGATTTTCCCAACCATATAACAACAAAAGAAGTTTATGTTGTAACCACATTAAACACACGAATTCATTCACTAGCTCAATCACTAAATCTACTTTCAAAATCTACCACGATTCTAACTGTAGAAGTCATAACATAATTTACCTCCTAGAATGCACACTATGCCAGAAACAATATGTAGGAAAATCTGAATGGCCCTTTCACTACAGAATTAATAATTATCGCAATCGAATTAAGTCGACTCCCCATGAAAAATGATAGCCTGTAGAACATTTTCGCCTAGAAAAACACGATTTTAAAACCCATGCCAAATTCATTATAATTGAGAGAATAGAAAAGTCCAGAGCAGATAACGTTAGAAAGATTTTAGAGTTTCATGAAAATAAGTGGATACAACGTTTAAAAACACACTATCCAGTCGGACTAAACAATAAATTTAACAATATAGATAGTATTAATATGTAACCCTACAAATCAAAACCTACCCACATTTCTCACCCACACAAGACAGACATGCTTACGGGGGTGTTGATGCCTCACACTTATTCACATTCCTACACGAATATACACACACATCATACTCACTCCCTAAGAACCAAATAACACACACAGAGACACATCCCCTCTCCAGGAACCAATAAAACTGTCAAACTGACCAGGGGAATTCAGAGCAGCATGATCCATCCAGCTCTTTTCTCAAATAACAACTTATAAGAGACTATTTGACCAACACAAGGAACGCTAAAAAATTCATGTTAAAAAGATAAAATAAAAAAAACAAATAAAAACTACGGGCAAACATTTTCCCCATCAAGACATTCATTTCTGTAGTTCATTGCTACCAGCAAGCAGAAAATTATTTTTCTTCTGATGATGGCCATGTTGGCCGAAACTAGTCGAGGAATCTAAACGAAATAAAAATAATAACGAAAGAATATTAATCTACAACTCAGTGTGTCTGAAGATTTTAATTTTTAATATTTCTTATTGTTCAATATATATATATATATATATATATATATATATATATATATATATATATATATATATATATATATATAATTTAATTTCATTTAATTTAAAAGAAAAACAGACTACTTTAAGGCTCCATAGTTATAATTTATTTCACCAGAGAGTTTTACTTTTTCTCTGTATCCTCAAACTTTACTTTTAAAGACGAAACGAAAAAATGAATTTAAAATTTACACTTTTGACGGGCAGTATTAAGCTTATATAAGTTGAATTAGAGGGTGATGAGTAATGGTGTGAGAGACTTGGTCGAGTTTAGAGAGGGAAGGGAGAGTTCAAAATGTATTTTTATATTTCTTTAATGCTTAATATTGAGGAAGGAGGGGGAGGTAAGGATCTGACATTGACCTTTAAAAAGGATTTTGATGAAATAAATTATTGTAATGGTACTTTAAAGTGGTCTGTTTTTCATTAAATAATTATATATATATATATATATATATATATATATATATATGATAAAATATAGTTTCAAGGTATGCTATATTTATGGGTTACAGTGCTCAATAGCAGGGATAAAGCGTATGTAAATATAAAAGTGACCATTGTTTTTGACGACAGTCTGTTCCATGTTAAAAGCAATTGTCAGGCCCTGTGCGTTTTTTCCCTTGAGGTTTAATACATACAGCTCAGTGTTACATTGTCGGTATTCTTTGCATTGTGGATAATCTATTGTATTATTGTAACGGTTATTTTGGTGGGCGTGGTTTGTTAATTTGTTCATTATTTACTTAGTTTATTATTTGTTTTAATTAATTTATTTTTCATTTTATTTTATTTATTTATATTCAGTTATCTTTTTTCGTTTTCAGTTTTCGTTTTTTTAAGAAGCGTAGTAAAAATTTGTTTTCGTGTCTGCATTTTGAGATGAATTCTGATCGCTTATTTAGTAGTTTGTTTCAGTCTGGGAAGTTAATTATAGCTATTTTTACCTCCAGACAGAGTTTACAGTTTGGGGATTGATTTTTGTATGCTTATTTTCTAGGACATTTTTGGTGTGATTTGAAAACAAACAAAAAAAAAAACAAAAAAAAAACAAAAAAAAACAAAAAAAAACTAGTCACACCAAAAATTTCATGGGAAATAAGGAAGAGAACATAGACTTATGCCCCAAGGGCCAAAAGCGTTGGTTGTATGATCCAAAAAGTGTCTTCACTTAAAGTATTTTGAGTTTAATACCTAGTCACAGCAGAGGGAACAAAAACTAAAGGGATTCATTTGAAAATGGGATATCCAGAAAAGGCATGGCACGTGGAATTAGGACCATCTACTCACGTGGACTAAACACAGGGTTCGTTTCAAAAATTCTAAAGTATATCACCTTATGAAGGCCGGAGCGTACAACGCCATAAATATGACAATAAAGATGAGGAGAGCAGTCCGAACAATGTAAATAGCTTAAACATGCACACACACACACACACACAAACACACACACACACACACACACACACTCACACACAGACACACACAGTGACTACTATAGCTAATATAGCGAGACTCTTCGGATAGCGAATTGAGTCACTGTCAGTCAGTGGGCGTGTTTCTAAAAATAAATACGCTAAAAATCCACCTACATCCCTGCCGTGCGCCGTGGTAGAATTTCCGACTGACACCAATTCAGTCGGGTTTCGATCCGAGCTACAGGCAACCGGATGTCTAGTCACACTGATGGGCTGTGAAACAGCGAAACAGTTTGTCTGTGGATGACGTTATATATATATATATATATATATATATATATATATATATATAAGTCATTCCCCAAAAAAATTTCGCTTGAAGATGGAACAGAGCCTACTTTAACTCAAGTTAATTCAAATATTATTTTGAAGTTTTCGGCTCTTGTTTTGAAACATGAGACCTCTTATATAGCGAGTTGGAATCATATTTTTAAATAAATAATTATATATATATATATATATATATATATATATATATATATATATATGTATCCCTTCAAACGTTATTACAGTGGACAGGAGTAATGGATCGGGTCCGTTACATTGACTTACGTGAAATACCGTCGTAAATACATTGAATCAATCTGTTTTCCTCCGTGCACATATATACATATATAACATAACGGCCTGGATCCTACATCCTTGGTTGGTCACCGGTCTAGGAGAAGAATCACAGAAAACCTTCAATTCAAAACCTGCTTCAAATACGAATAAAAGTAGAGTTCCGTGAATATAACAAATCATTTGAAAGAGTCATTTTGGAAGCTTGTTGGACGCTATATACCCCAGTTATATATAGGTGGCTCTTCCAAAAAGTATGGTTTATTCGTCACCATAATAAGCAAGTCATATATGTGTGTAGTGTGACTGAGAACGCTTTAAAATATTCGAAACTAGCTTAATTCTCTGTGTAAGGCTCTTGATTGGGCCTTCGGCTTGTTAAGTCTTTGCATATTCTCAGCATTGGAAGCTCTCCTGGCTGCCGTTTGATCTGCATTTTACTTTCTTTTCCTCACTGCAGCTTTGGCTCTTTTGATTGCAATCTGATCTTCTGTTGGTGGTGATTTCTTTTTGCGATGCATACTGCTGCCGTATGCAATAGGCAACAATAGACTACGGAAGAACGCAAAATTGATCGCTGCATTTAAGTATTTCATTAATATTTAAGCTTATAAAATAAATGATTCCAAAATTGTTTTATTTAAAAGCATGCTAGAAACACACATCACATTTTCTAAAAATGAAGTGTCTTATATACACAACTAGCTTAAAAGCTATCCTATCTTGCAGCATTTAAGCTAGGTCCTGTTGAGGATACTTGATTGGGCCTTCGGCTTGTTCAGGATTTTCAGAGTCCCTAAGTCTTTGCATATTCTCAGCATTGGAAGCTCTCCTGGCTGCCGTTTGATCTGGGTTTGCATTTGCACGGGGCTTTCTGTTCCTCGTTTCAGTTTCGGCTCTTTTGATCACAATCTGGTCTTCTTTGGGCGAAGATTTCTTTTTGCAAGGCATACAGCTGCAATATCCGATAGGCAACAATAAACTACAGAAGAAGTCAACATTTTCGAGTCATTTAAGTATTACATTAATAATTAATTTAAGACATTTTTATGTTTAACGTTCTTTTTATAGATACAAGTATTTAATTAAATTCTCTGTTTTATAATAAACAGCATTAAACAATTTACCGACCTGAATTTACCGAGAAATTTTCACAGAAAATATTCGTCCTCCGCCAGGAATCGAACCTGTATCCTATACGGAACCGTCATATAGCCTGACGAGACTTTAACCGATTTGGCCACTGACGAGCCTTCGGCTAGTAAGGTCGATTTTACTGTCAAATCGGTTACAGGCTCGTCAGGCTATATGACGGTTCCGTATGCAGAATGCACTTAGCAGGATATTGCTGGCGAGCAAAACGATAACTTGCGAGTAATCTACAGCTTTTGGACACCTAGCCATGGTGCAAGACGGCTGGTCGACCAGCAATCAATCCAATGACCAAATATGTTATGACACAAAATGCTCCTCCTAATGACCTTTCGAGCTTGATGAAGGACCGTTATGTTTAGCGTGATAGACACATGAATCTCCGATTTAGCTCGCCAGAATAATAAAATAAATATAAATAACCTTTCAATACTTATCCAATATTAACATAGTGTTTCGTAATATTTGAATAACTCATCGAGACTTTAGACAAGTATTGAACGTTTTTACTTACATATTGATAATAATAAGAAGAATGTGATAAATTACTGTTTGGTCAATTTTTTTTTTTTTTAAGATTAACAAATGCTTGATTTCGATTGCGAAGAGATGAGAAGAGTAGTTCGGGGCCATTACGATCCGTTGGTTCAATATATATATATATATATATATATATATATATATATATATATGTATATTAGGTTGGTGCAAAAATAATTTCGTTTTCTCACATATGTTACTATGTATATATATAATACCGATACGGGTATATATATATATATATATATATATATATATATATATATATATATATATATATATATATATATATATATATAATACCGATACGGATATTCATTTTGGTTTCCTTTTGTGTTAAGTGTGTTTTATTTCCGCTTTTCATTTTATTCGCCAACTTAACCCCGCTATTCAACGGATATTCGATCACGTGATACATGAAAAATAACCGCCGCTCAATTAGCCATCTTGTTTGAACCTAATGCAAAAGCATATTTTTTCATCAGTTCATTTAACCAATATAGTAAGCCTGCATTTCTAGAAAAGATACAAGTCTATTGCTTTATTTCTCTTGTCTTTCATTCCGGCTTCTTTTTTCTTTTCTTTTTTTTTTGTACGGACGAGGTTTTCATAGAATTCCCTCATCTACATAAGTAAGATGTTTTATCGGAATCCATTAAGGCTGTATATTTTTAAAGGTCGTCAACTCACGTTAGGAATAAGTAAATAATACATCCACTCCATCAGTTTATTTTAAGATATTTACACTAAATGTGAATCCTAAAACAGGCTTTTATATTTATCAATATTTTACTAACAAGTACATAATGTGATTAATTTTATCTTTCGACGTCAATAGAATCTAAAATTTCCAGTATTACAATTTAATTTTATTATATCTAAGTCTATTAGTAATACAGATTAAAGCATATTTATGTAATAGCCATTACACGCACACGTACACACACACGTACACACACACACACACACATACACACCCACATATATAATATATATCTATATAAAGGTAAAAACAATAGGAACACTATTATTAGCCGACGCATTTCGTACAATGTGGGCTTTTTCTAACCAAAAGCGAAATGAATTTATTGAAAGCAATGTAACTGTTAGCAACAAATAAAATTTCCTTAGCAACTAAAACAATTTCCAAAACGCTATTGTATTCATATTGTCAACGGCAAATTACGTCAAGTACTTTTACGTGTAGAAATATTGTTTTTATTGTTGTGTTGACGGAATCAGCCATTTTCGTTTGACTTCTTGATACAGTTGTGTATATTTGCTTGGGAGTGTAGTAATTCAGTTAGGAAAGGTGATATTGGAAAAAAAAAGCGCGTAAATTAACATTTGGATAATATTCAATGGCAGCACTCTCGAGGATTTTCCTTCTGAGTGAATTATTTTCTTTTTTTTAATGATTTTAGAATTTTTCAAATTAAATTTGTGGTAGAATTTATTTCTATGTATGGCGATTAGATTACTTAATCTATGCCCAGGTTTCATTCCAATTGGATAGCAGCCAGTCAAAGAGAAGGACAACTCTGAATTCAAAACCTGCGGAGGGTTGTGCCACACCGAAAAAAGTTTGGTTGGTTCTACACAAGCCTACACTACTATAATCAAATGATTTGTGCGGGTAGTCAGACGTTATTTTTAGTGAATATCCGGAGACGATATGTTTTTAAACAATGTTTATTTCGTCTACTGATATATGCTATTAAAAAAAATACCTAATAAAGAAAAAGTGCCTCTAGTAGGATTCGAACCAACGTCTGATCCGGCGCACTCTGTCTGCTCAGACACGGCTAACTTCACTGCGAAATGAAGTTTCTTTTTGCCTTAAAGCACATTCGCTAGTTCAGATTATCTCGAAAGCTATATCTGCTCAGTTTCGTATGGGATAAGTAAACAAACCAACTGCTAAATAATTAATGGATTTTTTAATCAGGCATATTTTAATATTTTAGTCGAAATGCGTATTCTATTAAACGGTCCGATTTTTAACACACACACACACACGCGCGTGCGCGTGCGCATCGAAAAACTTTATACTGAGTTATTTAGCTAGAAATAGTGTTAAAATCCTTTTGTGTCAGTCCTACTGTCTTCCAAATGAGCAAGGTGAGAGGCAAAAGATCATTCGAGCCCTCATTAATGCTACCAACTTTCATGCTCCGGCTTCCATCTTCAAAGTCCATTCGAGAACATCAAGAACATCAAGAAAACGGTGAATAAGTTTAAAAAAGAGGAAACAGTAGAAAGAAAAACTGGTTAAGTAGTTCACAACAGGAAGAGAGATCAATATTTCATCTTAGAGCTAAACACATTCTCATTCTTCAAAGTACAGTCCAATAGTGTTATAAAAACCTCGGACAATTCCAGTAAGATACCTTTAATCATTTCTAAGATACGACCTTGCAACCATTCAAGTTTTAATCTAACAATTGGTCAATTTGGTTGTTACATATTTTGGACAATTTTGCGGTTACATCCGACATATATATATATATATATATATATATCATAAGAATGCAATAAATTGCTGTTTGGAAGGAAACCAAAAAGAATATCCGTATCGGTATTATATATATATATATATATATATATATATATATATATATATATATATATATATATTGAACCAACGGATCGTAATGGCTCCGAACTACTCTTCTCATCTCTTCGCAATCGAAATCAACCAGTCATTTGTTAATCTGCAAAAAAAGAAAAAAATTGACCAAACTATAGCTGGCTGCCACGAATAGGCAGGAAGATTTTATTGGCCAGCATGAGAGCCAACATCTGACTGACACGAATGTTAACTAGCATGCTAGCATGCAAAAAAATCAATAGCTGCATTCTTCACAAGTGGGAAAAATTTAAATCTGCATGGCACTTTACTCCAATTGGCTCATTTGCTTGCTTAAACTCAACCTTGATTTTAATTCCGCAGAACTGGATTGGGTGTGAAAAAGTATTTGTTGTTAACATTCTTTTTTCATTCGTTTTTTCCAGTTACATATATATATATATATATATATATATATATATATATATATATATATATATATATATATATGTGTGTGTGTGTAAAAGAGAATAACTGAAGGAGGGGTGTACAATATTTATAGATTATACAAAAGCCTTAATAAAGTATGTCTAAAAGAAATTCAGGATCTACTACCTAATATTGGCACGTGAGGAGGGTATTACAGTAACCCAGAACTTATACTGGCTGCAAACCGTCTGCATACGCATAGGAAATGACTTTAGCAAATATACAAAAATAAAATGGGGTGTGCGACAAGGATGCATCTTCTAACCACAACTTTTCAACCTATACAGCGGGACCATTCTAAAAGAGCTAGAAGTTCGGCCGGTTATCACGTATTATTCTGCGCGACACTTCACGCGTACTATGGGCAAATTGACACGTACAGCGGCATCACCGGGGGTACTCATGGACTGCGCCGAGTGGACGCAACTTCCCGATCGACAAGGGACTAACTCACCAGGATTTATTGTTGGTATTAATAATGTTAACAAGAAAAGATATGCAGATATAGTGATATAGTGGTGATATAAGACTCGAAAAGAAAACTGCAGTAATTCCTGCAGAGGGCCGTGAAGGAAAGCGAGAAGAAAAGACTAAACGGCATTTTGGAAAAAGACTGTATTTATCGTTGTCAGCTAAAGGAACAATCCAACATGAAAATTACAGATTGGCGATGCTGAAATCAGACAAGTGCAATCATTTAAATATCTGGGAATTGTATTTACAAAAGAAGGAAAATATAACACGGAAATTGGAAGGCGCATTTGGGCAGCAAAAGATCCCTTACAAAAGCTGAGTAAAGAATTAAGAAACAGAAAACATATTGTTTAAAACAAGAAACGGTTATTTAGTTTCAATCTACCTATATGGCATTGAATTCTCGACAGTCTCCTCACAGATAAAGAAGAGACCGGATATAAAAGAAATGTGGTTCTACAGAAGGATAATGAGAATACCATGAACTGAAAATATGACGAAGTTCTAGAGACAATGGCAAAAAAAAAAAGAAACTTATAATATCAGTAAGAGTCAATCGAAATTTCTTGTGTATGTAATCAGGAAGGAAGGCTTGAAAAAATTTGATTCTCACAGGACATATTCAAGGTAAGAGTCAAGAGGAAACGTACAAAATACCTGTCGGGCTTGTGCAAATGGATTGCGGAGCAAGGTTTAGGAGAAATTCCATCGGACAATCAGCTTAATGAGTCATGTAGTAAAACTTAACATCCGAATCTTGATGAATAGACACTGGACAAAGAATGCGATATTTATTCTTGGAATGATATCAGAAATAGAAGTACAATTGAAAAAGGATATATACCTATGTTTTATAGATTATGCAAGAGCGTTTCATAAAATACGTGGAGAAAGAACTGCTGGAATTTCCCTGTAACCTTGATCTAAGAGGGAAGGATATTAGAATAACCCAGAATCTATACTGGCAGCAAACTGTCTGCATCCGGATAAGAAATGAGTTTAGTAAATATACAAAAATAAAAAAAAAGGTGAATGCGTCTTCTAACTAGACATTTTCAACATTCATCGAAACCGTTCTGATAGAACTAGAAGTCCTACCAGGATTTATTGTTGGCGGAGGCGATCTTAACAAAATAAGATTGGATTGTGGAGTGGATCCTGGGCAGTTTCCTCTAAGATGAAGAAGAAACTATAAGCAATAGAAATGTGGTTTTATAGAAGGATGCTGATAATATTTTGGACCGAACATGGGAGCAAAGATGAAGTTCTACAGACAATGGCAACAAAAAGGACACTTATAATGAACATCGGGTAGAGGCTGTTGAGGTTTCTGGGACATATAATAAGGAAGAAGTGCTTGGGAAATTTGATACTCACAAGACTGATTAATTGTAAGAACGGCAGAGGAGCAAGAAATAATGGAGAGCCATGATCGTCAACGTCCGGAAGAGACACAGCAGATAGAAGACGAGAAGGAGAAACGTTAGTGCAACAAAAATTATTTTTAAAATCGCAAATCGAAAGAGTAAAAGTGTAGTAAATTTAATTCTATCTAAATCGAGGTATAATTCTTTTTAAATACGAAATTAATATTCCAAAATTGCTGAGAATATTATCGACTGAAAATGTGAGTAACGAGGAAGTTTTAAAGAAAACGCCAACAAATTAACATGGGTACTTAAAATCAGACCGAGAAATTTGAAATTTCTGGGATATAAAATGAGGAAAGAGGACATATTAAAAGCAAGAGTACCAGAGGGAAAAAGCAAACAGTATATGTTAGTGTAAATGGCTTGCAGAATAGAGCGAGAGAAGAATGGTAAGCAGACCAACATTGTTCAGAGCTATAAAGGATAGGAAGTTGTGGAGAGCCATGATCAGCCACGTCCAATACGGACACAGGATGGGAAGGAAATAGAATCCAAGAGATAAACCTGGACCTGAATTTAATTTAATCTTAACTTTAAGCTATTATTATCACTGATTCTTTTTTTCTCTCAGTCCAAAATTCTTTTTTTTAAACTCGAAACCCGAAATCTAATCTCAACCCCTGACCTAAGCCAGACTTTAAAACAAGATTCATTGCTTAAAGTGCTACACAACCGAAATTAATCTTCAGTTAAAACTCGATTTTACTTTTAACCGTCAGAGTACCTTCAGTCTGAATCATTAATTGCTCTTAAAGTGAACTTAGTTTTAAACCCCATTTAATATCAACGTAACATGTATCTAATCCTTAATGCTTTTAAAACTCCTAAACACGAAAGTAAAACTAGTCATAACCTTAAACATGTATTCCAACGTTCAACCCGAAAGCCTATCATTTTCAATAATTATAAGCTTACCTTAAAATACTAAATCAATTGGACAAGTTTTTCTACCTAGGATCAGGGTTGAACTCACAAAAAGACAAATGTGTTAGCAATGCAAAGACACAGAAATCTATATAAGAAATAAACATGCTCAAACTTTCCTATGCGTCCTGGGTAAGACGTTAAACTACATCTGCGTCCTGGGTAAGACGTTAAACTACGTCCAGCAGAAAGGCCGCTGATCAGGAGGTTTTGAGGAGCGTGGAACCACTGCTTAATTGTTGGTGTTCCCAGGTCCACCCTGACCCGGGTTAGTAGCACCTGTTAGGGTCCCAGCCATGGGTAAATAGTTAAATATAACCAGTAATACGTTTTTGATAAAAATTATTCATAGCAATACAATTTTGAAGGAAATATATTACCAGAAACGGATTTTTGACAAAACAAAATATTACTAGCAATAATTTTTTTGTCAGCATTAAATGACCTATTGAGGCTGATATGCCGTAAAACAAAATAAACCAAACCAATCTAAACCAAACAATACATATTCTATTCATACAAATCTATCCTAAAAATGTTTTCGGCATTAAATAACCTATTGAGGCTGATATGCCGTAAAACAAAATAAACCAAACCAATCTAAACCAAAGAATACATATTCTACTCATACGAATCTATCCTAAAAATGTTGTCGGCATTAAATAACCTATTGAGGCTGATATGCCGTAAAACAAAATAAACCAAACCAATCTAAACCAAAGAATACATATTCTACTCATACGAATCTATCCTAAAAATGTTGTCGGCATTAAATAACCTATTGAGGTTGATATCCCGTAAAACAAAATAAACCAAACCAATCTAAACCAAAGAATACATATTCTACTCATACGAATCTATCCTAAAAATGTTGTCGGCATTAAATAACCTATTGAGGCTGATATACCGTAAAACAAAATAAACCAAACCAATCTAAACCAAAGAATACATATTCTACTCATACGAATCTATCCTAAAAATGTTGTCGGCATTAAATAACCTATTGAGGCTGATATACCGTAAAACAAAATAAACCAAACCAATCTAAACCAAAGAATACATATTCTACTCATACGAATCTACCCTAAAAATGTTGTCGGCATTAAATAACCTATTGAGGTTGATATCCCGTAAAACAAAATAAACCAAACCAATCTAAACCAAAGAATACATATTCTACTCATACGAATCTATCCTAAAAATGTTGTCGGCATTAAATAACCTATTGAGGTTGATATCCCGTAAAACAAAATAAACCAAACCAATCTAAACCAAAGAATACATATTCTACTCATACGAATCTATCCTAAAAATGTTGTCGGCATTAAATAACCTATTGAGGCTGATATGCCGTAAAACAAAATAAACCAAATCAATCTAAACCAAAGAATACATATTCTACTCATACGAATCTATCCTAAAAATGTTGTCGGCATTAAATAACCTATTGAGGCTGATATGCCGTAAAACAAAATAAACCAAACCAATCTAAACCAAAGAATACATATTCTACTCATACGAATCTATCCTAAAAATGTTGTCGGCATTAAATAACCTATTGAGGTTGATATCCCGTAAAACAAAATAAACCAAACCAATCTAAACCAAAGAATACATATTCTACTCATACAAATCTATCCTAAAAATGTTTTCGGCATTAAATAATTGATTGAGGTTGATATACCGTAAAAGAAAATAAACCAAACCAAACTTTCCTATGAATGATATGCATGGTCCCCAAACCGTTCAGAATATTTCAATTGTCAGCTGTCTGCAACTACTTTCTCACAGCAATTATGGCAAAAAGGGATTCGAGTGAATGAATCCTGCAGGCCTTATTCGAACCTTGTAGATTGGCGCTGCAGAAACATAAATTAAAACTCTGCCAAATAATAGAATGCACATCACATGAAGACTTTCAACTGAAGTGGCAGCAAAAATGCATATCACATGAAGACTTTCAACTGAAGTGGCAGCAAAAATGCATATCACATGAAGACTTTCAACTGAAGTGGCAGCAAAAATGCATATCACATGAAGACTTTCAACTGAAGTGGCAGCAAAAATGCATATCACATGAAGACTTTCAACTGAAGTGGCAGCAAAAATGCACATCACATGAAGACTTTCAACTGAAGTGGCAGCAAAAATGCATATCACATGAAGACTTTCAACTGAAGTGGCAGCAAAAATGCATATCACATGAAGACTTTCAACTGAAGTGGCAGCAAAAATTCATATCACATGAAGACTTTCAACTGAAGTGGCAGCAAAATGCATATCACATGTAAAACTCTAATAGCATAATGTGACACGTTAATGTGTCACTGGTGGTAGTTGAAAGGGTTAATGAGATTTTTGACACTGGCAGTATGAAATTAGGTTTGAAAGGGTTCATGTGAAAACCCCGTATAGGAATTAGAAAAATGGAGGGGTTGAAAATGTTAAAAACTTTAAGTTGAAAAACTTGAATGGAAATATGAAGCGAAAGAAAAAATATACAAATGTTTTTTTTTTTTTCCTTTCTGGTAACTAGAAACGTCGAATGGAATTTTAAATCCAAAATATTGTTTGGAGAAATATATAAACTGAAAAAAAAACAAATAAGAAATGTTTGAAAATACTTAGGTGGCACTGGTATATCGACAACAAAGAAAATTCTTTCCGCTGAGATTTTTGTATTTGAAGGTCATTGACGGCCGGGAAGGGAATTTGTAAACAATGGGATTTGAAATTTGTTTTGGAAGACGGAAAACAAAACGGAATCCTTTAGAGAACATTTTTAAAAGTTGCTGACGGGAAAAATTATTGTTTTGATAAAAACGGCCGATTGTCGCGTGGAATGTGGAGAGAAAGTTTATTGTTTTTAAATAGCTGGCCGCTTTGTTTGAGGGTCGGTATCATATCTCTAGAGTTGAAAAAAATAATTAATTGATGAATACGTAATGAGCTTTGAGAGGGAGAAGGAGTTGAGTGAAATACATATAAACCAAACGCTTAGTTAAAGAAAGGAGTTGGAGTGAGACGCGAAAGAGGGCACGAGAAGCCAGCAGAGGGTACTAGAGGCTGGCGGCGGCCGAGAGAAGCCAGAAGAGCCAGGTGAGCTGCTACTGAAAGGATTGCTGGTGTTAAGCCTTGCGGCAAAATTCCCGACGTCCTGGCGTCTCGGGTGAATATTTAACACGTTCCACGTTTTAGAAACAGGTGTTAGAGTGGCACGATAGAGAGTTTAACGGTAAGGGTTAATTGTGTTGTATCAACGACTATATAAACCGATTAAAAATTAACCCAACGACCTTCTTCATTATTTGTTATCATATTTAAATTTTCACCGACGGGAGCACTCTTATCCTTTTTCACAGGACGGTTCAGTCAAGTTGATTCAGCGCTTAATACGGGCGAAATTTCGATCTTCACTGCTCTGTGATCACAGAACACAACGTGGGCAGGAGAGATGAGGAACCGAAGCGGGTCGGTCGATAACCATCAGTTTACCGACGGCAGTGCTGACATGGTGGGAACAACCTAGGATCGAGTCATGTTGTTAATGTTCCACATAACCACAAACAAAAGGCTAAGAAGGAAACCCTCCATCTATACTAGAAAGAGGAATGAAACTGTTATCAAGTGAGATTGACGTCGTATTTTTTCAGTCCAGAAGTAGTCGTTAATCTGGCGTATCATATGCGGTATTTAGACGCACACCCACGACGTAAACGTCATGCGACTCAAGGTTGAGTTTAATGGGGGTTCATCGGTAGTAATGTAGAAAAAAAAATCGAAGACACCTAAGCATTTCCTAAATTTTGCGGAGAGTCCAGATGGCGGACAATAAACCCAGGGACTTCCAAATGAAAGGTTTGGAATGGGGAAGGATGTTTCCCTGGGGCTTGAGCTAATATTATTGGCAGAGGAGAGAACCCCTTTTCTTAATTATTAAGATTTCTCCAATATTTAGGCCAGTAGATGAAAAAAAATCTGTTATAAGATAAACGGAAAATCTCAAATGTTTTTGCCCACTAAAATAACGTTTATACGCACGCGCGAGCGCACACACATCTCTGAAAAATTAATTTCGGTTGAGCTCTCTAGGGGCGGAAGTGTGGGTTTGTAAACAGTGACTATTACGGCTATTATAGCAAAACTCTTCGATAAAGCGAATCGAGTCCTCTCGGTCACAGTGTGTTTATCTAAAAACAAACACGCTAAAATTCACCTTCCTTCCTGCCGTGCGCCGACGACTTAAGGGCAGAAGCTCCGACTGACTCCACTTCATTCCGGTTTCGATCCTAGCTAGAGGCTACAGGACACTGAAGAGCTGTGATACAGCGAAACAGTTTGTGGATGACAATATATATATATATATTTATATATATATATATATATATATATATTGAGGTACGGTGGAGTAATAGATAGCGGCTAGGATTGTGCTCGAATTCCAGTCGAATCCATTTACTTACTCTCGTTCTAATACCTTTTTAGGGACCTTGTCTCTGTTTTCGGCTGATCAAAAAGTGTGGTTTCTTCTGCACGAACCAATATATATATATATATATATATATATATATATATATATATATATATATATATATATAGAGAGAGAGAGAGAGAGAGAGAGAGAGAAAGAAAGGGGGGAGAGAGAGGGGAGAGTCCATTATATGTATATAAGGTGATTTCTTGATTTTATCGGTCTGATGTTATCGGTCAGCAGGAAGCAATGCCAGCGTGCGGCATTGTTTGGAAATATGCCTGAAAACATGCCAGAAGACTTGTGAATGAAACTAAGTAGACGTAACGCTTTGATAGTTGTGATAGCACGAAGTCATCGTGACCGAGCCAAACAATGCGCTATCTCCCACAAACTGTAACTAAGGTCCATTCTGCATAGGTAATAGCATAAACCACAGCTAGGCTCTATAAACACAAATGTGCCTGCTCAGGCATCTTCAGTAGAGATTGACTATCTGCTATAACAGACAGGCATAGGAGCGACTATTCTTTACATATATATGGGTATGTGTGTGCGCACGCGCGTGTGTGTGTAGATAGCTACTAACGAATAAAAACTGTAAATTATATATAATTTAATTATATATGACAAGAATCTTTACCAATTAATTTTTATTGCTTCTTGGACAGTTCAAGTACTTTTTTTTTTTTACTTTGGTTTCATTACTACTAATTAGATATATACTTAAATTAAAAGCATTGTCTATTTTCCTTTCTTTCAGAAAGTTATCAAAATGGCGGACTTTCCATCTAATTATGCAACTACCTCTCAAAAGTTTAAACAAGAATGCGGAGTTTTCTAATGAAGCCATTAACATACACAGACATGCCCATACGTTTTGAAAAGAACGTTGTATGTATTTTTTTTAGTATTGATTTTTAACAGTCCCATTTTGAGTGTACCTTTTTTATGCTTTATCAGTGAAAAAAACGAATGCTGAAATTTAGTGCCTGCCATTTTGTTTGTTCTACGCCATTTTTCTTTTACTGACGTTGAAAGAGATTATTATGGGTTGGGGGGAGGGCTGTTCGGTTGATTCATAAATAATTTTCGTTTTTGTTTATCAACTTTATTCTTCAAAATATAAAGTAAAATTATATTTTACTAGTTTTAAGCTGTGAAAGTTTCAAGGTTTTCCTATTTGAATTTTCTGGTGAATCTTAATTCATGGTGAGTTCTATGACAATAAAATATCTGTAGAAAATCCCCTATAGAATTTATTTGTGCTTAACAACTTTAACAAAATATTGCTATAACAATCATAAATATCAATGTTGGTCTTCATTTTAAGAAGTAAGGGGATACAAATGAAAAGATTTGACATTGAAAACTTTTCTCATTTCACGGAAACAGACATTAAACAGTTCTTTTCGTCTTTTTTACATTCATTTTCTCACGGAAAACATATTGTGTTTTTCCTCTCTTTCCACAAAATCCAAAAGGAATAGTTCGTTATTTAAGAAGTATTGGCAGTAGATGTTAAACACGTTTATCATCCATTTTTTTAATTCCTTCTTTCTTTCTTGCATTAATTTTCTCATAGAAGCCAAAATGTCTATTTTCTCTTTTTTCCACAGATCAAAATAGAATAGCCCATTATTGATTGGTATTGGTACTGAGAGGGCGTAAAGGTCGTACTAACTAACAATTATATATTATTATATACGAGGTCTGATCAAATAGTAGAACTGGTGCTATAAAAAAATCAGCACATTCGGCAATTAATTAGATAAAGCCACAAACTTTATCGAGCGTCGTTACCTCTTTTTTTGACTTTTTTTTAAGCGTTTCACCCCAAGCAAGGCGAGGAGCCACTAGCAAGCAAGGGGTTTCAGAGAGTTGGAGCGAGAGCAAATAGGAGTGATAGAGGAAAGGATGAAGAGAAGGATAGGGGATAGATCATGGAATCTGGAGACGTCGATTTGCATTACATTTGAATAGTTGGAGATTATCAGGAAAACAGGAAGAGGGTAGGGAGTTCCACTGGCGAGAGGTGCGAGACATGAAGCTATTGGATTAGAAGAGACGGCTACATTTAATGAAAGGGTGTGAGCGAGATGCCAGCCTAGTAGAACGCTTAAATTCATGAAGTCTGGGAACCAGCGAAAGCAGCTCATCGGAACAATTACCATGAAAGTATTTGTAAAAAAGACAGAGGGAGGCGACGGCACATCTGTGAGAGAGCGATTACAGACGTTGCATATCCGTCTCTGGTTGATGGAAGTATTCCTGAGCACCTTTCTTTCTGCCTAATCTTATTCTCTTCGATTTCTTCGACGTCTAGAAATCTTTCTTTTTTCTCAAGTGAAATTTGATTTTTCCGGAGAATATAGTGGTTATCGAACCTGGGGAATGTTGAAATTGGTCAAAAACTGCTCCACAAGCTATGGTCACTGATGGAATCTCTGTAGTGTGGTGAGACGACCACACTCTACACATGTTCCTTTCAAGCATTGTTATAAACAGAAGAAATGAGAGAGAAAGTTATACCTTAGTGTGCAAAGTTCAAGGTCAATCGGTGTCACACTGCGTATTTCAGCTCCGTCATCATAGCAATAGTACCCATACTTTTTGACCAAACGTCGTATAAATTAGTATTTACAATAACTTGTTGCCACCTATGAAGCACGAAACAGTCTTTCGCCTCTGAGTGTTGATTTCAGTGTTCACTTATATATATATATATATATATATATATATATATATATATATAATTCTGAAAATTATTTCGGTTGATCTCTCTGGGAAAAAAGTGTGAGTTCGAAAACAGGGACTATTACTGCTACTAATGCAATGCTCTTCGATAAAACAATACAAATTCTCCCAGTAACTGGCGTATTTATCTAAAAATAAATACGCTTAAATTCAACTTCATCTCTGCCGTGCTCCAACGGCTTAGAGGTAGATTCTCCGACTGACGCCAATTCAGTCAGGTTTCGATCCTAGCTAGTAGTAAGCGGACGTCTAGTAGACTGATGAGTTGTGATACACCAAAACAGTCTCTGGATGACAATACATACATATATATATATATATATATATATATATATATATATATATATATATATATATATATATACATACGTGTGAGGGTCAAGCAGATCAGTTACTATGAACCGACAGCCCGACACCAGCACATGAGATTTGATTATAGTGGTGAACTTTGGTGTAGAACCATCACCACTTTTTGAAAGGCCAAATACAGAGATTTGGTGCAGTACGTGCCCCCAGGTTCCAAAACGAGCCCCTGCGGGTTTTTAGTTCAAAGTTTTCTTTCTATTAGACCAGTTGCCATCCAAGGCTATAGAGCCCAGTCTGTCCTGTTGTTTACCTGTAGCTGGAGGGAGAAGTAGCGGATTCATATATACTTATAGGAGGGCCGGTGGAGTAATGGACAGCGGCTTGGATTGAGGAATTGGAGAGCCGAGTTCGAATTCCAGTCGAATTCATTACATTCACTTGCGTACTAGTAGCCTTGGGAAAGTATATATATATATATATATATATATATATATATATATATATATATATATATATATATGTGTGTGTGTGTGTGGTTCAACCCATCAAATAACAAAATTAAAAACAAACAGGAAGAATATTCCTTAATCTGATACAAAAACATTTCCATCCACCAAGCACCCTCCGCAAGATATGCAAAAGGCAAATAGTAAAAATTAGCTACGGCAGCACAAAGAAGATAACACAAGAAAAAAATAAACCACAAAACTGCCTGCACAAAGCAACCCTACTTGTAACAGGAGAATGCAAGAAAAAGATATCCATAAAAATCTTAATCGCAGTGTAACGCAAGCCGTCTTCAATGAAAGAACATAAGCCCAAATACACACGCATATATATATATATATATATATATATATATATATATATATATATATATATATTTAAGCAAATATATGGATATAGATCCGACAGTATGAAGAAAAATATACGGAAAAAACAAACAAAAATCCTAATATGCAATTATGCTGTTTTAATGTTAATATAATGTCAACGTCGCTCTTATGTTCATCGTCTTTTTCATGTTGAATTGAATATGGTCGAATGTTAATTATGTTTTATGAATATGTCCTGAAGATGTTGACATTATATTAACATTAAAACAGCATAATTGCATATTAGGATTTTTGTTTGTTTTTTCTGTATATTTTTCTTTATATATATATATATATATATATATATATATATATATATATATATATATATCTGTTAGCGTACTCCGTTTAACTGCCACTTATGATTCGTCATTACAATTGGTTCCCCAATATAGAAATCATTTATAATTGAATATAATAAAAGTTGCGATTAGACTTTGGGGTTGTCTCTTAATTGTATTTTAGGTGATTCTAGCGATATGGGTAAGACTCTACTGCACTAGAAATAACATAATACAAGAGGTGTCCGGAAAAATTTACTAATCCAATATGTTTCTTATTCTTCTTTTTTCCTATATCACAATTAGCATAATTCCTTGGTTTTACCAGCAACTGGGATCTACGTCACGAACAAATCATCTTCATTTCTTTCGTATTTCATTACTTAGTAGTAAGTTCCACTCGGACAGATTATTCCTAAGAACTCTTTCTTTGGGGAAAAAAGGTCACAGTAGAAGTACATTTCTATTGGCTCGATTATTATCATCTGTCAGCAAATTGTATAGAATTTTGACACCATATCGAAGGATTGATCTTACATAGCATTTCAGCACAGTTTTATCCGTCTCTAACAGAATTTCGCTGTCTCTTAATGTGATGTGGTCCAAGGCCTTTTAAAACTCGAGAAAAAAAACCCAGATTTGACAAACTTTCTGTTTGCGGTATTTATCCTCTGTGTTTCTCCATTGCTCGAAAATGAATTTTAGTTGTCAAAGTAATGGACGCTGGTTGCTAGTTCATCCCAGTTTAGATCAAGTGTCAAATTTTCACACAAATGTAGCGTTGCTGTCCTGTTTGAGTTTGGAGCTTCACGAATCCTCTCTCTCCAGCCTTGATAAAGTTCAAAATCCCTTACCTGGTCTTATTTTCCACTCTGCAACCACTTAACCCAAACGCAGCGTTGCAAGCTTATCGCTACACTATCGTTATTTTCATGGCAAAACTTCAAATGAGTTCCACTCTTTAGTTCCCCGAGGCCAGACCTTTGGTGTTACATGTTGACAGCAGTGTATAATCTCAGCTCAGCTTTTTCTGTTGACAGGCGATCGCCAATCGTTTTGGTTCAGCGATCAAACACTTCAACAAAGAGAATTTTAACTATTTATATTACTAATGTCGACATGTAATTTATCTAACTATACAGTGGAGGTCGTCCATCCGCACAGGGGAGCCGTTTCGGACACGAAAGAGAACAGGTCTATATATAAAGGTACGAGATAACTCCTTGAAACCTTTCTCCTATCTATATTTCCCCCACTAGCTCAGCTAATCCAAATCGACTTCCCTATTATGGCTCAACTCTTAATCTGACTACCAACCTCCGGAAGTCGGAGCCGAGATACACTTCTTCGAAAAATAATAGTCTGATAAATTATTATTTAACAAGACACGCTATGCTATTTCCTTCAAGTACCGCTACTTTGGTAAAAAAAAAAAAAATCCCCAAAACTACGGAGATACTTCCCTGAACAATACATACAACCGTTTCCAGTCAAAAGTGAATCACTATCTATCCCCCTTCTTTTCATAATCGTCTCTTTCTCTACCTCCTCTTACTTTCATGCGTCCTGGGTATGATGATAAACTCCATCCGCGTCCTGGGTATGACGATAAACTACGTCCAACAACAAGGCCTCAGATAATGTTTTCGGAAAAATAATGTTGCCAGCTATAAGTTTTTGAAACAATAATGTTACCAGTTATATGTTTTTTGGAAAAAATAATGTTGCCAGCTATACGCTTTTGAAAAAATAATGTTGCCAGCTATGTGTTTTTGAAACAATAATGTTGCCAGCTATTCGTTTTTGAAACAATAATGTTGCCAGCTGTGTGTTTTTGAAACAATAATGTTGCCAGTTATACATTTTTTGGTAAAAATAATGTTGCCAGCTATGCATTTTTGAAACAACAATGTTGCCAGCTATCTGTTTAATAGTACTGTATATTTAATGTATGTATAGGTATATGTGTATGTATGTATATGTGTATATATATATATATATATATATATATATATATATATATATATATATATATATATACCTTAATTTGGCATTAAATGACCCACAGGGTTGATATGCCATAAAACTCAACCAACCAACCAACCAACCAACCAACCAACAAATCTTACTTTCATATTACACACCTCATTCAGTAACATTCTAGCACGAGTAATTAAGTGAACTTTAGTATAAACCAAATGTTTTTCTGAGTGCTATTGCCTTTCTTTTTCGTAGTTGTTTCCTCATCGGCATGCATAGGGTCGATACAGTGTCATTAACTGTAAAGGATTTGGAGTTCACTGTAAAGGATTTGGTGTTGTACATGCCATGCGGATTACATAATATATTTCAAATACAATTCGATTGCAACATCATTTAAATATAGCCATCATATTTTTTGGACTACTATATATATATATATATATATATATATATATATATATATATGAAGAGAGAGAGAGAGAGAGAGAGAGAGAGAGAGAGAGATATTCGACTCTCCCGTCGATCGATGTGTGAGGGTCAAGCAGATCAGTTACTAGGAACCGACAACCCAACATCAGCACATGAGATTTGATTAGAGTGGTGAATTTTAGTGCAGAAGAATCCAAGCTTTTTGAAAGGCCGAATACAGAGACCTGGTGCAGTACGTGCCACAAGATCCCAAAACGACCCTCCGCAGGTTTTGAATTCACAGTTTTCCTTCTCCTAGACCAGTTGCCATCCAAGGCTATAGAAGCCAGTCTGTCCTGCTGTTTACCTGTAGCTGGAGGGAGAAGAGGAGGATTCATATATACTTATAGGAGGTATGGTGGAGTAATATACATACATATATATATATATATATATATATATATATATATATATATATATATATATATATATATATATTTGTGTGTGTGTAAGAGCAGAAAATATATATAAAATATATAATAAAAAGCTTAATCGCAGTGTAATATCAGCCGTCTTCAATAAAACTTATATAATCACAAATACATACACGCACGCGCACACACATACATACATACACACACACATTGTCTATTGGGACAGCAGATCATTATTTAAACATATATTGTTAAATATAACAGCCAGTTAATATTTATTATGTCTAATCATGAGCTGTTCTAATGTTGAAATGTTTGCTTTAATTTCTGGTGAAAATAAAGACAAAAATTGTCCAAACTTTGGATATTTTTTTATTAATTTGGTTTTAAGCTTTCGTCTCATGTGAGCCGTTCTCAGAATGGTTATACAGACATGAAACAAAGATGTCAACCGTCAAAGATGATATTTTGTTATTTTGACACAGAAGATTGCTGCGATAACGTTCGCGGATAAGCCATGGACATAATATTAGACAGATATTAGTTCATAACGCAACAATACTCACACATACACACAGTTAAAAGAACCCTCAGACAATGGAGGTCATCTAAATTAAAACTAAGCAACTAACACTCAACAAAATTACATTTCAAACTAGTCACAACACATTACATTGCATCTAGACATATAATTCTATTGTAATACTTCCGTCTATCGCGTGGCATGACGCTATAGAACCGCATCTTGAATTTACGATCTACGTCTGTCAGAGGTTTATCTAATATTTCTGTGGGGGCATATCTGTAAAAATTACTTGAGGAATATAACGTGAGCGACTTTTTGATATAATTTTTAAATACCCAGTACTCTTACAACTAGGAAAAATATTCTCTGTAATCTAATGTTATATTGAATGTTAGATATTTTGGCTTTAAATTTACTATACATATCGATCTTATTTTCTGAATATGTCGTGTATGGCAACCGGTTGAAAAGATTTGAAACTTTATAAATTATTATAATTAAATTCCAAAAAATGAAAACAAACTTGTAAAATACATTATACATCGGAAACATTTTTTTTCTTACGACAATCATGTTCATAATTTATCTATATATATTCATAAAAACATTTAAAAGATTTTTTAAAGTAAATATTCTCTTTGTTTTATTATATATTTTTTTATTTTACGATTCAGAACAGATTTTCTATAACTGGGGCTCCTGCTTCACAAAATAAATAAATAATTAAATAAAAATAAAATAAAATTGATAATTTGAATTCTCCAAGGAGTTTTGTGTCTAATACAAGCATTAAGGAGTACACAAAATTATTAGATTGGTGCAAAAATAATGACGTAATAATGTCGTTTTTTGACGTTAAAAAATACGTCAAAAAACGACATTATGTCATTATTTTTGCACAACCTAATACTTTTACGCAACACTGTATATATGTATATAGATATCTCTCTCTCTTTCTATCTCTCTCTCTCTCTATATATATATATGTGTGTGTGTGTGTGTGTGTGTGCCCAATGCTATCAATTAGTTTCGTTTCGTTTCTGTCTATTCTCTCTGGCAGACTTTCCAGAGTTCTTCTAGCTTAGCCTGAGAGGTCGTGGCGGCGAGTTGCTCTCTTGGCACTAGGAAGAAAGCAGCACTGTCATTTTAGAACAGACGCCGCAGGACACGAATTCGTCATTCGCTTCTTTACACTTCTCCCTCATCTCTTCGGTGAGTGGGGATAGAACCACACCAAACCGGCCAATCTGCTTTCGATAATCATCAGTGAGGCATCGATTCTTTAACAGGAAGCAAAAGAAACAGTAGCCTGAAAGGAAATCGAAATATCACGCCTCGAATCACAGATCCTTTCGAAAAAGATAAAAACAAAATTCTATGCAAAATTCAAAGGACCATTATTAACTCTGATATTATGATCATTGAATTTCGTTCATTGGGTTCTTTGGCGATCATATTAATTTTAAGAAATTTTATATGAATTATTGACCTTACTGTATGGCGGATTTTTGCTTCAGAATCGCCTACCGGAATAGGTATAGTTTCGGTAGGGTCTCTAGGGTGAACAAGTATGATGTTGAAAGACCCGAAACTTGTGATGAGTTCAAGTCATGACATCACCGATGAGGCGATCCTGCGCACCCTTTGGAGTGTATTCATAACAAAAAACTAATTATAGTTTACAACTGCTGTTATATGTTGGCTGGAACTGCCCAGTTCTTACGGCCATGCCTTGACATTTGATAAAATAATAACAATGTTTACGTGTTTAACTATTTTCTCACCCTTTAGCCAATTTCCCACAGACAAAACTTTGATACCTTTTTGTAATCTATAGACACTTTCATGCACACAGGGTGGAAACATTCTCATTTCCTTTGTATGTTCATTGACCGCATCCCCTGTTGAAGGGGAAGGCATCTAGACCCCTCAAAAGGGACACCTACTAAATAAATACTCAAAAGCATATTTAAACAGTTAGAAATTGTATTTAATCATTGTAATTATTGATGTCGTATCAAAATATCGTCTATAGAATTTATCATATTTAGTTCAACGCTGATGTCTCGTCGTGTCTCGTTGTTTCTCGTATTTTCCCACGAATCGCTTTGGGTTATTGTTTTTTTTTTTTCTGATTTTTTTTCTTTTCTTTCCTTTTCATATACTTCTTTGTCTCCTCGATATTAAAACGACTCATTATTAAAAAAAACAAAAAAACTTTTGTCTATGTAAAATTAGAAAAGAATCTCAAAATAGTGTAATTACCCATTTTTATAAAAAAAAAAAATTACTGGAGATTTAAAATAATTTCAGTCTACCTGTCGTGAAGTTCCTACATACGCAATTTCTTTTGTAGTCGTTAACTAACTGCTTGAGCTAGTATTCTGCCTAATATACAGTGTGTCCATAAAATTCGTGTGCACTTTAAAAAATTCCTAACTTTATTTGTATTTGCGATAGAAATAACTTTATGGACACCCTGTATGTGATCTAATAATATTCAACTGTGTAAAATAACTACAATTGTAGTAGTAAGTCTGAATTACCATATTCTAAAAACATTTCTTATCATAATTCTTTTGACCAACAAATGTGTAAGAATGTTATTTTAGTGAATTACCGTTTCATAGAAGATTAAAAATTTTTGGCGACAAGTAGAAATTACTTAATTGTTATTTCGAGCTGTGCCCGTTGTGATTATGGATCTTTCCACGTATTGGACCAAGGAGCGAAAAGACGAGCATTCAGTTTGTTCTCGTTTTTATCTCGTCTTGCCTGAGGAAGAAGTGACGTAGGGCGTTTTCTGATTGGTTGCTTGCTATTTCCAGATCAACAGTGACAGTTATATGTCCGTTTTTGTGTGCTTGATGGAAATTTGTTTCAAGATCGCCTGCCGGAATAGGTATTTTTTTCGGTAGGGTCTCTTAGTTGAACAAGTATGATGTTGAAAAACCCGGAATTTATCATGTCATAAGATCACTGCTGAAGCGTTCTTGCGCACTCGTTGGAGTTTATTCAAAACAAATGAAGTCCCACTCAAGTGCATGGAAAAATGAACAACCTGCACGAATCGAACTGTAGTATGGCCTTTTGCCGCCTCACTTAGTGAGCAGTAGCTTTTGCAAAGCAGCTGCATACACATTGAAACGAATATGTTTGAAATGAAAGGTAGAATAAATGTTACTTTAATTTATTCAATTTGATACTGTTATCTTTCTGTGGAGTAACAAAACTGTTTTAACAAATGGTGAAAAATACGACACCGACATTCAAACGTGTATTGGAATAAAAAAAAAAACATTTCAGAATCTAAGCAACGTATAGGAAGCATGAAAAACTTCGTTTGAAACAAGGAAAAGAATGGAATATTATCATTTCACCCCAAGCAACGTAATAAAGCTCCTAAGATGCAAGGGGTTACTGAGTATGTGATAATATTAGAAAAAGAAAACATTATTAAGTAGATTGAGCAATAGAGCAACAGGAATTAAGAAGAACGTAAATAAACTTGCGTTTACATTTTTGAAGGACAGACTTGACTGGAAAGCAAGAAGCCGGAAGACACGTAAGATGTGCAAGCGAAGAAACTGTTAGCATAGAACTTACGGTTACATCTAGCGAACTGTAAAATGATGTGACCATACGGCTGATATAGTACTGCGCTTAAATTCGTAAACCTCATATTACGATGAAAATACTTATAAAAAATGCACAAGGAAGCTACGTTACGGCAATGCAAAAGTGCTTGAAGCCAAGATGCCAGGTCAGAACGAATAACATTGCAGATCCTTCTTTGTATTTTTTCAAGAATCTAAATACATAAATGAAGTACTAGACCCGACGTGAAAGCAATATTCAACGCATGAATGAATGAATGATAAATTTATAAATATTTAAGATCGTTTTCTGGAGAATTAACTTTCCTATCAGCATACCTAGCAATTGATTTAATAGAATCTTTCCACTTCGGTGAATCAATGTTTAGGTCTGCTGCTTGGAACATAGGTTCATTGTTTCATAATAGAATTTTTTTTCTTGCTAAAATCTACCTTACACATTTATATATTTTAATACCAATCCACCTATGTGGCAGGTGAAGAGAAAACTGGGAACAACAGAAATGTTGTACTACAGAAGGATGCTGGGGATAACAAAAACTGAAACTGATTATATAAGAATAAAGTGTCGTTGCCGACACTTGAGTTTGAACATAGATCGCCAGAGAAGAAACACAGGCGATCCCATTATTGAATTAAGTAAACCACGTGACCATGAGGAAAAGGCATTACAAAGTAGCGTAACGTCTAAACAATCGTCATTTTCGAGTCTGTCCTCCATATTATTTCTAGTCTATCATCTATACTATACGGATCACCATTTCTAATCTATCCTCTATTAGTATACGGATCGGTAATCTCTAATCTCTTCATTTTAATATTTCTTTATCTGGATCACTATACGGATTACTAATTGAGCGAGTATTATCGAGCAAGTACTATTAGTGTGAATGCTATTCGAAGGCGTCTGACGCCAGTATTGTTCGACAGTGTACCATAGTTGTATCTGCGATTACAAAGGCTCTACTACAACGAGCATTATGAAAGTGACAATGAGTATTCGTTGACATTACAAAAGTGGCAGCGAGTGTTCGTTGACATCACAAAAGATTAATAAGGAAGTTTTAAGGAAGAAGACAATGATGCTTCCTAATCAGAAAGAGAGTTCAGATTTCCAGGTCAGATAATGAGGAAAGAAGCATTGGAGAATTTGACACTCACAGGACATATTGAAGCCTAGCGGAACAGAGGAACGTAACGAGTAACGTACCTAATGAGCTTGTGTAAATGGATGGGGGAACAGGAGTGGAGGTGAAAAAAACAAACATTACTAAGAGCTAAAAAGGATAGTGAATTGTGAGAAAACAATAAACACCCACGTCCCGAAGGGACATGATACATACAACAAGAAAAATATTTGGATTATACAGAAACTTGTTAACCATTACATCAGATCGAGATATCTTTACTAAGATAACTTTGGGTACAAAGTTGTTCACTCAGTATTATTCGCCCGCTCTACGTACTCGCAAATTATTGCTCCTCTGCAACTTACTCTTTATGGTAGCGAGATTTGACTCAAATCTAGAATTATTCGAGATCGAACTCACTACCCAGGAATTATCAGTGAGACCAAAGTTGTTTTTTTTTACTCTTACACCTTAAATACTTTCAGTAGATTGATCAGTTATAAAAATTTAGTCCACGAGATAAAATTAAACTCAGTACCGGTTAATTCTGTTCAATGATGTAAGATCATACAAAACGAAAAACACTGACCTGGAAACGAGAGACATTTTCTTAAATATCATCGTTAGATTTAGACTTTCATATGGATGGCATCTATATATAAAATTCTCTAACTTCTGTCCGTCTATCCACTCGAAAACTATAAGCAAATCACAATTCTAAACGCTTCAAAATGTTCGCTGGTCGTGCAGGAACTGGTGTTTCGACGTGATATGGCCGTAAGCCTGGTTAATTAGGAGAGAAACGACTATATATCCAGTAAGAAAGTAGAACGTGAACTACAAACTGGGTGGTTGAGGTTATCCAAATCAAACAAATAAAGAAATTTAAATATTTAAGAAAGGAAAATGTTTTAGCGAACTTCGAAAGCGTAATTGGAATAGAAAAAGATGTCTTCTAAAAGCTAAACAAATAGGAAAATTTCTTTAGAGAAAAGAGTGTTAAACTGCTACGTAATATCAAACCTATTATATAGCAGTGAATGTTGGACCTTCTCATTATTAATGGAGAAGAAACTTCAGGTAACAGAAATATGGTTCTGCAGTAGGATGATGAGAATATCTGAGTAATGAGTAAATTTTAAAGAAAATTTAATTAAAACGGACATATACTTAGAATCAGAGAGAAACGGTTGAAATTTGTAGGATATAAAATCTATATATAAAATTCTGTGACTTCCGTTAATCCGTCTGTCACTCACGTCCTTTAAATTAGCCATACATTGATTAATTGAAACCAAATTTTCGGGAGAAATGAAAACAGGTAAGGGGGGATGCAAAATACAGTTGGTTTTACTAGGGGGCGCATCTTAGTACAATAAATTTTCATTCATTTATTTTTGTAAAATATTAAAGTTTTATTTAACATACAAATTACTCCCACTATTTTAAAAACAATGTAACGATTAAAATAAGAAATACTTATGTAACAAAAATGCAGTATTGGTTTTGCATAAATTTTCTTTAAGTTTTTATACACAAGAATCCAGTTTCTATTGCGCCTTGTGTTTGCGAGAACTATAAACAAATCACAAAGCCAAATGTTCAAAAAAGTTGGAATTTGGTTCCAGAAAGAAATACTTATCCATGACCAGTTGTATATTGCATGCTCAAGAGTAAGAAATTCTAAGAATTTATTATTCACTGTTAAAAAAGAAAAGTAAATGTTCTTAAAAAAATATTGTATATCATGAAGTCCTTTAAAATAGAAATTAAAGAAATTATTAACCGCGACGTAGGTTCAAAGTAATTTTCCAAATAAATCAGATTTATTCAAATTATTCAAATATTGTGACTTGACTTGACTTGTATCGGATTTCACCCTGGTCAGGTTGAACTTGCTTCCTCCCAAGCAATCACGGACCATCTCTGCCCACGCTCGTCGATCCTGAGCTAGGTTACACGAAATGGCGAGCCAATCGCGATTCCATCGTCGAAGACCAACACTTATGGACCCGATAGTACTGCTAGGTCATCCTTGATTGTGCTAGCCCACGTCCTCAGCTGCCCACCGACACGTTTTCACCAGCCAGGAAGAGAAAGAGGGAGAAGTACATTGCGGATGAGCTCTCCCTCCGAGCGTCGAGCTGCGTGCTCGAACCATCGGAGACGACGCTGGAGCAGAACAGGTGGAAGAGAACGGACACGATTTGTGGCCACTCTACGTCGTCGTAAATATTGTGAGGATTTTAACATATGTCTGCGTCTTGTAAAAAATTCTGTTACATTTAAATTTTCCTACTTGCTTGATTTTATCATCTTGATGTTCGCATCTTTGGCTGTTCCCTTAATTCTATCTACTTAAAATTAATGTTTAATTCTTTATTCTCATATTTCTTTAGTACCTTCTATCGAAGTTTCTGCTTTTTTCGTTCTGCTATCAACTCAATGTCATCCGCATATTGTATGTTGTTGAGATTGTGTCCCGCAATAATAAATCCTGTTAGGACTTCTAGTACTCTTAGGATCGACTCACTGTAAAAACTGAATGGTCCTTACATCCGGAATTTAATTTAGATTCGATCTACATTTATGGCCTTGCTCTAGACCTGGATATACTTTATAAATTGCTTGATGGTTCTCTAAAGACGTCAAATTTGGGGGAAAGATTTAAATAGGAAGTGAAATAAGCTAAGCTAGAGAACAAATACTAAATCACGAACCAATTGTAGAACAGCGAAACACGATATAAATCTTTGGAATTTATCTGATAATCGTGAATGACAGTCGAAATCCAAACAGATTGTTCTTTAAACGTAACAAAATACCGTAGGCACTTAGCTGTCAATTCTTTAAACTGTGTATCGGAGGAAGTGCAAAGTTTGGTGAGTAATTTTGATAAGCCTCCTTCAAAATAGGCTACTTGACATTTAGGAATCCGTCATTATTCGAAAATCTTCCCATGGAAGAGAAAAAAAAAATTAATAAAAGTAAGACGTTTATGAAGTTTTTAAGAATGTATTTAACCCTTTTAGCTCTGCGCTGCTGAACAATTTGAACCCTTCTCCCTGAGCTCCTGAATCAAAATTCGCAAATATGTATGTACTGTTTCACGGTAGATATAAAATTAGTTGCAAGTGTTTACCCAAACGGTAGTTGGGTATTAAGTTATTTTTCTCTAACACCGGTGAGGCGGTGGTCAAGACTTAAACGTTTAAAATACAGTAAACTATCGGTTTAGCGGACATTATGATAGACCTGATAAAATATTCAATTTTATTTTATTTTTGTGCATTGCTAAATAATAAATTAATAGCTTATACATAGTGGCCAGAAAGAAACTCCACATTTAAAATCTCTATCTATAAGAGGCAGGATGTGTGTGTGTGTGTGTAACGAATGCACGGCCGCAATTTTCGACGGATTTGCACCAAAATTTACATGCACATGCTCCAAGTTAGCAGAAAGTCGAAGACCGACTTTGCATTTCCCAACTCCCATCGATAGTGGAAATAATCGATATTTTCATGCTTCTGCGGCACTTTTCATGTAGTTTGCGGCCATTTTCTACTGGCCAGAGTGAGAGCCTATAGTTGGCTGCCACGAATAGGCAGGAAGATTCTAATGGCCAGCGTGAGAGCCAACATCTGACTGACACGAATGTTAACGAGCATGCTAGCATGCAAAAAAAAAATCAATAGCTGCATTCTTCACAAGTGGGAAAAATTTAAATCTGCATGCCTCATTCGCTTGCTTAAACTCAACGTTGATTCTGATTCCGCAGAACTGGGTTTGATGTGAAAAAGTATTTGTTGTTAACATTCTTTTTTCATTCAGTTTTTCCAGTTAAGAGTCCTTTTTTAAAGCTGATTGTTTTGTGTTTATTTTGTTTAGTTCTTTTTACGTAACAGATTTAATGTTTAGTATAGAGCTTAGAAAAAATTCGCAGTTTGAGATAGGCAAGAAGTAAGGCACGTAGCAACATCAGCACAGCAAAGGGCACTCCTTTAAAGGCAAGGAAGGGCAAGTGATAGCGATTGCTGTATGAGTTGTATGATTTTTGAATCAAGGACGGGCAACGCCGGGCCATGCTGCTACTTATTAATAATTTTCTCAATTATTGATTGATTTTCACGTTTTATTTAAACCGCATAATGGTTGAAGTATCGAACAGAATATTTGTACATTTTGTACATTTTCTTTCAATCAAGATGTACAAGGACGTCCACTTCTGCGTGTCTCTACCATAGATAATGTCCTTATCAGCTAAGTATGACAATTTCTGATGGTTTTTGGCATCTGCTGAAGGATGAGGTCCATGAACACGAACAGCCACACTTCGTAACGGGGGCGCTAGTTGATCATACTCGTGCTGTGTCAGGCGTTATGCCATTCTGGCCTACACTTGTCATTCTGAAATCAAATCAGAAATTAGCAATGAAATTCTACCACTTTAAGGACCACAATACATTTTTTCATGCAAATGCGGTGATATTAACAAGTAATTTTCAATAGGGAGTTTATTTCCACCCAGCCTGTATAAAAAAAAACAAGGGTATATATTAAGTCTATAATATTATTACATTTTTAAATATACATATTTTTTACAATGAAATTAATTTTGTACAAGGCCCAATAGCCACTCGAATTAGAGCGTTATAGTGTAAGAGGCATGGGTATATATGGGGAAGATACCGGTTAACCCTAGACTTTAACAGGTTAAGATAATAGTGATCAGGGAAACGTTCTCTTGGGAATTGATTCAACAGTGAGTGGTTCATGTAAAGCAGCTTCTCAAGGGTAAGTTAGGTCTCACAAATGGAATACGAAGGGAATGAAGCTGATTCTCTACAACGTGCGTAGCATTGTGGATCTGAGCTGTGAAGATTAGAACTGGCAGAACTAAGGAATGTCGTTTGCCTGCAAATTTTCCATGGAAATAGTGACAAAGCAGCGGGAGACTTGTGCTATTTCATCTGTGAGAAAGGGATTGTAGATTGGAAAATAATTTGTCACCCACAAGGACGCGGAGACACTTGAACTCTGTGATGACTAGGCAGTTACTGTTTCTATATGGCAGCAGTACTCCATTTTTAAATATATATATATATATATATATATATATATATATATATATATATATATATTTACAATAAAATTAAATTTGGTTTGTTTTACGGCATATCAACCTCAATGGGTAATTTAATGCCGACAAGATTTTTATGATGGTATATATTTTTTTTCAAAATGTATAGCTGATAATTTTTTTGTGCTGCTACACCGGTTTAGGGTGGACCTGAGGACACCAGCAATTAAGAGGTGGTTCCACACTCCTCAGAACCTCCTGATCAGAGATCTTGTTGTTCGACGTAGTTTATCGTCTTACTCAGGACGCGGATGAAGTTTATAGTCATACCTAGGACGGAAATTAATTTTTTACAACGCCTAATAACCAGGTAGAGCGTTACTTTTGTAAGTTGGACGGTTTATGAGGATATATGGGAAAGATACCGCTATAACCCTAGACATAGGTTACAATCGTAGTGATCGGGGAATTCCCTCTTCGGAGTCTGACCAATAGAATATGAAGTGAATGAAGTTAATTCGCTGCACTGTTCGTGGCATGGTGAGTCTTAACCGTAAAAGTTAAAACCGGTAGGACTAAGGAATATACTTCGACTGAAGACTTTCCATGGAAATAAGCGATAGAGCAGCAAGAAGCTTGCTTCTTTTCGTTTGTGGGAAAGAGCTTGTATGGTGGAAAGTGATTTGTCATCCTCAAGGACGCAGAGATGCATTTGGGCTCGATCTGTATTTGTTATTATATTTCTTCCCATACTCATCCCGTGAAGCTCCTTTGTTAGACGTAGGTCTTGCCCCAGATTCATGGGAAGAGGACAGGGCCATTATCCTATTGCACTGGCCCAATACGTGTTGGCAGGTGCGCATGTGAATCATCGATTCTTTTATCTATATTTGCATAAGTAAATGTAACGAACCCGATTAGAATTGGAACTCGGCTTTCCGATTTCTCATCCTTGGCCGTTACTCATTATCACATCCGCACATCCAAATTTACACTACCTGATATTCCCAAGCGGTCACCTAGCTATGTACTGTCCAGGCTCGGCGTTGCTTAACTTCGGTGACCGTACGAGAATCGATGTTTCACCGTGATATGACCGTAAGCATATTCAAATTTATAGCATCTGTCACTGCCAAGCTTCCAAGTAGTCACCCAGCTAGGTCGTGTCCAGGCTCGAGGTTGCTTAACTTCTCCACTGCCTTAACCGGGTATTGAATCCACACTCTTTGGATCCTGTCACTGGATCCAACTAAGGCTTTTATCCACTGTGCCATGTGCCCTGATAACTGACATACATTAAACATGGCACGTGGAACTAGAACAGTCTACCCCAGCAAGCGAAAAAAAGGGTTCAGTTCGACATTCCAACCACCGTACAAGGCCCGAAACATTGTAATAAATATGACGACAAATATGAGAACAATAGTCCGAGTAATGTAAATAATATATATATATATATATATATATATATATATATATATATATATATATATATATATATATATATATATGTGATGGCGGCGACTCGATTTCAAGCAATGACTCCGATGATGTCATCAATGGTGTAAATTCAGACATTCACAAGTCAATTTTATTTAATAATTTTTTGTTCATATCCATTTTTGCAAACAGGAATAACAACATTACTGGTGGCAGCAAAGTTCGTTGATTAAAATGGCCGGGATGGAGAAAGCAGTGTCATGCATCAAATCACTGAATTCTGTTCAAAATGACATGCCGGTTAGTCAGAGTCAATTTGCTAGGCAAGCATATCATCACAAGGAAGACAAAAACTAACCCTCCCCTCCAATTGTAGTCAATATGGAGGAAAAAGAGGCGGATCAACGAGGGAAATAACCCGATCTCTTTGAACGGATGAAAGCGAGAAAAAGACGCCATCAGCCTGAAGCAAGGGAGATAATGCTGGCTATTGCGTCGGCTTTTCTGTTACATTATGGAATAAATTAGCTCGCTTGTCGGTTCGAAAATTGAGGAGGCGTTGAATAGCGATATTCTTCATTTTGCACAAGAGCAAGAGTTTCTGCGGCTTGGTCGCCGATGATATTTGTATAATGGAAAATGGCTTACATATCTCTCGTAATATATGCCAATCGTCAGACTGTCTCATTCTCAAGAAGAAGAAGAAGAACAACAACAACAACAATAATAATAATAATAATAATAATAATAATAATAATAATAATAATAAGAAGAAGAAGAAGAAGAAGAAGAAGAATATCTTCTAAAAGCTATCAAAATGCAAGAACCTTGAAATCGAAATCTCAAAAATGTGGCACATGAGAACATCAACAATTCCTGCTGTAGTTGGAGCCCTCGGATTGGTTTTCAAAAGATTCCAGTAGAGAAATTGAAGGGATTCCTGGAAGTCCATGCCTTAAAGAAATACAAAAATTGTTCTCAGGAGTACAGTAAAATATATTTTTTTAATTGTTCAGTGGAAAATGTCATGATACCATTTTTAACCTTAGGTTTCTGGGCGGGACCCGAAACAAAATTTGTACACACCAGAATTAAAAGAAAATAAAACAACAACGACAAAACCACCACCACCACCACCACCAACAACAACAACAACAACAATAATAATAATAATAATAATAATAATAATAATAATAATAATAATAATAATTTTTACAGGAAGGAAACTGCAACAAACTTGTTTGAACGTCATCCTGACCCACTTACATAAATAGGGCCTACAACAATCTTATGGGACTTTAAAATACACACAGCCCGAACAATGCGAGTTAATCACCATGACATTGTGAATAAAGACCAAAAGAACATAATATGCTTTCTTATTGACATTGCAGACTCTGCGGATTGAATATATCTTTGCAGATCTTTAAAGCAACTATCAAAATACAAGGATCTTGAATTAGAAATCTAAAATGTGTGGCACGTGAGGACATGAATAATTCCAGTTGTAGTTGGAGCACTCGGATTGATTGAAAAAGAGTCTGATAGATTCATTGAAGTGATTTCTGGAAGCCCATACCTTAAAGAAATACATCAAAATTGTACTCACAAGTATATCTCACACATTACGAAGAATATAAGTAAAATGTCATGTTGTTTTTTTTTTATTTTTCATTTTTTTTTTTACAAAATATGATCAGTGGAGGAAGAAGGATGATGATGATGAGGAGGAAGAAGTTTACTTAGCTGTTTAGTATCTCAACTGTAAGTTTCATGAACTCATTCCACTCTTCAGGATATATGATAGCACATAATTTGTTTTCAAGTCTCTTAAAAAGTGGGTGATGTGTCTGACAATTTGTGAAAGACAAAATCGACAGAGACCCATTAGGAATATCCAAAGAAAACACGGACGCTAGTTAAAGGATTCTAGCGCACTGGAGGAGCTGTCTGAAATGTGCTGAATCATACCTTGAACGTCTGCGCTATCTTTGTAAGAAGGGAACTACCGGTTCCGGTAGTCAATGACGTCACGACATCACAAATGTGATTCCATGAAACTCAGAGCCATGACAGCGAGCTAAACACATTTACTTAAATTAAACTGGACAAACAAAAAGATCTTTCCTGAGTTGTCTATGTTTTTCAAATGATTTAGGATAATTTTTCACCCCTGAATCCGAAAATGACATCTGTTCCTATCGATCAGGTCATTATTTGTCTATATTTCTGAGATGATGTATTATGTACACTATTTATTTTTTTCGGACTATTGTCCTCATCTTTGTCGCATATTTATTACAACGTTTCGACCCTTTAGTATCTGTCTATATTTCTGAGATGAGGTATTATGTACACTATTTACATTATCTGGACTATTGTCCTCATTTTTGTCGCTCTATTTATTACAACGTTTCGGCCTTTGTGTCTCCTTCTTCAGGTGGTTGGAATGTCGAACTGAACCTTTTATTTCGCTCACTGGGGTAAACAGTTCTAGTTCCACGTACCATGTTTAATGGATGTTAGTTATCAGTTATCTCCTGTTAATTCTCCTCTCCAAGTTCTCCACTGCCTTAACCGGGTATTGAACTCACACTCTTTGGGTTCTGTCACTGGATTTAACGAACGCCTTTATCCACCGTGCAATGTGTCGTTGCGATGTTTTTGTTCTAAGTTGAGTTTTTTAAAATCCTATTTTCTGATTAAGTCGAGTGCAACTTTGTCGCATTATCAATTGAATTATGTTAATATTTCTCATACGGAAAAATGAAAAAAAGGGAAAAATGATTTTTGATATAATTTTGTAATTAAATGTTACAAACATCGATTACATTAAATTGAATAGTATACATTGATATATGCAACTACATGTAAATTGTATGTTACGTCATCATTGTTCAAACTTCATGGGTTGAAATTCCGTGTATTCAAACCCTTAGAATGATCAGGAAGCAGGGATGTCTCTGTAATTTGCCATCATGACTGCATCCTAGTGTTTCTGATACATGGTCTCCATCTCTTTCATGTTCTGATTGAATTCCTCTGGCTGTTTGCCGCTCATTGATCGCAGATTCTCAGGAAAGAGATCCAGATGTGAGAATAAATAATTCATTTTGATGCACATGTTATATCTGATGTTTCTGAAAGCAGTCAGCATATTGATGACAAGTTCTGCATATTTTCTGGCCTTATTGTTGCCAAGAAAGTCAATGTCGATCAGAGCAAAAGCCTTCCATGCTTCCAGTTCTACTTCATACAGTGAGTTTTCAAACTCTCTGATGAGCGGACAAATTTAAGGACCTTTAAAGATGCCAGCTTTTAATTTCTCCATAGTCAACCCTGGAAAAGCCTGGCACAAGTAAGTGAAGCAGCTAACATCCTTGTCCAGAGATTTGTTGAACTGCTTGATCAAGCTGAGCTTGATGTTAAGCAGTGCGAAAAGTATCCTGTCTCTGTGTACCAGAGGATTATTAATGGCATTCGCTTCTCTACAGGGCATTATTTCCTCCCGAACAGACCAGTTCTGTGTAATGCTAAGAAGTGTTCTTACTATTCAACATGTACAGAAAGCGTAGGTGCTTGATGAACTCGGACTGTTGCCCCAACAAAAACTTCATCATCTTCAGGTTAACGCAAATAAACCCCTCATTTTGGTGGTAATAATGAATACATATTTGTCTATATTTCTGAGATGAGGTATTATGTACATTATTTACATTATTCTGACTATTTTCTTCATCTTTGTCGCCATATTTATTACAACGTTTCGGCCGATGTACGCTCCGGCCTTCTTCAGGTGGTTAGAATCTCGAACTGAACCCTTTATTTCGCTCAATAGTTCTAGTTCCACGTGCCATGTTTTAATGCATGTCAGTTATCAGTTATCTCCTGGTAATTTTCCCTCTGAAAGTTCTCCACTGCCTTAGCCGGGTATTGAACTCACACTCTTTGGGTTCTGTCACTGGATCTAACCAACGCTCTTATCCACTGTGCCATGTATCCTTGAGGACATTTGGCACAGTGGATATATTTTTCACTGCTTCGTATTTCTCATTCAGTGTAGTCCAGTGAGCAAGTGTTACAGAGGCAAACTGGATGCCATTATGCAGTGGAACACTTTTTTGGGATCGCATGCTGCTCTCAGTGAACAGTCTCCAATCTTTGGGTTCGTACTGTGGTACTCCAATTTTGTGCAGAAGCTGGTCAGAGAGAGAGAGAGAGAGAGAGAGAGAGAGAGAGAGAGAGAGAGAGGGAGAGAGAGAGAGAGAGAGAGAGATAGAAAACAGAGGTAAGGTTGATGCCTGATGCAATAGAAAGTGATGCAAATCCTGGCAGAGAGGAGTTATTTTTTTCAGTCTGGATGCCAACATTTCGCCAGAGCATTTTGACAACGTGAGATCACGAACTACCATTATTTCTTCCTTTTAGGAAAAAGAATGTGTAGCGTCATCGTCAAAACCATTTCTTCTTTATCTTTCACAACAATACCACCAGCACTACTACTAATAATACTACTTTGTATTCCATGTTTTAGTATTCTAAAGTTTAATTAGTATGTTTTGGGATGTAAGCAATTTATTGCGTCTTATTGGTGCATAAATATTTTGGAGACATGTTTTAATGTTTATGAAGCTGTTTCTGGCTGAAAATACTTCTGATGGGTTAAAATTCATAAGTTTATAATTGACCTGATAATTAGTTTTATTGTGTGAAATAATGTTGCATATTTAGACATTTTAATGGACGTGAAAACATAAACAAAAACCTAAAAAACAGCATGTAACCATTGCTCAAAAAAGTTGACTGGATTAAGGAAAACCAATGGGATTTTTGGATTAAGCACATCAAAAATCATAAAGCCTGTCCTAATCAGCTAAAAAAAATTCATCAATAAATTTAGTGTTGGCCAATGTTATTCTTATATCAGTTCCATTGATTGCTGGTGCATACTTATTTTTTTCAGGGTCAGAGATGATATGACTTTTTCCAATGAGCATTTTCTAAAGAAAAAAAAAATCAAAACCTAAGGTCACATATATTTTACATAGATAAAACCTTTCGTAAAGTGGGCTATACTTGTGGGTAAAATATTATTATTATTATTATATTAGTAATGGTCACACTACTTATCAAGTCTGAGCGAAGGCCTAAGGCAGTTGGTGGTCTGTTGTTATGGCTCCATTTTACGATTTGTTTTTCCCAACATCCATAATGTCAATAGGATTACATAGACAAAGTTCTACTTAGTGTGTGGGTTGTACCTATCAAGACATTTTTTTGCATTTCTCTTAAACTGGGATTTCCAGACATTTTTTTCAATGTGTTATGTTGCTTTTTTTATCATTTCAAATTACTACTATTACTTGTACTATTCTTGATTTCATTTTCCACAGTGTTTATTATTATTATTATTATTATTATTATTATTATTATCATTTTTATTTTATTTTTATTTTCTTTGATTTCTGGCGTTTACACATTTCTTTCCGGGTCCCGTCCAGGGACCTACGGTTAGAAATGGCATCATGACACTTTCCACTGACAAAAAAAAATTACATAGATAAAGCCCTTCGTAAAGTGTGGGCTGTACTTGTCAGAACAATTTTTTGTATCTCCTTGAGGCTTGGACTTCCAGGAATCCCTTCAATTAGTCTACTGCAATCTTTTCCAACCAGTCCTAGGGATCCAACTACAACAGGGATTGTTGTTGTTGCTAGTATTATTATTATTGTTACTGTTGATATTCTTTTTATTATTCTCTTATTATTATTATTATTATGTTTTACATATGCTTTATCTAATACGAACTGCCTCGTATAATACAGAGGCTTCAAAAGACGTTTTTACGTATCAGATGTAAAAAAATGAGGTACCATGCAGTCATGAAAAATATATAATTGGCCTATTTGCATGGAGAGTTAGTATGGGGTCTTTGCAAGTCATATAGTTTAGGACTATCAGGAATTTGATCTAACTATTTGTTTGCTCCTAAAAAAGAAATCTTGTCTTGAGTTACTCTACTGATTTCTTTATCGAGGTAGCGTCCAGTAGTGTTATAAAAATCTCGGTGACTTTTCTTTAATCATTTCTTCGATACAACGGCTCAGAGCTTAATCTAACAATTGGACAATATTGCTGTTACACCCGGTATATATATAAATGGAAAAGTGGACAATGGGATCAACATCAAGCGGTGACAGTTTGTTTCAAGTTCAATGCAACCTTTAGCTTGTCAAAAATATATTTGTGGATGTGTGTGTCATTGATACTTTCTCATATCAGTTTTTCTTTCTATCTATCTATCTATCTCGGTCTGCTCATTATCTATCTATCTATCTATCTATCTATCTCAGTTTTTTTTCTATCTATCTATCTATCTATCTATCTGTTATATACCGTACCTCTGAACACTAATGGGTATGTCCCAATCCTCATAAATACGTTGGACACTCCTATATGTCGGGGTAATATGCTGTCTAAGTAGTCCACCAATAGCAGTGGTTTACCTACTTCACGCCGCTGGCGAGTATTGTATTTTGTTGATGTTATAAAGATTACTGGTTCATTTCCAAACTCCATTTTGGTTATTCCTCATATCTTCTCTCCCACCTCACTTCCTCACTTCGTTAATTTTACATATGCTTGGTGCGGTCCGTCAAAAATGTGTAAGTTTCTTTTCATTTTTCATTTCAACTTTTGGAAGTAAAGTCTGATGATCCAGAGCCCTTTAAAAGGGTTGTGGTGCAATAACTTATTACATGGAACCATAGAGTGATCTGTTTTTATTCAAACAAATATATATATATATATATATATATATATATATATATATATATATATATATATACACACACATATATAATAATAATAATAATAATAATTATAATACAAGCAAATAACCAATTTTAAAATAATAACAAATCAGCCTTAAATAATTAAAAATAATAGCAATTTTACCTATCATAGTTTTACATAGACTCCACCACACTTATATACGTGCGTGCGAGGAAATATTCATCGGAAAAATAGAGAAATGGTCTGATTGTTGACATGGCTACATTCAAGAGAGAAATGGATACACATCCCATCATTGAAATTTAACAATCAAATGCGTATGTATGTAGACAAAAACAGACATATATATGTCAAGTCCCATACTGTCCACATATATTTATGTTTGTGTGAGCTCCGGTAGGCGAGCGCGTGTGTATGTGTGGCTGGTGTACGGGCATGCATGTATGTTAGCGTTAACATGCGTGACATCACGAGGGCGTTCCCCCACCCACTTCCCTAATAACACCAATACACGCAACCTACATAAATACAAATTTTTTAAAAAATTAATAAATTTGTCTGACTATCGCAAAAGCGTGAAACCCAGGGTCACAAACTCACACCAATCCAACCAAATATGTTAACTTTGACTCTGATATTGAGTGCTTTCTAATAAGTACCGCACATATAATATATAAATAATAATATATACAATATATTACATATATATATATTTATACACACACACACACACACACGAACGCACACACACACACACACACACATATATATATATATATATATAGATAGATAGATAGATAGATAGATAGATAGAGAAAGGCTTTATTCTGTAAGTAACATTTCCATAAAATGTTGACCCCTGAAAGTCTTTTTCTTTCTGATTTTCAATAAATTTCTCCAGTAGACAAAAATAACAACAACAAAACCTTAATATTATACACATAATAGAAATATTTCTGCTAACACTTTATCTTAATAATTTTTCTAATCACATCATAATGAATGAGCACTCTCATACACACATATATTTTATCAGGCGTCTTTGAACGCGCTGCCGAGTATTGGGTAACTCATCGACATTTCCGTCGTAATGAGTATTCGTATTTTCGACGGGTGTTTCTTTTTTTTTTTTTTCGTGGACTGATCTTCTCCAATTGCTTCTTTCTTCAGCTTCCGTTTCCCAATTGACCAGATCGATTTCCGTCCTCAGCAAGGTGTTTTTGACCTTGAATCTTGCTCAATGTGTTCATTATCTATCTATCTATCTATCTACCTATCTATCTATCTATTAGTTCGCGAACCGCATGTACAAAATACGAGATATTCCTAGCCATGAGAAATTAAATGTGGTAATTAAATGTCATCAACAGCAAAGAAAAGATTCAATCTTCAGGAAAACCGTGTAATATTAGTGACAAGTTGCAAACATTATATATATATATATATATATATATATATATATATATATATATATAAAGAAAAAACAGTAAGATGTATAATCCGACGTTCAGATAGATATTTTTATTTTTACAAAATAGTGCTCATTGTAAATTTACAGAGAATTAATATTATAAAGTATTGATTTAAAATATGGTTATTTTCGCTACACAGTTCTGACCATGTTTCAAAAATGGAAGCTAAAAGCCCCGAATTTAATTTTGTAATTAAATTAAAGACATTAGTTCCATTTCATTCTCAAGCGAATTTTGGAGTAACTTTTAAAATTACTGGGTTTTAAAGACACAGCTAAAATCATAATTCACGTTTCCTAGGTTGCAGATAAATCCACTTCCACTAGACAGGGGTGTCTGCGTGTTCATTATGTCTGTATTTTGATGTATCAGTTATTAGTTACGTTTTGGTAGGGGATAGGGATGTATTTTTCAATGAAATCTAACATCCGTTAAATGCATGTCGTCTGGATTTTTTAAAAATTTTATTGTTAACGGCAAAAATTGTTACGGCATTTTTTTTTCCTATTTGTATATTTAAAGATTTTTGAGGGTTTTTTTAAGGTTAGAATACGTTTTATTTAACTACGATTTGAAATATCTTTAAATACTTGTACTTCGGACAATACAAATTGTCATTAAAGGCCATATTTTTTGTTCGATTTAACATTATGAGGAAATAAATCTTTCTCAAGATGAAAAGGCGGTTGATTTGACTTTCCACAAGAAGTAAAGAATTTATATACTAACCTGAAGACAGCCGTAGAGACTAAATTAGCGACAAACCAATATTAAACAATTATCCAAATCGTTTAAAAACAAAATTGTTCAATTGTTTGATTATGTTCTGAAACGTTTTATCTTAGAAATGATTAAAAACATCTTATTGGAATTCCCCGAGGTTTTTAGAAAGTTATTGCACACTGCTGTGAACAATAAGAATGCAAAATTACTCTCTAAGCCTAACAGAAGAAGCGTGATGAAATCGATCATAAACGAAAATGACATGATCATAGCTAAGGATCGGACGCTCATGAAGTATTAAAATAAAGTTCAAATGTATATATATATATATATATATATATATATATATATATATATATATATATATATATATATATATATATTATTATTATTATTATTATTATTATTACAGGATCATTTTCGACTTTTTCGACTTGATCTTTTTAACTCTACGTTGAAATGACGATCCTGTTGTGACCTCCTAAGCCAATTTTTCTCTCTACTGTTTCCTCTTTTTAAAACTCATTCACAGTTCTCTTGATGGTTCTTGAATGGATTTTGAAGATGGAAGACAGAGTATGAATGTTGGTACCATTACTGAAGGTTTCAGGTAACTTTTTCATCTCACCTTTGCTCATTTGGGAAGATAGTGCATTTGACAGCAAACGATTTTAACCTGTTCTCTTTCTAGCTGAATAACTCAAAGTTTTTTCAGCGACTCTTACGACAAATAGTGTCAAGATGACTTAACTATGAATCTGAAAACCTGTAAAAACAAAACTCAATTAGTTTAGTGTTTTTTTAGATTATAAATTTTGTGGGATGGATATGCTGTTCCACGATTTGCACAATTTTGATGTTACACTATATATATATATATATATATATATATATATATATATATATTTATGAATAAAAATGACAATAGGAAAACTGGTAATTACTGACGCGTTTCGTCCAATGTGGACTTTATCAAAGCAAAATACGAAAATGAAATTAAATGAACAAAGTACCTAATAAAAACAAAAACAGAATGTACCTAGCAACTGGAATGTAGAGAAACGCTATTTTCATATTTCATAAGTGGGTTTCTCCGAGCTCGCAGTCTCGCTCAAAAATATCCCATTTGAACGCGCCCAGACGGGTTCAGGGCCTGTCTACCTCCCCGGACGAAACCTTGCCCTTCGGCAAAGCAACGTCCGGGTTCCTCTCTGACAAAGCAGAGAGTTCGACAGACGTCGAACACAGTCAGAGACTTTATCTCGGCGTATCTCGGTATTTAATATCCCACCCACGAGAAATATATGTAGCACAAGGCACGGCCCAAAATATACCCTTTGAAAACGCCTAGACGGGTTCAGGCCCTGTCTACCACCCCGGACGAAACCTTGCCCTTCGGCAAAGCTTCGTCCGGATTCCTCTCTGCGTTAGCAGACAGTCCGACAGCCGTCGCAAACAGCCAAAGACTGTATCGAGACAAATCTCAGTATTTATCAATCCACCCACGAGGACCGAATGTGGCACAAGGCCGGTTTAATGTGGGTATCTCCGACTCCGTAGGCTCAGCCAAAAATATAGCCTTTGAACCCGCCTAGACTGGTTCAGGCCCTGTCTACCTCCCCGGACGAAAACTTGCCCTTCGGCAAAGCTTCGTCCGGATTCCTCTTTGCTAATGCAGAGAGTTCGACAGACGTCGCAAACAGTCAAAGACTGTATCGAGACGAAGCTCAACAGCAGGTATTCTCTCTGTCAGTATAAGTATACTTTGGACGAGTCCATCTTATGTAAAAAGGGTAGTGCCCCACAACACTCATTATCTCATTTTTTTTTAGTACTGATTGGTTATTTTCCTTCCTGTTTCCAAAATGTCTGAGTCTTTAGGTTACGACAGACATCTGAAAAAGGCCGAAGGATACAACGACTGAAATGAAATGATAAAAACAAAGATATTAGTTCTATTTTAAATAATGTAATTTAATTTATCTAACATTTAAATTCCATTTTTACTTGCCATTAAGGCACTTTTCTTAAATCTCGATGTCAAATCGACAGCGTATTTTTGTTTGAAACATTTTTATAGCTATTGTTGGTATATTATTTAAAAGTACCCACATTTTTTTTTTCTTTTCCAATTTCGTTTCCTATTTGTTTGGTTCGGTTCCAGTGAGGAATCGATAGTATATTCATTCTTCTATACCAATCAACTTACAACGTGTTTCTATTTTCTTTTCGTTCTCTCAATTTTTCTCATTTTTTTCTCTCCCCAGTCATCTATATTTAAGCAAAGTTCGGATAATTACTCAATTTATACATTTCTATTTTTAAAACATCGCGTATCAAATCTTCGTGGGGATTCAACAAGTCTTTTCCAAAGCAGGTTTTCTTTCTTTTAATTCCTACGATCAACTTAGTCTGACAAAAGACCATGGGAGAAGAGCGCGTTATTATGATTACGCTTTTGAAAGGCTGTATAACTGGATAGACCGGGGCAATATGTGTGCGTGTGTGTGTTATTTTAGGCAGAAAAATCGACCTGAGACGTTCTTATTTAAACCACCTCTTTTATAAAAGTTTCCACCTCTTGATTTAGGCAGCGAATATTCGCATTGACTCGTATAACTATATATATATATATATATATATATATATATATATATATATATATATATAGAGAGAGAGAGAGAGAGAGAGAGAGAGAGACACAGAGAGAGAGACAGAGAGAAAGAGATGAAAAGAGTGAGATAGGTATGAACAGACAGATAGGAAAAGAAAGAAGCAGAGATAGAAAGAAAGAAACAGAATGAGATAGATAGATAGATAGATAGATATGAACAGAATAAAGTATATATATATATATATATATATATATATATATATATATATAAAGAAATATAGTCTTAAGGTGTGCTATATTTATGGAATAAAGTGCTCAGTATCAGAGATAGAGCGTGTGTAAATATAAAAGTGAACATAGAAGTCAACACTTAGAGGCGACAGTCTGTTTCATGCTATATGCAATCGTCATTGCATATAGCATGAAACAGACTGTCGCCTCTAAGTGTTGATTTCTATGTTCACTTTTATATATATATATATATATATATATATATATATATATATATATATAGTTAGTTAGTTAGTATAAAAAAAACTAGGTAACCCGTTTTGGTAAACCTAAGGAGCATAAAATCCAGAGAGCTCAATGTAAATCCAGAGCAAATAATTTAAATAAAAACAGACCACTTTAATGTTCCATGTAATAAATTATTACACTACATATATATATATATATATATATATATATATATATATATATATAGAGAGAGAGAGAGAGAGAGAGAGAGAAAGAGAGAGCAAGAGAGAGAGAGAGAGACAGATTTTTTAGATTTCAGCCATGTACGTATTTGTCATTTTGCGCCATATACATTTTTATATTTCTGCCTAAGTTTGTTGTTTCTATTCCGTTTAAAGCTGACGATATCTTTTATTGTTTGAGAGCTCGTGTTGATCAATTTTAGATCAAGGTTGGGTAAGTTAGTTTTGATGGCGTCTGTTAGGTTTGATGGAGTTAGCATGTAGGATTATATGCCAAATTTTGTCAGGCTTATTGGGATTATTTTTTTCGGATGATTTTTATTTTTTCCTCTGTTGTTTTTTAGTTTAATACTTGTCTATAGTTGTACATATGATGATTCGGCTATTAGAAGAATTTGGAAATAATTTCAATGTATTTTGCTTTTTCCAGGTTGGAATTGGCTGCTAGAAATTCTTAGAGCACTTAATTAGAAATCTATGAGTATTTTAGATTCTATTATGTTGTTGTAGAAGTACGCGAGATGGTTTTTTATTTGTGTATTTTCGGTAGCTACTAGACTGGCTACTAATAAAAATATAATATATGTTATTCTGCTTTCACAATTGAATACATGGCAAATGATACTCAGCTTTTGTGCATATACATGTTTGTGTTGACCTAATTACTTGAGGTGTTAATATGCGTGGTTCATGTTGTAACTTTGTTGAAGTTATATTTTGTTTGATTTCTTTAAGATATGATATGATATATATATATATATATATATATATATATATATATATATATATATATATATATATAAAAGAGAGAAAAGGGTAAATTAAAAAGAAAAACGGTGGCTGCTCCTGCTACTAAGGCATTACACTTCGAGGTCGAATTGTGTTCTCCTGGCCAATGGCATATTTTGTATAGAAAACGCTTTCTCTTTCCCTTTCTCTCTACCGTGCGTCGTTAGCGTATGGGTAGGATCTCTCATTGATGCCAAATTGGTCTAGTTTCGATCCAGGCTTGAAGCAATCGGACGCTTAGCCACACTGAAGAGCCGTGATTCAGCAATCCTGTCTGGCTGTCTGTCTGTGGATGACTATCTATCTATCTATCTATCTATCTATCTATCTATCTATCTCCGTTTGAACATTATCTATCTATCTATCTATCTATCTATCTCCGTTTGGACATTATCTATCTATCTATCTATCTATCTATCTATCAAATCAAATACGTTTACCCTCTAAAAATTACCTTTATTTTAATAAGAAATAGTATTGAATAAAAAGTCTATTAAAAATAAGACTTCATGTTAAAATATATCTATATCTATGTATTCCGTGATATATGTGCGTGTGTTATAATAAGGTAGTTAAAATGTCGCTTATAATATTAAAAATTCTTCTCTGCTGAATTGACGCCATAGCAAAATCTAGAAGTGGAACATTTCTTGAAGAAAAGTACAGACCCTATCTATTGATTTCTTATTGATTTCTCACAGCTGGAGACAGAGGTCAACTTGCACACTGTAATCAATTCAAATTTGAAATTCTATTTTCTGACAAAATCATTTTTAAAAGAATCAAAATATGATATATAATCTTTCCGAAAACAAAAGTTTAACATCTTTCGATCACGTAACTACAATTTACAATTATACACATTTATGTACAGGTCCCCTCGCACACACATATACTTTCCTGAAGTTTGCTTAACGCCACTTCGAGGTTAGGAAATATTTAAATTAGTACAAGCTTTCAGACGTTATTCGAAATTGGACGACATAATACAAAAATAGAACTCTTCTTAAAAAAATTCAAGAGCATATTATTATTACCTGACATGCAAAACATCGCTAAATCTATCAAAAGGTTAGTTAACGATGAAGAGCAATCATGGGCCCAAACTGATAGAATACAACCCAGCTATCCCCAAAAGACTACCCAAGACATACAAGCAATGTAAACCAAAAAAGAAAGGGTAAAGAGAAGGATGGGGATCAGGATCAAGACATTAGAAGATGTCGATTGACATTACATTTAAATTTTTGAACATTATAGTTACCAGGGAAGCAAGTAAGCGGAAGAGAGTTCCACTGTCGGGAAGTGTGAGAGAAGAAGCTTTTACAGTAGAAGAGGCGGTTACTGTTACGATAATAAAAGGATACGACCGAGATGCCATGTCACGACCTATCATATTGCAAGCTTACAGTAGAGTTTTCAGTTGAACTTTGTTTTTTGTTTGTTTTCTTTGCAGGTGGCTCTTATCAGCAAGATACTTATCTCCTGAGAATAAAAAAAAGGCAGTACATCTCATTTCGACTTAATAACACTTTTATGGTCATTTAATCGAAACAGTTTTGATTTATTTCTGTACAAGGCCAGGAACTCAACTAACTACGTCATAAACTGACGTCTTGAAGACCGACCAACGGCTATTGGAGTTTAATTCCCTCAGCTGATCTTGGAAAACACCCCTAAATTTATCTATCTTTCAAACGAGCAACATTCATTTGTTTAGGCAAAGCGTCCTTCTTTCTGACAGTGAGAGTAAGTTAGTGGTCTGTCCAACACTCTGCACCATGAAGGACACAAATATAACGGACATCCCGAAGTTCAGGTCTTCTCGCGAGAAAACAAGCCATTATATTAGGTTGGTGCAAAAATAATGGCGTAATAATGTCGTTTTTTGACGTATTTTTAGACGTCAAAAAACGACATAATTACGTCATTATTTTTGCACCAACCTAATAGATACCTGCTTCGAACCTCGATGACACTGCGTCAGTAACACATGGATCTAATTCTCTTCTCACATCTGCAGAAGTAGAAACCCGTGTCTGTTGTAGTTGCCAATCGCGTGTCTAACCCTCACAGTCCACAGTCCATAGTCCTTCTAACACTGGCATTGAAATCACCAAGCGCAGAAAGCTTATCTTCATTAGGGATATTTGTAGAGTAATTGGCTATTGTTAAATGTAATTGGCAGAAATATTCAACAAATAGAATTTATTATACCCAGAAATTCATACACGAGTGTGAGTTCAATACCCGGCTAAGGCAGTCGAGAACTAGAAGGGAATTAACAGGAGATAACAGATAACTGACATCCATTAAACATGGAACGTGGAACTAGAAGAATCTACAGAGCGAAATAAAGAGTTCAGTTTGACATTCCAACCACCTGAAGAAGGCTGGAGCATAAAACGGCCGAAACGTTGTAATAAATATGGCGACAAAAATGAGGGCTATCGTCTGAATAATGTAAATACCTCGTCTCAGAAATAAAGACAGATACAGGATTTGACAGATTTCCAATAATCAATAAAAGAAAAAGAAAGAACAGGGCAACAATTTATACGAAGCATACAATATATATATATATATATATATATATATGTGTGTGTGTGTGTGTGTGTGTGTGTGTGTGTGTGAAAGCATTTCACCCCAAGCAAGGTGGGAGTGCCACTAGCACGCAATGCGTTACAGAGAATGAAAGTAAGAAAAAAGAGGGGGTATTTGAAGAAAGGATAAATAGAAGGACTGGGATCAGGATCAAGGCATCAAAAGATGTCGATTGACATTATATTTAAATTTTTGAACATTATAGTTACAAGGGAAGCAAGTAAGCGGAAGAGAGTTCCACTGTTGGGAAGTGCAAGAGAAGAAACTGCTAGAGTAGAAGAGGCGGTTAGTGTTACGAAAATAAAAGGATAGAACTGAGATACCAGGTCATGACCTATAACATTGCATATTCGTCTTTGTATTTTGTCGAGAACCTCGAGATGAACAGCGGGGATACCAGGCCATATATGGCAACAGTATTCAATGTAAGGACGAGTGGTAGGTTTATAGATTTTAAGGATGGATACAGACGAGAAAAAAAAAACTCCTGGCGCGATACAGAGAATCAAATGTCCTTGCAGTAGATATAGCTATTGATTCAATCTAGTCATTCCACCAAATGTCAGTGGAGAAAGTGAGACCAAGAAGGTGCAGAAAAACGCTCACGTGATGCCCAGCTTCACGAGAGCAGAGAGGGTTTTTTCTCTGGCGGGCAAATTAGAGCAGTTTACTCAAATTAACGAGCCATTTTTTGCCCCAGTTAACCACAAATTAGAGGTCCTTTTCGAGACCAAAGGCCAGGTTAACTTTGTCAGAATACCGTATTTACTATTGAGACATTATGAAAATACTTGTAGAAAAGACAGAGGGAAGCCACAGTACGTCTGTAAGAAAGTGACTGTAGATGTGATGCCAGATCGGGACCAATCATGCTGCATATCCATCTCTGGATATTGTCGAGAACCTCGAGATGAACAGCAGAGCACCAGACCGTATATGGCAGCAGTATTCCATGCAAGGTCGAATGGTTGATTTGTAGATTTGAAGGATGGGCTCAGACAAGAAAAAACCTTCTGGCACGACACTGAGAACAAACTTTTCTTGCGGTAGATGAAGCTATTAATTCAATGTAGTTGTTACACCTTAGATCAGTGGACAGAGTGAAATCAAGAAGGCGCGGAGAGACGCTTTAGTTGAGTTGGACATCAGCCATAATGATGGGAGGCAGGAAGACTTCTCTATGGTGTGTAAATGAGAGGCATTAAAGTTTACAAGCCATTTCCTACCCCAGTCAACCACAGATTGGAGGTGCTTCTCTAAGCGTATGGCCAGGTTAATTTTGTAAACGATGCCGGATCAACTACTGAGGCAGGAATAAATAGTAGTGTCGTCAGTGTAGATGCCAACTTGGGAGTTGATGAAATTAGGAAGATCGTTGATGAAGATCAGAAACAGTGTAGGACCCAGGATAGAGGCTTGGTGGACTCCAGCGTTCGGATGATAAGAAATGGTGGAAACGTCGTTTATGACACTCTTGATTTCACAGTTTGACAGGAATGGTTGGATTAAATGAAATAATTATTCTATAATAATGTATCCTTCTAAATGTGTGAGCGTGTCTTAAATTTCTCAGAATAAATCTGTTGGGAAGACAAATTGAATAAAATGAACAATTGGAAAATAATACTTAGTCCTTGCCGACGCGTTTCGTCATTTAATTTTATCAAGGCAGAGGATGATAAACAAAAGTGAAATGTTGTATAATTACACGAAATTCAAAATTTTTAAAAAGGCGCCCCAGTGTAAGTCTATTTCGGAATATGAGTAACTTATTCTTTTTTTTTTTTTTTTTTTTTTTGTTGCATTTGTTGTTAAAGACTACCGAACTTTTCCGTTTAATAATCTTTTCTTTTTTTCGTCTTTACGCAATTTTTTTTATATTTGGGTTGCTGAAAAAAGAGCCTAGTCCATGGGGTTTTGCCGAACGCTTTCGGTTGTCGTCAACCCTCATCAGGGCTGCATGTTTCGCTTTGAAGTAGGTTGTTTATTATTTCATTTTTATAGATAATATTTTTGGGGTGGGACATTTAGGCAGGGTTATTGGATTAGTTCATTAGTAACTGGGAGGGTTTGGTATTTATTATTTGAAGGATTAGTTATTAAATATGTTTAAGATATTTCTGCCAGTATCAAATGCTATTTTATCTAAATTGGGTTTTTGGTTATATATATATATATATATATATATATATATATATATATATATATATGTGTGTGTATATGTGTGTGCGTGTATGTGTGTGTGTATGAGTGTGTGCGCTCCGTGTGTGTGTGTGTGTGTTGAATTTGTCAGAATAAATCTGTTGAGAAGACAAACTGAATAAAATAAACAATAGGAAAATAATACTTATTTTTTGCCGACGCGTTTTGTCATTTGATTTTATCAAGACAAAGGATGATAAATAAAAGCAAAATGTGTAATAACATAAAATTCAAAAATTCTCACAAAAAGACAATCTTCCTCCAAGGCCTCACACCCAACACGGAGGTCTATATCAAGTGCCTTGACGTTGTTATGCTGCCCCAGGTAAAGAGGGTGGCTACTGGAAGACGCTATATCTAGCATCGGCAATCTGCACCATCCCATACAAGCAGGAGAACATTCATGGCTGCCAGATAATTTCTGTGACCACATCAACCATTACGTCTGGCCAACTAACTCCAGACTACAACTGGTTTGATTATTATGTGCGCACCGCAGTTAAGCAAAGCACCATGTAACACCAAAGATGTACTGAAGGCACGTATTATGGCAGCATTAACCAACTTAAACAGGGAGACTATCCAGAAGAGTTACAGGAGATTCCCAAGTCGTTTAGAGGCTGTGGTTGATGTCAATTGTGATTTTATTGTATAAATTTAGACTTTATTATTTCAAGATACTTTTGAGTAATGTTGGTAAATATACCTGTTAAAATGAGATGTCAATGTTATTTTCCTTTTTGCATCATTTAGAAGAATGTTTATCCATCGAACGATATAAATTTAAAAACAACAAATTTTTTTTGTAGCTAAGGCTGAAAAAAAATATGTGCTACAAACAATAAATGTCCTAACAGCAAGAAAACACGATTTAACACACGCAGATCCTCTACAGCCAGGATCTGCTGGCTCGTCTCCAACTACAGCATTTACAGATACACCGGACAGACACCAGCACAAAACATAGGTGGGTACTTAAAAGTTTTATCCATCCGCACCATTATACGTTTAATAACATTCTAGTAACCATTATGTGCCTGTAACTTTGAGATGAGGTATTATGATTTTTTGCATTCTTTATAATATTCGGACTGTTATCCTCATCTTCATTGCTATATTCACAACGTTTCGGCCGTTGAAAACTCTGGCATTTATGTCTATGTCTCTCTATATCTCTGTTTATATCTCTGAGATGAGGTATTATGATTACTTGCATTATTTACATTATTCGAACTGTTATCCTCATCTTCATTGCCATATTCCAAACGTTTAGGCCGTTGTACGCCCCGGCCTTTATGCGAATGTGGCAATGAACGAACATGAAGGATAAGTGCGAATAATGTAAATAACGCAAGTAGTAACCATTATTCTGAAAAATACAATGGATGTTTTTTGCCACTTTCCCCCTGTCTTTTTTCTCCCCTTTTTTTTAATATTAAATTGTATTTTAATCAAAGTTCCTGGTTTCCTTCCAGTTTTTCTTTTATCCTGCTATTCTCTTTGATGAGGTGTCGGCCGAAAAAAAAGTTACGTTTTTAAGGGGAAAATATACGGTTTTGTCTTCTTTTTTTAAGCAATTCGCCTCAAGCAAAGCAGGAGTGCCACGATCACGTAAGGGGTTACAGAGAGTGAGAGTAAGAGTAAAGAGAAATGTTAGGGAAAAAGATAAAGACAAGGACAGGGACCCAGATCAATGCCTCAGAAGATATCGATTTGAATATTTGAAGATTATAGCTATCAGGGAAGCAAGTTCCACTGACGGGAGGTGCGAAATAATACGCTGTTGGAGCAGAAGAGATGGCTACATTTCGTTGTTTTGACAGTGAAAGTGTGTGACCGAGATGCCAACCTAGTAGCTTAAATCCATGCTGTTTGGGAACAAGTGAAAGTAGCTCGTCGGAGCAGTTGCCATGAAAATACTTCTAGAAAACGCAAAGGGAAGCCACAGCTCATCTGTGGGATAGCGACTGCAGACGGCATACCAGATCAACACCAACCACGTTGCATATCCGTCTCTGAATTTTGTCTAGGAGCGGGAGATGAACAGCGGGAGTAGTATTCCATGAAAGGATAAATGGTTGATTTGTAAATTCGAATGATGGACTCCGGCGAGAAGAACCTTCTGGGGCGACACAGATAACCGCCTGTCTGTTTAAACTTCTCTATAAGTTCTGTGGTATCAGATATTTAGTTTTATATATATATATATATATATATATATATATATATATATATATATATATATATATATATTAGGTTGGTGCAAAAATAATGATACAATAATGTCGTTTTTTGACATTAAAAAATACATCAAAAAACGACATTATTACATCATTATTTTTGCACCAACCTATATATATATATATATATATATATATATATATATATATATATATGCTTAACAATAGAGAGAATTTGTAAACGAGTGGCTTATAATGCATTCGCCCTTCAGTTATGAATTGAGTGCTCTAGCTGCTGATTTGGCGTTTATATACATCACGTATATAATACGTTAAAAGATTCCCTTTCTCAAACGTGCTCCGATAGCTTAGGGATAGAGTATCTGGCAGATGCCAAATCGGTAGAGTTTTCATCCCGACCTGAAGCAAACTGATACGTTGTTACACTGATGAGCTGTGATACATGGAAACAACTTTGCATGTGGATTACTTGCTCTTTTTCGCCGATTGAGCACTATAGAGAAAGGCATTTTTTTCAAAGAGTGGCAGCTCCTGTGTATAACTCATAGCTCTTCAGTTATAAAAATAATTGACGTTTATAAACATCACGTATATAGTACGTTAAACGATTCCCTATCTCTCCCACGGCCGATAGCTTAGGGGTAGAGTGTCTGATCGATGGCAGTTCGGTCGAGTTTCAATCTCGGCTTGAAACAATCGGATGTCTAGCCACGCTGATGCGCTGTGATACAGCAAGACAAGTTTTTGCATATATATATATATATATATATATATATATATATATATATATATATATATATATATCATAATCATCATCAGTAGGCATCCAACTGCCTCAAGCCGAGATAAACGACTGATTTGGCATTAGACGGAGATTTTACCCCCGGTAGCTCAGGGGTAAAATCAAGGATAGAGAGGACGGCAAATTTTTAAGTCTTTATTCTTTGAATAAACACGTCAATTTATAGAAGAGCTTTGCAGTATTAACGGAAGTGATCGTTGTTTACAAATTTGCGCTGACTATCAAGAGTGCTCGACCGGAATTAAATTTTCCGGAGGCGTATATATTGTCATCCACTAACAGGCTGTGGCTACACATCTGATTACCTCAACCTGGGAACAAATCCGACTGATCTGGCCTCACTAGGAGATTTTATCCTCAGTTTAACCGGTATAGAAGAAGGCGAAATTCTATGTACTTATTCTTCGAATAAACATGCCAATGACCAAGATGAGGTACGCAGACACACATACACACTTGCTCATCCGTCGGGACTCATACAGATATAAACATATGTGGACAGTATGAGATTTGATATATGTATGTATATGAGTGGTGTTGTGTCTATACATACGCATTTCTATGTTGAAATTCAAAGATTGGAAGTGTAGAGAAAATTTCTCGTGAATGTCTCCTAAATGTATACATGTCATCAATCAGAGCATTTTTCTATTTTTTCGCTGAATAATATTTCCTTGCATGCACGTATATACGTGTGGTGGGGTCTGTTATTATGATAGGTAAAAATTTAAGTTTTTAAAAATGTTTATTTGTTATTATTTTAAAGTTGTATTTGTGTCTGCGTACCTCATCGGGTGTACGGACATGCATCTATGTTTGCATTAGCACGATGACATCACGACGACGATTCCCCCCACTCCCATAATAACACCAATACACGCAATCTACATAAACCCAAAGTTTTAAAAAAATTAATCAGTTTGTATGACGATCGCAAAAGCGTGAAACCCAGGGTCACAAACTCACGTCAATCCAGTCAAATATATATATATATATATATATATATATATATATATATATATATATATATATATATATATATATATATATATAAACCTAGTGAACTAGACAAACCTACCCAGATTTCATCTAAGCGGTTCGTCAGGGAAAGCTGGCTAAAGAGGCAAAAGAGAAACAGTATATTTATAGGCGACAATCAAAATCATACCACGTGACCATAGAAAAAGAAAAAAAAGAAAAACAAGAAAAAACACAAGAACACCGGGGCGTGGGGTAGAATTATTCACGACTAAAAGGGGAGGGGATAATAACAAGAACAATAAAGTTGGAATAACAATAAAAACGGGGAGATTCGACCTAATTCAATAACCAAGATTTTCTATGCCTACATATGTTAAGAATCTCGATTTTAGAGTTTAATAGATCGTTAGGTTGATTATATAAAGCTATGGCTAATTTTTCCTCTGTACATAGCTTACAAAATTTTTGGCCTGCTTTATAGTTGGGGCATTTTTTAAATATATCCCATTTAAGGATGGAGTCTTTATTATTTTCTTGTCTAGTTTTCCATACATAGGTTGATAGCGTGGAGCTATGTTTAGTTTTTTCTTTGGGCTTTAAACCTATCTGTGCGAATTTTTTCGACAGACTTTCATGTTTCTAGCTCTTTCTTTTTTTAAAACCTTTTTTTTCCCTCGGGATTGATTTGATTATTGGCAAATCAAAAATTCGAGGGCTTTTCGAAACGAGTATTATTACACATATATATATATATATATATATATATATATATATGTAATAATACTCGTTTAGTGCTAGCAGCAAGCAGAAATATTTCTCCTCCCGATGATGGCCATTTCGGCCGAAACTAGTCGAGGAATCTAAATGGAATAATAATAAAAAAACGAAAGAATATTAATCTACAACCCAGTGTGTCTGAGGATTTTAATTTTTTAATTTTTATTGTTCAAAATATATATATATATATATATATATATATATATATATATACATATATATATATATATATATATATGTATAAATGTATGTTTCCAAATACCAGTTCTAACAACAGGGATATAGTTGTCAAAACAGTTCTTTAAAATTTCTGTATAAAAATTTTTTAAGCTAGACATCCCTTTTCTGAAGTTCTTTTTTCATATTAAGTCTTAATAATTGTCACCATTACTCGGGAATGCATAGGTTGGACTGTGACTCATGAATTCACTGGACACGCCTTCTTCCACTGCACACTATACGCCTATTGTAGCAACTGGTTGAAGGCTTCATAATCCGCATACACCGAAGAAATTTTTTTTTATCTTCGAGGTCACTTACATCAGTAATATCGTGGTTCCGCTCTTTGCAAAAACTAAACAGTGTGTATTTTGAGGCTTTCTTTGTGTAGAATGTGAGTCATGATGTGGACGACGCGACAAAAGAAATTTCAGAAATGTGTGAAGTTTACCGCTTCCTCAAATGGTTTTGTTCTTTATGCATCAGTTAAACGTCCGGATCCAATTGAAAGGAAACGAATCTCTGCATTGGAATTTCGGTGATAACTGGTTAAATGTTGTGCGTTTGTGTTGTGCGAAAGCAGCTGACTCACAGTGGCATATGAATGTCCCTTAGGCGTCAATATAATTGTTGTTCAGGTTTAGCATATTCAACCAATATTGTAATAAATGCGTTATCACTTTTAAATTTCTTTTGTTAATTTAGCTAGTCTATCTATTTGGGATTCTTTTTTTTCCTTTAATTTAATATCCTCAACTGCTCGTTAGGTAACAGAGTAGTCAGATGTCTGACAGCTGCTGACTACATTTCGTCTTCTGATGGTTTTATCAAAGCAACTGTAAAGATTTCATTTTGCAATAAGTATTTACAGATAGAGATAAAAATGTTAGTTTATAATTTTTTTTAAATTTGAGAGGCGCTCATAAATATTTTGGAAAATACCCTTTTTACTTTTGTTTATAAATAATTGTTGAAAAAAAATCGTGACATTTGCGTTGATAAAGTCCATCAGAGGACAAAACACGCCCATAATATATATATATATATATATATATATATATATATATATAAGTATACACGTCTGGAAAAACCTTAGGGATTTTGGCTTCTAATTGCACAAAACAATACCCAAACAAAAATAAGGGATAAAAAAGAAAGAACTAAGAACATAAAATTGAGGTGAAGAATCCCAGCCTCAGAGACCAAAGGAAAAAAAAAGCCAAACCGAGTAAAGCAAAAGTAACGATGAAAAGTGCTCAATACACTGAACAGACCAAACCTAGCTATGAAGCTAAAGAGCCAATATATATATATATATATATATATATATATATATATATATATATATATATATATATATATATATATATATATATATATATATATATATATATATATATATTGTTAAGAAAATCTAATTAAACAGATTATTTTTACTTGTTTAGATAATTCCATTAATTTTTGGGGGTTCGACGCTTCATGATTTTCAAGTAATATGATATGGCGTCTAGAATTAACAAATTCTGTAAAGATTTTAACATTTTAAAAAAATATTTACATTGTCTGCGTGTCGAGAAAAATTTATTTTAGAAGCTAAGATTGCATTTTTCTTACATTTTTTAAAATATAAGCACACTTATATTTTACTGTTAACTTGCGACTGAATTTTGATAAGGTATATATGAATTCTCTCCACCTAAACACGTTTAAATTAAAAATAAGTATTGAGAGAGACATTGTTTATATATGGCATTTTTTTCCAAATTTGAAATGAGGTATTTATTAAAATAGGTTTTTAAAAATTGTAATGTGATTCTATAGATGGATACTGTAAATACCATGGGCCCAACATGTTTGAAGCGAAGAAAAACTTGAGACAATGGCAACAGTTGAAATTTCTGGGGCACATAACGGGGAAAGAGGGCTTGGAAAATTTGATACTCACCAAGAAGATTGAAGGTAAAGGAGTGAAAGAAAAACAACCAGCCTGGCGAGTATGAGTGTATGAAAGAAATGGCAAAAAGACAAAAGTTATTAAGAGCAACAAATTGGGGAGAGACATGATAGTCATACGTCCTGATCGCTGTGTACATATATTGGTTTGACGACCATGGCATTATCAAGTCGACTTACATTTCATTTGTCGGATACAAATTGTGTTGCACAGCAATTAAAAACACATTCCTGTCCATATTCATAATACAGGAGAATACTTGTTGTCAGCACCAGCGTTCTCTACCAGGAGAATAATAAATGCAAACTTCAAAACCTCAAAAGCAACGAACCAACACTGAACAAAATTTTTTGCTAGGATCTGTTGTAGTTCATGAACAAATCAGATGTCATCTTAGAAGTCTCAATACTAAGCAAATAGAAGATAATACTGCTTCAACTAATCTCAAAAATATTAATCTCCTATATCGTAATCAAATGCATACTAATTACAAACAAGATGAAAATATACTAAAACAATTAGTAAATACTAATATATCTACAACAGATCCTAGCAAAAAAATTAAGTTAATCATATACTACACTAAATCTAGTATATGCAACTTAACTATTCGCAATGATTCTCCCCCCTCCCCATTAGTGATTTGCAAAAAAACAACATAGTTTACAAATTCAAGTCCCCTTTGGGAGATTGTATCTCCAATGGATTAAATAATATTTATGTTGGTCACACCACAAACTCGCTTTCATGACACTTGACTCTATATTTGAATGATAATTCTAACATTTTAAGGCATTTTAAAGAACATGCCTGGCAACATACAAAATTCCGGAAAATCCTTGTTGAAAACACAACTATACTTAAACATCAAAACAATAAACAAAAACTAAAAATTATTGAAGCTATATACATAAAACATTTGAAAGCTAACCTGAACAAAATAAACTATGACAACTCCACAAATATACTTAAATGCCTATGATTGATAACAGAAGCCATACCAACGGCTTACCATACTTAATGCTTTTCGTTTTCACTCTCGCGTTATCATGTGTGACGTCATGAACGGCGGTGCGATGTTCGCTTCCAGCGACTGGTATGCACGAGTTTCTTCCATGCAAACATAAAACGACTAACATTATTGACATGTCCGTGTATTGTTTAATATATTGTAATGTTCTTGTCATCTTCGACAGGATTAAAAAACATGTATCAATATGGTGATTTTCTTTCGTCTTCCAATGATAATGTTATAAAGCTTATCAGACAATATGAAAGGAATTTGCATAAAATAAATAGACAAAACGTTTTCTATATTATTTAATGAAACATGCTTCAATATATATATATATATATATATATATATATATATATATATGTATATGTTCAGATGTATGGATATGAGTTTGTGAGTTTATGTTTCACGCTTTTTCGATAATCAAACTCGTTTATTTTATAACGTTGGATCGATTTCTTCTTGCTTTCTAAAAAATAGTTTATTTCATGATCGCAAAAGCGTGAAACCCCGCATCTCAAATACATGCAAGTGAATATGTTAGCTCTATCACTGATATTGAGCGCTTTCCATTAAGTAGTGTACATACAAAATAATATATCTATCTAATAATCTATCTATCTATCTATCTATCTATATATATATATATATATATATATATATATATATATATATATATGAAGAAAAATACACGGAAAAAACAAACAAAATCCTAATATGCAATTATGCTGTTTTAATGTTAATATAATGTCAACGTCGGACGTTTCGGTCTAATAGACCATCTTCAGGACATATTCATAAAACATAATTAACATTAGACCATATTCAATTTTTCTTCATACTGTCGGATCTATATCAATATATTTCCTTATATATATATATATATATATATATATATATATATATATATATATATATATTGCTGAGTCCACTAAAACACGTTGATCTCCATTCTACCCGCTCCAAAGCTAAGCTCTCTAGGGGGATGTGGTATATTAACTGCTGACAAGTTGATTTTCAGCTTGTATTTGTATCTTGTAGCCCTGATGTAACTGGCTGTACATTAGGATCTTGGGTATTCTGTCATCAGACATTCTCAGGACATAACCACTCCATCGTAACTGAGACTGTATGATGAATGTGGCCTTTGTAAATCACTAGCAGGTCTTAAATGCCACTTAAGATTATCGCATAAACTTTAATAACTGAATCAATAAGCTGTCAGATCCTCATACGTCGGGAGAGTCCATTATTATATATATATATATATATATATGTGTGTGTGTGTGTGTGTGTGTGTGTGTTTGCTGATACAATTTCATATAAGTATATGGGCTCCACTGAGAAAATAATTTTGGCGGCAAATTAGGTGATATAATCTATACGCTTTCATCATTTACATTATTCGGACTATTCTCCTCATCTTTGCCGCCATATTTCTTACAACGTTTCGGCCGATATACGCTCCGGCCTTCTTCAGGTGGTTGGAATGTCGAACTGAACCCATTATTTCGCTCACTGGGGTAGACTGTTCTACTTTCACGTGCCACGTTTAATGGATGTCAGTCATCAGTTATCTCCTGTTAATTTCCGTCTGAAAGTTTTCCACCGCTTTGACCGGGTATTGAACTCACCCGCTTTGTGTCTTGTCACTCGATCTAACCAACGCCTGTATCCACTATTCCATGTGTCCTTGAGAACAGAGATATTGAAGGGCCGAAACGTTGTAATAAATATGACGACAAAGATGAGGACAATAGTCCGAATAATGTAAATAATGTACATAATACCTCATCTCAGAAATATAGACAGATACTGAAAGGCCGAAATGCTGTGATAAATATGGCGACAAAGATGAGGACAATAGTCCTAATAATGTAAATAATGTACATAATACCTCATCTCAGAAATATAGACAGATACTGAAAGGCCGAAATGCTGTGATAAATATGGCGACAAAGATGTGGACAATAGTCCGAATAATGTAAATAATGTACATAATACCTCATCTCAGAAATATAGCCGGATACTGAAAGGCCGAAGGGTTGTAATACATATATAGACAGAGTCTAAAAGGTCGAAACGTTGTAATAAATATGGCCACAAAGATGAGGACAATGGTTCGAATAATGTAAATAGTGTACATAAAACCTCATCTCAGAAATATAGACAGATACTATACGTTTTCACATACATGGATATCTAGTCAAGCTGATTAGCTTTGATACAGCGAAACAGTCTGTCTGCAGATGAGTATATATGTGAGATACACATAGAAACACGCACACACGCATGCACGCACGCACGCACGCACGCACACACACACGCACACGCATATATATAGTTTAATTAAAATAATAGATGAAAAAGTAACATTTTTCAGCGGACGTCACAGCATTTTTCATGTGTGTTTGTATGTGTGTGTGTGTCTGTGTGTGTGCGAAAACGTAAAACGTGTGCAAAAGTATAGTTTTTGTAGTTAAATTTACTGACAATTTTCTTTTCACTGGTGGCGAAATTCAAATGTTGAAAGTTCTTATTGCAAATTGTGCAAATAGAGTAATTCCTAATATTCGGTCTTCTTATCAATTCATGCGTTCGACAAACACTAATTGAATGAAGCAAATAAAAAAAAAAGATCTTAGGGTAACTGCGTGACTCGTTTCTCTCGCAATCCATCAAATCAGATCGATAAAAATTGAAAAACGCAGATGAACTAATATCGATTATCCGTCTCAAGTGATTTACGCAAGATATAAAATCGAATTTTGGAGATGTGCATCGTAATTATTTGCCTAAAATACTTGATGCAGGGATTTTAGAACGAGTTTCTACGACAAGTGACTTGCTGTGGGTGTGGCAAGGTGGGCGTCTGGATCGTAAAGGAATGAGCTGATGTCACTAACGAATGGAGTATACCGCGATATTTGAAATGGAAGTAACTCTAAAATGACCAAGAGGCTTGTGATGTTGCATCGGTGAGAAAGGGTCATTTTTTTTAATCGATTCAACCCAATTAAGGAAACAAGTGGGTCTACTGGCAGTGAAAGAGAAGGAAAACACATTAAAAGGAACCGGAAGCCCGATCCTAAACCGCAAATAAATGTATTATTATTATTATTATTATTATTATTATTATTATTGAAATTAATGTTATTATTATTACTATTAGGTTGGTGAAAAAACAATGTCGTTTTCTCACATATGTTACTATGTGAGAAAACGACATTATTTTTGCACCAACCTCATAATACTACTACTGCTATTATTATTATTATTATTATTATTATTATTACTAATATTATGGCTATTATTACTACTACAACTATTATTATTACTTTTACTACTACTATTATTATTATTACTATTATTATTACTACTACTATTATTACTACTTTTATTATTACTACTGTTATTATTCTAATCTGTCTATTATTATATTTACTAATACTGTTATTACTATTATTATTGTTACTATTATTATTACTATTATTATTATGACTATTATTATTACGATTGTTATTATTAGTAGTATTATTATGGCTATTATTATTATTACTACTACTATTATTAATATTATTACTATTATTATTATTACTACTATTATTATTATTACTACTGTTATTATTACTATAATATGTCTATTATTATTATTATTACTGTCATTATTACCACTCTTATTATTATTGTTACTATAATCATTATTATCGTTATTACTATTATTATTTCTATTACTGTTATTACTGTTACTATTATTATTAATAATAAAAATAATAAAGAAAATGAAAGAAAAATAGTTTGACAATGTTAAAAACTATTTCAACGGAATGTCATTTTTCAGGAATAAAAATATATAAATCTACAAAATGTATGTCTTTGTACAAACTTTTCTTGTCTTGTAATGTAAAAAAAGGGGAGTGCTTGTAATGAGCGCTTCAAAAGAAATTAAACGCCGCCAGCGTGAAGGCATGGAATTGAAACGCGCTTAATATGGCGGTGTGTTCTTGTTGAACTTGGAATTTTCCGCTAGTTGATTATTCACGAAGAAGTATTAAAGAGCCTGGGCTATAGATGATCCTATCAGCTGGGCTATAGATGATCCTATCAGCTGGGGCTATAGATGATCCTACCAGCTGGGGCTATAGATGATCCTATCAGCTGGGCAATAGATGATCCTATCAGCTGGGGCTATAGATGATCCTATCAGCTCCTATTGAGGAGAGAAATATATAAAATTTCAGAGTTTAGATGGAAAGGTTAGAAGAAGGCGTTAAATGAAATTGAAAATAGCATCATGAAAAGGAAAAAAATAAATAGACATGGACTTCTGTTCAAAACTGAGGGAAGGAGCTGAAGCGGACATTAGGTGAATCTATCTTCTCTCTATATCTCTGAGATGAGGTATTATGATGACAATTCGAATAATGGTTATTTTCTAAGCATAGCTTAGATGTGGTACAAGGTCTAAAGTGTGGGGAAATAATGAGGATCGAACTCACTTTAGTCGTAACTGATCTAGCGAGGAAAGCTTGCTGACCATTGCACCACACCTAAATGCCCTTGATGTCTATTTTCTAAGCGTAGCTTAAATGTGACACAAGGCCGAACGTATGGGGCACCTAGTGAGGTTCGAAATCACTTTTCAGTCGTAACTGTTTTAGCGAGAAAAGTTTACTGACTATTGCACCACGACTGAGTGCCGTTAATGTCTATTTTCTAAGCGTAGCTTAGATGTGGCACAAGGCCGAACGTATAGTGCACCTAGTGAGGATCGAATTCACTTTTCAGTCGTAACTGATCTAGCGAGACAAGCTTGTTAACCATTACACCACGCCGAATAATGTAATTATAAATAATGCAACTATTTATTGTCATTGAGAATAAATAAAAATAGTGAATTAATTTCCAGTTTTTACGCGGTGCCTTTATTGTTAAATAAATGTTAAATTTTGTGTAGACTTTAGAAGCAACCGGAAACCAATCTTAAAGAGGAAACAAAAGAATAATCCACTCCTCCTATTCAAAAGATCGCGTGGAAGATTGAACCTTATGGTTGGCGAACCTATCTACTCCTATTGAGATGAAAAATAGCGGATAACATTTTTGAGTTTAGGTGGAATCCATAGACGTAACGATAAAGCATGTCAGAAGAAATCGTTTGCTTACGGAAGCAGCAGAATGAGCCGATATTTCTTTTGCAGCCAATCGTTTGAAGATGAATTATTTTCCATTTTGAATCTTGATCTCGATGAGTTAATAACTCTGTGCAGGTTTTAGATTTAAGTTTAAGCTCATCGGTAATGACGTATTTAATAGCAGATGTTTGAGCCTCGTGCAAAAAGCATATATTGTGAATTCTTTCTACTTCATTCACCCATTTAAATAAATGGACATATTCTTAGGCTTGCCTATTCTTCGACGTAAAATTAAGTTTCTGTTGATACCAAAAAAGCTTTCCACAACCATCCTACAAGCTACCAGACAAAAGAAGAGACAGAGAACGGAAAAATATGCCAAAAACGTCATTGATGGCAATGGTAGATACATTGACAAGCAAGCCAGACATATGGAGAGAGCTCAGCTGCACAATCATCATCTACTGCCCGTCGTATTCGACGAAGACACAAGAGATTCATCTAGGTCCCTCGCTTTAAATCACGTGACGGCAAAGTCTCCGAGCCGATGATTGCTGGTAACTGGCCAGCCTCGATACTTCGGCTGTTGCTACTCCAATATGAAGCGTTCGGTGCCATGCAGGGTGATCCGCAGGCAGCTCTTTATATCGGTTTGCATCGTTTTCAGGTTTATTCTTGATGAAGTCTTTTATAGCGGAGTCTTTGATAACTTCACCGCTGCTTCCCGCACTTTAGATCCCCATGCAGACCGATTTTTCAGCAATGGCGTGTTGCCCAAACGATAGATATGCCCGGTTCCTTGTAGGCTTGCAGCTGCTAGCTGAGCTTCTAAACATAGCATATTTGCTGTAGCAAAAACTTCGGGGTGAAGAGCATCGTCTTTCTACTGGAGCGCAAATCGTGGTACCCCAAACGTATCAAACGCATCAAACGCTTGATGTCTTCAGAGACACAAATGACTCTACGATTACACTTTGGCAGAGGTCTGATGATGATTGTTGCAAATGTTCTGTTTTATTAGTATTTTCATTTCGTTTTTAGAGTGAGAGTCAGTGAGGGCCTGGGTTCACTCGAGATAGAGTGTTACGTTTAGTCATTTGCGTGAATAGGTGGGGGTTCTCTGGTTAATCTTTTATTGTGCCTAATAAGAACTATAGTAACAACGAATCTTCTATCCGTCAAAATGACTTTTATTGCAATATATTGTTAGAATTGTTCTATTTTATTATTAGTTATTGTTATTAGTCTCTTATTATGCCTAATAAAATCTATGGTAAGAACGAATCTTCTATCCGTCACAATGAATTTTATTACAGTATATTGTAAATAGTGTTCAATTTTATTATTTATTGTTCATTACTATTCGAGCGAGTATTATCGAACAAGTACTATTAGTTTGAGTGCTATTCGAAGGCGTCTGACACCAGTATTGTTCAACGGCGTTACTATAGTTGCATCTGCGATTACAAAGTCTCTACTACAGCGAGAATTACGAAATTGACAATGAGTATTCGTTGGCGTTACAAAAGTGGCAACAAGTGTTCGCTGACATCAGAAAACAAACTTACTATTTGAACCTGATTAAATAGTCGTATCATCAATATAGATACCCAATCAGAAATAGATGACACCGGAAAGGTCGATAATGAAAATAAGGGATAAGAGGGGGCACACTTTTTTATGCAAAAAGACGACGAAGGGTTGCCGTTCAAGACAACTTTCATTTCGCTATATGATAAGGAAGATTTTATCGAATCAAAACATTATAGCCTTTCAAATTATGAACACCCACATAGAAAACGCCTGTCAAATGCCTTCGAGATATATAAGCATTCATCGTTCTTATCTGAAGACTCTTGAAAATCTGTTTCAGGAATAACCGTTAACATATCAGCAATTGATCTAGAGAAGTGAAAATGATATTGTTTATCTGAAAGAAGTCATTGAGAAATGAGATACCTAAGCAATTCAAAGTTGACTAGATCCTATAGTTCTTTGCCAAAATATGGTAGAATTTCGAACGATCAGACGATTCTCCAGAGTTCTTTCAACAATAACTACAAGAGGATTTATAATAAGCTGTAAGGTAAGAAGTATCAAAGGATTTGCCGTAGAATTTAAAGAGAAGAGTAGCATGTTCAAGAGCACATGACAACTGCAAGATATCATCAAGTCCGCGTGATTTGTGAGGATTAAATTTGAAGATTATAACGGAAAATGGATTAAGTTATATGCATATCACACAGTAGTGACGCATTTCTAAATAAATGTTCAGGCAAAAATACTCCCGTTGAGTCGAGAGTATAATTGGAAGAGAATTTACGAGCAAAGCATTTAGAATATGATAACACTTTAAATTGATTGAAGAGAGGATGGATACAGGACTGACACTTATTTAACACATTCTTACAGAGCCAACAATTGCCCAGAGAATGAAACTTTTGAGAGGATATACAGCGCCACACTATTAGTGAAGAGAGACCTACTCTCTTTGGGGTGACGTTTGCTCCTCTTACTACCAGCAGTCACAAAAGGCTATTAGAGCTATCATGTTGATATAATTGGAAAAAGTGATACCTGCGGGCAATAGCGGCTGAATAAACAGGTTTAAACCATTGAGAAGATTGTGGTGTGCTGTTGCAAATGTTTGGGTCACTGATGATTTGGTGATGAAAAAGGTTGAGCGGTTTCTGTCATTTCTAATTGATATGTAGAGATGTTACGAAAATTTCTGGAATTAAAACCCAGAACCTCACGTGCGTGTGTTCAATAGCAAAGTCAACGCGCACACATCGAAAAGATCAATGAAAGTTTTGAGGCAACTGTTTCTAGGGCACTTGATCTCCTTACGCAGTGACGTTGGATGGTCTGCAAGTTCGTCAGACCTCTTCCTCCATATGGTTAATTTCTCTGTGGGTACTTGAAGGCTGAAGGCTACAAACATCGACCAACAACAGCTGTACACCGAAGAATTACAGAAAAAAAAGCTGGAAATGTCTCATCGGGTAATCGTAGTTGATTGATTGATTGAGTTTCTTTTACGGTTTGTCAAACTACTGTTGGCTATTTAAAGACTAAACATATTTCAGATATAAAATGTTGCTTACAGTACCCGGCGATGGGTAACGGAAAACCTCAGAAATCGCTGGTAGTGTATCGAGAATAGACGTTAACATTTGTAGAATATCATTTTAAAAAGGTTAATAAAAACAAACTGTATATCGATATATTTTAATGATTTTGAAACATTTTTTAAATGCATTTTTCTCTTCGTTTCAACTTATAAAATGCGAAAGGTTTTATTGACGAAACCTGTATACTATTTACATTATTCGGACTATTGTCGTCATCTTTGTCGCCATATTTATAAAAAATTACGGGAATTTTACGCTCCGGCCTTCTTCAGGTGGTTGGAATGTCGAACTGAACCCTTTATTTTGCTCACTGGGGTAGGCTGTTCTAGTTCCACGTGCCATGTTTAATGGATGTCAGTTGTCAGTTATCTCCTGCTAATTTTCCCTCTGAGCGTTCTCCACTGCCTTAACTGGGTATTGAACTCACACTTCGAAACGTTGTAATAAATATGGCGACAAAGATGAGGATAATAATCCGAAAAATGTAGTGTACATAATACCTCATCTCAGAAAAATAGACAGATACTGAAGGGCCAAAACGTTGTGATAAATATGTCGACAAAGATGAGAACAATAGTCCGAAAAATGTAAATAGTGTATATAATACCTCATCCCAGAAATATAGACACATGCTGAAGGGCTGAAACGTTGTGATAAATATGGCAACAAAGATGAGGATAATAGTCCGATAATGTAAATAATGTACATAATATCTAATATCAGAAATATAGACAGATAATGAAACCTGCATATGTGAATCGTATATATTCCGTTAGTCAGGAAGAAAAGAATATCGGCAATGGAAACGATGTTTTTGATGATACTTATGTGAAAGTGTTAAAATGTCCTTGGGTGTACCAAGAACTCAGCTATAACAAGAAATTTAATTATGTGGTCTAATTTTAGGGAATGAGTCCAGCCAAGAACATTGCAGTGACTCCCCTATATTTTATCACAGACTAAAAAAAGAAGCTTCCAAATGGCTTTCAGCAACCATTCTGATTGGCTTCAAAATGAATAAATGTGTTTTGACACCACTTTTTGTCTGGTCGCGTTTTCATCCGACACGAACAATAATTTTAACATTCAACTTCCAAGTTCGAGTCAGATACGTTTGTTTTTTGTTGCATATTATAGAACTGAAGCCAACGTCATACCTATTGTCTGCAAAGACATCAACTGCGCAGTTTTCAATGTTATGATGTTGCAGCTATAACTAAATCACGCCTTCTTCGATCTTTGCTCCCGAGAGAGAACCGTTAATATCGACATTGTAGCTTTATTTTGAACAAGAAATTCCTGATAATTTTTATTCGTCTCGTCTGTTCGAAATCTTCCCCATTTTTCCACGAAGAATCGCAAAATAAAAAAAAATGAAACACGTGAAAATGATACTGAAATATTAAAATATAATTAACAGACGATATAATCGTAGAAACCTGAAAATAAAACTTTAAAATGAATTTTGCTTTGACTTGCACAGAAACCAATGAAAGTACAACATGAATTGCATGTGAAGTAATTGTTAATGAAAGTAAATGACTAATTAATAAAGTAATGATTATTCATCATTATATTCTGGAAAGCCGTATATTTTCTTAAGCGGGGGACATTGTTAAAAATAAATAAACTGATGCGGTGGGATGGATTGAATGTTTCTATTCCCCAGAAAGAGATGATGGCGGAAATTATTTCCTGGCAAGTTCAAGACAGGTCAGTGGCTAGGGTTCGAGACAAAACCATACTCACCTAGAAGACAACAACAAAATAAAAATGGTATGAAACGCGACCGTCCATTTGGATAGATAAGCAAGAATCAACAGACCGATATATTCGCTTGATACGCAGTGATTGATAGCAGCCGATAAGCGACACAATCAATGACAACGCCAAGAAGCAAACAATTAGCTGAATACGTCGGTTGCTAATAGGTGTTGTAACTACACTTTTGTTTTAAAATCCGTATAACCCCACGCAAGACAGTAAAGCCACTCGGCACAAGGGGTTAAAGGGCATGAAAAATTGGAACAGAAACATTAATAATGAGAGGGAAGAGAAAACAGTAATCATGGCGGGCAGTTGATTGCGATTGACATAGCATTTAAATCTTTGCAGATTAAATTTCTCTGGAAAGCATGGAACCGAAAGTGAGTTCCACACGTGAGAAGTGAAAGGAAACAAACTGTTATCATAAAACTTATAGTTATGTCTGCGCAATTCAACTGTAAATTGTTGAAACATTATTCCTAATCGTGTACTGCGCATGAATTCAAAATATCTAGGTACCATAGAGGAGAATCCATCCGAACAATTATCGTGAAAGTATTAGGTTGGTGCAAAAATAATGACGTAATAATGTCGTTTTTTGACGTTAAAAAATACGTCAAAAAACGACATTATTACGTCATTATTTTTGCACCAACCTAATATTTATAGAAAAGGCACAGAGAGGAAACCTTACGGCGGTGGGAAAATGACTGAAGCCGAGCCGCCTGATCAGGACCAATAATATTGCTGATTCTTTTTTGGATTTTATATTTTTTGAATAATCGTACTTAAGATCTAAATGTCGAAGTAATTGAAAAATGGTATGACTAATTGTTATGGGACCTTACCCATAATAACATAATGGACTATTCCATACATAATAAATACTGCGCCTCAAGAGGAAGCAGGGTGTTCAGTCCGAAGTCGGGCCACCGGCTGATCTGTTGAATTCTCTGCCATTGGGCGGAGAGGAACCCGAACGAGGCTACGCCGAAGGGCGGAGTCTCTTTCGGGAGGTAAACCGACCCTGAACCCGTGTATACGGGTTCAAAGGGCATATTTTTGTCCGATCCCACTGGCTCGGAGATCCCACGTTAAACCGGCCTTGTGACACATGATACCCTCGTGGGCGAGGGTGACAAAATACCGTTCCGTCTGAAGTCTGAATTCAGTCTGAAGTCTGCAGTGACGTCCGTCAGGAGTCTGTCAGTCAGTCAGAGCGAGCGAATCAGTCAGTCGAGTCAGAGGCAGTCGCTTTCAGACAATTAGTACTAAACCTGATTGTTCCTACTAACACTTTCTAACTTCTCTGTATATATTCCTGTTTGTAATATATCTGTGTTATTTCATATCCGTGTTCGAGTTCTTATTTATTGGTTCTACCAATCAAATTACAATATCGTGGATATTGTAATTTGAGGCATAGTGGATTTTAGTGGATAAGGCTATTACGCAAAGAGAGGTTACCAATGCTCTGAACGTCGTATTGTTGATTTCGTATTTTTTGAAACGATAGAAAACATCATTATGAGAAAAAGAAATGATTTAAGCAAAGAAAAGAAAACATTGAATATGTTAGTAGAAGGGGGTTACTACAAGCGATATTGCAAAGCCGATTAAGAAGGATGCGTCGAAAATCAAGCAAGCGATTTCTAACATCAACTGTACCCGGAAAGAAAGACCTGATGTTGGTAAAAGCAAGATAACGAAGCGAGAGAAACATCTTTGAAGAAAAATCCTTCAGAATCTAGCAAGAAGATATTTCAAGAAGCTGGCGTAGCTAGGACGAACAGGGCTACAAGGAGTAATATCTTGAATGAACTTGCAGAAGTTGTTAAAGTCCAATCAAGCTTTCTTTATCAAACCTAACATTCGGAAAATAATTCCATGGGTAAATGCCTGTATGAAATGCGATTCGGCTCCATTTTATTAACGGAGGAATGTCAAGCTACTGTCGATGGTCGTGACCCCTTCACTAGAGAGTGGTTGTTAAAGCGCAGTGTACGCCCAACCCGCTTCAGACATCAGCAAGGTGAAGTAGGAGTTATGTTTTAGGAAGGAATCAACAGTGATACCATCGTTGAAGCCTTCTTCGTAGAAGATGGATTGAAAATGAATAACGAAAACTACGTCAACTTTTTTAAACTCAAAATTCATGACCTGGTAGAATATGAAAAAAAAAAATCGCCAAGTTTCAAATTCAAGATGATTTTCATGCAAGACAATGCTCCATCGCATGCAGCCAAGTTAACAAAGTCATTTCTGGAGCGAAAAGGATTCAAAAGGTACAGAATCATGGAATGGCCGCCACAATATCCAGACCCCAGGTGCATTGAGAATCTTTGTGGAATTATCAGAAAGAAGCCAACAACAAAGAAGATCCGAAACAATAAATAACGAATGTTATCTCCGACATGACTTCATCTACAATTCAAAGTTTGACAACTTCAATGGATTAATGAAAGTTTTAACTGCCAAAGGAGCTCACATAGGAATATGAACAGAAAGATTGTTAAGCAGACTAAATTTATCTGTCTATATTTCTGAGATGAGGTATTATGTACACTATTTACATTATTCGGACTATTGTCCTCATCTTTGTCGCCATATTTATTACTACGTTCCGGCCTTTCAGTATCTGTCTATATTTCTGAGATGAGGTATTATGTACACTATTTACATTATTCGGACTATTGTCCTCATCTTTGTCGCCATATTTATTACAACGTTTCGGCCGTTGTACGCCCCGGCCTTCTACAGGTGGTTGGAATGTAGAACTTAACCCTTTATTTCGCTCACTGAGGTAGACTGTTCTAGTTCCACGTGCCATGTTTGATGGATGTCAGTTATCAGTTATCTCATGTTAATTTCCCTCTGAAAGTTCTCTACTGGCTTAACCGGGTATTGAACTCACACTCTTTAAACATGGCACGTGGAACTACAACAGTCTACCCCAGTGAGATAAATAAAGGGTTCAGTTCGACATTCCAACCACCTGAAGAAGACCGGAACGTACAACGGCCGAAACGTTGTAATAAAACATAGTTACATGATAGCTTTATCCGAGCTGTATAGGGCAAGTTATTTGTAGCAATATGACAAATACAATACGCTAACAGAGTGACATTCTGTTGGTGCTATTAACGACGAAATATTAAAATGGAGAACCAGTTTGTTTTTGAATAAGTTAAAAAAATGCAATATTAAAAATTAACGAAAAACAATATGTGCCCCACCCTAAAAAATATCGATTTTGGGATAGTCTACCTCGAAGGAAGGCATTATCACTAGACCAATCGTTTATTGACAAAATATTAAAAATGTTAAAACTTGAAGTACCTAAAAGCAAAAAAGAATATTGAATTTATTTGCACAAAAGAACAACATCTGGTATTTGAAAATTTAAAAGCTGGCTAGGAGCCAGTAGTGAAAATATTTCACCCTACACATAGAAAATAGAAATAATAGTAATAACTGATGCAAGTGAACACTCAATTTCGGGAATATCCACTGAGGATGGTTATCCTATTATGCATCTTTCGAGTAAATTGTCATACGTCAAATTGAACTATTGAAATATTGAGAAAGAAGTGTTGACCATGATATGAACGACAAATAGAGATCGTCAGTTTCTGATCGGAAAGAAATGCTTACTACGGTCCGACTTTGAACCTTTTGAATTCATATTTAAGAAAGAACTTCCTAAGATGATGTCTTCTAGAATTTTAAGATGGGCTTTAATGTTAATGGCCTTTGACTTTGATATTGAGTAGGTGAAAGGCAATAACCTTCCCGCATGTAGACGCTTTGTCGAAATTGGGGTTTATTATTTCTGAAGGGGAGAAAGAGGAGGATAAATTTAAATATACTTTTTTACACTGGGACGAAACTGATATTTTGTCGATAAACAAATCAGTTGAGGATACGAAGCGAGATACCATATCGAACAGAATAAAAAAAAATAATAAGTGGAATAATTGCTCATGGAGAGAAAAGCGCTTTAAAGAGGATAAACCGCTTAACAAAAGGTACAATTTGTAATGGAGACGTAGTGGTTCTGCCAGCAACGCAAAGGGGCAAAGTTATAAAATGTATTCATGAAGATCTTCATTGCGGAATAACGTCTACACAAACGAGATTAAGGCTAAAGTAATGGTGGCCAGGCTATTCTACAGATGGAGAAGAATACGTTAAAGGTGCAAAACGTGCATTGAAAGAAGAAAATTTAGACAGACAAAAACATTATACGGCTAAGAGTTCCAAATTTGGAACAGTACACATGGATCATATCCATGATAATGGAGTGAGATTATTATTAGTAATGGTAGATTCGTATTCAGCAATTAAACTAATTATCAAAAAGAATAATTTAAACGGTCTTTAAAATATATGTACATATATATGTATATATAGTGTTGCTAAGTAACAGGATAATACCACACACTGGAACATTGAAAAGCCCGTCTGCCGTCAGGGTTACACAAATTGGAGCAACATTGATCACGTCTTAAGACACCAACAAAAAATTAATTTAATCTACAAGAGGCAAGATTCATAATGTAAACTGTACAGAACACTTTGATAAAAGAAAAAAAAATGGAAATCGGATATTAGCGCATGCAGACCAAGTTGGATTGCAACACGATAGTGATGAAGAAATGTATAGTGAAAATAAAAATAATGAAGGCGAAAGTGTCATGTCAAGCCAAGACAAACATCATAGTGAAATCGAGAATAATATAGACTCTGAAGATGAACAAGGACAATCATTGGAGGAACAGTCGTATGAAAAAAGAAGGTCGAGATCTTCCATCTCAAGACAATGATTTAACGAGAGGGAGAAAGATAGTGAGGAGACGTAAGTTCCCAGAAGAAGCACATGGGAAAATAAGGGGATATAACCTCTTTGGTACAGGCAGATGAGGTGACTCATTTACCTATGAATTCACAAAGACTGTAAATAGCTAAAGCTATTACACATGAGGCAATTGAGTGCATACTACTTCCCGTGAGTCAGTAACGCTACACTACAAGCGATATACACTACAATATAACATATCGGAAGATTAAAAAGCCCGTCCACTACCATGAGTAGTCCTATGCTACTGAGGAAAAACTACTATATAAAAAGAATAATGAATCTAATCTACAAGAGGCAAGAATCATAATGCAAAGTGTACAGAACACTTTGATAATAAAAACAAATGGAAATGGGATATTAGTGCATGCAGACCAAGTTGGATTGCAACACAATAGCGATGAAGAAATGTATAGTGAAAGCAATGAAGGCTAAAGTGTCATGACAAGACAGGAAGAACTAGATAAGATGCTTTACTGACGAATGCTAAGAATAACATAGTCAGATCATGTAAGCAATAAGGAAGTTTTAAGGAAAATAGAAACAAAGGAACTTATACATACAATCAGAAAGAGACACTCGAACTTGCTTGGATTCTTAATGAGGGAAGAATATAACAAGGGCAATATATACTGGTGGAAAGAGGAGAAGCTGGAATAAATGCGAGTAACAGACTTTACGAATGGATTGCAGAACAAGGTCATAGAGTAATGGCCAAAATTACCTAGAGAAAAAAAAAAAGACAATAATTTGTGGAGGGCCATGATCACCTACGTCTTGAAAGGCTATGGTATGTGTGAGTTGTTCTGCTAACTTCACTTCTGTGATAGTCATGCTTCAAAAGCAACTTAGGTGTTGAGAGCCGTCATGTCCCACATCCTGATGGCAAATGGTATACAGGGTAGGATGAAAAGATTGTCGCCATTTTATATTTTTAATTTCGCGATTGAGCGTTGCTTATTCTTGATATTGTTGACTGCACAGTAAAGTCGGGTGGGCAGCGTCTGTGAGGAAAAAAAGCATCATGACTCAATTCACTCTGCCAGAAATTTGGAAACGGCACACTCACTGTACTGCCGTTAGCTATAACACAAACATTTCAGAGGGGATGTCAATCACTGGACAGTGCAAGAGCATCGGAATGTATTGGATGAGTCTAATGATTACTAATGTATGGCAGCTCGGCACATTCACTCTGATCGTCCTAAAAGAAAAAAAATCTCCTGTATTTGTTGGTGAGAGCTTCAGACTCAACACGGAGGCCTACATCAAGTGCCTAGAGGAGGTAGTGCTGCTCTGGGTCAAGAGGGTGGTTGCCTGAAGACGCCATGTCTGGCAACAGCACTCTGTACCATGCCACACAAGCAGGAGAACTCAGTCATGGCTGTCAAACAATTTCTCCGACCACATCACCTCTTACATCTGATCACCTAACTCTCCAGACTTTGCAAACCCTTTGATTATTATGTGTTGGGGTGCAGTTGAGCGAGAGGTCAAAAAAATTTCTTGTAACACCAAGGAAGGCAAGGATTATGACAGCATTCACCAATGTAAACAAGAAGACCGCCCAGACAAATTGCAAGAGATTTTCTCGAGCCACACCAAGTTTTATGTGATAAAAATTACATTTAGAAATAAAAAAAAAACAGAGTGAGGGTTAAAGGAAGATAACCATGCATTCAAAGTCAGAACATTGTCATTGATAACTCTCTCCTCCAATTTGCAAACCCTAGTTACTATATTCTTAATACTTGATATAATACAAAAATATCACAATGATAAAATCGGTCAATAATTATTTATAACAACATGATGCGATGGGTAAATTGTCACCATTTTATATTTTTAATTTTATGCATGACTATTGTTTGTTTTTGATCTGGTTGACTGCACAGAATAGTAGGGTCAGTTGGTCACTGTCTGTGAGAATAAGAGCACCATGACGCAATTCACTCCAACAGAAATTTTGAAACGGCATGCTGTGCAGCTTGGAATTCATTCCAGATGCTCCAATAGAAACAATTCAGAAGGTTTGGATGTCAATCTGAGGACAGTACACAGGATTTGGAAAGAATTGGATGAATCTAATGATGATTATGAAGGTATGACAGCTTGGAAAACTCTGATCATTCTCTTACCAACAGAGAGGCCTACATCAAGGGCCTAGAAGAGGTAGTACTGCTCTGAGTCAAGAGGGTGGCTGCTGGAAGACGCTATATCTGGAAACAGAACTCTGCATCATTCCACATAATCAGGAGAACCCATTTATGGTTGTCAGACAATTTCTGCGATAACATCACCCACTGACTTCTGGCCACCTAACTCCCCAGACTGCAACCCATTCATTATTATGTGTGGGGGAGGTTGAGCAAAAGACCAACAAAACTTCCTGTAACACCGAAGATGGACTGAAGGTAAGGATTATGGCAGCATTCACCAACTTAAACATGGAGACCGTCCAGAATAGTTGGAGGAGACCTGTTGATTCCCCAAATTAATGTATAGCTGGAGGCTTCCCTGACCTCATCGAAAAGGATAATGCCTGTGCCTATTAAGGCACGGCGGTAAGAAAATGGCTGAATGACAATTTCTCTGAAGAGAATGGGAGACCTGGCCGTCTGCAATAAGCCCCTCACTCACTAGATATTCGTCTTTTTGAAATCTTTTTCCTAATCACACTGAAGGTATATTCGGGCAGTACGCACACCTGTTTAGTGTAAAATTCGACCTGTATCTACTTTTTTGATTCAAGTGTCCCTATGTATTAATATCTACCAAACTCTTAATTTATTCTGTCTTATAAGACATCTTTTCTCACAAGACTTGCAGTCAATATTAAATAACCCAAAAGGATGGATTTGTCGTTAGATTAACAGACTTAAAATAGTTAATATCAGACTGATACAGAGTAGTCGAAGAACTATATACATATTACTATTTATTAGTATTTCGCTCATCTTAATTTCCGTTGCTTTTTATTGCATCCTCACGGATATTATTTATCTGCTTATGAATATTTTGGTTGTGATATGTCCCGGAAAGGGATATATTTCTTTGAAGTAACAAAGTGGTTGTTGACTACTGTAACGGGGTAGGACAATCTAGCAGGTAACCGTAATGGACTCGTCGTAGGGCTAGGCAATAGGCATAGGCAATAGGTGTCGTTCTTGTACCTCATACATCAGTCTGTATTTATGGCTGACACCAGCCAATCATATTACTGTGAGGGGGAACCCAGGTGTATGCATATTCATTACATCAGGTTTATGAATGGAGTAATGTTCGTAGGCAAAAATTTGGCCAAACGATTTTAAATCATTACAGAAGTATTATGAAATAAATGAAAACCGGTTGAAAAAAGATTTTCAAAATAATAGAAATAGGAATTTTTATCCTGATTTTCCTTACAATAATAAATATATTCCGCCTCAGTACGTCAAAACACTAAAACGGTTGGAGAGTTTACCGGCCAAAACGTATCGATCAGAACAACATATTAGTATGATTTATGAATTAATGACAATTTATATTAAGACATTCTAGGTTATTAGAAATCCCTGTTGGGCACTTCGAGATGGTGTAATGGCTAGCAACCTTGTCTCGCTAGAACAATTACGATTGAGTAGTGAGTTCGATCCTCACTGGGAGCCCCATACTTTCGGCCTTGTGCCACATCTGAGCTACGCTTGGAAAATCACTATTAGGAATCCCTGTTCGATTAAGAGTAGAAAGGAACAGTCGAAAAATTGAACTTAAGGATGTTCTTCCGAATTTGTTGGATAAGTCTAACATTCAAGGCAAATGATCCGGCTCTGATTGATAATCGGAGAGCCGAGTTCGAATTCCGGTCGAATCCATTACATTTCTTATATGCTAATACCCTTGAGAAAGGCATAAATCCTCATTTCCCCGCAAAAATATGGGTAAATAGCAGGACAGATCAGGTTCTATAGCCTTGGATGGCAACTGGTCTACCGCAGAAAGAAATGTCAACCTAAATCGGGAAAAAAACTGGCTCGTCAGTCATTTATCGAAAGATACACGATGGCCGAAACCGGTGACACGCATGGGCACGGTGGAGTAATGGATAGCGACTCAGATTGCGGAATCGGAGAGCCGAGTTCGAATTCAGGTCGAATCCATTACATTTTCTTATATGCTATTACCCTTGGGAAAGGTATAAATCCTCTTCTTATCCCCCAGCTATGGGTAAATAGCAAGACAGACCGTGTTCTATAGCTTTGGATACCAACTGCTCTACCTAAAAAAGAATTAGCAACCTACTGCGGAATAATCTGCCTCGTACGTCAAGTATCGAAAGATACATGATCGCTTACGCGTGTATCACGCATGTCACATAACTGACTGGTCCAGCTGAGAAAATCAACTCTCGGGCCTCAGCTTCAGGTCCCCTTCTCTACTCATGAAGATTTAACCGTCAATTCGGAAGGGTGACATTTTCCTATTTAATTAGAATTTTTTTCATTCGTTTCTTATTCGGCTTTTAAGTGAGTTAGCCAGTCTGTTTGCTCGGTGAAGAGTTGGGGAAAATTGATCTGAAAATTGTTGGGAGAGAAATTAGGCAAGTGCCGCGAATCAATAAAAAGGGAAGGACATCAAAAAAACAGACCCGTGGAACCTGGAGGACAAATGAAAACAAAATGGCAGGAAGGAAGACAAAGCATTGGCTTCTTTCCCACCCGTATAATCAATAAAGACATTTCTTCATACTTTGTTTTTCTTCGATTTTCGAAAGATTAAAAAAAAAAAAATGGCATATGGCATATGGCATTTTGGCGAAACCATTTTACCCCGTCTTCACGAAAGCCGTCATTTTTTTAACGACTTCTTCCATTATTTTTTTAAGCGTTTCACCCCAAGCAAGGCGGGAAGCCACTAGCACGCAAGGGGTTACAGAGAGTTGGAGCGAGAGCAAATAGGAGTGATAGAGGAAAGGATGAAGAGAATGAAGGTTAGGGGATAGATCAGGGCATCTGGAGACGTCGATTGACATTACATTTGGATAGTTGGAGATTATAGGTATCAGGGAAACAGGAAAAGGGGAGGAAGTTCCACAATCGAGAGGTGCGAGACATGAAGCTATTGGAGTAGAAGAGACGGTTACATTTAACAGTTTCGACAGTGAAAGGGTGGGAGCGAGATGCCAGCCTAGTTGAACGTCTAATTTCATGAAGTCTGGGAACCATCGAAAGCAGCTCTTCGGAGCAGTTACCATGACAGTATTTGTAAAAAAAATACAGCGGGAGGCGACGGCATGTTTGTGAGAGAGCGGCTGTAGACGAGATGCCAGATCAGAGCCAATTACATTGCATATCCGTCTCTGGATCTTATCAAGAAACTTGAGACAAACATAAGGGGCACCAGACCATATATGGCAGCAATACTCCATGCAAGGGCCAATGGTTGATTTGTAGATTTGAAGGATTGACTCCGGCGAGAAAAATTTTCTGGCGCGGTACAGGGAGCTAACATTCCTTGCAGTAGATGAAGATATTGACTCAAGTAATTTATTCCATCTCAGGTAAGCAGTCAATGTGAGACCGAGTAGTTACAAAGAGGTGCTCTCGAGAAGTTGAGCGACAGACATTCTAATGACTTTTTTCATACTAATGTTCACCGATTGCAATGCAAAAGAATCACTCAAGGTAGAAGTAAAGATTCTCTACAGATGCATGGTGGGATTTCTTTCTAACCAATAGAAATGGACAATTCTCGGTCTTATTCATTATTTTCTTTCTTTCTCGATGCCAGAAAGCTATAGTCACTTGACTGTATCCCTTTTGCCTGTAATCATTATTTATATTTTTTCCACTTCTTACTTAGTTACTGTCTTAGATTTGCTTTGTTTTGCCTTGTATTAAACTGTCTTATCACATATAATTTTGCCCTTGCAATATTTATATTATTCTGACTGTTATCCTCATCTTCATTGCCGTATTCACAACATTCAGGCCGTTTTATACTCCGGCCTTTATGTCTATGCCTCTCTATATCCCTGTCTATATCTCTGAGATGAGGTATTATCATTACTTGCATTATTTACATTATTCGGACAGTTATCCTCATCTTCATTGCCATATTCACAACATTCAGGCCGTTGCACTCTCGGGCCTTTATGTCTATGTCTCTCTATATCTCTGTCTATATCTTTGAGATGAGGTATTATGATTACTTGCATAAAGGCTTGACCGTACAACAGCCAGAAAGATGTGAAAATAGCAATGAAGATCAGGATAACAGTCTGAATAATGTAAATAATACAAGTAATCATAATACCTCATCTCAGAGATATAAACAGAGATATAGAGAGACATAGACATAAAGGCTGGAGAGTACAACGGCCGAAACGTTGTGAATATGGCAATGAAGATGAGGATAACAGTCTGAATAATGTAAATACAAGTAATTATAATACCTCATCTCAGAGATATAGACAGGGATATAGAGAGGCATAGACATAAAGACCGGAGTATAAAACGGCCGAAATTTTGTGAATATGGCAATGAAGATGAGGATAACAGTCTGAATAATGTAAATAATGCAAGTAATCATAATACCTCATCTCAGAGATATAGACAGGGATATAGAGAGACATAGACATAAAGGCCGGAGTATAAAACGGCCGAAATGTTGTGAATATGGCAATGAAGATGAGGATAACAGTCTGAATAATGTTAATAATACAAGTAATCATAATACCTCATCTCAGAGATATAGACAGGGATATAGAGAGGCATAGACATAAAGGCCGGAGTATAAAACGGCCGAAATGTTGTGAATATGGCAATGAAGATGAAGATAGCAATCCGAATAATGTAAATAATACAAGTAATCATAATACCTCATCTCAGAGATATAGACAGATATTTTTCCCTTTTCTTTTTCCTCTCATAGTTAATGTGGATTTTGTCAATCCTGCTTAACCATGATCGTTTTTGGAAGGAATCCCAACGTTCTTGCTCGGTTATTTTCATCCTATTTTCCAACTTTCTTCTTTTCTATACTTGTATATATTTTGGCTACCAGACTGTATACCGTATTTAAGATTTACGAAATCTGAATCTTATAAATTTTTAATTCGTTATTCATTTCCGCCCTGTCACCGCAGCTATAGCAGATTGAACAGATGGTCACAATTAATGCGAGTATATGGACGGCTACGTACGGATAGTATCAGAATTTGTTAATTTTGAGATGCCTCAGGCATCAGGGAATGACTCTGACCTTCCACCTTTTAGTTAAATGGAGCGGTTGCAGGTGAGAAACAATTATTAATTATTAAGCTTAGCTGATGTTGGTAGAAGGCCATAAGATTGGGAGATTACGGAGAATCGAAGTCACTACTTAGTAATAGGGATCATCCAGACGAGATCGTTAACCGCAACTGAACACTGTGGACCGATAATATTTAGCGATAAAGCTGTAACACGAGTGGAAGTGGAAAAATAAAGCGTGGCTGACCACATATGGAGAGAAAAGGGAGACCACCGCCCTCTGTTGGATCAGGTTGAAATCATAGACAAAGAATACCACTGGAAAATTTATGAACTTAAGAAATTAGCAAATATGCTGACCACAGAAATCTCCTGAGCCGACCAAGCATAGAAATGAATACAATAAGAGAACCAGTAATAAAGAAAAGCAATAAGAACAACAAAAAAATTCAATATGAGCTATGGTAAAACATGGAATAATAAAAGCAAAAATTACAATATGAGTACTGGTAAAAAATGGTTGCTGAAGACATTATTAGGTTTATAATAACCAGAAATTCATAAACAGATGTGCTCAAGGACACATAGCACAGTGGATAAAGGCGTTGGTTGGTTGGTTGGTGAGAGGACGCAAAGAGTGTGAGTTCAATACCCGGATTAAGGCAGTGGAGAGCTTTTAGAGTGAAATTAACAGGAGATCCATTAAACATGGCACGTGGAACTAGAACAATCTACCCCAGTGAGCGAAATAAAGGGTTCAGTTCGACATTCCAACCACCTCAAGAAAACCGCAGGTCATGACGTCACACATGACCACGCGAGAGTGAAAATGTGAAGAATTAAGTATGGGAAACCGTTGGTATAAACCAATGGCTTCTGTTACCAATTATAGACACATAAGAATATTTGTGTAGATTTCATAGTTTATTTTGAACAAAATATACTAACGGCATTCCCATACTTAATACTTCTCGTTTTCACTCTCGCGTGGTCATGTCTGACGTCATGAGCTGCGGTGCGATATTTATTTTCCAGCGTCTCGTATACACGAGTTTGTCGTTGCTTGGAAATCTTCCATGTAAACAAAAACAGACTATCATTGTTTAACATATTGTAATGTAATTGCCATGTTAATAAAATGCAGATTTTATCGATATATAGATCATTAGAGGGTAAAATGTTTTCGTGAGATGCTTTTCGTTTCTTAGTACTTGATCAGACTAGGTTTGTTTGCATTGATTCGGCTACTCAAGCGCATGTACGGAAGACACTGGGAATTTTAAATTCAGACTCTTTTATGGCTTTAGGTTATCTACACAATTTCGTTTAAATTATTTTTCTTTCTTTTCATTATTTTTAGTGGATACCCATATTTGAATAGACGCTCCGTTCATTTATTAAACAGTATATTTATTTATTAACTTTTGTCTATCTGCCTGAATATTGGAGAAATCTTATTAGAGAAAAAAATATGCTCTCTCTCCGACAGGGGAAACCGCCTGGGTAGGAGAAACCATCTTTAAAAATTAACTTCTTTAAAAAAAAACAATGAAGATTATTTGTAAGACCATCATTAGACGAGAAGGCTTGGAGATTTTAACTCTCACAGAACATATTGAAGAGAAGAGGGACTAATAGAAACAATTGGAAACCAACGTTGTGAGCTTGTATATGTGGATGGCAGCAGAGGTTTTCGGAAACATAACAAAAAGACATAATGTATTTAAGAGTTTTAAAGAACAGGAAATTGTAGAGAGCCGTGATCGCCAACGTCCTGAAGAGACACGGTTCATAGAAGAAGAATAATGAGTTTGGTGAATGGATGGCAGAACAGAATTTAAGAGAAATACCGAAAAGACTATATTTATTAAGAGCTACAAAGAATAGGAAATTGTGGAGAGCCATGATCACCAACGTCCTGAAGAGACATGGTACATAGAAGAAGGATAATGAGTTTAGTGAATGGATGGCGGAACAGGATTTAAGAGAAATGCCGAAAAGACTAAATTTATTAAGAGGTACAAAGAATAGGAAATTGTGGAGAGGCATGATCGCCAACGTCCTGAATAGACACGGTACATAGAAGAAGGATAATGAGTTTAGTGAATGGATGGCGGAACAGGATTTAAGAGAAATGCGGAAAAGACTAAATTTATTAAGAGGTACAAAGAATAGGAAATTGTGGAGAGCCATGATCGCCAACGTTCTGAAGAGACACGGTACATAGAAGAAGAATGAGTTTGGGTGAATGAATGGTGGCGCAAAGTTTAGGAGAGAAAAGAAAAATACAACATTTATTAAAAGCTACAAAGAATAGGAAATTGTGGAGAGACGTGATCGCTAAGAGACACACAACATCCAAAAAGATTTTTTGGCTTTACAAAGGCTTAAAACTCATAGAAATGTAGTTATTAAACCAATCATTGAAATAAGAGTTAGAATATAGGTAGTGTAATGCAAAAGGGACAGAATACGGCGTTGGTTTCCAAGAATGGTGGAGGTCTTTTGGAGTATGCTGACCAACTAAGATTGTGCCCAGACTATGAAGACTCGGGGACTTCAGATATCAAGTAGGCCAAAGTGTATAGAGAAGAACAAGATAATTGTTCAGAAGAAACAATGTGTGCTCAAGAGTTTCTGAGGCATGAGAGAATGAAACAATGGATATTGAAGAAGAAAGAAGTCTATATATCCTATAATGAGAAATCCTCTTGAAACCAGTGAAAGGGGGAGGCTATGTAGGAGAAGTAAGAGATCAACTCAAGGAGTTAAACCTAAATGGTTCCGAGAGGTGTAGTGGGAGTGGTTAGGCTTATACTAATTAGCATAACCATACCAATATATACAGGGTGTCCATAATGTTCGTGTGCACTTTGAAAAATTTATAACTTTATTTGTGTTTGCGATAGAAATAATCTGTAAAAAATGTTTTAAAGTATATTGTACCTAGTTTTAATTATATCTAAAATAACTAATGTGTTTTCAGGCATTACTGTAAATCAGTTGGCAAATATTTTTCGTGAACTGCAAAATCGTATTACCCTTTGTATTGCTAATGATGGAGGACATGTGGAAACTTAAATAAACCTTCAATAAAACCTTAAAAAATATAGATTTACTTCTTCCTAATCCTTTTTACAAATTATTTCTATCGCAAATACAAATAAAGTTAGGAATTTTTTAAAGTGCACACGGAATTTATGGACACCCTGTATATTCGGCAGAATACTAGCTAGAGCAGTTAGTTAACGACTACTAAAGAAATTGCGCGTGTAGGAACTTCACGACAGATAGAATGAAATCATTTTAAATCTCCAGTAATTTAAAAAAAAAAAGGCTAATTACAATATTTTGAGATTCTTTTCAAATTTTGCATAGAGAAATGTTTTTTTTTTTTTAAATAATGAGTCGTTTTAATATCGAGGAGACAAAGAAGTATATGAAAAGGAAAGAAAAGAAAAAAAATCAGAAAAAAAAAACAATAACCCAAAGCAAGTCGTGGGAAAATACGAGAAACAACGAGACACGACGAGACATCAGCGTTGAACTAAATATGATAAATTCTATAGACGATATTTTGATACGACATAAATAATTACAATGATTAAATACAATTTCTAAATGTTTAAATATGCGTTTAAAAACACAGATATTGCTGGATAATAGTAAATGATGACGTTTACCGATAAAGATCGGTATTGGTTTCAAAATAAGAGATCTATCAAGAGTTAAACCAGATACCATATAATTACATTGTTTATCTATCTGTGTGGGTTGTAAAACAGCGACACAGAGTGAAAATTTGCAACACTCATTTGAATGCCAGTCAATTTCTTAGGTTCATTTTCGCATAAATGGTTAAACTCTGAACTGAAAATTGGGGAGAACCGGTAGCATTACTGGTGGCCCTTATAACTCATTTACTTATATCTCACAACATTACTTCCATAATTCGAAAGATAATTAATATTTTGAAGCAGGCAACAAAGAACTCTTGTTTAAATCGATACAGAAACATGGGAAATCATCAAATCCACAATTAACATCTACCCTACTCCAGTCTTGACTCGAGTAAATATAGGCAGATCGCTTAGGCGACCCAGATAGAGAGACGAGAGAACAGCGGTGAATAACAGATGAAGGTGCTACTGATGATCTACGTGATTTGCATATAAGAGAACCCCTGACTGAAACCTATTCCAAGAATAAGCACCAATAGGCAAAGTATCAAAATCGAGATTTTAGTGGGAAGGGTCAATTTTGTTATACAAAGAACTACACAAAAGCAAATCTAAAATTAAAAAGGAAGAATCATTTGTTTTTATTTCGTCTGCTAATTTTCTCCGTCATAACACAGCTTCATCTTAGAATGAATTTGCGACGTCCCGTTCTGAACGAGGCTATTTCACTTTGAATCTGCTACGTCCCGTTCTAAACTAGGCTATTTCACTTTGAATTTGCTACGTCCCGCTCTGAAGTAGGCTATTTCATTTTGAATTTGCTACGTCCCATTTTCAACTTGGCTATTCCATTTTGAATTTGCTACGTCCCATTCTGACCTTGGCTATTTCCTTTCGAATTTGCTACGCCCATTTTGAACTTGGCTATTTCATTTTGAATTTGCTACGTCCCATTTGGAACTTGGCTATTTCACTTTCAATTTGCTACGTCCCGTTCTGAACTAGGCTATTAAAAATTGAGTTTCCTACGTCCCGGTCTGAACTAGGCTATTTGACTTTGAATTTGCTACGTCTCATTCTGAAATTGGCAATTTCATTTTGAATTTGCTACGTCCCATTCTGAACTTGGCTATTTTATTTTGAATTTGCTTCGTCGCATTCTGAATTTGGTTAATACAATTTGAATTTGCTACGTCCCGTTCAGAATTAGGCTATTATATATTGAATTTGCTACGTCGCATTCTGAACTTTGCTATTTCATTATAAATTTGCTACGTCCCGTTCTGAACTAGGCTATTTCACACTGAATTTGCTACGTCCCAATTTCAGATTCTGAACATGGCCATTTCATTTATAATTTGCCTCGTCCCGTTCTGAACAAGGCTATTTCAATTTGAATTTGCTAATTCACCATTCTGAACTTGATTATTTCATTTTGAATTTGCTATGTCCCATTTTCAACTTGGTTATTTTATTTATAATTTGCTACGTCCCATTCGGAACTTGAATATATCATTTTGAATTTGTTTCTATCCGTTCTGAACTAGGCTATTCCACATTGAATTTGCTACGTCCCACTTTGAACATGGCTATTTAATTTTGAATTTGCTTCGTCCCACGTCTGAACGTGGCTATTTCATTTTGAATTAGTTTCGTTCAATTCTGATCAAGGCTATTTCATTTTGAATTAGCTACGTCCCATTTTCAAAATGACTATTTCATTTTGAATTTGCTATGTACCGTTCTGAACTTGGCTATTTCACTTTCAATTTGCTACGTCCGATTCTGAACCTGGCTATTTCATTTTGAATTTGCTACGTCCACTTCTGAACAAGGCTATTTACTTTTGAATTTGCTACGTCCCATTCTGAACCTGGCTATTTCATGTTGAATTTGCTACATCACATTCTGAACCTGGTTATTTCAATTTGACTTTGCTACGTCCCATTTTGAACTAGGGTATTTCATTTTGAATTTGCAACGTCCCATTTGCAACTTGACTGTTTTATTTTGAATTTGCTACGTTCCATTCCGAACTTGGATATTTCATTTTGAATTTGCTACGTCCGATTTTGAACATAGCTATATTATTTTTAATTTGATACGTCTTATTCTGAACTAGGCAATTTCACTTTGAATTTCCTACATCCCGTTCTGAAGTAGGCTATTTCATTTTGAATTTGCTATGTACCGTTCTGAACTTGGCTATTTCACTTTGAATTTGCTACGACCCGTTCTGAACTAGGCTATTTCACTTTGAATTTGCTATGTCCCATTTTCAATTTGACTATTTTATTTTGAATTTACTACGTTCCATTCCGAACTTGGCTATTTCATTTTGGATTTGCTACGTCCCATTTTCAACTTGGCTATTTTATACTGAATTTTCTACATTCCACTCTGAACGTGGCTATTTCATTTTGAATTTGTTTCGTCCAATTCTGAGCAAGGCTATTTCATTTTGAATTTGCTACGTCCCATTTTCAACTTGGCTATTTCCCTTGGATTTTGCTACGTCCCATTCTGAACTTTGCTATTTCCCATTCTGAACATGGCTATTTCATTTTCAATTTGCTAGATTCCATTTTGAACGTGGTTATTTCATTTTCAATTAGCTACGTCCCGTTCTGAACAAGGCTATTTCACTTTGAATTTGCTATTTCACTTTGAATTTGCTACGTCCCGTTTTAAAACATGGCTATTTAATTTTGAAATTTCTACATACCATTCTGAACGTGGTTATTTCATTTCCTACATCACATTCTGAACTTGTCTATTTTATATTGAATTTTCTACGTCGCGTTCTGAACTGGGCTATTTCACATTGAATTTGCTACGTCCCATTCTGAACTTGGCTATTTCATTTTCTATTTGCTACATCCCATTCTAAACGTGGTTATTTCATTTTGAATTTGCTAAGTCCCATTTTGAACTACACTATTTTATTTTGAATTTTCTACATCCCACTCTGAACAAGGCTTTTTCCTTTTGAATAGGCTATGTCCCTTTCTGAACTAGGATATGTCATTTTGAATTTGCTACGTCCCAATTTTAACTTGGCTATTTCCCTTTGAATTGGCTACATCCCATTCTGAAATTGGCTACTTTATATTGAATTTGCTATGTCCCATTTTGAACTTGGCTATTCCATTTTGAATTTGCTACGTCCCGTTCTGAACTTGGCTATATCACTTTTATTTGCTACGTCCCATTCTGAACTTTGCCATTTCGTTTTGAATTTTCTACGTCCCATTCTGAACAAGGCTATTTCAATTTGTATTTGCTACGTCCCTTTCTGAACTAGGCTATTTCAGTTTGAATTTGCTACGTCCCATTTTACAACATGGTTATTTCACTTTGAATTTGCTACATCCCATTTTGAACTTGTTTATTTTATATTGAATCTTTCTACGTTCTGAATTGGGCAATTTCACTTTGAATTTGCAACTTCCCCTTCTTAACATGGCTATTTAATTTTGAATTTGCTACTTCCATTTCTGAACATGGCTATTTCATGTTGAATTTGCTACATCCCATTTTCAACTTGGCTAATTTATTTTGAATTTGCTACGTTCTATTCCGAACTTGGCTACTTCATTTTGAATTTGCTACGTCCCATTTTCAACTTGGCTATTTCATTTTGAATTTGCTACGTCCCGTTCAGACCTTGGCTATTTCATTTTGAATTTGCTACGTCCCATTCTGAACTTGGCTATTTCATTTTGAATTTGTTAGTCCCATTCTGAACTTGGCTATTTCATTTTGAATTTGTTAGTCCCATTCTGAACTTGACTATTTCATTTTGAATTTGTTAGTCCCATTCTGAACAAGGCTATATCCTTTTGAATTTGCTACGTCCCATTCTGAACTTTGCTATTCCATTTTGAATTTGCTACGTCCCAATTTCAACTTGACTATTTTATTTTGAATTTGCTACGACCCATTCTGAACATGGCTATTTCATTTTTAATTTGCTTCGTCCCATTCTGAACAAGGCTATTTCTATTTGAATTTGCTACGTCCCATTCTGAACTTGATTATTTCACTTTGATTTTGCCATGTCCATTTCTGAACTTGGCTACTTCATTTTGAATTTGCTCTGTCCTATTTTCAACTTGGCTATTTTATTTATAATTTGCTACGTCCCATTTTCAACTTGGCTATTTTATACTGAATTTTCTACATCCCACTCTGAACGTGTCTATTTCCCTTAGAATTTACTACGTCCTTTTTTGAACTTGGCTATTTCATTTTGAATTTGCTACGTACCATACTGAACTTGGCTATTTCACTTTGAATTTGCTACGTTCCATTCTGAACAAGGCTATTTCACTTTGAATTTTCTACGTCGTGTTCTGAATTGGACTATTTCACTTTGAATTTGTTTCATCCCATTCTAAACATGGCTATTTCATTTTCAAATTGCTCGATTCCATTCTGAACGTGGCTATTTCATTTTGAATTTTCTACGTCCCATTTTAAAACATGGACATTTTATTTTGAATTTGCTACATCCCATTCTGAACTTGGCTATTTTATATTGAATTTGCTACGTCGCGTTCTGAATTGGGATAATTCACTTTGAATTTGATACGTCCCATTCTGAACTTGGCTATTTCATTTTGAATTTGCTACTTCCCATTCTGAACTTGGCTATTTCATTTTGAATTTGCTACGTCCCGCTCTGAAGTAGGCTATTTTATTTTGAATTTGCTATGTGCCATTCTGAATTTGGCTATTTCATTATCAACTTTCTTAGTCCCTAAATGACTTTAAATCGTCTAGATCTGATGTGGAATGTCCTTACATTGATCTTTTAGATTTGTAGCAACTTGCGTCGTTGGGCGAAACTATATCTAGCACAGCATGTTATATATTCAGCTTCCTTATCTTTGATACTTCTATCTTTTTATTTGCTATGTCTTTTTAGGCGTAGGCGATCATGGCTCTAGATCTTGCAGCTCTCAAAATTTTGCTTCCCTATGCTCCCTCCCCAGGCCATTGTCTGCCATCTACTTGCTTAAGCCCGCCAGGTATGTCACGCATTGTTTTCCCTCGTCTCTCTTTCCCTCTATTTCTCCGACCTTCCTTTCTCGTTAAGTGTCCCAGAAAAGTGAGCCGCCTCTTCCTGGTGTTAAGCTTCCTCCTTGTTTGTATCCTCTCAAAAACTTCATCGTTGCTCACACGCTCGTTCCATGATATCTTTATCATCCTTCTGTAGCACCATACCTCCATTGCCTCGAGTCACTTCTTTTCTCATTACGGGTCGCAAAAATTTCATCTGCCTCTTTCTGATGTTAAGTATAATCTTCCTCCTTGTAAGCATCCTCTCCAAAACCTCATCGTTGCTTAACAAGATCGATCCATGATATTCTTAGCATCCTTCCGTAGAACCATACTTCCATTGCCTCGAGTCTCTTCTTTTCTCATTACCTGTCCCAGAAATTTCAGCTGCCACTTCCAGGTGTTAATTATAAGCTTCCTCCTTGTTTGTATCCTCTCCAAAACCTCATCGTTACTCAAACGCTCGGTCCATGATATCCTCAGCATCCTTCTGTAGAAACATACCTCCATTATCTCGAGTCTTTTCTTTTCTCATTACGTGTCCCAGATATTTCACCAGCTTCTTCCTGATGTTAAGTATAAGCTTCCTCCTTGTTTGAATCCTCTCCAAAACCTCATCTTTGCTCACACGCGTGGTCCATGATATTCTTAGCATCCTTCTGCAGAACCACGTCTCTCTCGTCTCGAGTCTCTTCATGTTTGAGGAGATCGTCCAACATTCAATAAAGTTTTTGTAACTGATTGTTTTTGATGTCTTTTTATTGTTTACTATTGAGTGTCTAAATATATAAAGCCTATATATATATATATATATATATATATATATATATATATATATATATATATATATATATAATTATTTATTTTTAAAGAAAAAAAAAATTTATAACATAAATATGTTATAAAATCACTACAAAAATAGCCATTTTGTTTCAACACCTTCGGTGTCTTATCAAGAGCACTTGATAAGACACCGAAGGTGTTGAAACAAAATGGCTATTTTTGTAGTGATTTTATAACATATTCATGTTATAAATTTTTTTTCTTTAAAAATAAATAATTATATATATATATATATATATATATATATATATATATATATATATATATATATACAGCTAAATATGACTGAACACTTTAGCAAATTTTATTCAAATATCTAGCATTCACTGTACGCAGGTCAAAATCTTCATTGTCATGCATTGTATTGCAAATTGAATTTCCATCAGTTTGTTTAATATATAATTGTTACTACATCCTTGCATTTTCAGTCATTGATTCATGTTGTGTTAAAAGCCACTTGGCTGATGAGTAACAAAGCAAACTGGGTTGAAAAAAGATACAGTCTTTAATAAAATCAAGTATTTTATTTATAAAATAGAAAACCTACATAAAGAATTTCGAAATTAATTTTGTCGCTGACACTTTTTTGCGTTTTTCTTGGAATGCAAAAAGAAATAATTAAATAGAAATGAAAAAATATTCCAAAAAAAAAAGAAAAAAAAAAAAAACAGAGAAAAGAAAAAATAAGAAAGATAGAATGAAATGAAGGAAAAACAAAATAAATAAATTCAAAATATAAAAGTAAATATTAAGAAAAACGAATTAGAAGGAACAAACAAAAAAGAAAGAAAATTAGAAAGAATAAGATAAATAAAGAAGAAAAGAAAGAAAGAAAAAAGAAAGAAAGAAAGAATAAAAGTGAAAACGAGATAAAATCAAAAAAATAAGAAAGAAAGAAATAATGAAAGAAAGGAAGGAAGGAAAAGCACAAAAATTAAATGCAAAATATACAAGTAAATATTAAAAGAATAAGAATTATAAAAACGTAAAGAAATAAAAGAAAATTAGATGAAAAATCAAAGAATAGGATAAATAAATAAATAAATAAATAAATAAAGAAAGAAAGGTTAAATGAGAGAAAATAAGAAAGAAAGACAAAATAATTAAATGCAAAATGTTCCTTCCCGTTTCAATGGGTCGCCACGATTTCCGCGATTTCGTAGCTCTTAATTAATTTTATATTTTTTGTTATCTTTGTAAGACTGTTCTGCCATTATTTTGCTAGTTTAGTGGGTTATGCGTTGTTTTCTTCCCTCCCTCTTAGCTTCAGTTTCCCTTGTGAGTATCAAAATTTCCAAGCCCTCTTTCCACATTATGCACCCTAGAAATTCTAACTGTCTCCTGACGATGAGTATATGAGTCGTTTTTTTTTTTTTGCATTTTCTTTAAATCTTCGTCATTGCTCACATCTGCAACACATCTATCCCAATGCATTTTGGCATTTCAATGTCGTAATTTGCGTCCTCTGTTGAAAAGATTCCCATATATTTAAATTTTGTACTTCTTTTCTGTTTGGTATCTCCGATTTGTAATTTGTATTTTGGGTTCAGCTATTTCCTAACAACCATGCATTTTGTGTCCTTGAAGTTGATATTTAATCTTTTGTTCTTGGAGTTGATGGATAACCCTTTCAGACCTGCGTTCCTGAACAATATTAACCCTTCTGTTTGAGCTCCTCAGTTAAAATAATTGGTAAGTAATGTTCCACAGTAGTTACAAAAATCGTTACAAGTATTTACCCACCGTTTAATCGGTGGCTGGGCATTACGTCATTTTTCTCTACCGCCATTCAACCGGTGACTGGATATTACCTTATTTTTCTCTACCACCATTCAACCGGTGGCTCGGCATTACGTCATTTTCCTCTGCCACTGTTCAATCGGTGGCGGAGCATTACGTCATTTTTTCTCTACCACTGTTCAATCGGTGTCTGAGTATTACGTTATTTTTCTCTACCACCGGTTAATCGGTGGTCAAGGCTAAAATGGTTAAACCTTCTTCTTGCTTTCCTTCAGTATTTCCCAGAGGAGCTTTTGGAGTTTTCTTTCCGTCTCTGCTATAAACTCTGTGTCATCTGATTATATCTTTGCTCTTAAGAATGTGGTTGACAATAATGAATCCCGCGAGAATTGTCTCAATGTATAGTATGAATTTTTCCGTTGAGACGCATGCTTGACTTAGTCCTCATTCTATTTTTTCAAATCCATTTTCTATCCATATTCAGGCAACCTGTTGCCAGTATAGATTCTGGATTATTCAAATATCCTTCGCAAATATGTCAAGGTTGTATAGCAGCTCCAACAGTCTCTTGCGACGTATTTTTATCAAGAGCTTTTGTATAATCTATAAAATGAATGTATATATTCTTTTGCATTTGAACTATTATTTCTAATATTATTTTTAGCAGAAATATTGCATTCCTTGATCAGGTCTTTTGTCTTATTTTCGATTTAATTCGGCTTTACGTTCTGTTCATTAAAATTTAGATAACTTTTGTCATATGATTCATTAGTTTCATTGAACGATGAAGTTCACTTTCGTTGGCACGTCATTTCTTAAGAAGTGTTATGAGAATGGATATTTATTAGTCTTCCGGTATTTCCCCGCTGTTGTATATTTCATTTATCATATCTGCATTGCTTTCAGTGCGGAAATTATCTAATGTTACCAGCTTCTATATTATAACACGGTCTCGTCCTGTCGCTTTATTTCTGTTCAATTTGGTCAATGCTGACTTCACGTCAGATTTTAATATTTTTGGTCCTTCGATATTTTTGTGTATTGCTGGTTGTTCTCTTCCATTATTTTATTCTTTCTTAATATTGAACTTTTTTTTTGTTTCATTTTTAATACTCAATGGGTTATTTAATGCTGCTAAAAATTTTTTTGCGGGTAATATTTTGTTTTGTCAAAAATCTGTTTCTGGCAATGCATTTCCTTCAAAATTGTATTGCTGGTAACAGTTTTTTTTTCAAAAAAGTATTGTAGCTGGTAATAGTTAACTATTTTCCCACAGCTGGCACCCTAACAGGCGCTACCACTCCAGGTCAGAGTAGACCTGGGAACACCAGCAACTAAGAGCTGGTTCCACGCTCTTTAAAACCTCCTGTTCAGAGGCCTTGCTGCTGAACGTAGTTTAACGTCTTACCCAGGACGAATGTTGTGTTGGAATTTGTGCGCTACCTTGGTCCTCTTCAATTTCCCATGTTTCACTCTGTTTACGTATCGCTAGAATGTGGTCAATTACGTAACCTCTTATTGATAGTTATATAGTCGATTTGGTTTTTCGTTTGTTCTTTGATCTTCTCTGCGTGGATATACATCTTGGGTGTTCTTGACACCAGGTGTCGGTTTCTACCTGATAATTTTCCAAGCAACATTGAACGATTTTACAAACATAAGATACGCAGGTGACACAGAAAGGAAACTGCAAAATCTCCGACTGTAAGGTAGCGAAAGACAGCAAAGAAGAATGGACTGCATAAACTGCATAAAGACAGAATGCATGGTCATCAGTAAAAGAATGAGCCTGAAATGCGACCTGCAGGTCGGAAACCCTAAAATCAAGCAGGTACGGAAGTTTAAATATCTGGGAAGTGTTTTGACGAAGGACGGTAAGTGCGACGCTGAGATCTGAAGACGTATTGCGATGGCCAAGGATGAATTCCAAAAACTGGGCAGAGTATTACGAGACAGCAGGATTTCTTTGGTAACAAAGAAAAGAATACTACGGGAAATGTGTCCTCATAAATGCAGCAAATGTTGGACGGATTCCTCAAAGATAAAGAGACTGGAGGCAAGAGGGATGCTAGGGATATCATGGACGAAGCGTATGAGCAACGATGGGGTTTTGGAGAGGATGCAAACAAGGAGGAAGCTTATACTTAACATCAGGAAGAGGCAGCTGTAATTCCTGCGACACGTAATGAGAAAAGAAGAGACTCGAGGCAAGGGAGGTATGGTTCTATAGAAGGATGCTAAGGATATCATAGACCGAGCGTGTGAGCAACGATGAGGTTTTGGAGAGGATACAAACAAGGAGGAAGCTTATACTTAACATCATTAAGAAGCAGATTAAATTTCTGGGACACATAATGGGAAAAGAGTCTTGAGACAATGGATGTATGGTTCTACAGAAGGATGCTAAGGATATTATGGACCGAGCGTGTGAGCAACGATGATGTTTTGTGAAGAGCATGCAAACAAGGAGGAAGCTTATACTTAACATCAGGAAGAAGCAGATGAAATTTCTGGGACACATAATGAGAAAAGAAGAGACTCGAGACAATGGAGGTATGGTTCTACAGAAGGATGCTAAGGATATCATGGACCGAGCGTGTGAGCAACGATGAGGTTTTGGAGAGGATGCAAACAAGGAGGAAGCTTATACTTAACACCAGGAAGAGGCAGATGAAATTTCTGGGACACATAATGAGAAAAGAAGAGACTCGAGGTAATGGAGGTATGGTTCTACAGAAGGATGCTAAGGATATCATGGACCGAGCGTGTGAGCAACGATGAAGTTTTGGAGAGGATGCAAACAAGGAGGAAGCTTATACTTAACACCAGGAAGAGGCAGATGAAATTTCTGGGACACGTTATGAGAAAAGAAGAGACTCCAGGCAATGGAGGTATAGTTCTACAGAAGGATCCTAAGGATATCATGGAATGAGCGTGTGAGCAACGATGAGGTTTTGGAGAGGATGCAAACAAGGAGGAAGCTTATACTTAACACCAGGAAGAGGCAGATGAAATTTCTGGGACACGTTATGAGAAAAGAAGAGACTCCAGGCAATGGAGGTATAGTTCTACAGAAGGATGCTAAGGATATCATGGAACGAGCGTGTGAGCAACGATGAGGTTTTAGAGAGGATGCAAACAAGGAGGAAGCTTATACTTAACACCAGGAAGAGGCAGATGAAATTTCTGGGACACGTTATGAGAAAAGAAGAGACTCCAGGCAATGGAGGTATAGTTCTACAGAAGGATGCCAAGGATATCATGGAACGAGCGTGTGAGCAACGATGAGGATGCAAACAAGGAGGAAGCTTATACTTAACATCAGGATGAGGCAGATTAAATTTCTGGGAAACGTAATGAGGAAAGAAAAGTCTCGAGTCAATGGAGATATGGTTCTACAGAAGGATGCTAAGGATATCATAGACCGAGCGTGTGAGCAACAATGAGGTTTTGGAGAGGATGCAAACAAGGAGGAAGCTCATACTTAACATCAGGAAAAAGCAGATGAAATTTCTGGGACGCGTGCTCATATTTACCACCATGAAGAGGCAGCTGAAAGGACACGGCACATAAAAAGAAATTAGTCCGAATCTGCCAACTATTTCATCAACTTCCTTCTTGCCTAATTTGTCATTCAGGTCTCCCATGACGATTGTAATTTATCCTGCTTTTTGTTGACCCTTGGCGTTGTCTAGCGTACAGTAAAACCTTTTCAGTTTATTCTGTACTTTGAGTGATATGTTAGAAGTCTTTCCTTTCAGTTTAACAACAAGAATTCTTTCAGGTAATTGATAGCATCTCAGAAAACATTTTTTATATCCTGGTCTAATATCAGTCCTACTCCGTTTTCATTTTTATCTCCACGGGCATAAACGTTCCTGCGATTGTCTCCCTTTGGTGGAAGTAAGTCACGTGAGTCGCAAAATGGCCGCTTAGTGTTGTCATTTCATACAGTGACGATAGTGGCCAGTTATTCAGTTTGTTTACAGCAGACAAGCCGAGATGTTCCTTTTTTATCCTGGAGAGAGAGTAAATCTGCCTGCACATCAGCTTACAAGTCCAAGTGTCCTTTCCATTTAGGAATATGTCTTTCCCAGTTATAGGAAAAAACTCCAGCTCGCATAACTCAATTTGGGAAAACCCAAGACTTGCCGTTTCCCTACGTGGAACATGTCCTCGCCTGGAACATAGTAGAGGAAACCGGCCCGTTTGGAGCTGGAGTCCTAAACATGGTTTCTCCAGGCACAGAACTATCTCCATATTAAATCTAAGACCCTTCTTTTTTGTTTATCCTTAGACTCTGCTTATATATATATATATATATATATATATATATATATATATATATGTGCAATATATTTTAAAATTTTCTTGCTGGCCACAACAATTATTTTGGGGCGAAGGATCTCTTCAAAGGACTTTGATTCACTTCGTCATTTTTTGTTAACAATCACTGGATGTTCTTAATGGATAGCAGCTGAAACGAGGAACTGGAGAGCCAAGTTCGAATTCGATTCAACGTCGTTTCATTCACTTATGCCTTAATGTCTTTGTCTCCCCATAGCTTATGTGTTAAGTAGTAAGACTGGGCTCTTTAGCGTTGTTTAGCAACCAATTTAGGAGAAGGAAAACTCTGAATTCTAAACCTTGGGAGGGCCTTTTAGAAATCTTGTGGCACGCTACCTGTTCTCTGTATTCAGTTCTTCCGAAAAGTGTGGAAGGTTCTGAACAAAATTTCATTATAATACGTTCCTTATCTGCTGGAACCTCATACGTCGAAGACAACAGGAGAATACATTATTATATGCATATACCAGCTGTTACAGGAAAATTGTCCAAGTTGGGAAACAGTGTGAAGTAATTGTCCATCGTAAAAAAAAAATGATTTCCGTTTTTCGAGGTATTCAGATAAGACATTTAGCCATCTTGACACCATTTGTCGTAAGAATCACTGAAAAACCCTTTGAGTTATTCAGCTAGATAGAGAACAGGTTAAAATCATTTTGTTGTCGGACCCACTGTGTCTTTCAGGCCTTCAGTAAAGGTACCTACGTTCATACACTGGTCTCCATCTTTAAAGTCCTTTCAAGAACCAGCAAGAGAAAGGTGAATAAGTTTAAAAAATGAGGAAACAGTAGAGAGGAAAACTGGATCGGGAGGTTACAACAAGAAGAGGAATCATCATTTCAACTTAGAGCTAAGACATCAATTAGAAAAGATCCAACTTAATCCATAAGACGTTTGCCACGTGAGTTTCAGCTGTGACAGTCCAAAGCTCAGTGAAAAAAAAAGACTTGAAAATGAAATCGTTCGTGAAACGTGTGAGGCCACTTGTTACTACAGGACAGAAAGCTAGAAGGTTAGAGAGGGTAAAGACCATCTTGAATAAGTTGTAAATTGATCCTGGAATGATATATATACTTGAACTTTATTTCAATCCTTCATGAACTTCTGATCCTTAGCTATGATTAATTAATGATGAACATGTCATTTTCGTTTATGATCGATGTCATCTCGATTCTTCTGTTAAATTTGGAGAATGGTTATACATTTTATTGCTTAAAGTAGAGTCCAATAGTGCAATAAAATCCGCGGAGAATTCAGAGTAAGATATCTTTAGTCATTTTCCTAGATACAAAGCTGACAATTGGACAATTTTGCTTTTACACGATCTGGACAATTTTTTTACTACACCCGGTATATACATTAAGAAAGAGTATGACTGCAACTTTTGTAACTTGCGATGATTATATACGATAGACACCTTGAAGAAAAATCGTGTAGAATAGGTAATTAGATATCTAATCGTCAGGTTTCATCTCCTGGTACAGTGTGACGTTGATTTGATTATATTAAACGTGAGGAATCACACACTGGTTACAAACTTCGTCAAATTTACCACAGGAAACAACATAGTTGATTTCAAGCTGTTGGGATTGAACAAGTACTTGAAAGAATTCAGACGTGAGATCCTTGTCTAATTGAAATGTTCAAATTAACAATGTTCAAATGTTAATTTCGCATGTGTCGGTTTACAGCCATACTACGTTGAAACACCAATTCTTGTCAGATATTCGAAGTTAAGCAACATTGAGACTGATCAGTAGATGGATCGGTGAAAGCTTGGGGATACCAGGTGCCGTAAGCTTGGATGTGCGGATGGTGTAATGGATAACGGCTTTGAATTAGAAGTCGGAGAGCAGTTTGAATTTCTGTCGAGTTCGTTATATTCAATTAGAAGCAAATACTCTTGGGAAAGGTATGAAACTACCACTTACTCTTCATTTATGGGTTAAATAGCAGAACTTATATCATGAAATCCATATTATCCCCACCCAAATTCTTACAATCCAAAAACATGTTCGAGATTTGAATAACCTTCAAAAGCTACATAAGCCGTACAAAAGAAATCAGGTAATTCAAGTGTTACGCACAAACAGACACACACACGCACGCACACACACACGAGCGCGCGCATGAATATGCACACATTCCCTAATAGCAAAGTCACAAATGTTTTTCTTCTTTTTCCAGCTATCAGTGATATATGCTTAAATTCAAAATTCCTAGCGTCTCGTTCGTGCGCATGCGTAGTCGTATCAGCGAAATGAAATTAGTTGAATTAACTCTCAAAGGACGAAACATGTTACACAAATTTTTTCCAGTAATCTCAATTTATATATCGTTATCCAATATATATATATATATATATATATATATATATATATATATATATATATATATATATTTAACCTTCCTTTTTCCCTGCCTTTCCATTAGATTACGCCAAAATTACAGAATAGACGACTACAAGCAATCTAAACATTGGACGAATAAATAGCTTTAATTATCTTCTCAGACCAAAAACAACTATTAAATAAGCTACCTAAGCAACAATAGTCCGAATAATGTAAATAGTGTACATAATACCTCATCTCAGGAATATAGACAGATACTAAAGGCCGAAACGTTGTGATAAATATGCCGACAAAGATCAGCACGGTAGTCCAATTAAACTGGCTGATTTTATACTTATTGTTAAATTATATTTACTCTCCGGCCAAAATGTCAACTGTTCGTGTGACGTAACATTTATCTAATTCTGTCTACAACAGACTTTTTTTGTATCCGTTGAATTTATATCAACATCGAACATATTGCCGGCTCTAGATTGAGGAATCGGAGAGTAATATTTCCAATCCATTACATTCACTTACGTGTTAATACCCTTGGGAAAGGTATGAATCCTCTTCTTCTACCACCAGCTATGTGTAAATAGCAGGACAGACCGGGTTCAATAGCCTTGTGTATCTATAGCCTTGTGTATCTAAGCACATAATTGACTAAAAGAAGAAGTAGACAGTTTCGAAAGGAGGCTCTTATAAAGTCGTCAGTGCGTAGAATCTCGGAGAAAGTTCTACTCTTTCATGTTTATGGCTCTACAAATTTAAATTATTTAAAAGCCGTTAATGGAATTCTTACATTCAGAGAAGCTTCCAGGTTGCATCATCTATGAAGCAAGGATTCTGCATAAGACAATACACCCAGAGAGGCGTTCCAAATGCTTCGGTCGTTGCTCGTAATGTTTTCACCAACATTCTCTTATTGCTAGCCGACCAATACATTGAAGCTTGGAAAAATTATCAACAGGCAATGGTCGAAAATTGCCATATGAGATAGGGGAAATGAACTTCATAATATTGTTTTTTCAAAATAGAAACCACCCATTGTTTACAGACTTCGTTACACATGTCGAAAGAAGAGCGTATCTTGAAACAGGTGAGACTGAAAAAGTTCTTGAAAGTACTTGAAAGATTTCGAACGTGCGATGCGTAGATAATTACATTGTTTCAGATTAACAATGTATATACGGTAAACTTGTGGGATTACCCCCACTTGTTGGCCAAGAAACTTCTGCTAGCGATTATTAGGTGACGCTTTAATAAGTAGCATAAAACAAAAGGACGCTGACTGTCACTCAGTTTATCCCTCTTTTTATACACAATGTGCCGGGGTGACAAGATGTATCTCATTTCAACTTCAGAGGATTCGTTATACCGTCTGTAGCACATGTGACATTTTACACAAAACAGTATAAAGATGCCCTAGGCTGATAACTTTATAAGGATTTGGCCTCAGACCTTTGGACATACAAACAGTACTAAATTACAAGTACCAGAAATCTTTGTTTTTTACTAGTGTTCGCTCTATACAAGGCCCTAGAGCCACTGTAGGCAGAGAGATACTGAAGGGGTTTGTTGTATAAACGGCTAGAATAAGAGGTAAGAGAATCAGTTTAGGAGAATATGTGGAAAAGATAACAGTTAATCTTATATGTGAACAGATACTAGTTGTCGAGAAAGTATCCTCATGGGAGACGCTTCCACAAAGTATCGTTTTGTGGGAAGAATCTTTTCCTTACATCTTACGAAAACGATTACGATTTGAATAAGGATGGCTCGTGTTTTGGAGTAGCTGAACACTCCCACAAGATAGACTGGTCTAAGACTATTTAAAAAGCATTTTCTCTAATTGAGGGAGAAGAGTTAAAGATTAATCGTTACTCGGCTTGGAGAATATCTACCTCCGGTCGGAGAAGAAACCAGACGAGACTGTGCCGAAGGGAAGAGTCTCGGGAGATAGACAGCTACTCGACCCCGTGTATACAGGGTCTACGGGCAATTTTTGTCTAAGCCTACGTGCTCGAAACGCACCACGTTAAAAACCGTCCCTGTGCCACATCCGGTCATGTGGGGAGGTCTCGGGTAAATCAGGTTTAACATTTATTTTCAATGTTTTATAGTAAACAAAATAATCTAATGGTGAGTGAAACATAACGGAATTGATTTTAAGGAAAAAGAAATAAATTATGTTAATGAAAATTAATTTAATTAAGTATGCCACGTATGCAAAACAAATAATGTAACGAGGATTTTTTTTAATCGCTGTTGCATGATGATTCTTTCTCTTCTAATGTCATTCTCAACTTTTGCCGCATTTCGTTTTGCTTTTGTTCTTGAATTTTTTTTAAAACGAAAGACACTTTTTGACTGAATGCTGACTTTCTTTCCATAAAACTGACAACCTTTTCAATCACCTTTTCAATCACTTTTTCAATTTCAGTTCAAGTTTCATCACAATCATGTTTTTTTTATTTCCTTGTTCATTGTGACAGTGTGAACGCTGAAGAATAGTTTCTTTGGAAGATTTTATATTATACAATGTTGACTTCCCTATGTTGAACTCAGCCATTAGTTACAATGAACTTTCACCAGCGTCTCGTCTGTTTAAAATTTCCACTTTTTGCTATAACTCCAAAGTTGTTCTTTTCCTCTTATTCTCATCATCTTTTGCACCAATACAAGCCATTACGGCAAAATAAACATAAGCACTTATCCAAATAAATTTCCTGAAAAATATAAATTTCAAATCAGTTACATATCACTCAAATACTTCAAATATACACATTAAAATCAGGTCCGGACATGAAGGATTCCGGATATGAGGCACTCTGGATATGAGGGATTTCGAATATAAGGTATTCTACTGTATTTAAACTATGTTTCAACTCTTTTGCATTGTTTTTCCGAAATTCTCCAATGCCTTTCTTTCAAATTCTAAAATAAAACTCAAGATATGAGTATACTTCTAAAAAAAAAAAAAAAAGAAGCATTATGTGTTATATGAAAGTAAAATTCATATCTGAAAGGCTGAACTGAACAATAATGATATTCGTATAAATTGTTTTTGGAAAATTAGAATATAAAAATAACACATCTCTTCCTCTCCGAAATATTGGCATGTGTTTTGTAGTATAGTCCTAGGCCTCGGACCAGCAGATTTCTCGGAGATCGAACTGGCTTGATGCAGATAAAAAGAATGTGATCGAAAAGTGACCCAGTTTTCGAAAAATCAATGGCGACGAAAATACTATTCTGGTTTATTTATGTAGTTTCTACAATAGCGAGGTTGGACAACTGCCACAAAATTTTGGTCATGGGGATAACACGTAGCAGAAGTTAAAAATAGTTCTTCTTTTATGGAGTTACAATTTCTTTTTCCTGTCAGCGTGATTAAGTAAAGTCTATTTCAAACTCTCCGGGCATCCTCATCTTAGACTAAAATTATTTTGATCGAGACTCCGCAAAGATTAGATATAGATGAAGAATATCGCTCCTAAGTGTGCCTTGTGCTTTTTATGCTGAATTAAGCGGTCCTTTTTGAAAATCTTACGTCCTTCAAGGGCTTTAATCTTATAACGCTACGTGTTAGGGCCATTATATATACCTATAAATTATATATAGTTTTGATTTATATATAACTACGTTATATATATATATATATATATATATATATATATATATATATATATATACACACCTATATATTATTTATACCTATGTTATATATATATATATATATATATATATATATATATATATATATATGTGTATATACCTATATGTTATATACCTATAAGTTATATGTAGCTATATGTTATATATATCTATATGTTATGGTTTATTTACGTGATTAGTTCAAGAGCAAAACTGGACGACAGCTAAAAATTTTTACTCATTGAGTAAAAAAATAGTGTCAAATAGATTTTTCTCTTGTATCGTTCTTTAGGGTCGACTGACCAGCAGGTAAACCGTTTCATGTTTTATGGAGCCTTGAATTTTTTTCTCAGCTGGAATTCAATTTCATGTCAGGTTGCATACTTTAGTCGCGACTAATCTTAGATAAGATGAGAATAAGAGTATCGTCCTCCCACTCAGAAGTTTGCTTTGAGCTGTCATGCCCCAAGCAAAAGGCCATTCTTTAAAAATCCAGCTTGTTTAACGAGCATCTTTTATATCACTACAAAAAGATATTTCATTCAGTCGATTCATATTCAAAACTGACCTCGCGTCTCCAACATGTTCTAACAATTCTCGTAGCTTATCCGATAATGGCAAAACAAAGCAAATTCTGCAATAAAATGTTGATAGGTCGAGTTTATGTAAAACAAAATCACCTTGTGAAGTGCATAGCTTGGAGCAAATCGATACTGTTTTTACTGAAATGTGCATTGTTTGAAAATGTTATCAGTAAGTTTGATAATGATTAACGATAACAAAAATATGTCGGGACAAAGTAAATGACGATGTAAATCTAATTTACGGCACACGGACGTAATTGTAACAGACTATTAAGATCAAGTCATGTCTCCAGATGACCCTTTCCATTTAATTACATAACAAAGATACATACATACAGATAGATAAATATATAGATAGGTCGAAACTGAGACAGAAACAGAGAAAGAGTTGATATGAGCAAAAGCAAGCAGATAGATAGGTATGAACATATTGAGATAGAGAGATAGATATAAACAAACTAGGATAGGCAGTGGGACAAGCAAGTAGATAGATAGATAGATAGATAGATAGATATGAACATATCGAGATAGATAGATAGATAGATAGATAGATATGAACATATCGAGATAGATAGATAGATAGATAGATATGAACAAACTAGGATAAGGATTTTGGACAGATAGATAGATAGATAGATAGATAGATAGATATGAACAGATCTCGACATATGAATGCCATTGAATAACAACTCCAACGATATCTCAATAAAATGCATAAATAGATCACTGAAAATTGGTCTACGTTTTCCAAAACGGAAGCCAAATGCCTACATATCTGTAAATTAAAAAAAAATTCCACAATGACCCATGTTTAAAGGTAGACGGGACAGAAATCTGAGTAGTGAAACAATACAAGTTTCTAGGAATTATTGCTATATAGGGATAAAGTGTCGCTACCGACATTTGAGTTTGAACATAAATCGCCAATGGACAAACACCAGCGATCCCATTATTGGATTAGTGACCATGGGAGAAAGGCATAAGTAAAAAGTAGCGTGACGTCTAAATGATCTCCATTTCTAGTCTACCCTCTATTAATATTCGGATCGCTATTTCTAGTTTATCCTCCATTACTATACGGACCACTATTCTGTTTTCTATTCACTAAACTATTTCTCTATTCCGATCACTATTCGGTGGTTACTTTTCGAGCGAGTGTTATCGAGCAAGTACTATTAATGTGAGTGTCATTCGAAAGCGTCTGACACCAGTATTGTTCAACGGCGTTACTATAATTGTATCTGCGATTACAAAGTCTCTACTACAACGAGCATTAGGAAAGTGACAACAAATATTCGTTGACATTACAAAAGTGTCAACGAGTGTTCGTTGACATCACAAATATTATCTTTGAAAAAGAAATTAACGTTCATTCTGAAATATTTGAAAACAAGATGTAGCAAAACTCTACAATTACTTCGTGTAGTGACCCATACTGAATGGGGAACAGATCGACTGACATTAATCAAATTATACAGATGAATTCGCTCAAAACTGGATTGCGTTAGCTTCATAAATGGGGCGGCCAGAAAGTCGTACCTAAAAATTCTCAATGCAACCTATCATCAAGGCCTTAGATTAGTAGTACTCAAGGCTTATAGAACATTCCCAGTGGAGAGCATATTCGCTAATGAAACACCTCCACATTTACGGCGCGCTAAATTGGCACTACAGTACTATGTAAGAATAAAATCATGTCCTGCTAACCCAGCTTAATACGATCTATTCTGACAAAAAATAATGTTATACAACTTGACGGACTCAGAATAAAATCCATTACTGAAAAGTTAGACACCACACTCTGAAATATAAAAGAAAACACTGAAGTCATCATTTCACCATGGACTATCAAGGAATCCGATGTTCATCTAGAATTATATAATGTCCAAATCAAAAACGCACCCACTTACATTCCAGAGTAAGTGTCAGGACATATTAGCAAAGTTCCCTAGCCATACACCCATCTATACAGACAGGTCAAAAATTGAAAACAAAATGTGAAGCAGTGAGCCAAAACATTACTTAAAAGGCGCCTGCCAAAGGTAAAGCTCTATTTTCACAGAAAAGCCATAGGCAATTGAATTAGCTCTCAACATGATCTCAGAAAGCAAGCAAAAAAAAAAAAAAAACATTTTTTCGGATTCACTATCTGTCCTATTGGCTTTGAAAGAAAAGAAAAAATCCAATAACGAACTTATATAAATGATGTTGAGGTATGTTAATATGTCTGATCTCACAATTTATAACGCAAAATACCACAAAATATGAAACAACAAGAGGAAACAAAAATGGTTTTATAACAACAAGATTTATATTTATTTTTGTACAATGATGTACATGTGTAAAGGTTATTATTTTGTTGGTGTTATGTCCCTTTGACTGAATTAAAGTTTTACTGATGAAATTGAAAAATTTTTATCTGAGCTCACAAAAGTTGAATGAATTATAAAGCTGGCAAATGCTGAATAATCCTTTAGCTTTAGAAGCGTATTTCAAAGAGAAAAGTTCTTGTTACTTGTTTGGAAATGTTTCGTATGTTTGTAATGTAGTTTGGAAAATTTCGTACGTACGTGTATGCGTGAATCTGTTTTCATGGGCGTCTGCCGCACATGGTGGAGACGGGAATCCTTTAAGGTTACATATTCGCAGGAAAAGAGAAAAGAAGAGAATGAACAAGCTTGTGTCTGCTATTTATAATTAATGTAACCACGTGACAGGCTACCAGGAACATATCTTGACTTGGTCGCACGCTCGAAAAACACTTGTACGTCGGTGGATTGCAACGCCCACTTGTGCGCTTATTGACCAATTACAAGCTGATATTTCCAGAAAATATGTATGATCCTGGGTAAGCTCTTGACACACTTTTTGCACAGATTTGTTCAAAATTCAACATTGATAAGAAAGTGGTATTGGGATGCTAAAATGAACATTATTAACAAGCATGAAGACATTGAACTATGCTAGATTCTTATCGAGCATGGATTATCAGAGTTAGCTCTTAAGGATGTAAGGGTGTATAAAAAATAGGGAGGAATACATCAAATATAAAAAGTACAATGTGTAATATTACATATTGTATTTTCTCGACATATTATTATCAATTTTAATACATGCACTTTTTAATACAGCTAAGCGTTAAAAATAACTGTACCATAAGATTCACACACATTTCACACAACTAATGGAAACAAACAGAATTTTATAATTGACATAACCATGAATACTAACGTCAATATACACTTTATACCTACACAACCAATGAAACCAAAACAAACTTATATTTAAAAACTGAACTATTCCACGCCCAACATTTCTAATGGAGCTAAATAAACAATGAATTCTGTCAAAATCATAAATTCTATCAAATTCAGCTAAATCTGTCAAATTTATAATTCATGCATTTGTTCTTTATTTAATCACCTTGAGAAGGATAATGTAAATCCCTTCTGAAACAGGAGATAACTGATAACTGACATCCATTAAAACATGGCACGTGGAACTAGAACAGTCTACCCCAGTGAGCGAAATAAGGGGTGCAGTTCGACATTCCAACCACCTGAAGATATTGTAATAAATATGGCGACAAAGATGAGGACAATAGTCCGAATAATGTAAATAATGTACATAATACCTCATCTCAGAAATGTTATAGACATATACTGAAAGGCCGAAATGTTGCAACAAAGATGAGGACAATATTCCGAATAATGTAAATAGTGTACATAATACCTCATCTCAGAAATATAGACATATACTTAAGGGCCGATATATTGTAATAAATATGGCAACAAAGATGAGGACAATAGTCCGAATAATATATATAATGTACATAATACCTCATCTCAGAAATATAGACAGATACTATAATATAATACTTTAAAAACAAGTGATATAATGGCTATAATTTTCCCCAGAATTTCAAAAGAGACTCATATCGAGATTTTACAAGTAGTCTGAAGTATTCAGTAAAAGAGAAAATTCCATGCCTTAGTTAATTTATTATTTTCAACTTATTTTGAACGCAGCTGTGATATCTTTGCAATGTTCGTAACCTTTTGTGTGTTTCAGAAAAGCTTGTCGGGTAGTGAGTGGTACACAGAACACACCCAGTAAGACGCCTCAGGGGAAGTGTTTGAACTACGGAGCTGTTACTGCAGACTTGAATGTACGCCATCACTACAAAGTTAATTGGTCGAAATGTCGTGCCTTGAAGACGCAGAAAGCCGACAAATGACGAAAGCGCCAACTTGAAGCAAAACTAATCGATACTCAAGCCATAAAGGTTAGCAGAATGCGGACTGGAAACTCATTCCAAACTCCACTTAGACAAACCAAGTTCTCTCATTTGAAGCTACTACAATCCCACCCGTATAATAGCAAGTGTCGTTGTCGGGTGGATACGGAAAAGGCGGGAACCTAACCGAAATGGGCTTCTTCGTCAATTTCCTATGGACAATATGAATGAATTTTGACAAAACGAAATCGGAATGGCTGCACATCAATTTGTGGCATAACAATCTCAATATTTAAAATGTTGTTTCGATTCCGTTCGCCATCAATTAGAGACGCTGATCTTGAAGCTAGAAAAAATAAAGAGAGATAAATAAAATTCAATTTTTATTGTTAGATGATTTACTAGTTTTAATATGTGAAAATGTCACTGTTTTTCTATTTGAAATTTTTGATGAATCTTAATTCTTCAGTTAATAATTGAATAAGCTCATGGCGAGTTCTACGACAATAAAATCGCCGCAGAAATTCTCCGATCGCATTGTTAAATATTTGAGTTTCACAACTAAAAAAATATGACAATAACGATATTAAATATGAATGTTGGTCTTTATTCTAAGAAGTAAGGGGGTACAAATGAAAATATTTCAAAATTGACAACTTTTTGACATTTCGCTGAAGCAGACGTTAAACATTCCTATCTTCTCTTTCATTCCCTGACCGAAACCAAATAGAGTCTTTCATGTATTTTTTGTCTTCTACACATCTATAATCGATTATTTTCCTTTTCTATATAGATTTCTTTCCTTTTTTTAATGAAACCAAGTAGCGTCTCTCATATGTTTTTCTTCCGGCGCAATCAAAACAGAATTGTCCATTATTAATGAGGTACTAGCAGGAGACTTTAAACAATTATATCTTTTTTTTTTTTTCACGGAAAACAAATAGCAGACTTTAATACACGGGCGGTTTTAAACAAGAAAAAACGTTAAAAACTACGTCAAAAAACGACATTATTACGTCATTATTTTTGCACCAACCTAATATATATATATATATATATATATATATATATATAATTATAATAAAGCTATAATATATATATATATATATATATATATATATATATAAATATAATTGTAATAAAGGTATAATATATATATATATATATATATATATATATATATATATATTATTCCTTTATTATAATTTTATCATATAGACAAAACCATTTTACTCACTACGAAGATGCAATTTGGATTCAGTCCATTTCAACTGCACTTCGACAGGGGAGAATCGAAAATGTTTATGAACAATCCTGCTTGTAGCCAAGCTGTGTCCTACAAGCAGGATTGTTCATAACCATTATCGATTCTCTCTCGTTGAAGTACAGTTGAAATGCACTGAAACGAAGTTGCATCTTTGTAGTGAGTAAAATGCTTTTGTCTATATGATAAAATTATAATAAATAAATAATTATCGCTCTACTCTCGGTATCGAGCCCTCTTTTGGATTAATGCTGTGAACGTTAGAATTTATACATTACTTTCATTCTCATCGCATCGGATATATATATATATATATATATATATATATATATATATATATATATATATATATATATATATATTCCACTGTAGTTGATAACTCTTTATCGTTTATATGTCTAGCAAAACACTTCTCAACTGACACATCACAATCTCCAAGATATGCCTCTTCTCTTTATTTTCCTCACACTCACAAGTCGCTATCTCAACTAGCATTGTTGAGTAATATCAACTTTGTGAGTCATTCGTCTTTCTTTTTGCTCCTGGGCTAGAGCTGGTCTGTCGTCTCGATAGGTTTGATTCGGCTTTCCCCAAATCGCACAATACTGGGATTGATGAAGAAGTGTGGACCCTTTAAATACGTTGTGTACCACAGATAAGATTGCGTAATTCCCGCAGATGGTAAACTCTTGACATTTTCCTTCTTTGTACACGTCGGAATACAGGCTGGAATAATAACTCCTTCAATCAAATAAATAACTGATAATTTCTAACAACAGGTTATCTATTGAATACAAAGAAAAACTGCTTGAATAAAATGACTCAGCTATTTCGAATCAGTACTCTACTGAAGGGATAAAGATTTGGAGATTTCTAGTTGCACTCGTTAAAATACTAGCTCACCAGTCGACTGGATCTACCGCAGGGTGATGATTTTCAAAACTGCAGTTGCAGGCGATAAATTAATATGCAGCAAGTCGAACCTTCCTTAATTCTTCAGTCATGGCTTCTTTTATGTGTTCGCACAGATCACTGAAATGCGGATCTATCTCTCAGATCTGCTGTCTGCTACCCACTCGAAAAAAAAAAATAACCGCTAAGCGAATTGCGCGCTGGATTTATATAAGGAAAACTTTTCTTATAACGATGATTAATATCTTCACTTTATCTAGCCAGGGACCAGAAAATGATAACTCACAATACCCAATTTTTATCTCTATATTCCCGTAAATTATTAATAAGAGTTAAATCTAATTTAGCACAAAGTCAGAGAACACGAAATGTGCAAAGAATATATTAAAAAAACACGTAAATAGCCTATTTATTTATTGAAAGAATTTTATTATTTGTGTTACGGGCAAAGTTCGTTAGGTTTAATAAGTAAAAATGAAAGATACTTTTTTTCCGTTTCAGCATTGACCTTCCTCTCACTCTTGCCATATTCCGGGTAACTTCAGAAGTATTATCTTTCTGAGCTTTGCAAATTTCCACGAAATTGTAATTACTTTTTATTTAGAGAATTCAGCAAACGCAGAATTGAATGCAAATACAAATGAGAAATGGTTGACAAATACAGTAAGTGAAAATATTTTGTTGGTCATAAGGTTTTTTTTTAAGTCAGCAAAGAAACAGGAAGACTAGTTTTATTCTGATAGAATATATATATATATATATATATATATATATATATATATATATATATATACTTCGATACTGAATTTCCCAGACTATATATATATTATTATTGCTACCAAACGCATTTCTGGATCTACTAACCGTATTACCAATTGTATTATTACGTCAATACCTTTATTTGCTATATTTCATTCCTGCGTTTGTCATTGATTTGAGACCAGGTTTTATCCCGGAATCCACAACAAATTGGCGACGAGCGATTCGAACTCACACGGAAAGAACAAACAACAACAAAAAATTTCCCTCGTCGTCCACAACAAATTGACGACAAAGAGTTATGAGGATTAAAAATACGTAAATTGAGTTATCATGGAAGATTTTTAAAATATTTAGATAGAACTGGTAAAATGCCAAAATGTTCAACAATTACAACTACAAGAATGAATGGAAGAAAAATGGCAAAAGCAATTACTACAAACGCAGAAAGAAAATCAAGAAATACAAATAGAGCTCCAGGAACTAATATTGAAAGTAGTGGATAACAAGCAACTAGATATTGAAAAAGAGGCCACTTTTTCGCAAGACGCAGTGTAGAATACTATAGAGATTTTCAAATATTCTCTAGATGAGGATAAAAATTTGGGAGGTTACTTCAGAAGACATGAAGGCATCTTGAACATAGACTGTCAAAATTGGACAGAAGCAAAAAAGCTACGTCTCTTGCTTAGAAATAAGAAACTGAAGAATATACAAAGTTCGTGGATTATATCTTACCAAAAAAGACGAATGAATTAACATTTGACGAAGCAGTGACATGTCTTAAAGAATTCTTTAGTTCAAAAACATCACTTTTCCACAAGAGGTGGAAATGCCTTAACCTAGCAAAGGGCGATAATGAGGACTATTCCACACAATCGTAAATAAACATTGCGAACACTTCAAATTAGAGGAATTAATCCCGGACAATTTCAAGTGTCTCATCAGGGTTACTTTCAACTAAAGATAGTGAAATGCACAAAAGAATGCTTCAAATTTACAAAATGAACCTGGACTAACACTACAACAATTATCGGAAGATTGCCAGAAATGTCTAAGTATAAAGAAAGACTCGAAGGACATTGAGATGTCAGCTGTATCTCATATACGTAAGTTAAACAAAAGTCTACGTTCTTCACCCTCCCCAGAAAGAAAACAAAAATTCTATAGTAATGAAAAAAGATGCTCACTCTGCTCGGAAAGACAACAAAAATCCTATAATAAGAGAAAAAGTATAACATACAGGGCAAATTATGACGAAAATCGAAGCAAATATAAGCCCCCACCCCCATCAGCATGTTATCGATGTGGAGGACTACATTGGAACAAGGATTGCCTTTTTAGATATAAAAACTGTCTTCTGTTTGGAAAAAGTGCCACAAGGCATCCCAATGTAGGAATAGAAAAGATACTAATAGAATAAGAGCTACTAGGATGCATAACGAAGACAACACCAACATAAGGAAATATGTGGAACTTGAAATTTTAAATAAAAAGATAAAATTGCAACTGGATTCGGGTTCCGATCTCACGATAATCAACCTACAGATATGGAGTAAACTTAACAGACCAACCATGTTACACAAAAATTGCCAAGTCAGTTACAGGCAAACGAATAAAATTCGAAGGAGAAATAATCTTGAATGTTAAATTTCACGACAAAACAAAAAAACTTAAGATATACGCCAGGAAAGATATTGAAAATCTAGTAGGTATCGACTGGATGCAAAAGTTCAACGTTTGGGATCTACCTATCAGCTTTTTTTTGCAAGAGTTAGAGGTTGAACCATCAGATGCTATAAAGTTAAGGGAAGAATTATATAACCAATTTCCTGAGGTATTTTCGAGCGGGTTGGGAGGATGCAACAAATTTGAGGCTAGAATTGAATTAAAAGAAAACGTCCAACCAGTTTTTAAAAAGAAGAGAAATGTACCGTTCGCTACTATAGAAAAAATCGACAAAGAATTGGAGAGACTTGAACAAACTGGGATACTTTTAAAAATAGAGTTTAGTGAATGGGCAGCTCCGGTAGTTTATTTTAAAAAGAAATCAGGAGAAATCCGCGGATGCGCAGATTTTTCGACCGGGTTTAACAAGGCTATAAAAGACCATCATTACCCACTACCGAGGCCAGAGGAAATATTTACAAAGCTCAACGGCGCTAGGATATTTTCAAAAATAGATCTAAGTGAGGCTTATCTACAAATCCCAGTACAAAAAGAGAATACGAAAATCCTTTGCATTAATACGCACAAAGGGTTGTACACATTCAATAGACTACCATTCGGAGTAAAAGTTGCACAGGCAATTTTTCAGCAGACGATGGATACAATGCTCACGGGCCAGAATTTCGCGACTGCTTATCTAGATGACATTCTGATTAAGATTGACAATGTTGAAGAGCACACATCACACATAAAGGAAGTTTTCAGAAGACTTCAGGTCTTTGGGTTCAAAGTAAAAGGAGAAAAGTGTGATTTTTTCCTAAATGAAATTAAATATTTACGTTAGATAATAAATGAAAATGGCAGGAAACCGGACACAGAGAGGGCATCGGCAATTAACTAAACTAAAAAATGTTGCAGAACTACAAAGTTTCCTGGGCCTAGCTAACTATTATGGCGAATTTATTGATAATATGCATAAACTGAGGGCCCCACTAAATGAGTTATTAAAAAAGGAGAATAATTGGAATTAGACAGAGGACTGTAAAAGCACTTCGGAGTTAGCATTGACACATTTCGATCCTGAACTCGAAATCATTATTACAAGTGACGCGAGCTCACATGGGGTATGTGCGTGTATTTTACACAAGATGCCGAACGGTACAAACAAACCCGTTGCGCACGCATCTAGATCATTATTACCTGCGGGGAAAAACTATTCGCAGATCGAAAAAGAGGCATTGGGCATAATTTTTGCAGTAACTCGCTTTCACAAATATATTTATAGGAGAGAGTTCACGCTCAAAGCGAACCACAAACCACTTCTTACGATTTTCGGTTAAAAAAAAGGTCTACCGGTCTATACAGCGAACAGACTTTTAAGATGGGGAACTGTGTTACTAAACTACAATTTCAAACTTGATTTCTTACCATCAAAGAAAATAGAACACGCTGATGGACTATCGCGATTAATACCTGCCAAAGGCGAACCGTTAGAAGATTCGGTAATTGCGGCATTACAAGCTGAAGATGAAATCAGTAAGGTACTATGCAATACAATAAAGGAACTACCTGTAACGCTGCTAGAGATAAGACGAGAAGCAGAAAGAGACGAGTTTATTCAGAATACCAAGAAAAAATAGAAGAGAATGTGAGGAATTTAGCAGACATTTTCTCAATCTGTGACAACATATTGTATAACGAGAGAGTAGTAATACCGAAGTCACTACGAAGACGGATCTTGAAAGATTTTCACTTAGGACATCCCGGAAAAAACCGGATGGAATCACTTATGAGAAGTTTTGTATACTGGCCGAACATGGACGATGATATCAAGCAAATGGTGGAAAGATGCAAAGGCTGTACTGCTGCGGCGAAGGCACCACCCTCTATACAAAAGCCATGGCCTAAAGTCGACAGACGGTGGTCCAGAATCCACGTGGATTACGCAGGACCTATTGAGGGTTACTACTATTTAATAACAGCAGATAGTTTCAATAAATGGCCAGAGGTTGCCAGATTTAAACACCGACGACAGAAAATACCATAAACTGTTTTTCACGAATTATTCACGAGATTTGGCGTTGTGGATTGTTTGGTAAGTGATAACGGCACACAATTTACCTCCAGTGACTTCAAAGAATTTTGTGAGACATATCAAGTAAAGCATATCAAGATAGCTCCGTACAACCCGAGGTCGAACGGACAAGCTGGAAGATTCGTTGACACACTAAAAAAGAGCGTTTAAAAAAGGCGAGGATGTATCGACGACAAAATCGATACAACAGTTCCTCCAAGTGTACAGAATAACACCTAACATGAACACGCCATCGTATCTTTCACCAGCGGAATTGATGTTTGCTCGGAGAATAAGGTCTGTGTTTGACAAATTATTGCCAAACAAGAACAAAAACCAGTATATACCTATTGTACCCAAGAGATCATTTAAACCAGGAGAACTGGTTTATTTTAGGATATTTAGAAACAATATGGCTTACTGGGAGCCTGGTACAATAAGTTTAACAGATTAGGAAATGTGATGGACACAGTACAAAGCGAGGAGTTTTCACATAGAAGACATATTGATCAATTACAAAAAGACGGGTTGAGGAGCCAAGCTCATCACCCGCAGAAAACGACGATTCAATGGATGCAATCTTCGAAGCGTTTGAGATCCAAAGACCACAGGAAGACACAGAAATGAGAAGGTCAAACAGAGAGAGAAAATTTACCGAACCTCTGATTATCGACCATAAGAGAAAAAATATACTAACTCCCCACAAAAAGGGATCTAAGGAGGGGGTATTAAGGGGTCCGCCCCTTTTATACAAGGGGCCTCGACCTGTGTGTAACTTGTACTGCTGCCGGTGAATACCCGGGAGTGAGATAGTGAGAAATGTGAGGTAACCGCTTTGTAGGAGTCACAGTTGCGAGCACGTAGACTCAGAAGGAAGTCATTCTTCGATACTGAATTTCCCAGACTGTATATATATTATCATTGCTACTCACCGCATTTCTGAATCTACTAACCGTATTACCAATTGTATTATTACGTCAATACATTTATTTGCTATATTTTATTTCTGCGTTTGTCATTCATTTTGAGACCGGATTTCATCCCGGAATCCACAAAACAGACATTGACCGATTAAAAGAAAATTTCGAAAAGTGCAAACAGTTAAGGGGTGGGGACCAAGTACAGTTTGTTTTACTAGGGTGCGTAAAAACCGTGACGTAAGGGTTTTGTCAAAGTATTTTTCTAAACAAATCTGCTTATTCAAATTTCCTCAATTCCATTTCGAAATTGAACGAAACATAGAGCCTGTAAATCTCAACACAAAATCTTAGCGACAATTCAATATACTAAAATACTGCAAAAAAAAAGAATTCCAATCGTAGAAATATTTAACTTAGGACCAGGAAAAAAAGAAAGAAAATCAATGAATGTTTGCACTAATTAAACAGAGTCGTAAAACATGGGATGATCGTTATAGTGATTTTCTAAGCACAGCTTAGATGTGGCACAAGGCCGAAAGTATTAGGCACCCAGTTAGGATCGAACTCACTACTCAGTCGTAATTGATCTGCCAAGACAAGATTACACCACGTCGAGGTAACTATGGGATGATCTTTATAGAGCAGCATCAGTTAGACAATTTTTCGAGCTATGACATTTGCTAGAATCGAAAAATATTGAATGTTTCACCGATTTAGAAGGGTAGTTCTGTTTATAATATGCATATAGTGTAAAATCACTTCTTTACTTGCAGAGTTATCTAGACTTAGTTTTATTTACAAATATCTAGAATTAAAAAATAATGCTTCACCTGAGAAATTATTGGTTGTTTAAAATATGTATATGATCCCTTTGTTCTTTAATTAAAATATACCTATCGCTTCTTTTATGACAAAACAATATTTTGTAAAAAAATAAAATAAAAACTATTATTTTCAAATAATACTTCAAAATATTTTCTTAAAATAAAACAAAAATTTACGAACATTACACAAAAAATATCTTGAAATACAAAGGAATGAATTTATTCAATGAAATCGATAATGGCTTCAACCACTGCCTCCAGACGACTTCGAAATTTTCTGCATTTCTTCTGGACGCTCTCTTTGTTTATGTGAGTAAATGCTGCCATAATTCTTGCCTTCAGTTTATCTTTGGTGTTACAAGGAGTTTTGTTGATCTCTCGTTCAACAGCGCCCCACATAATAATCAAGAGGGTGGCAGTCTGGGGATTTAGGTGGCCGGATGTAAAGGGTAATCAGAGGAATTGTCTGACAGCCATTACTACGTTCGCCTTATTGTGTGGTATACTGCAGAGTTCTGTTGCTAGGCATAGAGTCTTCCAGCAGCCACCGTCTTGACCCAGGGCACTACCTCCTCAAGGGACTTGATGTAGGCCTCCGCTTACATTCATCTTCCCTATGGGAAATTGAATGTAGCATAACGTCTTTAAACTACAATCGTCCATGAATCTCTCACGTACATTCATATTTTCTCAATGCGTATCCAAATGAAAACAAATGACGTCTCACATTATGAAGTTTAAAGACAGTAAAATCGACCTTGCTTGGTCCTCGGTGGCCCGATCGGTTAAAGCACGTCAGGCTATATGACTGTTCCGTATAGGATACAGGTTCGATTCCTGTCGGGGGACGAATATTTTCCATGAAAATTTCTCAGACATGATGTTAATACTGTTTATTATAATCAGAGCATTTACTTAAATATTTGTATCGATAAAAAGAATGTATAAACATAAAAATGTCTTAAAATAATTGTCGGACTTTGTCTGTTTCATTATATATATATATATATATATATATATATATATATATATATATATATATATATATATATAATATAAAAGTGAACATAGAAGTCAACACTTAGAGGCGACAGTCTGTTTCATGCTATATGCAATCGTCAGGCCACGTCGATTGCATATGGCATGAAACAGACTGTCGCCTCTAAGTGTTGACTTCTATGTTCACTTTTATATTTACACACGCTCTATCTCTGATATTGAGCACTTTATTCCATAAATATAGCACACCTTAAGACTATATTTCTTTATATATATATATATATATATATATATATATATATATATATAGAGAGAGAGAGAGAGAGAGAGAGAGAGAGAGAGAGATGGAAGTAGTGATTACCAAAATGTATGGAAGGATTGAAGTCATTTTTGTCTCCCTATTATTGTTCGATTAAATGTTTCGTCGTATTTATTATCCAGAAAAAAAATAGCGAACTGAATATAAATGCCGCCTAATATATCGACTGTTTCTGTTCAGTTGCAAGCCAAGATGGAGCGTCTGAAGCCTTTTAGACCATCAAATATCATTCACAATGGGAAATGAAGACAAGAAATTTCGTTTTTCGGTTGTCCTAGTAACCGGTACTGAAAGTGGAGGGAGAAATATACCATGTACAGAGATAGATTTAAATTTTGTCTCCAATGCTCCATTCTGTTTTGAGAAAGGCCATCATCGAATAAATTTCATCAGTAGTGATTCCAACCACACTGAAGAATTAGTTTGTATAAGTAGTGTACACAAAAAGTATTTGTTTATTTTATACTAAGACGGGTACTATAGACATAACAGGGAGATTTCTTGCTATATTTATTAAAGCTAGGATTCCTAAATTTAACTATAACATATCCTGGAGGTGTTGGAAATATACAGGGGTGCTGAAAAAACGTAGCGGTAAGGTGGGTTATAAACAAATTTATAATTATTTTAATTTCCTACACAATCTATATACGTGTGGTTCTAGTAATCAACACATGCGTCTCCCAAGGGTCACTTCTTGAACTAAATCTTTATTTACTTTACATAAATGCCAAAGTGTATATTCAGCTCACTTGCGAATATCTATGCTGCTGATACGGGTGTACCTACAAAACTAATGATAAACAGAAATTGGCAGCTGATCTCTCGTCTGATCTAGCTCTAACAGATCAGTGAGAGGAAACCGGCTGGTTATATTCCCTCATCGCCGATCGAAATACTGCCAAGCTCGATGATTTGATGTCCTATCGAGAAGGCCCAGTGCCTTGAGCGTCTGTTAGACCTCTGATCTCAAGTGGAACTCGCACATACATCGCTAAAGATGCAGGGAAAATGGTCTGTTCTATGTACTGCTCTCGTTAGTTACTGATTTTTCGTGCTATCCTCTAACTTTACAAGAGCCGGATCAGGCCTAAAATGGAGCACTGCTGTCACATTTAGGCAGAAGGTGCCCGGTCCTCACTGTCTCGACAGAGTCTAAAAGCGTTTCGGCATTCTCGTGGATTGTTTCATTGTGAATTGTTGCCCACCCTGAAACCCTTCTCTCACAGGCGAGTTATGGTAGGCCTCTCACTACTCTATGGCTAGTTGCAGGGAAAGTCCTCGGACGAACTGCATTCTGTGGTTCCGCCAGGTCTAATCTTCATATTGTAGCAAACCCCACCTTCATTCACTTTGGCGAGAAGTAAGTTCAACTCAAGCAGCTTCTTCCCACAAAAAAAAACTTCACTATGGGACGAACTCCCAAGAGGATGTCTTCACGATCAATACAACCTTCTAGAATTACTATTATCTTCTCAAGCTATGTGCATAAAATATACTTCTTACTCTGTAACTCCCTACCTCCAGTGGTACTCGGGTCTTGTCCAGGGTGAACCTCATTGTAAAACGATATTCACTATTGTAGCAAACCAGCCTTGTAATTTCGAGACAGTCTTGCGTAAAACACGGGCTCGCTCGTTTTTCAGAGTTTCCATGATTCCTTCTTGCGGACGGATACTTTGTCAATTGTTGTTAAATTATTATTATTATTTTATTGTCTAAGACTAAGCAAATGTAAAAGCTATATTCCCCTATAGGCAAAAATCGACTTATACCCTTGTGCAAATTAATTTAAAAAAAACGCTTTAGTTTCCTTTCTGTCACCAAACGGTCAGTTTTAGACCAACTAGTGTGACAGGGTGTAATCGATTTCTATTTTTTTGTCAGATTACGCCATTTGCAGTGGTATGCACTAATATGAATCTATTTTCGTGATGTATGATGAAATTTGTTTGGCCTTGAAAAATATTACTTCATCCGTGATTGCATTAGATTTTCATCACGCCTAGACACTATTGTCTCGATTGTCGATTAGTTGTCATACAGCCACTATCTGCAATGGACGTTACTCTAAGGAAGCTTACGAAAATTGTAACGCTGCACGAACACACTGGCAAGTCTTACCAGTGAGCAAATCAAAGTACTACAAACTGGCCTGAAAACTCTCCTGATTTAAATCCAATCGAGAACCTGTGGTCAGTCTGCAAGGAATGACTTCCTGGAATAAACATGCGAATTACTAACATGTATTTATGTACTCTACAAACGGCACCTGCGCGAACATTTCGAAATACGAAAAAAAAATCCCAATTCCTAATAATGTCTGGTCCCATGGTTTATGAATGTGAGATAGTGAACATATACCTAAAAAATAGTCCATAATTTATTTTCTTAGTATTTTCAAATTCTTCAGTAACAACTATATTTATCTAAAGGTGTTTATTCATAGACGAATTGGAATAGTGAAAGTTGCCTTCCAAAAACTAAAGAAAACATTCAGAAACAGGAAGATTTCATTTGGAAATTGAAAAGAGCGCTAAGTATGTATTAAGCTGGTGCAAAAATAATATCGTTTTTTGACGTTAAATTTACGTCAAAAAACGATATTATTTTTGCACCAACCTAATAATATAAATTCTCTTGCTAGTGAATGTTGAATAATTTCCTCACAGTTGAAGAAAAGACGAGGTAACAGAGATCTGGTTCTACAAATTTCTATGTTGGAGTGACCAAATCCTTGAATGCATTCCTCAAGGATCTCTAATGTCAAGTGTGGTTCAATGGCTGCTAAATTTTCACTGATGGATTTGATGAAAATGGTGTTGTTTGCGGGAATGCACAAAATATATTAGGTTGGTGCAAGATAAATGACGTAATAATGTCGTTTTTTGACGTTAAAAAATACGTCAAAAAACGACATTATTACGTCATTACTTTTGCAACAACCTAATAGAAAAATAAAATAAATCTCTTACATCAAGAATTACTATTCGTACATTTAGCTGAATCTAAGCACACAATATTTAATGAAGACACAAATTGATAGTCACCAAGAAATTTAATTAAATTGTAGAACAGATAAGAGCAAATGCTAAGTTGGTGATGTGCATTAACGGATTTTTTTTAGTCAAACCAGTTTATCTTAGAAAGTAGAATGTGTCTTTTATTAACTAAAATAGTACTTTCTGTTGATGCATATCATCAACTTAGTAATTATCTATTTCAGATTCAGACCAGGAGATAAGCAACCAAAATAAACCATGACAAAATCTTTTTATTGAATCACCTGCAACTAAGTTCATTAAACTTAAGCACTTCTAATTAAAAACAATGTAAAAAGTTTTATAAATATTTTCCTGTTGTAAGAAATCTCTATAAAGCACATTTAAGAATTAATGTAAATTCATTGACAACCACCCACTGGCAGTTTTAAGTATGAGTTTATTTTCAAAACATCAGTTTAGGGTAAACACTAGATATTAATAGTATTTAACAAAGTAAAGGAAATTGTTTTTATTCCAAGTTACCATAACTTTTATATTTTGCTTCATAATCAAATAACAAATCCAATATGTTTTTAAAATCCCTATTTTAAAATAAGACTTACGAGAAACTTTTTAAAGAAAATGAGATAAAAATACACTTGTACTTTGAAAGAGAAAAAAGATATTGAAATTTTTAGAATATATAATTTTGTGATATCAACGAACACACGTTGCCACTTTTGTGATGCCAATGAATACTCGTTGTCACTTGCATAATGCTCGTTGTAGTAGAGACTTTGCAATCGCAGATAAAACTATGGTACGCTGTCAAACAATACGCCATTGAATATCACTCGCACTAACGGTACTTGATAATACTCGCTCTAATAGTCGCCCGTATAGTGATCTAAATAGAGAAATAGTATAGTGAATTGAGTAGAATATAGCAGTCCGTATAGTAATAGAGGATAGGCTAGAAATAACGATCAGTCAGACGCCAAGCTAAATCCTACTCCTGCGTTTCTTCTATGGTCCCGTGCTCTACTTAATTCAATAATAGGATCGCCTGTGTTTGCTCACTGGCGTTCTATGTTTAAACTCAATGCCAGCAGCGACAGTTTATTTCTATATAACACATAGCGAGGAAAAGGGGATTGGAAAAGTTGGTACTCACAAGATATACCGAAGGTAAATGAACAAAGGATAACAATTGATGTAACGATCCTATGTGATGGGAGACAATGAGATATTAAGAACAAATATTACAAGCGATAGGAAGTTGTGGAGGACCATCCTCCAGGGACACGTTCGTAAATATTGCAATGCCGGAAAAAAGAAAATCGGATTATTCTTAGCACGCATTAATTTCTTGACTCGCTATTTTTCTAGTCTGCGATTGATGTTCAATTGTTTTATTCATGCAACATAACAAGATGAATCATCGTTTGGTCTGTGTCTTACAGAATAAATTGATTACGTATTATTCTGATTGGACAGACCTTAAATATATATATATATATAAACAAAATACGATTTTACATTATCTGAAATAAAGTCATTGATATCTGAGCTGAACGCCATTCTTTCTTTCTGGAATCTGATAAAACACCATTTGCCGAATATTATCAAATTTTCTAGACCCCCATTAAGTAGAGATAATTGTCCTCGCTTCGGAAGGTTCAAGGTTTTCTTTCTTTTTCTGTTTTTCTTCATAATTCTTCTTCTTTTTCTTTCTTCATAATTCACGTTCTTCTTATTTCTCTTCTTCTTTGTCTCTTTGACCCTTCTCTTTTTTCTTTTTGTCTTTTTTTTCCTTCCTTCTACACCTTCTGCTCCATCTTTTCTCCGTCTTTTCTCTTACTTATTTTTTCTTTACTTCATCCTTCCTCTTCTTCTTCTACTTCTTCTTCTTCTTCTTCTTCTTCTTCTGTCTTTTTATTTTCCCATTATTTCTTATTCTGTTTTTTATTTTATTTTCCCATTATTTCGTCTGCTTCTTCTTCTTCTTCTTCTTCTTCTTCTTTTTCGGTCTTTTTATTTTCCCATTATTTCGTCTGCTTCTTCTTCTTCTTCTTCTTCTTCTTTTTCGGTCTTTTTATTTTCCCATTATTTTTTCTTCTTCAGTTTTTTATTTTTTACCCATTATTTCTTCTTCTTCTGTATTTTTATTTTCCCATTATTTTTTCTTCATCTGTTTTTTTATTTTCCCATTAATTCTTCTTCTTCTTCTTCTTCTTCTTTTTCTTCTTCTTCTATTTTTTATTTTCCCATTATTTCGCCGTCGTCTTCTTCTTCTTTTTCTGTCTTTTTATTTTCCCATTATTTCTTCTTCTTCTGTCTTTTTATCTTCCCATTATTTTTTCTTCATCTGTTTTTTTTTATTTTCCCATTATTTCGACTTCTTCTTCTTCTTCATCTTCTTCTTCTTTTTCTGTATTTTTATTTTCCCAATATTTCTTCTTCTTCTTCTTTTTTTATTTTTTCATTATTTCGTCTTCTTTTTCTTCTTCTTCTTCTTCTTCTGTCTTTTTCTCTTCCCATTATTTACTCTTCTTCTTCTAACTTTTTATTTTCCCATTATTTCTTCTTCTTCTTTTTCTTCTTCTTCTTGAGTCTTTTTATTTTCCCATTATTTATTATTCTCCTTCTTCTTCTTCTTCTTCTTCTTCTTCTTCTTCTTCTTCTTCTTCTTCATTTTCGGTCTTTTTATTTTCCCATTATTTTTTCTTTTTCAGTTTTTTTTCCCCATTATTTTTTCTTCATCTGTTTTTTTTTATTTTCCCATTAATTCTTCTTTTCACCTTCTTCTTCTATTTTTAATTTCACTTTATTTCGTCGTCGTCGTCTTCTTCTTTTTCTGTCTTTTTATTTTCCCAATATTTCTTCTTCTATTTTTTATTTTCCCATTATTTCATCGTCGTCTTCTTCTTCTTCTACTGTCTTTTTATTTTCCCAATATTTCTACTACTGTTTTTTTATTTATTTTCCCATTATTTCCTCTTCTTTTTTATCTTTTTCTTCTAATGTCTTTTTATTTTCCCATTATTTATTTTTCTTCTTCTTCTTCTTCTTCTTCTTCTTCTTCTTCTTCTTCTATAGACTTTTTATTTTCCCATTATTTTGTCTTCTTCTTCTGTCTTTTTATTTTCCCATTATTTCTTCTTCTTCTTCTTCTTCTGTCTTTTTATTTTCCCATTATTTCTTCTTCTTCTTCTTCTTTTTCTTCTTCTTCTTCTTCTTTTCTTATTATTTCTTCTTCTTGAGTCTTTTTATTTTCTCATTATTTTTTCTTCATCTGTTTTTTTATTTTCCCATTATTTCGTCTTCTTCTTCTTCTTCTTCTGTCGTTTTATTTTCCCAATTTTTCTTCTCCTTCTTCTGTCTTTTTTTATTTCCATTATTCCTCCTCCTTCTTCTTCTTCTGTCTTTTTATTTTCCCATTATTTCTTCTTCTTTGTTTTTTTCTTCTTCTTCTTCTTCTTCTTCTTCTTCTTCTTCTTCTTCTTCTTCTTCTGTCTTTTTATTTTCCCAATATTTCTTCTTCTTCTGTCTTTTTATTTTCCCATTATTTTGTCTTCTTCGTCTTTTTCTTCTTCTTTTCCCCCATTATTTCTTCTTCTTCTTCCTTTTTATTTTCCCATTATTTCTTTTTCTTCTTTTTTTTCCCATTATTTCCTCTTCTTCTTCCTTTTTGTTCTCCCATTATTTCTTCTTCTTATTAATATTATTATTTACGCAAATCTGAAGAATCGCAAATGGTTCACAATTGTCACACATCAAAATAAAATAAAAAAAACTACAGTTCGTTTCCCGCCTTTGACTGTGAAAAAGTGAGGCCGATCACATATAAAAAAATTGAATTGTGCAACGAAATATATGGCGTGATATGTTGATAATTTCTTTTAAGCTCTCGTTTAACCGAGATAAAAACAAAAATAGAAAGATGCAGAAAGAGGTAGAGTGGAAGAGGAAGACGGAAAGAGAGAGAGAGAGAACAAGGTAGAGTCTTATTAATGTCTTGTTTGTCACATGGATATCTAGAAATCTGAAATCATGTGCCAATTTGCAGTTCTCAAATGTACTTAGAAGTCATACGACTACGACTAATACTATAGTCATTATATATTAGTTGTTTCTTTATATGAAATCATTTAGTATTCATTGACTGAGCAGCCAGTATTACTCACCTTTGTTGTCGGAGTTCTCTATTTACAGACCATCTTGAATAGTACATAGCACCTGACTTTATTCTTGCTGCTCCAATCTTGTAATTTTTTACTTTCAACACTAAACTTTACACTAAGTTTTAAAAATATATTTTTTTATGTTCTTTTGCTGATTATTTCTGACTGAATTCTTGAATTTTTCTACATTATTTATATTATTCGTTCTATTGTTCTTGTCTTTGTCGCGATATTTATTACAACGTTTCGGCCGTTGTACGCTCCCGCCTTCTCCAGGTGTTTGGAATGTCGAACTGAACCGTGTATTTCTCTCACTGGGGTAGACTGTTCTAGTTCCACGTGCCATGTTTAAAGAGTGTCAGTTCAATACCAGGTTACGCCAGTGGAGAACTTTCAAAAGGAAATTAACAGGAGATAACTGATAACTGACATCCATTAAACATGGAATATTGAACTAGAACAGCCAACTTTTCTTGCGGTGGACGAAGCAATTGATTCAATGTATTTGTTCTATCTCAGGTCAGCAGTCAACGTGAGACCGAGACTGAGATTTATTTCTATTAGGTTGGTGCAAAAATAATATCGTTTTTTGACGTATTTTTTTACGTCAAAAAACGACACTATTTTTTGCACCAACCTAATATTTTTTTATTTTCGTAGCAAGACTTGCTTTTTTTTTTCTGTCGTGTAACGTTGGGAATTTTGGTTTTATCGTTAGACTTGATTTTTTTTACGTATTTTGTTTCCCTGTTTTTATTTTGCGGTTGTAATTTTTTTTTTAAAAAAGAGACCTTTTTTTTCATATTACTTTTTTCTGTTTACTGTTTATGCTTCTAATCGTTATTTGATTTGAACCAACTTTCTTTGTCTTGTGAAATTTGATATTTCTTTCTTTCTTCATTTTGGAGAAGAACTTTTGTCTTTTTGTTCATTATTTGTAAAATTCTTTTTTCTGTAACTATCTTTTCTTCTCTTTTATTAGTGCTAAAATAATGACGTAATAATGTCGTTTTTTGACGTTAAAAATACGTCAAAAAACGACATTATTACGTTATTATTTTTTCACCAACGTAATATAAGTTTGTTTTATTTTCTATCTTTGATTTTTTATTTATTTCGGATAAATAGTTTATACTGTTTTCCGGCTTAAATCAGTTCTTATTGATCTGGATATTTGTATTATTCTATTGTTTATTTTACATTTTATTTTATTTTCCTAGTTCCCTTTTTTTTCCCCACACTCCTCTTATTTCTATATAATTTACAACAAGGAAAAAATCACCTGTGCAAAAGAACAATATGGCTGACCGAATTCGAAGAGAGCTGTTCAAGTCAGCTTTTAAAAATGTTCCGCCAGATAGAGATGGCACCCCAAAATACCCGGAATTAAAAGGTCCCCATAAAAGTGTCAGCGGAGATGCTAATGCTTTGGAAACCAATAATGGCAAAAATTTCACCGATAAATGTAAGGAAGCCAATAATGGTCAAAATATTCCCTGCAAAAATACGGAGGAAGATAATTGCCAAAATATTGCCAATAAAATATGGAGGCCAATAATAGCCAATAATAGCCAAAAAATTCCCCCCGAAAGTACTGAGTCCAGAAATAGCAAGAAGATGACCAAAATTGTACAGAAACCAATAATGGCCAAAATAATAAAGATGTTTCTGACAAAAATGCAACTGCTGAGACCGGGGAATCGCCCTGTTGTTGGAAGTCTTTCCCCTGAAATGCATTATCAATATTGCGGAGATTTTGCAGCGAGACAAGAGTTACGCAAACCTTGTCGTAGAAGGTGAATACTTGGAAGACCCCCACCCACCAAAACTGAAGAATATTGAAAAAAGAATAGTTTCTGTCTTCGTGGTCGACAAGTGTACGCGCAAAATTTATCGCTCCACGAAAGACACGGTGATAAAATCAATGGAGTCCTTGGGTGTTGAGCCACTAAGAATAGTAAAGGGTGCAAATTCTTCATGTGGGACATATTGCTTCCCACGTCGGAAGATTGCATAAAAGCCACAAGCAGAGAGTTGATCACCAAAGATCTAATCTTGTGAACAGAGTACGAAGTCATCTATAGCATATTTGAGTTCCCTCCTATAGTTATCAAGGAACATCTAGCTGCGTTTCTTTCGTAGTGTGGCGAGATACTGGATGCCTCTTGTGATAGCCTGACTGCGGAATGGAGTTTCGAGATCATGTTGCACCGAAAATCTTTCCTCTCCATCCCCAGCTGTTTGGAAGTAGTGGGCTTGAAGTTGCTAGTCATTGCGATCGGCCGCAAACCAGTGTGCTGGAAGTGTGGATAGGCTATATCACCTCTCCTCTTCCTGCCCAGAGAAGTAGGCCTCTGGAAGACAGGCCCCTCTGACCGTGTCTTTAAATTCCGCCACGCCTGTTATGGGCATGTCAGTCTCCGGGACTGGTGTGTTTAAGCCCCCAGTTGGGTCGAACAGAGAGCACTCATACATCGAAAAGCTTTCCCCCACAGCTAGTGCAATTTAGAAGAAGGGAGTGTGGGAATGGCTGGTTGCTGGTAAAGTTAGCCAGACTGTGGTTTCTCAATCCCTTCAAGCCACAAGGACTAAAGGAATGGACAGAAACATTCCCTCTATCAACGTTAAGGGCGACGAAGGAGTTACGAAAAAAGTATGACAAGGGGTATGCTCGAGGGGGCCATTAACTCATGCAAAATGTCACACTCCAATTGACATCGTTGAGAACAAGCAATTAAAAAATTGAAACAGTTTTGTTCAGGGAGCGTCACAGATTTCTTTGTCACTCTTCCCTCTATAGCGGTTTGAAACTGGTCTTTCCCTGTGATATAGGCAGTCGCTTCCATGACAGTACCATCAAGACTGATGTGGGTGAAGGATCAATGAGATATCAATGCCGGTTCCTTATCCCAGCCATTTTCAAACCAGTTTCTCAAATCTAATCGGTCTGATAATGGCACTGGTTAGCTAGATGCCCAGGGCCTGAGGTCGAAATCTCCCAGGGCGAGGCCCGCTTATGACCTTCAGCGTCTCGAGTTGAATGTTTGTTGTATGCAGGAGATCCGTTTTTCAACACGCGAGCGTGAAGACATTCTGTGTAGGAGGTGTTCGCTCTATTCAGCATGTTTTAATGGACGCTCGAGTGGAGTGCCCTGGCTGGTAAGCAAATCTTTGAATGCTGTCTGTGCTCTTGTCTTCGCAGATCCGGCGGGAAAACTTTGCGTGCTGGATTTTACTATCAAGGAAAAGGCCCTTTGTCTCATTGGGGTTTATGCACCAAAATGACTATTCTGAGCGGCCTGATTTGTTTCGGCGGTTCGAGCCGATTTTGACGACATGGCGTCGGTTAGCATTAGAGGTCGATTGGAATGCCGTCCTTGACCCCGATATAGATCGTATCGGGCCAACTGATCTCGTACTTTAAGGATCCGCTTAAAGTAAAGAATTGGACAAAAAAAAGCGGCTCCCTTCATCAGAATTCATCGGTTAGTTTTACCGGGCGATTGGAATGCCGTCCTTGACCCCGATACAGATCATACAGGGCCAAGATCGAGTAATAACAACTGAGACGTGATTCCATTTCGGATCTTTATCGATAAGTTTGATCTTGTCGATAAGTACCGTAATGAACACCCTCGGCAGGTAATGTGGACTTGGACAAATAGCGGCAGCTCGGCTACTTAGTTGCGTTCTAGCTACCTCGACCGAATCTTAGGAGAGTCGATTTAAAGCTCTTAGAGTGTCCAAGTTTCCATTACATAGTTTACTCGGATCATAGGCTCGTCCGGATTTGTTTAAACTTAGATAAGCCGAAGATTAAGATAGCTAGCTACTGGAAATTGATCTCATCATTATTTGGCGAGCAAGATTTCCGGGACCAGCTACTACTAGTGCTACAGCGAAAACTGAAAGGGGCTGACATTAGGAATATGTGCTAGGATAAATTAAAATCAAACATTAGGTTGTTTTCTGATTAATAATGTCGTCGACTCAATCCAGATAAGTTAGCCCGTCCAGGGTATGACGATAAACTACATCTGCGTCCACGGTAAGACGAACTACGTCCAACAGCAAGGCCTCTCATCAGGAGGTTTTGAGGAGCGTAGAACTACCTCTTAACTGCTGATGTTCCCAATTCCAGCCTGGCCCGGGGTGGTAGCACCTGTTAGGGTCCCGAGCTATGAGCAAATAGTTAACCCCGAGACTGAGGTAAAAAGCATGATAAAAGTATAAAAATATGATTTAATACCAGAAATACTTTTGTAAAAATTATTAGCAGATATAAATTTTTGAAGAAAAAATCTATTACCAGCAATACGTTTTTGAAAAAAAATTAACAGCAATACATTTTTTAAAATTATATTAAAACCTATACATTTTCGAGGAAAAAATATTATCAGAAATATATTTTTAACAAAACAAAAAAAGCACCAGGAAAAAGAAAAGGTTGTCGGCATTATATGACCCATATAAACAAAAAAACTAGATAGATTAGCGGCGCAAACGGCATGTGAAGAAAAAGTCGATCGGGCAGTAAAATATCGTGATAGCGGGGACGTAGCTTTAGCTAAGGCAGAGTTGCCCTCCTCGCTAATCAAGAATGATCATGAATGAATTGCGTACAGAGGAAGTTAGGAATGCATCTCGTCGACATTTCGTGAGCGTCACGTTGTCGGATAATCGGCCCGTGACTACTTCCAGGATCGGTTCACCAGGGAGCTAGGTCTGAGCATTGCTCGGTTCAACGCCTACTTAGCTGACTTTCTCTTCCTCGAGGCAGCTGAAGCGGCTGGGCGCGAGGGTCCCATCACAGAGTCGAGAGTCTGGGAAGCGTTGAAGCAGGTTGGTCGGTACAAATCTCCGGGTTTTTATGGTCTATTCTGCGATCTGTACTTGAGGCAGTCGCCTGTTTTCGTTCATTTGCTGGCACCGATTTTCAATAACTGGTTTAAACAGGGGTCTATACCTCAATGCTTCACCAGGGGTGTAATCAAGTTCATTCGCAAGGACAAAAACTGTGGAATGGGATAGGCAACTTTCGGTCTTTAACAATATTAAATACAGAGTTAAAGATTTCAGCCAAGATCTTAGCAAGCCATTTGCAAACTGTCCTCTCTAGTCTGATTGGCTCCGAATAGACTTGTGTGAAGGGCAGGGCTTTTCAGGACAAACTTTACATTGTACGCTTGATCGTCAAGCAAGATGACAGTGAAGCCGCGCTGATCAATTTAAATCAGTCCAAGGCATTCGAGAAGATGAATCATCGATTTCTAGAGACTGTCCTTTCGGCGGCTGGTTTTGAGCCGTACTTTCGCATCTGGATCCGACTTTTGTATGCGCCCCGCCTCAAGGACACATGGCAAAGTGGATAAAGGCGTTAGTTAGATTTAGTGACAGGACTCAAAGAGTTTGTGTTCAATACTCGGTTAATGTAGTAGAGAACTTGGAGAAGGGAATTGACAGGAGATAACTGATAACTGACATCCATTAAACATGGCACGTGTAACTAGAACAGTCTACCCCAGTAAGTGAAATAAGTGAACCACCTGAAGAAGTCCGGAGCGTACAACGGCCGAAACATTGTAATAAATATGACGACAAAGATCAGGACAATAGTCCGAATAATGTAAATAGTGTTGTCTGATCAGGCACTTCATTTCATGCTTAAGAGTAGATATAAACAAAAAAATCGAAAATACCTTTTTGTACCAAATATATGGGACGTCTAGAATAGTTATGTAAGTTAGAATTGTCTTTTTAACTTGACGGATATGTCCTGGGTAAGAAGATAAACTACATCCAGCACCAAGGCCTCTGATCACCTCTTATTTGCTGGTGTTCCCAGGTCCACTCAGACCTAGGTGATAGCACCTGTCAGGGCCCCACCTATGGGTAAATAGTTACCCGCCCCAAAGGGGTCAAAACACTATGAAAATATAAAAATAGGTTTTAATACCAGCAATACATTTAAAAAAATGTTACCAGCAATTAAAATCTTGTCGGGATTAAATAAATGATTGAGGTTGATATGCCGTAAAACAAATCAAATATTATAATATCTCTGTAGTGGAAATGAAATTATGCCCCAAGTAAAAAAAAAATTAAAAGACAAATTAATAGACGGACGTAATGAGTTCACATATGTCTTGTACGTAAAATATCCAGAAAGGAAAATTACTGTCCCCTCCTGAATCAAAATATTTAAAGACAATAAGATATACAAAGGAGACTTTATATAGTTACAAGCCAGACCATCCTCCATTGAGTCATCAAACATGATAATATCTTTGTAGGGGAAATGAAATAACGTCCAAAGTAAAAAAAAAAAGTTTAAAGGACAAAATGACAGACAGACGCAATGAGTTCGCACATGTCTTGCACATAAAATATCCAGAAAGTGAAAACGACCGCCCCTTACTGAATCAAAATATTTGAAGAGAATCAGATATACAAAGGAGACTCTATATAACGCGAAACTAAATTATCAGAAATACATTTTTGGGAAAAAAAATATTGCCAGCTATTAAAATCTTTTCGGCATTAAATAACCCATTGAGGTTGATATGTCGTAAAACAAATCAAACATTATAATATCTCTGTAGTGGAAATGAAATGACGTCCCAAGTAAAAAAAGATTAAAAGACAAAATGACAGACCGATGCAATGAGTTCACACATGTCTTGTACGTAAAATATCCCGAAAGGAAAATGACCGCCCCCACCCCGTGAATCAAAATATTTCAAGAAAATAAGATATACAAAGGAGATGCTATATAACGCGAAACTAAATTACCAGCAATACATTTTTTGCAAAAAGAAATATTATCAGCAATAAAAAATTGGTCAGCATTAAATAACACATTGAGATTGATGTCCTATGACAGATCAAACCATGACGGCCGAAATAAACGCTACACCTGGGCAATTTGACGTGGTGTAATGGCTAGCAAGTTTTGTTTCGCTAGATCCCTTACGACAGAATAGTGAGTTCGATCTCTCCTGGGTGCTTCACACTTTCGGCCAAGTGCCACATCTAAGCTACGCTTAGAAAATCATTTCTAGGCGGTGGCAATGGTTCTGTGGTAACGTCTCCACCCACTATGATTGTAGGTTCGTGCCAAATTCGCGGCTATGTTAGATTTTGGGCACCTCGAGGCGGCGTAATGGTTAGCTTGTCTCGCTAGAACAGTTACAACTGAGTAGTGAGTTCGATCCTCACTGGGTGCCCCATACTTTCGGCCTTGCGCTCCATCTAAGCTACGCTTGGAAAATTGCTAAACGTTACACCAGAACATGTTTAATATATGATTTTATTCAACAGTGATCGAAATAATCGCTGAGAAAATAAACTGAACATTATGCAAATAAGTACAGTATCGGGTTGGGAGAAATCAATTTAAACGTGCCGGTACTTGTATTTGAGACACGAGAGTATCAAGGTGTGTTCGCGGCTTAATCTGAACTCGAGTTGTACGCTTAAAATTATTTTAGGATCCTAGAACATTGGTAAAATAGCGCTTATTTTTTTTATCTCTCAGCATTAGAATTGCGTTTGTCAAAGAAAGCGTACAAAATCTCTTTGCGAGCTGTTACGAATTTAGCGAGTTAAATTCTTATTAAGTGACTCATATAGATGACATTGTGTCTAAGTAGGATATGATTAGTAAATGTCAAAAGTGATACTGATAAAAACTGGGTATAGAAATAACCACAGAAATATTTGTGGATATGTGCGTATTTGCATACAAAACTTGGAGGAGCCAATCTTTTGTAAAAATCAACAGACTGCTTTTCTTTTTCTATTTCAATCTGTCCCTCTAGGTATGCACCTGGCCATTTGCTTATCTGTTTTGCGTATCACGATTTAAGTCAGTTATTTCAGTCAATTATTAGGATAGATAGATTGACTGATTAATTTAAGCGAAAAGAATTCATCTAAATATTTTTGTGAAATTCAGCCGACGCGTTGTGTCTGTTTCAATTTTGAATTAATTTTTTTCCAAATTTTCTGAATAACGTAGAATGGGATCAAAACTGGAGATAAAACAGTCTGGAGTTTTTTGTTTTGTTCTATTTTTATCAAGGACTTTCGGCAGTCTCCGAAATTATCATTAGGTAGGTGTTTTCAGAGTGGTGAACAAGATTCTGTTGGCTACAATCAACCTTTTTTTGAAGTCATCAATGTGATTTAAGCGAGTTCAAAGCGAGGTCATGTACAAAATGGACATAATATATCAAATATTTTCACATATTATTAGTTTTTATAATTTGTTTTTTTTTTTGTATATTAAATATTTTATACACATTTCGAGACTTTTCTGGTGACAGAGGTTTTATTTATTTAACCCTAGACATGAGCAGTAAAATGAAAGCAGTCTAAAGCGGAAATTAAATAAATAGATCTGATGAGAATATATATATATATATATATATATATATATATATATATATATATATATATATAAAAGTGAACATATAAGTCAACACTTAGAGGCGACAGTCTGTTTCATGTGGCCTGACGATTGCATCGATCAATGAAAGGGTTTGACCTAGATGCCAACCACGTTTAAATTCATGCCGTTGGGGTATCAGTAAAAGTAGCTCGTCAAAGCAGTTGCCATGAAAAAATTTATACAAAAGACGGGGAAGCACGTCCGTGAGAAAGTGACTCTCACACTGCATATTCGTCTTTGGATTATGCCAAGAACCTCAGCGAGGTTACCAGACCATATATGGCAACAGTATTCAATGCAAGGACAAATGGTAGATTTGTAGATTTGAAGGATGGACTTGGACGAGAAGAACCTGGGGCGACATAGAGGACCAACTTTCCTTATGGTATATGTAGCTATTGATTAAATGTAGTTGTTCCATCTTAAGTCACTGGAAAAAGTGAGACCAAGAAGGTGCAAGGAGACGTTCTCGTGAAGCTGAGAATCACCCATGCTGATAGAAGGCAGGGAGGTTTCTCTATGGTGGGTAAATGAGAGCAGTTTCTTTTCGGAGGCATTAAAGTTATTTCCTGCCCCAGTCAACCACAGATTAGAGGTTCATTTTGAGACCAACAACCAGGTTAACATTGGCAGCAATACCGGATGTACTATTGAGACAGGGGTAAATGTTAATGAAGTCTGCGTCGATGCCTACTTGAGAACAGATGGCATCAGAAAGGTCCTTGATGAAGATCAGAAACAGTGTAGGACTCAGGACATAGCCATGGGGAATACCATCGTCGTTCAGATGAAAATAACTTGGGGAGAAATCAGTTAAGGACGACCTTCATTTCACGGTTTCACAGGAATGATTGGATTAAATCAAATAATAATCTTGTAATACCGTATCCCTGAAGCTTACGTAAAGGCCGGCAAACCATATCAAGCGCGTTAGAGATATCTAGAGCGACAACTCGAGCTTCGCCGTTATTATCAGAAGCTTGGTAAACTGGGCAAAGCGGAAAACATATTGTTTGTCAGAAAGTAGATGATAGCACATTGATTAAATCCTCGAAGACTTTGCCGAAAATGGGTAGGAGACTATGACATTGATCAGAAATGTCTCCAGACTTAAAAAAGAGGGAATATATATATATATATATATATATATATATATATATATATATGAATAAATACACATATATATATATATATATATATATGAATATATATATATATATATGAATATATATATATATATATATATATATATATATATATATATATATATATATATATACATACATATAAGGCTCAAACACTAATATTCCTTGGTTATAATTTATTACATTGGATTCGTAATCATGATACAATTGATCAGACCTACAGATTCAATATATATATATATATATATATATATATATATATATATATATATATATGTGTGAAAAGTGTATATATATATATATATATATATATATATATATATATATATATATATTTGTCTGACGATCGCAAAAGCGTGAAACCCAGGGTCACAAACTCACATCAATCCAACCGAATATTTTCATATATATATATATATATATATATATATATATATTTAAAATTATTTATTTAAAAATATGATTCCAAATAAACAAATAATTAAATAAATAATTATATTTATGCTCTACTTTTGTATCGAGCACTATTTTAAAAAAATAATAACAAATATACTAAAGAACTTTGGATTATTTACCTAACCAGTTCTTTCCTATTTTCTATATATTTTCACACACACACATACACACATATATATATATATGTATATATATATGTGTGTGTGTGTGTATGTGTGTGTATTTGTGTTTGTGTGTTTGTGTATGATAGATAGATAGGTAGATAGATATTAAGAGACTAAAATAGATAGATATTAAGAGACTAAAATAGATAGATAGATAGATATTAAGAGACTAAAATAGATAGATAGATAGATAGATATTAAGTGACTAAAATAGATAGATAGATAGATAGATATTAAGAGACTAAAATAGATAGATAGATAGATATATAGATAGATAGATAGATAGATAGATAGATAGCGAAATGAAGTGAGTACTAATTAAATATAAATTCAAACGTTCATACATTAATTTGATAATAGGGATCGATACATTAGTAGAGCAATGATTCTTTATTGTAGGATATTACCATCAAACACATGCACTTGCTACATCAGTGCATCCATGTTTCAATGCCAGCCAAAGCATCTCATCAGGTGGTGGTAAGTGAAATTTATTACAATTTTTAATACAGTGGAACCTCTGTTCACGAATTGAATTCGTTCATGCCGTTCGTAACCCGAAATATTCGTAAACCGAAACTATTTTGCCAGTACGAATCAATGTAGAGGAAAAACAAAAGACACGGTATGAGAAAACTGGAAAAGAAAAGCACGACACAACACACGAATGTATACAACATGGCGATCATGTTAACTCGGTTCGGCTATGTTGTTCGAGAACCGAAATTTTGTTCGATCAACGAAGCATTTTCATCTCGAATTTTCTGCTCGAAAAGTGAATTGTTCAACACGTGAGACGTTCGAGAACCGAGGTTTCCCCGTATTTACTTACGAAGAATCTCAAAAAAAAAAAAAAAGAAAAGCAGGAAAGACATAAGATGCAGTTACCTCTAAAAGAAAAAGAAAGACACAAGATATATTCTAAAAAAGAAAAGAAGGGAAAAAAAGAAAGATAAGAAATAGTCGCATAAAAAATAAGAAGAGGAAGAAGGAAAGAAAGACAAGATATAATCCCTTCTCAAAAGAAAAAGAAGAAAGAAAGACATAATGAAAATGATATAGAAATGTAAAGAAGCAAAACAAAGATGTTTGTTAATGTGACAACCAATCATAATCGTCTATCTAAGGTACGATGTTGATACAAATTCAAATCCAACATATACATATTTAATAAAATAAAATATAGAATTTAATTAAATAAATTGTATCTGGACCAACCGAGCTGGCCATCGGTCAGGCATTATTTCTTGACACTCCTAAAATCAATTCGTTCAGGACATCCGTCAACCTGCCATTTTTATTTCTAGGAGTCAGCAAAGAAAAACGGACAAATCGAGACTGGACGACTTAATGAATAACTCCTTCAGACACCACGCCCTCTTCTATACACGAGAAATTCTTTTTTTTTTCTATTTGGTCGTTTCTTTTTGATTTTATAATTTCCTCATATTAAACAAATATCCATTCACAGAGAAAAGAATAATGACTTGTGCTATATTTAACTGAATGCAATAAAAATTGATATTGTTCAACACCGTTTTATATGTATTTTAGTTGAGGTGAATGTAGAATTCTATATTTGCTGCTTTTATCCATCTTTCTTGAACATATTGAGATACGCTTAGAATGCATCTATCTATCTATCTATTTATCTATCTCTATCTATCTATTTATATCACTGTTCATATCTATCTATCAGTCTATCTCTATCTACCACTTTTCATAGCTATCTATTTATCTCTCACTCTATCTATTATCTCTCTATCTATATCTTTGTTCATATCTATCTATCTATCTATCTATCTATCTATCTACCACTTTTCATAGCTATTTATCTCTCACTCTATCTATTATCTCTCTATCTATATCTTTGTTCATATCTATCTATCTATCTATCTATCTATCTATCTATCTATCTTCCACTTTTCATAGCTATCTATTTATCTCTCACTCTATCTATCTATCTACCACTTTTCATATCTATCTATTTATCTCTCAATCTATCTATTATCTCTCTATCTATATCTCTGTTCGTATCTATCTATCTATCTATCTATCTCTATCTACCACTTTTCATAGCTATCTATTTATCTCTCACTCTATCTATTATCTCTCTATATCTCTGTTAATATCTATCTATCTATCTATCTATCTATCTATCTATCTATCTATCTATCTATCTGTCTAACTAACTAACTATCTATCTATCTCTATCTACCACTTTTCATAGCTATCTATTTATCTCTCACTTTATCTGTTATGTCTCTATCTATATCTCTCTTCGTATCTATCTATCTATCTATCTATCTATCTATCTATCTATCTATCTATCTATCTATCTATTCATTATTATAATTTATTGCAATCGAATATACAGTGCTGTTCGATAAAAGTGACTCACCTGATTTTTTTTTTTACTTAAAAATTTTTCGCCTATTGTTTTTGGGGTCAAACTAATTTTTAATCTTACTAATATAAAGACCACATCCCCACCACCTAGTAAAAAAGTTTACTCACCCTAAGGTATTCTGTTGATAATTATAATTTTGTACATAAATGAGATTTAGGGAAAAACTCTATGCAAAAAAAAAAAAAAAAAAAAAATTACTCACTTATTTCCTGCAATTAGTAATCAATAGAAACATAATTACGTTAAGTTACATTTTGTGAGCAGATATCATCGTTCGGGAAAGATCATGAAAGATTTGTTGTTTATGAACATTAAATTTGGCTTTGCTGACCGGACGCTTTCGCTGTAGCTAAGTTGTATAGCACGTCAGATCAACTGGTGCTTCCGTATAGGAGACAGGTTCATATTTTCTAAATTTCTTGAGCATTCAGGCCGGTAAATTAATACTATTTATTTAAAAAAAGAGTATTTACTTAAATAAATTGTATATACAAAACTAACGTATAAGCAGAAAATATATTCAATAATTATCGGACTTAATGCATTTCATAATATGTTATCGCTGTTTACGTTAAGGTACGTTTCGTGAGCAGATATCATCGTTCGGGAAAGATTGTCGAAGATTTGTTGTTTAAAAACATTAATGTGGACTTTGCTCACCAGAAACTTCTTTGTGGCTGACTGTTTAACATTACATCCAATCAAATGGCGGTTGCCATGGGAATACAAATTCGATTTCTCTCGGAGAAGCACGTGTTTCCTACGAAATTTCTCGAACATTCAAACCGGTAAATGCAATTAATATTGTTCACTTAATAAACAGAGCATTTACTTAAATAAATTATATCTATTAAGAAAACGTATAAGCAGAAAATATATTAAATAATTGTCGGACTTAGTCCATTTCATAATATATATATATATATATTCTGTTTATACGTTATTTTTTGTGGATACACTTATTTGAGGAAATGCTCTGTTATTTTAAATAAACATTATTGATTACATTTACCGACCTGAAAGTTTGAAAAATCTTCTAGAAAATATTTATATATATCGATATGTATATCCTATACGGAACAACCATTAAACCATAACCGGAAGTTTTCTGTGACTGAACGGTCATCGCACACCTGGCTTAATGGTGATGCAGTACGGGATACAGGTTCGATTCCTGTCGGAGAACCCATATTTCTATGAAATTTCTAGAAAATTCAGACTGGTAAATGTAATTAATTTTATTCTGCTATAGGCAGATATTGACCCAGTGGATAAAATCGTCGTTAAGTCCAGTGAATTCAATATCTGGCTACAGCAGAAGTGAACAAAACTTGGAGGGTTGAGTTAAAGGGTGATAGCTGATACTGAGACATCCGGAAGAGGCATGGCACGTAGAACTAGAAAAATCTGCCCCTGTGGACGAAATAAAGGGTTAAGTTCGAAATTCCAATGAACAGAAGAAGTCCGGTGCGTATAACAGCCGAAACGTCGTGAATATGGCAGCGAAAATAACGACAACATTCCGAACAGTGTAAATAGTGTAAATAATAACAATACCCCAGAAATATAAACAGATACTAAATATTTTGAATACAATTTTAAGGCTTCAATTAATATATAATATAAATAGTTATTATTGGCAATTTTACTATGAATATGTATTTTTGGTATTATTTATATAAAAATGTATTTGTATACTTTTATCATGCATTGTTTTTGTTCGGAGGCTCACCACTTACTAACAGCTGGGAGCCCAACAGGTGCCACCATCACGAGTCAGAGGGTACACGAGAACAACAGAAATCAACAGGTGGTTCCATGCTCCTTAAAACTCCCCATCTTCTTATAAGAGGCCTTGCTGCTGGATGTAGTTTAAGGTCATATCGAGAACGTTGTTACTTTGTGTAACAAACGCCCGAGTAGATGCTTACCTGACTATTAAAATCCGCGTCTCTTCAAGTCCAGGGTCAACCGATATCTATCCTCCATATCCTCATAATGTATACCTCTTAGTCCCTCCTTCTCGCTCATTTACAACAGCCTCACTAAGTAACCCTCTACACTGAGTGGCTCTTGGGCGCTATATTGGGGGAATTAACAATAAAAAATATCTACGCTCTACTTTTTATCACTTAAAAATCTGATACTCACGGGACAGATTGAAGGCAATCAGGACAGAGAAGAACAAAAAGGAAACTTATAGTTAACATCAGGAAGAGACACTTGAGGTTACTACGGAATATAATGAGAAAAGAAGTCTTGGAAAGTGTGATACTCAAGGGAATGATTGAAGGCAATCGAGATAGAGGAAAACAAAAAGGAAACATACCTAACAAAAGGAAGAGACCGTTGAGGCTACTATGGAATATAATGAGGAAAGAAGTCTTGAAAAATGTGTTACTCACGGAACAGATTGAAAGCAATCAGGACACAGAAGACAAAAAGGGAATTTATACTTAACTCCAGGAAGAGACAGTTGAGGTTACTATGGAATATAATGAGGAAAGAAGTCTTGGAAAATGTGATACTCACGGGACAGAATTAAAGCACGAGAGACTATAGCGAAGAAAACGGCGACTTACCTCGTTAAACCAAGTGACAGCGCGTCGGGTGTATTCTACAACGGAAAATGTGGCGAAAAAGAAAATTACTTACCAAAAAAAAGGGCACGTATTCCGCATAACATGCTGAAAATGGAATATTTGAATTAAAAAAAAAAAACAAAAATAAAAAACAAGTCCATCGCAGGAGTCGCTATAAAAGTATTTTGATATGCAAATTACTCAACATCCTCTCCTAGCTGTCGACAAATGGAAAAAATGTTCGGCGGTAAAAGCAATTGGTGTTCTCGAATCGGGGACAAGAAAAAAATCGGCTATTTTGGCTGCCACGTTGGTTGGAGAGTGAGTTATTTTTCTGATTGGTGGCGTACATTGGGATTTGTGAAATAGTACTTGCGAATCGAGTTTTCGGCATTTTCTTTCTGTTCCCGATGTCCCAGTCGGAACTTAGTGATTTATTCTTTGTGACGTGGAAATAAACATTTCCTTTGCAATCCCAGATCGTCTACAGAGACAAAGGAGTGCAACGGATAACCTGGCTAGTGAGTTTGGGTAACTGGATGGCGGAACAGAGTTTAGGAGAGATAACAGAAAGACAAAGTTTATTAAGAGCTACAAAGGACATGAAGTTGTGGAGAGCCATGATCGCCTACGTCCCGAGGGGACACGACAGATAAAGAAGAAGAACTGCAACTTAACGTCCGAGCCATTTGCAGTCTCTTTATTTCTTAATGTTTATTCACCGACGCCATCTGCATCAATCCCCTTTTCTACACATCCTTTCATCTACCCCATTTTTTTAAAGCGTTTCACCCCAAGCAAGGCGAGAAGCCACTAGGACGCAAGGTTACAGAAAATTTGGAGCAAGATCAGATAGGAATGATAGAAGAAAAGATGAGGAGAAGGGTAGTGGATAGATCAAGGCAACTGGAGATATCGATTGACATTACACTTGAATAGCTGGAGATTATAGCTCTCAGGGAAACTAGAATAGGGAAGGGAGTTCCACAGGCGAGAGTTGCCAGACATGAATCTATTAGAGTAGACATTTAGGAGTTTCGACAGTGAAGGGGTGAGAGCGGGATGCCAGCCTCGTAGGGCGCTTGAACTCGTGAAGTCTGGGAACCAGCGAATGCAGCTCCTCGGAGAAATTTCCATGAAAGTATTTGTAGAACAGACAGAGAAAGGCGACGGCGCGTCTGTGAGAAAGTGACGGTAGACGAGATGCCAGAGCAGGGCCAATTATATTGCATATTCGCCTCTGGAGCCTATCAAGAACCCCTAGGCAAACAGAAGGGGCACCAGACCATATATGGCAGCAATACTCCATGCAAGAACGAATTGTTGATTTGTAGATCTGGAGGATCGGCACAGGGAGCCAACTTTTCTTTGAAGTGGACGAGGCAATTGACTCAATGTATTTGTTCCATCTCAGGTCATCAGTCAACGTGAGACCGAGCAGCCGCAGAGAGTTGCTCTCGAGAAGTTGAGTGTCAGACATTCTAATGGAGAGCAGGGAAGGATCTCTGTAGTGATTAATAGAGAGCAGTTTGTTTTTGAAGCGTTAAAGTTGACCAGCCAATTCCTGCCCCAGTTCGCAACCTATTGGAGGTCCTTTTCGAGACACACGGCCAGGTTAGTTTTGTCAGTGACACTAGATTTGTTTTTGAGGCAGGAATAAATTGTGGTGTCATCCGCGTAGATGCCAACTTGGGAATTTATGGCGTCAGGAAGGTCGTTTATGTAGATAAGGAATAGAGTGGGGCCTAGGATGGAGCCTTGAGTAACACCTGCGTTCGTGGGATAGGAACTGGAGGAGAATCCATTGAGAACGACCTTCAGTTCACGGTTTGACTCGAATGATTGTATTAGGTCAAACAATCGACCCATAATGCCATAACCCTGGAGCTTACGAAGAAGGCCGGCATGCCAAACCCTATCAAATGCTTTGGAGATGTCTAGTGCCACGGCACGAGCTTCTCCGTTATTTTGAAGAGCTCGGTAGACAGTTTCAGTGATGGCCGTAAGCACATCAGCTGTAGATCGGGCAAAGCGGAAGCCATATTGCTTGTCTGAGAGCAGATCATGGGATGTGAGGTGGTTAACCACGTCGGTATTGATTAGGGCTTCGAAGACTTTACCGAAGATGGGTAGGAGACTGAAAGGACGGTAGTTAGAAGGGTCAGAGGGGTCGCCAGAGTTCTTGAAGATAGGAACAATCGAAGAGAACTTCCAGCAGTCCGGAAAACAAGATTCCTTGGGGTAGTAGTTGTATAGTTTAGAAAGGGCGGGCGCTAGTTCAGGCGCGCATTTCTTCAAGACAATGGCTGGTATCCCATCTCTACCACGAGCCTTGTTGGGGTCTAAATTGGAGATAACGCCCAATACCAGAGACGGGGTTATATGTAGCCCACTCAATAGAGCCTCAGTTGTAAGAGAGAAGTCGTGTATGGGTACACCGGGAGAGTCGAGCGTCGAGTTGAATGAAAATTTCCGAGCAAAGCATTCAGCCTTGTCGGCAGAGGAGGTCAGGACTTCGAACTGGTTGAATAAAGGAGGTATAGAGGGTTTAGCAATTGTTCAATACGCTCTTGCAGAGACGCCAGTAATCTTTGGAGCCAGATTTGCGAGATGCAATACACCCCTTCATCCAAGCCGCAAATAGTGATTTAGCATCGTTGAGGACACGCTTACACTCGTTACGGGCGGAGGCAAAGAGACGTCTATTGCAGTCAGACATGTCGCTACGGAATAAGTGAAAGTAGTGGTTCCTATGGGCGATGGCGGCTGAGCAAGCAGCCGAGAACCAGGGGGAGGAGCGCGACTTGACCCTATATTTCCTTGATGGGATGAAAGCGTCGATTCCAGCTTTAACCCAGGATGAGACCTCAGAAGCACATTCTTGGACGGGGAGCGTAAAGACTCCATCCCAGGGGACATCGCGGAGGAAATCACAGAACGCGTCCCAGTCAGCTCGTTGATAGTAGAACGAAGTTCTAGTGGTAGGAGGTTCTTTATAAGGTGTGGAGTTGAAGGAGATGTTAACAGATACTACCGCATGATCAGAGTTACCAAGAGGGCAGAGTTGCGAGGCGCTGCAAGACTCGGGTATGGAGGTAAAACACAGATCGAGAAGAGAGGCTTTACCTTCCCGGTTGAAGGCAAAACGAGTGGGGAAGTTAACTATCTGCGTGAGGGATTGAGAGACTGAAAAATTGAGCGTTTGAATGCCTGCGTGGTCAGTAGTAGCATTCTTAAAACACAGGGTATGATGGGCGTTAAAGTCGCCAATCACAAATATGTGAGCAAACGGGTGGAGGGAGAAAGCCTTGTCTATGCTGCCAGAAATGCTATCGAGTATCGCACAGTCTTCAGAGGATGGAGAGCGGTAAAGGAAGAAGAGATAGCTTACCGCGTTGAGGAGAGATAGTCGGAGACACATGTGCGACTGGTCTGGCGATTCGAGAGAGAATTCTCTGGCCAGAGTGAGATGTTCCTTGACGTAGACACCAAGGCCATGCATGTGGGTTAGAGAGTCTTTTCTGAGGAGAGGAAGGTAGCCTGGGATCGAGAGATCAGAGGAGACGATAGACGAGACAAGATTGGTCTCACAGAGAGCCAGTATATCCGGGCAGTTTGCAGTGAGGAAAGATTCCATACTACAGAAGTTTGTTCTAATGCCACGGATGTTGGAGAACGAAATTTTGAGGGGTTTAGGTGATTTTTGAGTGGCTGGTTTAGGATTAATTTTTCGGTTTTTGTAAGTCATGTTGAATTTTTGTTGGAAGTTGAGAAGGCCCGAAGTAAAAATCAGACAGTTTCGACCGTGACGTGGGCAGGGAGCAGTTGGCACAACCTGCATCATAATGTGGCCTCAGGGTTGCCCACCGGAGGTGACAGCAGGGACACCATTCCATGCGCGACATGGCACTACAAACATCCCGGTATTATACAACTGTTGATCAGAGCGGCCGCTCAAGACGCTACGCAAGAGTTAGGGCTTCTAACTACCAGTCGGAAACAGCAACCAGAGAACTGTCAACCGTTTACCCTCAGAATAAAGAGGTGATGCCACAGACTGCACACATCCCGGGAGAAACAGAACTGCACTAATACAGAGGCCAGAGAGAGAAAGAGTACCAGGAACCCCTTCCTAAACAAGGAACAAGGCGTAAGCCTCTACTCATGTCCAAGAAAAGAGGGAGGAGAGTTGACCAGGCGGATCAAATTCCATTAAGTTCCTCATTCTAACACCCGTTATCTAACCACCCATCAACGCTTTTTTATCTGCTCTCTTTATTCTCCAATCCTTATCTCCATACTTCATTTGATTCTTACCCCTTTTCTAATCACATTTTGATCTCCCCCCTCCTTGATATCAAATCGCTGTATTTCCTAATCCACAAATTTCAACTCCACTTGACATACCCTTTTTTCAATACGGCCTTTTTACGTATCCATTATATGTGAACTCTGTTTATTTTCTACTCCTTATGTTCGTGTACCATCTGATTTCTACCCCTTATCTACCCGCAATTCAACCCCGACTTTTATATATCCTAATCCTTAAATTTCAACACAACCAGGTTCATGCCTTTTATCTATCTACAATTCCACCTAGACGTTTGATATAAAAATTCTTCTATTTTCTTATCCTCGATGTTCAACGCCATTTTCTTCCCATCTAATATCCACCTATCCGCTGAAATAGCTTCATTCCCTCTCATATACTCTTACTCCATTTGATTACAACCCTCTTAACTATCCAAAGTTTTCCATCTTCTGTAGCCTCCGCATGACTGTTACTTTTAACATTCATATTTTTTATAAACTTTCGTCTTGCTTTCTTTCTCTCATTCTTCCTTTCTTTCTTTCTTGATATTTTTCATTTTCTTTCTTTTTTCTGTTTCTTTTTCTTTCTTTTTGCCTTCTTAAATTCTTTCTTTCTTGATTCCTTCGTTCCTTTCTTTCGTTCTTTCTTTCTTGCTTGCTTTCTTTTTTTCCTTCTTAATTTCTTTCTTGCTTTCTTTCTTTTTTCTGTCTTTATTTCCTGAGTACTTGTATTCTTTCTTTCTTGCTACTTTCTTGTTACTTCTTTTTTATCATTGTCTTTTCTTTCTTTATTTCTTTCTTTTTCTTTTTCTTTGTTTCTTTTTTGCCGTCTTAATTTCTTTCTTTCTTACTTTCCATTTTCTGTTTTTCTTTTCTTGCTTGGCTTTCTTTCTTCTTTTTTCTTTCTTTCTCTCTTTCTTTTTTCTTTCTTTCTGAATTTCTTTCTTCTTTCTTTCTTTCTTTCTTCCCTTTTTATTCCGATCTTTCTTCATTTTTTTCAAATTTTTCATCTCTTCGACATTTATTTTTTCATTACGCTTTTATTCTTTTTATTCATTTCTTCTTCGTCTCTTTTTTCCTTTGTCAATGTTTCTCTTCTTCTTCCCCCTATTCTTTTAGTCTTTTTCTTTCCTTCCCTTCCTTTTTATCCTCATGTTTTAATTTCTTAAAAGTCTTCTTCGAAATCCTCTTTCTCTCACTCTGTTATTCGACATTTTCTTATTTTATATTTTATTTATAGCATTTTTTTAAAATCTTTTCTTCATCCTCTCTACCTCCGTCTCTCTCTCATTTATTCTTTCATTTTTTTCCTTTCCGTTTTTATCTAAATTCATTATTCTCTCCGTTTTTTTTTTCTTTTTTTGTTTCTTTTCTACCTTTCTGTGTTTCTTTGCTTCTGATTGCGTTGACTTCTTTCTTTCTTTTTTTCTTTCTTTCTTTTTCTCTTTTTTTTCCTTTCTTAATTTATCTTTTTCTTGCTTGCTTTCTTAATTTCCTTCTCTCTTGCTGTCTTTCTTTTTTCTGTCTTCATTTCTTGACTGCTTTGTTTCTTTCTTTTTTGCCTTCTTAATTTCTTTCTTTCTTTTTCTTTCTTTTTTTCTTTCTTTTTTCTGTCTTTATTTTTTCATTGCTTTCTTTCTTTTTTCTTTCTTTATTCTTTCTTTCTGATTTTGCCTTCTTAATTTCTTTCTTTCTTGCTTTCTCTCTTTGTTATGTCTTTTTTCTTGATTGCCTTTTTCTTTCTTTCTTTTTTGCCTTCTTAATTTCTTTCGTTAAGACCTTCTTTTTTTTCTTTCTTGATTGCTTTCTTTCTTTTTTCTTTTTTTCTTTCTTTTTTTCTTTTTTGTCTTGTCTGTCTTTACTTCTTGATTGCTTTCTTTCTTTCTTTCTTTCTTTTTTCTTTCTTTCTTTCTTGTCTTCTCTGTCTTTACTTCATGATTGCTTTTTTTCTTTTTTCTTTCTTTCTTTCTTTTTTGTCTTCTCTGTGTTTACTTCTTGATTGCTTTCTTTCTTTTTTCTTTCTTTTTTCTTTATTTCTTTCTTTTTTTTGTTTCTCTGTCTTTACTTCTTGATTGCTTTCTTTCTTTCTTTCTTTCTTTCTCCTCGTCTTATATTTCTTTCCCCTTTTTGTTTCACCTTCTCCCACATTTCCAAATGTTTTTACTTGCAGAGTGTAAATGGCATCTCACTGAACAAATAATATTATTCAACGGTAATATTAAGGAACAACAGTGCAGTAATAGGAATGCATTAGCAAGAAGCAGACAAGGAAGAGTATTTCATAATGGCTGACGAAATTTTAATGACTTCTTTTGAGCATTTCTCTCATGAAATATAGTCAAAAAAAAAAAAAAGACAATGTAAATATTAAAAGGAACATTTCTTGTTGATTTCTGCAGCTTATTTGTCAGAAAAATGAATGCAAAAAAAAGAAAAGTAAAAACAGTGACGTAAAAGCATCCAAATGAAAAGTTGGAGAAGACAGGTAGACCAACGGCTACGTGCGTTGGCAAGACAGATTAATTCGTCTCCAGTGCCACAGACGGTATGGCTGGAAACCGTTTCTATTTTTGATGCGCAAAGAAACCGGGCGTGGAATGACATGTCTTCATCTAGAATGAAAGAGATTAAACATTTTTCGACTAGTTTCTCTCAAATCATGTCAGATTTTCTAAATCCACACAAGCAAATTTTAGATTGCAACAATAATAAACACTTTATTATTATTATTATTATTATTATTATTATTATTATTATTATTATTATTATTTTTATTTTGCGTTTATAGATTTCTTTCCGGGTCCCACCCAGGGACCTAAGATTAGAAATGGCATCATGACACTTTCCACTGACAATAAAAAAAATAAAAATAAAAATACATAGACAAAGCCCTTCGTAAAGTGTGGGCTGTACTTGTCAGAACAATTTTTTTTATCTCCTTGAGGCATGGACTTCCAGGAATCCCTTCAATTAGTCTACTGCAATCTTTTCTAACCAGTCCTAGGGCTCCAACTACAACAGGGATTGTTGATGTTCCCATATGCTACATTTTCGAGATTTCTATTTCAAGGTCCTTGTATGTTGACAGCTTTTTGAATATCTTCAAAGATACATTGCAGTCAGCAGGGACTGCCATATCAATAAGGAGGCACCGTTTTTGTTTGTGGTCTTTAATAACAATATCTGGGCGGTTTTCTTTCTTTTTTTGTCTTCTCCGTCTTGACTTCTTGATTGCTTATTATTATTATTATTATTATTATTATTATTATTATTATTGTTGCTATTATTATTAAATAATAATAATAATTTAAAAAATGTGACGCATAAGAACATCAACAATCCCTGTTGTAATTGGAGCCCTCGGATTAGTAGGAAAATATTCCAATACACTCGCTGAAGGAATTCCTTGTAGCCAATGCCTTAAAGAAATACAAAAAAAATAAATTGTTCTCGCGAGTATAGCCCAATACCTTATGAAGGGCTTTATCTGTGTGGAATGTATGTGTGTGTCTGTCTGTGTGTGTGTGTGTGTGTGTGTGCTTGCGTGTTAATTGCTCAGTGGAAATTGTCATGATGCTAATTCTGACTTTAGGTCTCGGGTGGGAACCGGAAAGAAATCAAAGGATATATAAAATAATAATAATAATAATAATAATAATAATAATAATAATAATAATAATAATAATAATATGAGAAGAAGCAGAAGAATTTACCAGCTACTTACCTTGGACTCCTTGACGAGATCAAAAGAAGAATCTGCAATATGACTGGTCCTCATCTGGCAGCTCAGCTCTAGTCACTTTCCCACCGCTATGGTGCCTGGAGCTTTTGAATTTAATCGCAGCACTAGACTGAAGTCAAAAATCTCATCCATTTACAGTCCAGCTGGCTTGACGGTACCCTAAATTCTGTGCTGTTTCTTCTGGAACACTTTGTGAAACTTCCTTCCGCTTCCATGCTTTCCAGCCAACTTTCATCTGCAAAAATTTAAATGCAGTTTCAATCGCTGTCTACTGTCCACCTGAGTACACACTTCTCTTTCTGCTCATAATTAATATTTCTATTCCTAATGTAATGCATGTTTAGCAATGAAATTTTTACTGAATAAAGATTAGGGTGTAATGCATAAATATTATACAAAGTTACAAAAATTCACAAAATAGATTTTTTTTTAAATAAAGATTAAATGGAAAATAAGCTACTGAACAAAAGTTAAGGAACGATGTTAATAATTTGCATAAACTTTTAATTTACATTGTTAAAATCTCGATGGAGCTTTTCAACAATAAGTAAAAGTTCATTTATCATTAGGACTATATTTTTAAGCAATATGTGGCTTATGGCCACATATAACATTGAAACACCAGTTTAATACGGCTAAAACGAAAATGCAACGTTCTATCACTACCAAGCAGATACTGAGCTTACCCTTATCATAATGGACAGATGTTCTCTTGAGGAGGCTCTGTTTTTGAATGTCTTTTGGGAGTCAAACAATCCTCAAAACTCAAATGAAACTCATATATATGAGTCATAGCTAAAGATGTTAGAAACATGGTCAGATACTTATACCGCATCTGTCTATATTTCTGAGACGAGGCATTATGTGAACTATTTACATTATTCGGACTATTGTCCTCATCTTTGTCGCCATATTTATTACAACGTTTCGGCCTTACAGTATCTGTCTATATGTCTGAGATGAGGTATTATGTACACTATTTACATTATTCGAACTATTGTGCTCATCTTTGTCGCCATATTTATGACACGGTTTCGGCCTTTATGTATCTGTCTATATTTCTGAGATGAGTTATTATGTACTCTATTTACATAATACAGACTATTGACCTCAGCTTTGTCGCCATATTTATCACAACATTTCGGCACATTAGTATCTGTCTATATTTCTAACATGAAGTATTATGTACATTATTTACATTATTCGGACTATTGTCCTCATCTCTGCCTCTATATTTATTACAACGTTTCGTCACTTCAGTATCAGTCTATATTTCTGAGATGAAGTAGTATGTGAATTATTTACATTATTCACACTATTGACCTCAGATTTGTCGCCATATTTATTACAATGTTTCGGACTTCAATATCTGTCTATATTTCTGAGATGAGGTATTATGTACACTATTTATATAATTCAGACTATTGAACACATCTTTGTCGCCATAATTGTCAAAACGTTTCGGCCTTTCAGTATCTGTCTATATTTCTGAGATGTGGTATTATATACACTATTTACATTGTTCGGACTAAAGTTCTCATCTTTGTCGCCATATTTATTACAACGTTTCGGGACTTCAGTATATATCTATATTTCTGAGATGAGGTATTATGTACACTATTTACATTATTCAGACTATTGACCTAAACTTTTTCGCTATAATTATTACAAGTTTCAGCCATTTAGTATCTCTCTATTATTCTGAGATGAGGTAATATGTACATTATTTATATTATTCAGAATATTGACCGCATCTTTGTCGCCATATTTATTACAACGTTTCGGCCCTTCAATATCTGTCTATATTTGTGAGATGAGGTATTATGAACACTATTTACATTATATCTTAAACTTTTCAGGTTCAGAGATTGCAATTAGTTTTCCGGCATAGAACCATGCACTTCATTACTGGACTGTTGATTTGAGTGATTCGTTTTTTACGGATTATCAACCCATTGTAGATTATTTAAAGAATATATTTTTAGAGTGTAAGAAATCTTTCGGACAATATTGGTTTCGTGATACAAGTCTTACTGTGGATACATATCTTTCCCAAAGTTATTTGCGCTAAATAAATATAATGAACCTAACGGGAATTTGAACTCGGCACTCCAATCAACAATTCAGAGGCATTATTCATTACACCACCCGCACAACCAGGTTTAGAACACTTGGTATTCCCAAACGGTCATCCATCTCGGGAAAGACCAGGTTCTATGGTGTCTTATTGGGATGTGGCTTCTACATAGTAATCCTCTACCTTGAATGGATCTTGGGCCTTGTATTGGATGAACATTAGTATAAATAACAATAATATTTTCGTTTTAATATAAACACCACCGTTACAACAGTAACGTTCTTTTTTCATTGAAATAATAATAATAATAATAATAACAATAATAATAATAATAATAATAATAATAATAATAATAATCAGACGCAGTTACGGAGATAGGACCTGTAAAAATTTTATGGGACTACATAATACACACAGACAAAACAATTAAAGCTAACCGCCCAGACAGTGTTTTTAGAGAACTCAAAAAAAAAAAAAGAATTTCTCCTTATTGATATGGCAGCAACGTATCTTTGGAGATATTCAAAAAGCTGTCGGAATACAAGGACTTTGAAATCCAAATATTAAAAATGTTGGACATGAGAACATCCACATTTCCAGTTGTAATTGGAGCCCTTGAATTGATTGGAAAAGATTCAAATAGACACAGTGAAGGGATTCCTGGAAGCCCTTACCTTAAAAATACAAAAAATGTGTTCTCACGAGTACAACCCACATCTTACGAAGGGCTTTATCTATGTAAAATATTTTTTTTTTCAGTTGCTCATTGGAAAGTGTAATGAGGCCAATTCTGACCTTAGGTCTCTGGGCGGGATCCGGAAAGAAATGAGTATAGACCAGAAATCAAAGGAAATGAAATAATAATAATAATAATAATAATAATAATAATAATAATAATAATAATAATAATAATAATAATAATAATAATAAAGTACCAAAATAAAAAGACCTTGAAATCGAAATCTCAAAAATATAGTACATGAAGACATCAGCAATTCCAGTTGTAGCTGGAGCCCTCGGATTGACTGGAGAATATTCCAACAGACTTCTTAAAGGGATTTCTGGGAGCCGATGCCTTAAAGTATACAAAAAAGAAATTGTTCCCACAACTACAGTACACAACTTGCAAAGGACTTTTAAATTATATGTGATTTTTCTTTCAAAACAGCTGGTCGGGTCCCAGAAAGAAATGAGTACACACCAGAAATCAAAGGAAATATTAATAATAATAATAATAATAATAATAATAATAATAATAATAATAATAATAAAATACACACATACATAACAATCAAATCTAATTGCCCAGATTTCGTGATCAAAGACTACAAAACAGAATATGCTTACTTATTGACATGGCAGTTCTAGCAGATTGTAAGGTATCTTTGGAGGTTTTCAAGGAAACTATCAAAATACAAGGATCTTGAAGTGGAAATCTAAATAAAATGCAGATGAGGACATCAATAATTCCAGTTGGAGTCCTCGAACTGAATGTAAAAAGTTACGATAAATCAATGGAAGGTATGCCAGGTAGTAAATGACTTTAAAAAAAATACACTGCCTAAGATCATTCATAGATAAAGCCCTTCGTAAAATGTTGGCTCTTCTGGGGAGTACAGTTTTTTATTTTTTATTTTATTTTTTTTTTTACAAAGATATTCCGATAAACAATGTTTAACTTGGCTTAATCTAGCATGAAGATACGCGTGCAGAAAGCACAATGTAAATCGATGGCGATGCATTAATAATGTGAATCTAGTTCGCTAACAACCACTCTATGAAGTGATTTGCTTCATTAGCTAATATCGCACGCATTATCTACCTTCATTTAAATAGTGCGCGTTGGATAGTAAATGGTAATCATGTGCAAACCTGTTTAGGATCTATCTATCTATCTATCTATCTATCTATCTATCTATCTATCTATCTATCTATCTATCTTCATATCGATATATACCTATTCCTTATCTATCTATCTATCTATCTATCTATCTATCTATCTATCTATCTATCTATATTCATATCGATATATACCTATTCCTTATCTATCTATCTATCTATCTATCTATCTATCTATCTATCTATCTATCTATCTATCTATCTCAACCATTTGCAGTAGACTCCCTGGTGCATAGCTGCAGTGCTTTCCAACCGGTTGTGAATTCAGAGTTGTCTTACTCATATATATATATATATATATATATATATATATATATATATCAATTCACCCCCAGAAGTCCGGAATGCTACTAGCAT